>CM060966.1:175094357-175694357 GCA_030765045.1 Tenodera sinensis
AAATTAATATTCAGTATATACAGTGTGTTTGCTGCAAAACTTAGCAACAGGTGCACAGCCTGGGTGACCTTCACTACATTTCCTGTGGGTGCATGTTAATTGTCACATGTGCATCAGTCTTACTTCTGTTAGGTAGGTATTTTGTACGGTTCTAGTCCAGTTCACAAGTTCACAAGTGAATAACAGTAAGAGTGTTTAGAAGTGTTTATTTTAGTGTTTTCAAAACAAAGCAATTGCACTACACAGTACAACTGAGAGTAAATTAAAAAATCTTACGTATTTCACTCACATGACTTTCTCTGCTCTTGTACTAACCATTGTTACAAACTCTTCTTCCTGTATTTTCTTCCTATTAGTTGAGATAGACATTTGTAGAAATTATCTTATTGTTTATTTCCTTGTAGGTACAAGGGCAATACGAGAATACAGTAGGCTTTGAGCAATAGTTAAATCTTTTAAAGCTTTCAAATTCCGTTCTCTTTGCACACTTAACATATAAAAAAATGAACAACGATGTTCTATTTCATGAAAGTTTTAAGTTTTCTGAAACTGACACAAATAACAAGGAATATCTCCGAAATGCTTCACTCTACAAAAAAATTTAATCAGACACAAAGTGTGTATTTTAGCAAGATCTACATTTTTTGTATATTAATATCAAACCAAGATGGAGCAGGTGCTGGAGTCATGTGTCACCTCTTTTCCTAGTACAAATCTTTAAGTTATGGAACTACTAAGTTTGATGGAGAAATTGAAGCAATTCGAATGGCCCTACAAAATCTTTTGTACAGAATTTCACATTTTCAGCAAGCAGTTTTTCTCTCAGATTCCAGGGCAGCAATTATAGTAATTACTTCCAAGTTGTCACCAAAAAACCAAACAATTATAGAATGTTGGAAAATCCTTACCCATCTAACAGCACTTCAAAAACACCTAGTCTTCCAATGGATACCAGCTCACTGTGGACAGAGTGGTAATGAGAAAGCTGATTTTCTTGCAAAAAAGGGTACCGGCAATGTGCAGAAATCAATAGTTAATCTACCATTTTATGCAGCTAAAAGATTAGTCAACTCTGAATTCAAAAAAATTATTGAAAAATATTACTATGAAAAATCAAAAAATAAAAGATGGGAACTACCAAACATTCAAACAGTAATTCCTGAGTATCCTCGAAAAACAGCAGTTGCAACCTTCAGGTTGATTACAGGACATGATTGTCTGGCAAAACATTTAAACAGAATTGGGATATATTCTCCACCACTCTGTCCTCTATGTGATCTGCAAGAGGAAATGGATCGAGACCACCTTCAAATATGCCCGGCCACTTCTAATGCCCCATCCATCAGTGAAAAATATTGGAGAGCAAGAGGATTAATGTTCATTGTCAGAAATCCAGCATTAGCTAACAACAACAACAACAACAACATTTTTTGTATATTAAGATTTTGTCTGTCTCTTACAATTTACACACTATTCAAAAGTCATTCAGAGTAAACAGGACTACATAGGCTATAGCCAGAAAATTTAGATATACATTGCATTTGTCATAGAAATATCTTAAACATACAACATTTTAATCAAATTGTTAGAGCCATTTTCGAGAAAATCAAAATTTTCGAAAAATTTTCCAAGTAAAGGTAGTTTAAGGTGGGGTTGTTTTCCTCAAAATCATTGTGTTGCATCCTTGAAAGACATTAAACTTAAATACCGAATTTGGTTTTTAACCGACTTTTCGTTTTTGAGTTATGCTGACCACAGACTGACTGACAGAGAGACACACATACACACGTGCGTGCGCACGCGCGCGCACACACACACATGTATAAAAGACTGCCTTTGTGGTTTACCAGGAGAAATACGAACTGGTTTGAGAATTCAATGCCATTGTGGCAGATTGTCACAGTAGCTCAATGGTTAGAGCAGCCGCCTGGTAAGCGGAAGGTCTGTAGTTCAAGTCCCAGCTGTGGCATTAAATTTTTAAGTTCCAGTTCTACCTCTCAATGTTATTGCTTATTTCCTTGTAGGTGCAAGGGGAATATTAGAATACAATAGGCTTTGATTGATAGTCAAATGTTGTTGTTAGCTAATGCTGGATTTCTGACAATGAAGTCATTAATCCTCTTGCTCTCCAATATTTTTCACTTCATAAATATTGAAGAGACTTAGCAGTAAATGTAACCGCTTTTTAGAGAGCACCATATTTGTATGTTTTGGCGGTCACATCACTCTTGCACAACCCCCAGAATGTCTGGAGGACCACACCTGTCGTTGGTTTACGGGTCTCACCGACCTGACCGGGAGAATTATCAAAATAAATTCACCGACCATATCCTCTGATTACCAATCAGAGGACGTATTACATGCCATGACAGGTCAGCATGTTAGGGGTTAAGATTTTATAGAGAAATTAGAGAAATGGAGAGGTTGGAAAAATAAAGACTCCCTAGCCCTCAGGAACCCTAATAGCATCAGGGTCAGAAGAAAACAAGAGATGACCAAAGTAAGGTCAGATAGAAAAGTTACAGTGAGGTCACAGGTATAGTAGAAGTTAGCACTTTTGGCAGATTCAAATTGATTTGAATACAGTAGGTGTTTCCATGCAACAAAATTTTGATCCAGTTCTACTTCAAAGAGGATTGGATCCAAGATTCAGTTTAATCTGACTCCATGTTTCCATGCAGTAATCAATCCAGAATGAAAGCTCAAATTGACTTCACTTCCCCATGGAAGATCCCATTCTCTTTGCATGCTTAACATATAAAAAAACAAACAACGATGTTCCATTTCAGGAAATTGTTAAGCGTTTCAAAACTGACAAAAATAACAAGGAATATGTCCGAAATGGTTCATTCTACAAAAAAATTTATTCAGACATAAATTGTATGTTTCAGCGAGATCTACATTTTTTGTCGAGTAAGATTTTGTCTACCTCTTATGGTTTATGAGTTCCTAAAAAGTGATCCAGAGTAAACAGAACTACATAGGCTGTAGCCAGAAAATTCAAAATATACATTTCATTTGTCATACAAATATCTTAAACATATGGCATTTTAATCAAAATTGCTAGAGCCATTTTCAAGAAAATCAAAATTTTCAAAAAATTTTCAATGTAAAGAGTAGTTTAAGGTGGGGCTATTTTCTTCAAAATCTTCATGTCGCATCCTTGAAAGACATTAAACTTAAATACTAACTTTGGTTTTTAACCAACTTTTCGTTTTTGAGTTATACTGTCCACAGACTGACAGACATAGAATTTTTTTAAAAAAATGCTTTATTTGGATTCAGCATGTCTCAAACATATATTTCCAGTGAAATCTTGACATCAAATTTTTGGGTGGAATACAATACTTCCTCTACTTACCAGTAGAAAAGTAATAATAGCTTAGTTTGTGATTTTGGTGTTTGGATCACTGTTGCTAATAGCAGTCTAATTATACTCATTACAGTGCCCAGAGTATCACTCCATGTTTGACGTCTCTTGAATGCAAGGAGAAACTATCCCTCTTCAGTTTCATCAGCTGTTCAGCTGTTTACTTTTAGGATTTCAAGAAACCTCCATTGTTAACTCTAAATGTCAGGTATCTTAACCACATACTGTCTTTCACAGCACCAGCATTGAATATTAAAGAAATACAGGGTTCTTCATTTGAAACCTAATGGGCCCACAGCATTTCATCTGTGCACAATTGGGTGTGCCACACCGGCTTTGAACCTACATAAACTCCATATTGATCTGGTAGATTCCAGATTTTAGATTGTAAGGGATGATATTGTTAAGTGGCTTGTTCAGCAGGTTTTATAAACTGTATTTGTTTTTTGGTGCCAGTTTTATGTTTAGTTTTTTGAAAATTCTTTCAAATTTCTTTATGGCCCAGGGATGATAGGTGAATTTTCTAAATTTTCAGTTGTTATTTGTGAGTGGTATTAATGCAGTCTGGGCCTTCAGGAAATTCGAAAGAATCTTCCAAAAACTAAACATAAAACTGGCACCACAAAACAAATACAGTTTAAAAAACAATCTGAACAAGCCACTTAACAATAATAAAATCTGGAATTTACCAGATCAACTGCAACAGTTGCGAAAAAAGCTATATAGGAAAAACTAAAAGAAATTTGGATATCAGACTAAAGGAACACCAGAGGAACATAAAATTAAAATAAACGGAAAAGTCTGCTGCGGCACACCACCTTTTGGACTGAAAACCATAACACTGGCCTCAATATAAAGCTGTTAAAATCTCTAAATTCACCAATAGAACTGAACTTTTGGGAAAAAATATGATAATCAAAAACAATAATAAAGTGATTAACTTGGAAATGCCAGTTTTAAATTAAGTGTTAAAGCTCTGGACCCCTAACACCAGATAGCAGCAGGATGATAGTAGCAGAGAGGGGAACAAGAAGATAGTGTCAGTCACCCAATGGCTGATGATGGGACCAAACGGCCTTGAAAACGTTTCTGATTTTTAAAACAATTTAAGTGAAGGTGAGTGTAAAAAAGTGACTCAAAATGACCTCAAAATTAGAAGTAAATATATTTTCGCATTTAAATGAAACAATTATTCATTAAGCCTCTTTCTTATGTGTGATACAATAATGAACTGTTTCCAGTTCACCTGAAAGGTGCGCTGTGGCTGTGGTAAGTGCATCTGTTTACATCAGGACCCTTTCTTGGGCTGGATGAAAGCAGTATAAGACCTAATACAGTAAGATTCAAGCAGCTCAAGTATGAATTGATGAAGTAATTTTGTCTATAATGGCAAAGGGGTTAATTATACTCAATCTTTTTATGTCCTATAGAAAGATAGAGATTAGTCTTTAATAAAATTCTAACCAACCTCGAGTGGATGAATGGTCATTAGCTCCTCTTCCTTGTTGTTGTGAACAATGGTTACTCTTAGGTGAGATTCATTCCTTCCTGGCCATATTAAACTCAGCACACTAATGCACACAGGATAATATGTAGGCTTGAATTTTCCAACTTCTATCCTGCCCTTTGACTCTCGGTAATGAATGCTTAATATCTGATCTGGTGGTAAAGAAAGAGAAACAAAACTTATTAAAGCAATATTTAACTGTATATGTAGTTTTATTCACCAAAGGAATTACAACAGTTTAAAGCCTTCATCAAGTACAAACTACAATCTTATATGAGAGCAGATCAAATATAAATGGAAATTATTTTTTTAAATTTATTGCTTCAACAAAGATACAGATATACAGAGTACTTTTCTACACAGTGTTCTGCCTTTGATACACATTTTCTCCATTGGATTGGCAAGTTTTTTGTGCCATCCTTATCAAAAGAAGAAGGGTGTGTGTGGTACCAGTTGCACACAAACTCTCCTACACTTGCATCATCATCAAACCGCTGTCCTACTAGGTCTTGTTTGAGTGGTTCAAACAAATGGTAGTCACAGAGCAACAAATCTGAACTGTAAGGAGGGTGTTCCAGAGATGTCCAATGCCTTTTCTCCAGTTTTTCCTGCATTAAAGCGGCAGTATGTGGCCTTGCATTGTCATGGAGAAAAATTACGTTTTGGATCAGTTGCCAGCATCGCTTTTGTTTTATCCAAAATGCAACAGTAATAGCCTGCATTACTTGTTCTTTGTGAAGAAAATCCAACCTCTGTAGAATCCCAGAAAATTGTTGATAGCACCTTTCCAGCAGATTCGTGTGTTTTGACCTTGACCAGACCTGCTTTGTCTCCTTGCCACCACTCCATGCTTGCTTACTTTGACTCTGGGGTGTAATGATGCACACATCTTTCATAAAAAATTACAATACGATGCAAGAAATCCTCTTCCTACTCCTCGTAGCGAGGCAGGTGCCTCTGACAAACTTCTTGGCGTAAAGCTTTTTTTGTTCCTGGTTGAGGAGATGAAGAACCCACCAGCAAACAATTTTCTGTAATGGAGTTCATCTTGGATGGTTGTTTGAACACTTCTGTAACTTATTCCTAGAGTGAAAACAATTTCGGAAATTTTTATACACTGATCTTTAATAATGTCATGAATGGCAACAATGTTATCTGCATAATGCTTGTCCACAGTCTCCTCCCATGATGTTCATTTTCCACAGCTTTTCTTTCTACCACAAATTTTTTAGCACACTCACACACTCAAGTCCATCAGTGTTTCTTCTCCAAACTGTGTGTGGAGTCGTCTCAGAATTTCCGAAGGTTGGTGCCCTCTTTTGTGAGAAATCTATTAATGATGCATTGTACAACAGACGTGTGCACCTCTTGCTCACTCATGGCTAGGGCCTGGATTTTTAGGTTCTTAAAATCAACTTTTTAGTTATTTTTCTATGCTAAAAAGGTGTTTTTTAATTTTTTAACCTCCTGAAATAGTTTTTACATTATTATTTATTAATTTTATTATGTTGTTTATTGTAACCCCATGCCTCTTTAATACTATATACATTATTTCTAAATCTTATTGAAATATACGCACGGAATGATAATTATAACATTTTCTACACTTCATACTAACTGAAAATAAAAATAACTAAGAAAACAGTTTCATTTAACGCTTGATGTATACTTTTGTCACTTCTAATAAATCTGGAAACAAAATAAAGCACACAGTTTTCACTTGCTGTTACATTGCACAACTAAATACATTTCCAGGTTTTGCAGAGTAAAACTTTTCCTGTTATCTCTTAAAACATTCTTGTAGTATGAAAATGTACTCTCCACACAGCAAGATGTCATTGTAGCAAACTTCAATGAAGCAACTGCTCTTGGTCTCCATGGCACCTTGTCAGTAGTTTGTTCTCTTTAGAGACTTTCAGATACATTCTTCATTGTTGAAAACTCAGGATTTTGCTGTAGAATTTTGGTAGCTTTCGATGCACAGGATGCACCCACAGGTTCTGATATTTCCTTGCTGAAAATTGAGTCAGCAATTTCAATTGCATCCTTTAATGCCAATGATGCAGATTCCAAGCGCTCAATAGCTCCAGGAAGATCAACAAAGTTTGCCTTAATAAAGGTGAGTGAAACAACGTTCTTGTCCTGGAGAGCTGGTTTAGCCTTCTCTATGCAGGCTGCCTCAAATGAGATTACAATGTTTTTGATGTCTTCAAAATGATCGGCATAATAGATTGCTGCCTTCAGCCATGTCCCCCACCAAGTGATGATGGGTTCGGGTGGAAGAGGAGTTCCAGGTAACATTTCCTTGAAAACATACAATGCAGCTAAGAGGTTTCAAAAACACTTTATTTGCAGAAGAAACAATGCTGTTCACTCCTGGAAAACTATTCCTAAACTTTTCCGCCAATTTGTGTAAGCCATGGGCTATACATGTGACATGCAGCATGTCAGGATAGAAACTCAATATCTTGCTAGTTTTGAGCATGTATGCCGCACTGTCACTCACAAAAAGTAAAAACTTGTCATCCTGTTTTTCTGTTGGCCACAGAATTCAAAGTACATCTTGGACAGTGCAAAATAAGGTAGTATGGTTTGATTTTTCCAGTATCTTGCACAGTATCACAGTATGAGACGAGGTTTACCAGGTTCAGTGGACTCTAATTTACTTACCACAATGTTTGTGATATATCGACCGCAACTATCTGTGGTCTTGTTTACCAAAAGCCAGATGTAACTGTCACCAATATTGCCTCCGATGTCATTGATAGCTTTCTGGTACAGTTTTTGCAAATCATTTTTTCTCACTGTTGATTCATCTGGTATCTTGTGATGACTGATGTCCTCAAGAAATTTCTTGAATACAGGATTCTGTAGTGCATTCCATGGATGTTAGCTGAAACCAGGGCTTCACATAAATTTATACTGAAATTATCCTCTGCTGAACAGCCAGGAAAACTAGAAATTAGTGGCTGGTACGATGGACAATTGTACTCTTTTTTATAGCAATGTTGCTGACATGTCCCACAGATCCTTTGTGCTGCTCAAAATGCAATTTTTGGTCAGAGGGAACCTGGAAAATATGTAAATAAAATTATAATTTATTGGAGACATGCTACAGGCATTATACAAAATGCAATTTTTATCAGAGGGCACCTCGAAAATATGTAAATGAAATTATAATTTTACGCTATATGCACTAGAGCAGGTATGTTTAATCCTTACCTGCTTTTGGCAGATTTGTCAAAATATTACTTTGCCATCTGTGGTGTAGTTTGGATAGTTACCTATCTACTGACGAATCAACCAACTTCGAGATGAGCTGACTTTACACATGACACTGGCTCCTAAGTTACCTCCTTAATCTCACAAAAATTAACTTCTAATGATGTAGTAATTGTATACATTAACAATACGCGGTAGTTGACTGAACTCAATGGATGCTGTTTTTAAACTGATTGGCTTGAGTTTATGGCAGATTCTCCTAACGACCCCTTTCCCCTCAACAACAGTCCCCACATTCCTTGCTTGCAACAATATGGAGCTTGGTCCCACACAGCTAAATGCACACAAGTCAGTTGCCTTGTCATTACTCTTAAGTGAAAAGATGTAGCAAAGGTGTAACAGTCAAAGTCCATTCATAATTTCATAAATATTTCATTTTTCCATTTTAAAATAAAGTTTTTTTCACTGATTGATGATTTTTTCCATTTTAAAATAAATAGATTTAGCCTCTTTTAGGTTTGGAAGTCTCATTTAGCCATTTTTAGGTTTTATAAGATTCAAGCATTTGGTTTCGATGATCATGAAACAGATAATTAAAATAAACTGCTGCAGTTAACTATCAAGGAATAATATAGTTAAAAAACTATGAAGTCGGACCCTACTCATTGCATACTGATGCAGCCCAGCTCTCTGCAGTGCGTGCATGCACAATACCCTTTCTCCAGATACACACCAACATCCTCATAAAAGCCCCTCCTCAAAATTATTAGCAGCAGCATTACATTAAAATTTCCATTTATATTTGATCTTCCCTCGTAGTGTACAGACATGGATGTTTATAAATAAGTAAACAAATAAATTAATATTTTACTGTCATTAACCTTTGTACAGCAATTTATAGTGTTAAATTCACTACCATATACAACAAATTAAAATCAATTAAAAGTACAATATTAACAAATATAAATTACCATTGATTAACATGTTTATACAAGACAATGCAAAGCTTATTGTTATATATATGTATGTATGCATGTATATAGAATCTATCTGTTAAAAGTGCTATGCTTATTAACTTCACAAAACTCTTGAATTGAATAATGTAGTGTTGTAACTAAACAGTCATATGTCTTTTGCTTAAATCTTGCAGGAGGTAGGATTGCTATGTTCTGTGGCACACTATTATGCAATTTTAACCCTATCACTTTAAAGCTCTTTGCTATTGTTGAAAGCCTATGCTATGGGACATTAATTTGGTTACTATTTCTGGTGTTATATCCATTATATCCTGTTTATAATCAATTTCATGTAGATGGGTTTTCACATAATTACCTGCAGTATAAATATATACCTAATAGCATGCTTGCCTCTGGTTCAGAGGACCCAGGTTTGATCCCCAGTACCAGTATAGGAATTTTTCCCCTTCTGGGAGGTCTGGCATGGGATGCACTCAGCCTTGTTAGGTCCTGGAGGGGCCAATTGAGGAGCTACTTGATGGAGAAGTAGTGACCCCAGGTTGAGAAGGCCGTATAACTGGCCGGGAGGGCTTGGGGCACTGACCACGTCCCACCCTCTAGTACTGCACCCTACCAATGACGCCTGTAATGGGCTGAGGTGGAGGATGCAGTGGCTGTGCGGCAAGCCTTGGCCCTTCATGGGCTGTTGTACTGGGGTTTAGTTTTTTTATAAATATATAGGTTTACCACTGTCAAAATACCTAGTTTAATAAACAAAGACTTACAGCTTTCTCGTTTGCCAGTATTTGAAATTATACAAATAATCTTTTTTGCAATAGAGTCATGTCAGCCACATGGCTGCTACTTCCCCATAGTAGAATGCCATAGGACATTATGTTGTGAAAGAACATGAAATATGTAGAGTTTATAGCATCTGGTACTTAGTATTTTATAAGTTTTTTGTTAGATAAATTACTAGAAAATTTTGTTGAGATACTCCTAATGTGTGAGGCCCAAGTTAGCCCATTTTAATCAGTTATATCCAGGAATTTTACATTTACAACATAGAATTTGCATTGTATATCCTTTAAACGGAATATAATCTGATGTTTTACTATTATTGAGTAGAAGTCTGTTGGACCTGCACCAGACATCCACTCAAGCCAGGGTATTTTCAGCCATTCCTGTGAGTTTGCTACATTCTGAGTTGATATTGAAAAAAGTTTGTGTCATCAGCATACAAAACAGTATGCTAGGGGTGTAGCATCAATGGATGTGGGAGATGTATTACATACCCTGTAATTTTCTGCCTAATTGATTGCTAGATTGATGTTCAATATTATTTCGTGTACATACTTGTTTTAATATAATTAAAAGCCAGGTTTTCCTAAACATTATGATTTGAATTTGCACCACTCTGCAGCAACATGTTCCAAAACAAATCTGTCGTCAGCTGCAAGAAACTGGTGTTGTGCGCTTCAGCCAAGGTATGTACCGAGGGAGGCCACATGTCACCTTAGGATTTGTACTAACATTATTGCATTTATAGCCATGAATAGAAAGTAATTTGTGATTATTTTTGCTTCTTGTATGTGTGCTGTTCAATTATGAACATTTGAACATGATTTGGACACTTGCCTACTTACTATTAAAGTAAAATGTAGGTTAAGATTCACGTGAATTCTGGGTGAAGGTATGCAAGAGAAGCAGTTACATACATGACATCATAACATGAATCAGAGATAGAGTGTAAATAAAACCTTGTTTCCATGCTGTGGTTGCAACAAAAATCAAAATAAACTGTTGTGTGATCAACAAACTCAATGTAAGAAGCTCCCAAACATTAAAATTTCTCTAAAAGCAGTATTTGTAATTAAAGTAGATCCTCCAAAACTCGCAATCAATATTACAACAAACATTAAAAAATGTATAAGGCATTTCAACATTGAAGTTTATGGAAGGAAGTTCTGGCTGTCATAATACTTTAAGCGAATGCTTTGTTGATCGTTTCTCAAAAGAAAAGTGAGCTTGAAATTTCACAGTTCAGAAGATTTAAATAATATTTAGATGGCACCATAAAACACAACCCTTCTTGTAATCATATAATATGCAAAAAATAGCTAAAAATGTTCAGGATAACTCTGAGAATAGATTTTTCATTGAATAATCAGTATGAGCTCTCAGTTGGACAGCATTACAATGAAGTGGAAAAGAACAGAGCTTTACTTTCTCATTTTGAACTGGCTGTATGTTTTGTAGGAAAACAGGCACTTGCTTTTTATGGTCACAATGAGAATGAAGGAGTTTTAAACTGAGGCAGTTATATTGAATATTTAAATGAATTAGCAATATATGATACCTCACTGAAACTGCACTTAGAAAAAATTGACTGTTTTTCGTGCAACTTTACCTGATATTTGGAATGACTTAATTTTAAGTGTGGATGCCATCATGACACACAGAATTATGAAAGAAATTTCTGATGCTTTCTTTGTTTAATTAATATTAGATAAAACTCCTGACATTAATAATGAAGCACAACTATATACTGCTCATTATATAAATGTTGATAGAAATGTTGAAGAGAGGTTTATTTGATTCACAAGTGTCAGTTCTGGGAGAAAAGCAGATTTTCTTTTGAATCACGCTGACAGTATTATTGAATATTTCTTTCAGATAATGATAAAACATGAAAACTCCAAAGGGTAAATCTGTTTAAGTTGGGTCATATTTTAAAGAATTTTAATATACGTTGGATTACATACCCGAGTCTGAGAGTCAGCCTATGCCACTACAGTATGGATTTCCATGAAAGAAGGCTGGCCATTAACCATTACTGTGAATAGCAGTGGCCCAACAAAGAAAAGAGAATATGCCCATTTTTGGGCATACAGAAATCAGTTAAAAGAAACAAATTTATTTAAATAATGAAATTGGAAGTATTACACAGTGAAGTGAAATGATTACTCTTTTAAATAATATCTGAGCTGAATACACACTTTGTATATACATTACTTCAAATAGAGACATGCTGTCTACATCCTCAACCACTTTGACTGCTGAAACCATTCTCAATAGGCATTTCAAATATTTTAAAAGATTTTAAAACACATTTTTTTTGTGCGGAGCATATATCAGTGTTGTTGCATTCCCTTCAAACAACAAAATATTAGAGATTCTATACACACTTAAAATTTTACAAAGCCCATTGTGGCATTATTGGAAACAAAAGAGCTGACTTCCTGGCCAAGAAAGGAAACAAATATAAAACAAATGAGTTCAACTAAAATTTCTTACAATACATCAAAATTACATATAAATTCAGAAATTCATACACATTGGCAACATAATTATCAAGAGAAAAGTACAAATAAACCATGGAAAATACTAACACCATAGCAGAATCTCCAAGAAGCTCGGCAGTGGCTTGACGACTGGACATTACTGTCTGGCTGCCCACCTGTTCAAGATTAATATCTTCAATTCTCCAAGATGCGTACTATGTAACGACCCATAGACAGTAATGAACAGAGACCTCCTACTCCAATGTACTGCAACCTCAAAAATCTGATGTGTTGCACACACATGACTTTCTCTACTCTTGTACTAACCATTCTTGCAAACTCTTATTCCTGTATCTTCTTGGTGTTAGTTGAGATAAACATTTGTACAAATTATCTTATTGCTTAATTCCTTGTAGGTACAAGGGGAATATTAGAATACAGTAGGCTTTGAGCGATAGTCAAATATTTTAAAGCTTTGAGATTCCGTTCTCTTTGCATGCTTAACATATAAAAAAATGAACAATGATGTTCCATTTCACCAGTTTTCTGAAACTGACAAAAATAACAAGGAATATCTCCGAAATGGTTCACTCTACAAAAAAATTTATTGAGACATGAATTGTGCATTTTAGCAAGATCTACATTTTTTGTAGATTAAGATTTGGTCTATCTCTTACAGTTTACTACTTATGCAAAAGTCATTAAGAGTAAAGGACTACAGGTGCTACAGCCAGAAATTTCAAGATATACATTTCATTTGTCATTAAAATATCTCAAACATATGACATTTTAATCAAAATTGTTAGAGCCATTTTCAAGAAAATTAAAATTTTTGATAAATGTTCCATGCAAAGGGTAGTTTAGGGTGAAGCAATTTTCTTTAAAATCTTCTTGTCGCATCCTTGAAAGACGTTAAACTTAAGTACCAACTTTGGTTCTTAACCGACTTTTAATTTTTTGAGTTATGCTGTCCACAGACTGACAGACAGATACACACACGGACCTTTTTCTAAAAATGTTTTTTTTTTTATTTATTCAGGGAGTCTCACAACCTACACTTCTGGTGAAATGTCGACATGGAATTTTTGGGTGGAATACAATACTTCTTCTACTTACCAGTAGAGAAAGTAAAAATTAATGATGTAACATTGAAGATGATCTTGGTCCATTTCTTCTTGAAGATCACATAAGGGGCAAAATGGTGAAGAATAAATCCCAATCCTATGGAGATGCTTTGCTAGACAATTATGACCTATGAATAGCCTAAAGACTGGAGCTGCTCTTTTCTTGGGTATCCAGGATGTTTTAATTTGTGATAGATTCTCATCTTTTATCTTATGAAATCTTAGAGTGATATTGTGTTATCATTTCTTGCAATTGTAGGTTTATAATTCTTTTTATTATGAAGAATGATAGTTGTGTAACAGGTTTTTGCATACTACTGCATCCATTTTTGGCTGCATAATCAGTGTTTTCATTGCTGGACAGTCTACAATGTGCTGGTATCCACTGAGAAACTATTCTTTTCTTTAATTTGGAGAGATGAAGTAGACCTGTCCAACACTCAAGAATTCATTCACTTTTCAGTGTTAAAACAAATGTTACAGTTAAAATAGCTGCTCTTGAGTCACAAAGAATCAACGCATTCTGGCATTGTGTTATTCTGAACAGAAGAATTTGAAGTGTTGTGCATATGGCTTCAACCTCTCCATCAAAATTTGTGGTACCAAATCCAAGAGGTTTGTAGGAGAAGAGATGTAACATAGCTCCATTTTAGTTTGGCAACAAAGAATTATCATTAGAAATATGAAACCATTATTGTTCAGTGAATCTTGTGTGAATTGTTTCTAAACCTAATGGTTTCAACACATCATTTGAGGTATCATCTTTTTTAACTTTCTATATTAGGTCTATATGGTATTCAATACCTAGAGTTAGTGTAGGGTTGACCTTTAAAAGTAAAGGCTTTCATGGCCGGTGTCAATACTATAGCGCGTCTCACCCTTAAAAGACAGTACACGTTAAATGGAGCGCAGTGTTGCAACATGTACTAGTTGCGAATCTTTCTCCGCGAGCGACTCGAGGTGGCCTGAGTCCTGTACTTAGTCCTTCAATTGCTGCTTGACGAGACGGGCACTTTTAACTTTGGTATCCCTCCACGCCTTTGTTACTGTATGACCTAAATTTACAAATGACTCGTCTGTATAAACAATTGATTTCCCCTGGTCCCTAAACCTTTTACGTCTTTTAGATATTTATGTCGCCATCTGATGATATCGATATCGTCTCTTTCTATTAATATGCACTTGTTACCCTTTCTTTCATGTTCGAACCCCAAATCAGAGTGGCCCTTGAGAAATATGGTAGGGTCTCATCACTGTTGAACTGTGACAAAATTATATTCAACGTGGGTGGAATATTTGCAAACAGTAAAGAATGAACAATTCGCCGCACTCCACCTTGCACTATTCAATCATATTGCATTAACCTAGCGTTTTGTGTAGTCCCGCCCTTTTTGCTTTCTTTTTTGATGGCGTTCTTAGAGGTCCTTTCATTAGTTCCTTTTTAATCATACACACTACTGCTTCTGAACACCCAATAGCCTTAGCTGTTTCTTTTACCGCCTTACTTACACGCATTTTACTTAAAAAATAATCTAACACATTCATAATTATTTGGCGTTCCTTACTTCTTTATTTACCAACATATCGTCCCTTCCTAGCTTCACCCTCCATAACTACAAATATTTACAAAAATATTAAACAAATAACGCAATAACAGCTCACAGTTACACACACGGCTTCTTTCGAACTAATGCTAGTGCTGCTCCTTATACTATCTTCTGTGTCAGGCCTGACGTTGAATAGATGAATACCTTTTGTTTGCCTTACTGGATAAAAGAAAGAGGTTACTGCCTTTTGGTTTATTTTAAAAACTTTCTCCAACCTTCCTCAACATTTGTTCTCGCTGGTTCCCTGATGTAAACTCAATAACAAAAAAGTTTCACACTGCGTAACTTTTGCAGTGCACATATATAAAATTTTCCGAAAACATTTAATTTAAAAAATTATAACACTTAACTGGGTAAACATAGAGAATTCAAAGTAGGCAGGTAGTAGCACTATAGTTTACTCTACCTAAGAAAAAAATATAGATGCATTCTAGCAGTTAGTTTGTTAGTTAGTGCGTGATGAGTGTAGAAACAGCAAATATTGGACTTCCAAATGAAAAAAACGTTTTCTGAAGAAATTTGGACCTATAGAAATGTATAATGACTCTGAAAAGGATATAACCTGATAGAGAAAAAAATTCTGCATAGGATAATGTGTTCAAACCTGAAATTTATAACAAATGAATATTTATACCATGCTATTAGGAATCTGGCAACAGAGTGAGGGTAGAAAAGGACGCGGCTAATGGCAACTTGTATGCGCTAGATAGAGACAGAGATGTCCCATTTAACTCCATACTGTCTTCTAAGAGTGAAACGCTATATAGAAACAATATATTCCGGGCTTAGGGGCCGTGGTCTACTGGGCTGCTTCTTCTTCCCAGACGTTTCGTCTGCGATTATGGCAGACATCATCAGTGGTGGCGAGGTTGAAGTATCCTAGTGGAGATTTCAACATAGCCCATAAGCCCAGAATACATTATTATTTATTTATGCCAACAAACTTACTGTTGGTGTTTTTAAACAATGTGTGGGCAATGTTTGAGAGGTAGAACTGGAACTTAAAAATTCAGTGCCACAGCTGAGACTGCCTTTGTGGTTTACCAGGAGAAATACAAACTGGTTTGAGAATTCAATGTCATTCTGGCAGGTTGTTACAGTAGCTTAATGGTTAGAGCACCTGCCTAGTAAGCGTGGTTCATATCCAACAAATGAAGGTTCAGAAGTTGCATTGTTGTTAAGTTTTAATTATTGTAGTAAATTTGTAATATAACATGGAAAAATCACATTGAATTGATATTTTCTGACCTTGTTACAAAAAATTCAAAATTCTGTGCTACTGTCCATCATATTAGTATACATATTTTGACTATTTATAATAAAAAGTACACAAAAAGCATATCTGGAAGCTGAGAAGTCTATGTTCACATTAAAACAGTTTCTACATAGTTAAACCAGCCTTGGGGTGTATAAAGACACCAGACACCAAGCAAGGGTTAATCAAAATCATTAGAGCCATTTTGAAGAAAATCAAAATTGTTGAAAAATTTTCCATGTGATATGTATAGTAATAGTACATAATAATGATAATGAGAATGACGACAATGACAACAACAATAACAATAATAACAACACCAACAACACCAACAATAACAACAATAATAACAATAATAGTAATAACAATATTAATAATAAAAATAATAATAATAATGATGATGATAATAATAATAATAAGAATAATAACAATTATAACAATAACAGTAGTAATAATAACAGCAACAACAACAAAAATAATAACTACTATTTGAGAGGTAGAACTGGAACTTAAAAATTCAATGCCACAACTGGGATTTGAACCACAAACCTTCCGCTTACCAGGCGGCTGCTCTAACCATTGAGCTATTGTGACAAACTGCCAGAATGGCATTAAATCTCAAACCAGTTCGTATTTCTCCTGGTCTGTGGTTCAAATCCCAGTTGTGGCATTGAATTTTTAAGTTCCAGTTCTACCTCTCAAACTTTGCCCACACATGGGTTGTGTGTTTAAAAACACCAACAGTAAGTTTGTTGGCATAAATATATAATGATAACTACTAGTTTATTGTAGTCAATAGACTCTTACAAGAGCATCTGACATTGTCAATCGCATTTATAACTCTAACACACAAGTAATTTACAAAAGTGATTATTTACCTTCATACATATATTTATTATAATTCAGTAATATTATACAAGCATTTACTTATTAGGAATGATTAGGTTTAAATCTTGATTCTTTAGTGTTCTTAATTATAAATGGTAATTTATTATACAATATAGCACCTATTTTATAATGGGTCCTTGTCTGCTCACCGTATGATAGTCATTCGCTCCCCTGGCATCATATGGCAGTCTTCATTGAGTATGTTATATTCCTTTTTTTAACAAGCAAATACATACAGGGGAAACTACAGTTAGGATGTTTTGTGTTACAAATGTTTTTCGGCAAGATGGTTGAAACCAAGGTTTATACATATTTCTTATGCATCTTTTTTGTATCTGTTTTTTTGCTTGATAAATATAACTCACATATTTAGCACATGATGTACTTACATTCATGAATTTTAAACTGAGCAGGTGAATAATTGCCTCTAACTGTGAGGAAGTGAAAGTTGGACTCCTGGGTCTTAACTTGCAGCAATGGCACAGCTTTGTTATTAGTGTCAAGTAACTTCAGTTGCAGAACAGAATCTCTCACAGCAAGTGTCACATGAATCCACTCTGAACCATCAAAGAGTTTTCTCTGAAACAAAGTCACGACAAACAGTGATTATATAACCAGCTCACAAACGCTATCATTTGCAGAAGTTGTTTCATCATACTTAACTAATTGATCACAAAGAACTGCAATTCCATTTTACAACCCTTTAACTTATGCTGGTGATACATCTGAGGCAGGGTTTAAACTGGAAAATAAACATATGTCATGAAAATACACAAATCAAAATGTACATTTGTGCAAAATATGGTAAGTCTGTGCAACATTCTACTACTAGAAAATGTTATAAATTATAGTACAAGGGTACTATAAGGGACAGTGATGCACATTAAGTGAGATCACTTAGGCTCTCCTGTCCAACTCTCCCCTCACCTTTACATGCTGGACCCTATTAAACTGAGTAACCCAGTCCAAGGAAGTGGTAACCAAGTCCTTAGGTGGACTGGGTTGGTGAACTAGCGGGAGACAGGGGTTCTGAAAGAGCTGCTTAGAGCTAACCTGGGATTAGGTCTTCCAGGATGACACTGTGAACCTGACATGGATCTATTATAGGCTACCACCCCACGGGAAGGGATGAGACGAAGTGAGACCGAACGCTTGTCAGATAGTGCAGTGAACACAAACCAAAGGAAGGGAGGCAGGGAGGGATGAGGGAGGAGGAAGGGAGGGAAGGACAGAGGAGGGAGGGAAGGAGAAGGGAGGGAGGAAGGAAGGGAGGGAGGCATGGAGAGACAGAGAATGGAGGGAGGGATGGAGGAGGGAGGAACAGAGGAGGGAGGGAGGTAGGGAGGATGGGAGGGACGGAGGGAGGAAGGGCGGAAGGGAAGCACGGAGGAGGTAGGGAAGTGCGGAAGGGAGGGAGGGAGAAAGAAAGGAAGGGAGGACAGGGAAGAGGTAGGGAGGAAGGTAGGTACGGAGTAGGAAGGGACGGAGGAGGGTGGGAATGATCGAGGAGGGAGGGACGGATGAGGGAGGGGGGACGGAGGAAGGAGGGAGGGACGGAGGAGGGAGGGATGGAGGAGGGAGGCAGGAAGGGCAGAAGGGAGGGAGGGAGGACAGGAGGGAGGGAGAGAGGAAGGAAAGGCGGAAGAGAGGGAGGGATGGAGGAGGGTGGGAATGACGCAGAAGGGAGGGAGAGTTGGAGGAAGGGAGGGAAGGAGGGGAAAGACCCCAATCCAATTGGGTAATGCTTGCTAGGAGTATGTTTCAAACAACAATCTGCTATGAATTAGTATTATTAGTATATCACACCAAGCATTGAAACAGAGTGGCTGGTGTACTTGCCCCACGCCAGCCACATCAAATGATGTGAGTGCACAGTAAATGCAACATAGATAAGTACATCTTGCTTGTTAATGTTAAGAAAGTTTAAAGCCAAGTTTTTCAGTATTTTGTTTGGCAGTGAAGATCAATTTCATAATTTTAACTTCTGTATGTATTAGAGTACAACAAGCAACACTTTGAACAGAAATATGTGTGAACATGTAAGAGAAAAATACGCCAGGAAACCGAAGGCAGGGTATGCACACTGCTCATGTGCTTCCATTTGGTTCAATGCAAGGAAAACACACATTGTAGAGGGAATGCTGATTTTCCTGGAAACCTACTGCTTTGAGTGCTTGTAATTCACACTGAGAATGCAGAAAAAAATAATGGGAGTGATTGTTCTGTAATTTTAATATTTACCAGTTGGTAAGTTATGTTGTTGTTGTTAGCTAATGCTGGATTTCTGACAATGAAGTCATTAATCCTCTTGCTCTCCAATATTTTTCACTGATGGATGGGGAGGGCACTAGAAGTGGCTAGGCATATTTGAAGGTGGTTTTGATCCATTTCCTCTTGCAGATCACATAGAGGACAGAGTGGTGAAGAGTATATCCCAACTTTGTTCAAATGTTTTGCCGGACAATCATGTCCCATAACCAACCTGAAGGTTGCAACTGCTGTTTTTCGAGGATACTCAGGAATTACTGCTTGAATGTTTGGTAGTTGCCATCTTTTATTTTTTGATTTTTCATAATAATATTTTTCAATAATTTTTTTGAATTCAGAGTTGACTAATCTTTTAGCTGCATAAAATGGTAGATTAACTATAGATTTTGTACACCGCTGGTACCCTTTTTTGCAAGAAAATCACCTTTCTCATTACCAATTAGTCCACAGTGAGCTGGTATCCATTGGAAGACTAGGTGTTTTTGAAGTGCTGATAGATGGGTAAGGATTTTCCAACATTCTATAATTGTTTGATTTTTTTTCTGACAACTTGGAAGTAATTGCTATAACTGCTGCCCTGGAATCTGAAAGAATAACTGCTTGCTGAAAATATGAAATTCTATACAAAAGATTTTGTAGGGCCATTCGAATTGCTTCAATTTCTCCATCAAAGTTTGTAGTTCCATAACTTAAAGATTTGTAATAGGAAAAGAGGTGACATGTGACTCCAGCCCCTGCTCCATCTCGGTTTGATATCAATGATCCATCAGTATAAATATGGAGCCATTCATGTTCTGGAAATCTAGTATGGATTGTCTCTAATGACAATAATTTTAGAACACTAGTTGGAGTATCACTTTTCTTAACTTCTTCTGTCAGGTGTAAATAATATGTGATGTCTAATGTTTATGTCGGATTGACTTTAGATATGAAGTTTTCCTTTGAATTAGGAAGGTATACATTCTTCTTGATGTCTTGAATTTTGGAAAGAAAGCTCTCCTGAGTCTTTAGTGTATGTGTAAAATTTCTCTTGTTCCATGTACTGAATGGGAGTCTGATCAACTTTTCGTGTTGTGTAAGAGCTGCTTTTTCTATTTCATATTCAATGGAGTATTGGTTGGTTAGTATTTCTATAGCTGTTATTGGTGTGGTTTTGATAGCACCTGTAATTAGTCTCAGACTTTGGTTTTGAAAGATTTGAATTTTTTTTTTGTTGTATTTGCTGTTATAAGAACTTCACTGCAGTAAGTAAATAATGGCTTTATATATACATTGTATATTGTGTTAAGAGTTGCTCTGGAACATACCCACTTCATTCCTGTTAGACGTTTTAACAGTGAAAGGCGCCTCTCTGCTCTTTGTGTTACATTTTCTATTTGTTTGGTCCATGTAAGTTTGGTATCAAATGTAACTCCTAAATACTTAGCTTCCTTTGTTTCTGGTAATTGTTGTAATTGGTAAATTATAAAGTTCCATAAATACTATAAAAATTGTGAAAAAATTATTTTTCAAAGTTAATAATTTTTATTTAATAAGCCAAAGCACTATAAAATTTCCTGTTCCGAACATTCTTTTGAGAGTACCATAATATTTAAAATTATCAAAATTTTTAAATCTTCCCCATGTGGAGCGTTTTAGATATACTATGAAAACAATAGCTAGAAAAGATAATAAATTTAAAGGTATTAAAGATATTACAATGAAAATTTGAATGTACATTATTCCTTATATGTATTTTGTCTGATTCTAGTTTGAACAAAATCTGCTAATTATTGTAGAATTTAGAAATTTCATGTATGCCATACACTGAATACAAGTTCAAAGTGCATACCCAAGTCCACACACCATGCTATGCCACTGTATGCAGTATATTACGTCACTGTTCAATTTATATTTGGTAGCTATTTAAACCTACTTGTGTAACAGATTTCTGAAGACACTCCCTTCCAACAGGGCAGAGGCTGATGCTGTGAGTTTGATTGCCTTTTTCTGGTACTCCTAATGTTATGTTGTAACTTGCCAGAATGCCTTGTAGCGTCATATTTACATACTCTCTGGCACGGATAGAAATGGTCACATCCCAATTTTTGTCTTGAGGGACGGATTTATTAAAGTGGTCACGTATAGGAAAACCTGAAACATAGGTACAGATAAAAAAAAGGAAGGAAAGAAAGAAAGTGTACCATATTATCAATCAGTACCCTATTGTGTGCAACTGAGGACCTCTACATAAGAAGATTACATACAAAGTAAGAAAAGCTACAAATGGTTCTTACAAGAGCTTATCCTTATATGTTTCTTGTTAATCAGAAAAAGAAGCTGGGTAACTGAGCTTTGCTCGGTATTTTTTCTCCCCTTTTTTTGAAACCTTGTTTTTTGGGAGAAGAAAGCAAAATGTATCTAAATAAATATTTGTCGCAATTGTTAAGTCATTTCCAAGATACAAGAGATATAGAGATACATATAAATATTTCATAAGCATCATCATTTCAGCCGTACAATGTAATATGTTGTATTTTTATTTCAAACATATAGACCGGATGAGCTGTAACACATTAACTAATATAGCTAGGTCAATTGTTTTACTGTATTCTGATAGCCCTGAAAAAGGACTTTAAAATGCTAACTTGTTTGCTGAAATCAATTAATAGAGAAACTATGGCCGAAATATGGTTCAGAATAATTGTGATTGTTACACATAGACTAAGATAGCTAAGTCAACAGATTTTCTGAAAGCTCTTGATGAGGCCTTTAATATTCTGGCTAGTTTGTTGAAATTGGCCCATTAACAGATAAATTATGGCCAAAATAAGGTTTAGAGTAATTGTGACTGATATGCATAGACTAAGATAGCTAAGTCAACAGATTTTCTGAAAGCTCTTGATGAGGCCTTTAATATTCTGGCTAGTTTGTTGAAATTGGCCCATTAACAGATAAATTATGGCCAAAATAAGGTTTAGAGTAATTGTGACTGATATGCATAGACTAATGTGGCTAGGTCAACTTTCATACTGTATTCTATTAGCCCTGGAAGAGGACTTTAAAACGCTACCTTTTTTGTTGAAATCAGAAGAGAAGAAAAAGCCAAAATAAGGTTCAATTGTTCTGTGGAAGCGGGAATAAAAAATAATATTTATTTTATGTAAAATCACTTTTTTTTTCAGGAGTGGCAACTATATTGATAAACTTAAAAAGCAAAACCTTATCTGAATACAAAATTTGATTGAAATCGTTAAAGCCATTTCCAAGATGCGCAGAATATATTTATATACATATGTATACAAAAATTGCTTGTTTAAATATATAAGATTTTATTCATACATTTTATTATAGGTATAATGATACAGTAGATAAAATGATTCAGTTTTAAAAAGCAGATCACTATGTGATGGCTGTGAAATTTCATTTGCTCTGCATGATCTTCAGAAAAGTTTTAAGTATTACAAAATTCAAATTCAAACGAGTAACAAAGAATATCTCAGGAGAGGTTAACCCACAAAAACTTATATTTGATATATGTTGTGTGCTTTTACAAGATCTACATCTTTTGTGAAGTAAGATTTTGGGTAATGCTGCCATGTACAGACTTAGGGAATCATGCAGGGAGGCATTCAAAAAACAAAAGATGTTCACAATCTATTCTCTTTATGTGTATAGAACTACACTATTTGTAACTAATAGGCTTGCACTGATAAGAAGCAACCAAATTCACAGCTATCACATATGTAATATTAGCAAATGTGCCAGCGAAAAGGATATTAATGTCAGAGGGATTAAATTATACAAAAAACTACCTAATGAGATTACAATTTTCACTGATCTCTCAAAATCAAAATTTAAAAGTAAATTAAAAGAACACTTGTTGAGTAAATGTATATACAGCTTAGAAGAGTTGTAAATTATTATGTAAAATGTACTAGGTACTTCTATACTTACTATAAAACTGCACAATTTTGTATTTCTTAAGAAATGATGTTAATATTTTGTTTTACACAAGTGATATATCCAATATCATGTATTTGATCTAAGGATGAATAAATTGAATTGAATTATTGATGCACAGTCTCACAAAACCATGCCAACCTGACATAAGGAAATACACTACATCCCCCATTGTGGACAAAGAGGTTGGCAATTATGAATCAGAGAGGACTACAGGTAATGGAACTGAAGTGTAGTCTAAAACTGAAACAATGGAACGTAATTACAGGGAAAATGTAAATAAACGAGGTGTAACATTAGCAGCTTAGCAAGTCATCTCTACAGAATGGGTATCTCAGCTTCACCAATATGTGTCCTGTGTAACGATCCAGCAGAAATGAACGAAGACCACTTGAAGACCTGTGAAGCATTAAGATCAGAAGAAACTACAGTTCAAAAGTATTGGAAAGCACGAATGCTAATCGCTTCATTGTCAGATGCAAGGCACTAGAAAACAACAACAACAACATTAGCAGAAAGTGTTATGAAGTGAAGATTTCTTTTTCCTCAGTCCCTTTAGTAGTTAATTGTTAATGGAAGTTCACATTTAAAATAACATTGAAATCACTGTAATTTGCAAATATTATTTCCAGCAATATCCAATGTTTAAAGCATTCTGTTTGATAATTATCTGCCACATGTAGTATGTTGTTATTTGTTGTTAGCCAATGCAGGATTTCTGACAATGAAGTCATTAATCCTCTTGCTCTCCAATATTTGATATTGGAGAGAATTAGCAGTAAAAGTAACCCCTTTTTAGAGAGCACCATATTTTTATGTTTTGGCAGTCACATTGCTCTCTCACAACCCACAGTATGTCTGGAGGATCACACCTGTCAGAAGAAATACAAAATAATTTATTGCAGTGTATGCTTGACGTATACCAAGAAGAAATTAAGGGAGAAATTTCTAAAGCAGAGTACATTGCTGGGTATTATTTCACCCATTTCATTCACCAACTGATATGACCTAATCGACTAAAGGATGCTTGGACAAAGAGTTAGTGTTACAAATTATAGAATCTAAAATAAGAACTAGCTAGAAACTAAAAGCTTCACTTATCTTAGCAATATTATAAGATTTTCCACAGCTGACATGTTTCAAGTTGCATTCAACTTATTTTCAAAGCTATACAAACAAGTTACCATAGATACTGATGCTCATTTTAATTATTAATGTTTGAAAACAAAAACCTATAAATACAATCTATTAGAGGTATTTCAAAATTCATAATACAGTTCCTGTTTTTTAAAATAAATATAAATAAATAAATATATTTGTTTTCAAAACAATGGACATGTTCATGCACATTTTACAAGAAACAATCGAAATATTCACTTAACCTCCACTAGAACTACACTATGCAAAAATGGAGTTTTACATTCCTGTATAAAAATATATAATTCACTGCCTAATAACCTTAAAGATATAGAAAATGTTAATAAATTTAAATGCGGTGTGAAGGTTTTTTTGAAGGAACACTGTTTTTACACAGTAGAAGAATATTTGAGATTTAACAAATACCCTTATGTATAATTGTACAAGTATTTATTGTAAATAAGTTTATGTAATATAATTACTATTGACATATCCTATATCAGTGTACCATGTACAGTATCTGATTTTAAAGGACTAATAAATAAATATTTTCCCAAACCATTAAATCTATAGATCCACTTAATTGTTTTAATAATTTAACCTCTGGATTAATTTCATGATTAAATGACTAAAAATGATCTGCTACACCTGATTTATCAGTTTGTTTATTTTTAATATCGGCCTGGGTGCCATGCAAACCAAGGTAGCAATAAGGTTATGTAAAATTTGTATGTAGTTTAGGTTAGAGTAGGATAATTGTAAAAGTTATGTAAAAGAATTGGTACAAATAAAATTCATTCATTCATTCATATTTTTAATATTTCTAAAATGCTCTTTATTCTGGTTTCTAAATGATATTTAGTTTAGCCAATATAAACCCTATCACAATCCAAACAGCTAAATTGATAAATACTAGATTTTTTATAATTTGGAATTTTATCCGTTTTAGAAAAATGTAGTAAATTTTGTATATTAAGTATATTTTGAGGGTCCAAATTTATTCCATATTATTTAAACATTTTTATAAACGTTTTAGTAACCCAGGGATGGTAAGTAAACTTTTTAAAAATACAATTATCTTTTATTTTTTTGAGGATAGAAACCTCTTTAACAACCTTATTTTCAAGTTAGTATGCTTCTGGATGTGACTTCATTCTCTACTGGTACCGTAAGTATTAAAGGCCAGTTTTAGCCTTGTTACTATGGTAATTGACAAAGGAATTGTAGATTTAGCTTACACTAAAAATATATATGTGTTTGCAATAATTAACTTACATATCAAGTATTGCAAAAAAACATTATGAACATTCCTTATTGAAGAGACCTTGTATAATCATGAAACATACACCATGTTCATTTCTATGTGTGTCTTTGGTTTCTAATCTATGACTCAATCTTTGAAGCAAGTCTACTGTTACCTAGAATTCCACCTCCCTGTGGCACCGTCTAACAATGTATGGTTGTGGTATTTTTATTAGCATCAGTTGCTGAATTGGTGGTTGGTGTTGGGTGAACTTGTTCTCATATTTTTCTCTTGGAGTTGCTATCTAGCAACTGTTTGTAGTATTTCAGGACTGTATGAGTACAATGCAGCATATTGTTGCTGGTAGAGGACAATATGAAGCTGACAATTCAGCACTGTGCCTACATGCTGGAATACCATTTTCAAACTGGAATGCTAAATAAAGAGATATCAACCACAGCATTCATCATTTTTTGGACAGATATCCAGAATTCCAAGAGACACCTAAAGGAATCCTTAAGATTAATGTTAAAATATAACCATAATTGTTTTACAGTATTTCACTATGGCATGATGTACGTAAATGACACACAAGTACATAAATTTATGGTGCAAATATTCAGTATTGCTAGGTGTTGTCCTGTGTGGTTTACTTGGTTTGCTATTTTGTTCTCTTCTTCCCCATTGAATATGGAATTTTAAGAGAATTTTAGAACTGTATTTTTAAGCACATTAAGGTATGCCAATTTTCTCAGGTTTGAATGCAATTAATTTTGTTTTAATATTAAAGGTAAGTTCTATTTACACTATCCTTACTTACTTTAGAAAATTGGGACATGTTTTGGGAACAATTGTTCCCATTCTCAGCTAACAAGTAACTGACTGATAGCTGCAATATTTTGTTGTCCTGTACACTATTGCTATGTATATACCGCATATGGTGTCAGCCAACGGTTTCAGTCCTAATACTATAGAACAAAAGATCAACAAACACAAAAACTCTGAACCATCAGTGAGACTACCACAGTAAAACCCCAAAAACGAAATCCTTCTATACAAGAAATTTGCATACCATCCTTGGAAAGACTAGAGGTTTAAGATAATATTTAGGAAACATAATGTCATTCTAGTATCACATAATAGATACACCATATAAAATTTACTCTGCCTATCCTTAAAAGACAGAATTTTCCACACTAGAAGTTCAGGTATTTATCAAAATAATTGTACAGACTGTGGCCAAATATATCTAGCCAAGACTAAAAGAAATTTCAAAACTAGATCATCCAATCATACAATATAAACAGAACAAAAAGTCAGCTACAGCACATTTCTGGAACAACCACCACGAAATGATTCAAGAAGCCAACCTTCTCAGGACAGCAAGACATCCAACTGAGCTCTCAGTTTGGAAAAACATCCACATTATAAAAACCTCAAGTGTTGTACTCACATGACTTTTTCTACTCTTGTACTAACCATTCTTACAAACTCTTATTCCTATATCTTCTTTGTGTTAGTTGAGATAAGCATTTGTACAAATTATCTTATTGCTTATTTCCTTGTAGGTGCAAGGGGAATATGGGAATACAGTAGGCTTTGAGCAATAGTGAAATCTTTTAAAGCTTTCAAATTCTGTTCTCTTTGCATGGTTAACATATAAAAAGATGAATAACAATGTTCCACTTGACAGAAGTATAAGTTTTCCAAAACTCATACAAATAACAAGGCACATCTCCGAAATGGTTCACTCTACAAAAAAATGTACTTAGGCATAAACTGTGTGCTTTAGCAAGATCTACATTTTTGTAGTAAGATTTGGTCTATCTCTTACGGTTTACCAGTTATGCAAAAGTCATCCAGAGTAAACAGGACTACATGGGCTATAGCCAGAAAATTCAAGATATACATTTTATTTGTCATAAAAATATCTCAAATATATAGCATTTTAATCAAAATTGTTAGAGCCATTTTCAAGAAAATCAAAATTTTTGAAAATTTTCCATGTAAAGGGTAGTTTAGGTTGGAGCAATTTTCTTCGAAATCTTCGTGTCGCATCCTTGAAAGACATTAAACTTAAATATCAATTTTGGTTTTTAACTGACTTTTCGTTTTTGAGTTATGCTGTTCAGACTGACCCACAAACATGCGCGCGCACGCACACACACACACACACACACACACACACACACACACACACACACACACACACACACACACACACACACACACACACACACACACACACACACACACTCACACACACACACACTCACACACACACACACACAAATACACATGGATCTTTTTCTAAACATGCTTTTTTTGGATTCAGGCAGCCTCAAAATATATTTCTGGTGAAATCTCAACATCAAATTTTTGGGTTGTATACAATACTTCCTTTACTTTACTATGTGTAGTAGAGAAAGTAAAAACAGGGACAGAATATGAATTTGGATTTCCCGCCGATGGGCCAGCTTTGTAGGTTCATATCACCACTACCAGAGACCGTCACCATCAATAGAATACCAGACAACATAACATCTACACCTGTCAGTCAGTCAGTTGTTAGCTGAAGATAGGAGGAATTGTTCCTGAAACAATTTTCTAAAGTGAGTGAGGTATAGTGTAAATAAAACTTATCTTTAATATTAAAGTGTTTAACCTCATTTGTCCAAAAAACCTCCTGATCATTATTGAATTCATTTATTTTATTTAAAGCTGAAATTGTCGCTTTTTGATAGGTATGTAGTACAATTTTAAAACTTTACCACTGCACTAATATGTACACATATATACTTTACTTCTCAATTTTACTGTTGAAAATTTCTCCAATAAACCACTGGAAGAAACTATTATTGCATGCTTTATCAATGGCTTTATGAACCCAAAGTGCAGGCCACATCCACAGCCGGGATTTCAACCACAGATCTACAAATCTTCCGCTTACCATGTAGCTGCTCTAACCATTAAGCTACCGTGACAACTTGCCAGAATGACATTGAATTCTCCAACCCATTCGTATTTCTCCTGTGGTCTACAGGGAGAAATACAAATGGTGAGCTTAATGATTAGAGCAGCCGTACAATAAACAGAAGGTCTGTGGATCAAGTCCCATCCTCTGTTCCAGTTCTACCTCTTAAACATTGCCCACACACGGCTTGTGTGTTTAAAAACACCAGCAGTAAGTTTATTGGCATAAATAAATAATAACTTCTTTAACTCTTGCATAGAATACCTCAGTTACAGATAATATTATTTGTGCTAAGAAAGTGTAAGACTCTGCATATTATAGATAATATAATACTCACATTATTTTAAGCATCTTAGTAACCTTACCTTCCCAGTGATAATCCAATAATGGTAAAACATCTATTTCAGTCAGTATGTTACGAGCCTCCCAGCCACCACTTTGAATCAAATATCTAGCATCTTTCCGAAAATGGTGGTTATCAATCATGTCATACACTAGAGAATTCCTATCAGTCCATTTGCTTTCTCTCTGAACTGAAAATAACATCAGCTTATATATACAGCATTAAATTTCATATTATATACATATACCTTCATTTTGTGGTGAAAATAATGTCATAGCATTGGTAAACTTAATGTTATGGATATTTTGGAAAATAATTCTAAAATTGTTTAACCTTTGGAGGTTCTACATACAAACTGCTCTTAATTTTGTATGATTCTGCAGTTATAATTTGTGCCCAGAATCTATGTCTAAAAATGTGCTCTTTTTGAGCTAGAGGGCTTTAAAGTTTCTGAAACACTACATCAAATTAGGTGAAATTCCACCAAATAGGTTGTTACACAGTTTTATTAATTGTTAGCTACAACAGATATTGTTTCAAAAATTAAACAGCAAGTTATAGAAGACCCAAGTTCTGGTCACAGAGCAGTAATTGCTAATATAAAACTAGATAATACAAATAACAGTCAACGTCACACAAATCTGTATTGGAACTTCAAAAAAGTAGATTGGAACAAATACAAAACTGAACTGGAACCTAAATTTAAAGAACAAACAAACTCACACCAACCAGAGCATATAAACAAAAATTTCTGTAAAGTCATCCTAGAAACTGCAAAAAAATATATTCCTCGTGGAAGAATTAAAAATTTCAAACCCTTTTGGAACTCCCAGTTAGAAGAACTGAAAAAACGAAGGAATATAGCTAGAAATACAGCTGAACAAACAAAAAACATATCAGATACACAAATATGGCAGAAGAAATGTGCCTCACTAAAAAAAGAAATTAACACAGCTAAAAAGAATCACTTTAATAATTTCTTAGAAAAAATGGATTATAGGACAGATGGTAACAAAGCCCATAAGTTCATAAAAAATGTCAAGGACAGGAAAGAAAACAACAGTATACCTATCATACACAACAATAAAATATTAGTAAATGATGTAGTCATAGTCAAAACATTCAATAAATATTATGCTAATTCACATAAAGTAACAAGAAATAATAAAAAGGAACGTAAAGAATTTAAGAAAGATTTGAAGCAAGAAAGAGAATGTGATCCCAACACTCAATGCAATATCTTTTTTCAAAATTTTAATATGCAAGAACTGAACATTGCAATAAATAATCTGAAAAACAAAAAGTCTCCTGGACCAGATCACATACATCCAGAGTTGATAAAAAACCTTGGAAAAATAGCAAAAATACAACTACTGTAATTCTACAATCTATCCTGGTAAACCACTGTACCTGCTGAATGGTGAAAGCAATAATTGTCCTACTCTTGAAGAAAGACAAAACGGCATCAGAAATAAAAAATTATTGACCAATAGCTTTTACCAGCATAATGGCAAAAGTGATGGAAAGAATGGTGTCAAACAGGTTAAATTGGTTTCTAGAATCACAAAATTTAATATCCCCATGTCAAGCTGGATTCAGAGAGTTCCACTCTACAAATGAACAAGTCTTTACTTCTCAGTCAAGAAATCAAAGACTCCTTCAATAGAAAAGAAGATAATTTATCAGTTTTTATTGAATTCCAAAGTGCATATGATTCTCTATGCAGTACAAAACTATAAAGAAAGCAAAAAAAATAGGGATACAAGGTCCAATGTTTTCATGGCTATGTCATTTCCTAACACAACACTTTATTGCAACCAGATATGGAAGAAATATATCTAAATACAAACAAGTACACTGTGGCTTACCAAGGTGCAGTGTTCAGCACAACACTTTTTAATATATTTATTAATGATCTGCCACAAAAAATACAAGAATCAGGTGTGAAGTGGGCACTATTTGCTGATGACTTAGTAATGTGGACTTCAAAACCAAAAAGCAAAAGTACAGAACTAGAAAAAACCATGCAACAATCCTTAACCAACCTACAAAGGTGGAAAAAAAAAACTATTTTGTTGTTTAACGACGCTGTCAATTGCCAGGATCACATCAGCGTCGCCGGTGTGCCGGAATTTTGTCCCGCAGGAGTTCTTTTACATGCCAGTAAATCTACTGACATGGAGCTGTCGTTTTTAAGCACACTTAAAAATCATCGACCTGGGCCGGGTTTGAACCCGCGACCTTGGGATCAGTAGGCCAGCGTCTAACCAACTGAGTACAAAGGTGGACCAAAGAAAATTAAATGACTGTTAATACAACAAAATCAAACTACCAAATCTTTTCACTAAGAAAAAAATCACTAAAAATAAAACTAAATTTTGAGGGTCAACAATTACCAGAAACAAAGGAAGCAAAGTATTTAGGAGTTACATTTGATACCAAACTGACATGGACCAAACAAATAGAAAATGTAATACAAAGAGCAGAGAGGCGCCTTTCACTGTTAAAACGTCTAACAGGAATGAAGTGGGGATGTTCCAGAGCAGCTCTTAACACAACATACAATGTATATATAAAGCCATTATTTACTTACTGCAGCAAAGTTCTTGTAACAGCAAACACAAAAAAAAAAAAAACAAACAAACCAGCTCTTATTCAACACGAAAAGTTGATCAGACTCCCATTCAATACATGGCACAAGAGAAATTTTACACATACACTAAAGACTCAGGAGAGCCTTCTTTCCAAAATTCAAGACATCAGGAAGAATGTACACCTTCCTAATTCAAAGGAAAACTTCATATCTAAAGTCAATCCGACACAAACATTAGACATCACATATTATTTACACCTGACAGAAGAAGTTAAGAAAAGTGATACTCCAACTAATGTTCAAATATTGTTGGCATTAGAGACAATCCATACTAGATTTTCAGAACATGAATCACTCCATATTTATACTGACGGATCATTGATATCAAACCGAGATGGAGCAGGTGCTGGAGTCACATGTCACCTCTTTTCCTATTACAAATCTTTAAGTTATGGAACTACAAACTTTGATGGAGAAATTGAAGCAATTCGAATGGCCCTACAAAATCTTTTGTATAGAATTTCATATTTTCAGCAAGCAGTTATTCTTTCAGATTCCAGGGCAGCAGTTATAGCAATTACTTCCAAGTTGTCAGGAAAAAAATCAAACAATTATAGAATGTTGGAAGATCCTTACCCATCTATCAGCACTTCAAAAACACCTAGTCTTCCAATGGATAGCAGCTCACTGTGGACTGAGTGGTAATGAGAAAGCTGATTTTCTTGCAAAAAAGGGTACCACTGGTGTAAAAAATCTATAGTTAATCTACCATTTTATGCAGCTAAGAGATTAGTCAACTCTGAATTCAAAAAAATTATTGAAAAATATTACTATGAAAAATCAAAGAATAAAAGATGGGAACTGCCAAACATTCAAACAGTAATTCCTGAGTATCCTCAAAAAACAGCAGTTGCAACCTTCAGGTTGATTACAGGACATGATTGTCTGGCAAAACATTTAAACAGAATTGGGATATATTCTTCACCACTCTGTCCTCTATGTGATCTGCAAGAGGAAATGGACCAAGACCACCTTCAAATATGCCCGGCCACTTCTAATGCCCCATCCATCAGTGAAAAATATTGGAGAGCAAGAGGATTAATGACTTCATTGTCAGAAATCCAGCATTAGCTAACAACAACATTTTTATTAAAAGACATTCAGAGAATTTTGAAATAAGAGTAGTTGCGAGTGTACCTTTAATTTTAAACAGTACAAAGCTCTCTTATAAATCTTGATTTAATTATATGGCACTAAATCCATGGGCCCTGAAGTAGGTCATACCTTTTAACCTATCTACAATACATGTTATAAATAACATTGTTGGTCAAAATTTTTCCACCATTAAGAACCTTCAAACATGGTTAAAATAAGAATAAAACAAGAGTTGAACAAATGCAAAGGTTATAAAAGTAAACTGATAAAAATGAAGTGTTTAAAACGGTGGAGCATATTAATAAATTGAAAAATATGTTGATATTTCTAAACACATTTTTACTTTCTCTATTGGTAAGTAGAAGGAAGCATTGTACTCCACCCAAAAATTTGATATCGAGATTTCACCAGAAATACATGTTTTGAGACCCCCTGAATAAAAAAAAGAACATTTTTAGAGAAAGGTCCCTTTGTGCGAGTATCTGTCTGTCTGTGTGTCAGTCTGTGGACAGCATAACTCAAAAATGAAAAGTTGGTTAAAAACCAAAGTTGATCTTTAAGTTTAATGCCTTTCAAGGTTGCGACACAAAGATTTTGAAGGAAATAGTCCCACCCTAAACTTCCCTTTACATGGAAAATTTTTTGCAAATTATGATTTTGTTGAAAATGGCTACAACAGATTCGACCTGAGAAACCTGCTATACTACCCCTTAAACGGCATAATACCAACAAACTCAAAATCCTGTGTTTATCAGATAAAATGCAAAGATTGTCCAAAAAGATACAGCGGCCAATTAAAAGAAATCTTAAAAGCACATTAGAAACATAACATTCAACCAGATTGACAAATCAGCTGTAGCCCACCACTTCTGGCCAACTCAGCACAACATAGAACAGGATATTAAATTACTAAAACACACAAAAACAACAGTGGAACTGATAATTTGGGAGACAATACATATTATGAAGAAGTTCACATAGCCATGAATTTTTGTTACACCACAAGCAGACATAATGAAGTTTATACCCAGCAACCCAGATAGCAACACAATCACTACCACAACAGATATTTCCTCTTCAACCACCATTTGAGAAACTGTTGAAAATGAAGACGCTGGTCTTCGAAATGTCTCCAGACGAAAATAAGGGTAAGTGAAACTTCAACTGTCTATAGGTTAACTCATTTACATCTAAAACATAGAGTACTTATTATTTATTTATGCCAACAAACTTACTGCTAGTGTTTTTAAACACACAAGCCATGTGTGGGCAATGTCTGAGAGGTAGAACTGGAATTTAAAAATTCAATGCCATAACTGGGATTTGAACCACAGACCCTTCACTTACCAGGCAGGCACTTTAACCACTAAGCTACTGTGACAAACTGCCAGAATGACATTGAATTCTCCAACCAATTTTTATTTCTCCCAGAAAGCCACAGAGGGTGTCTCACATCAGACACAACTACCCTAAGGGCGGCTCACTATCATAAGTTTATTGGCATAAATAAATAATAATTACCATCTAAAGGTTATTTCATCCTAGGACATAAAGTACCATCACCATTATCAACACTGTTATTGACAGTACATTTCAAATTACAAGTTATATACCAGAAAATTGCAATTTATTATGTTGCCATGTAGTGCAGTACAAATTATAATGTATACTGAATTCATACTACATTTTATTCATCTGTGATCTATCTAGTAAGATAATGCTAATGAAAACTAGGATATTTAAGCTAAATGAGGCTAAACATGGAATTAAAAAATCTGATGTGTTGCACTCGTATGTCTTTCTCTACTCTTGTACCAACCATTCTTACAAACTTTTATTCCTATATCTTCTTTGTGTTAGTTAAGATAAACATTTGTACAAATTATTATCTTATTATCTTCTTGTAGGTACAAGGGGAAAATGGGAATTCAGTAGGCTTTGAGAGATAATCAAATTGTTTAAAGCTTTCAAATTTCGTTCTCTTTGCACGGTTAACATATAAAAAAATGAATGACAATGTTCCATTTGCCAGAAGTATAAGTTCACCAAAACTTACACAAATGACAAGGAATATCTCCGAAATGGTTCACTCTACAAAAAAATTTATTCAGACATAAATTGTGTGTTTTATCAAGATCTACAGTTTTTGTACAGTAACATTTGCTCTATTTCTCACGGTTTACCAGTTATTAAAAAGTCTTCCAGAGTAATAGGACTTCATGGGCTATAACCGGAAAATTCAAGATATACATTTCATCTGTCATAAAAATATTTCAAACATATTATGTCATTTTAATCAAAATTGCTTGAACCATTTTCAAGAAAATCAAAATTTTTTAAAAATTTTCCATGTAAAGGGTAGTTTGGAGTGGAGCAATTTTCTTCAAAATCTTCATGTCCTATCCTTGAAAGACATTAACCTTAAGCGCCAATTTTGGTTTTTAACTGACTTTTCATTTTTGAGTTATGCTGTCCGCAGACTGACACACAAACACACACAGACTTTTTTCTAAAAATGCTCTTTTTTGGATTCAGGGGTCCTCAAAACATATATTTCTGGTGAAATCTTGACACTGAACTTTTGGGTGGAATACAATACTTCCTCTACTAGACGTAGTAGAGAAAGTAAAAAAAAGCATATAAGCACAAAAATATAGTGTGGGCCTGGTAGACCCCATGCAACCAACGGTGTTCAACTAGGGCACATGCCAAACAGAGGGTTAACATAAAGATAGTGAAAACTACCAAAGCAGAACAAAGCTGCACCGGTAGCGTGACCTTGCACCAGTGCAATATCATGTGTCCACACGCCCAGTGAAAAAACACCACACAGCCAGTTCTTAGTTCATTGGCAGCAGAGAAATTGAAAACAAAACAAAGTGAAGCAGAGGGAAGGCTTTATAATTTTTGTATCTTTGAATGGGAAACACTTGTGTATCAAAGGAATATGAAGTGTGTTTTCATACCATTGTCACTCAGATTTGTATTTTGTAGCACCATGGCACGCAATGGCAACCTTCCACTTCCTGAATATTCCGTCATGCAATAAACCATATCCTCCTTGGCCAGCAGTGTAAGTTTTGGACTTTCTGTAACAGATAAAATAGTCCATAAATTTAAAGTTGCTATTACTGATAATTTGAACTAATTGTAGAAATATAATTACTTTCTCTACTGGTAAGTAGAAGTATTGTATTCCACCCAAAAGTTTAATGTCAAGACTTCACCAGAAATATATGTTTTGAGACCCCCTGAATCCAAAAAAAGCATTTTTAGAAAAAGGTCTGTCTCTGTGTATGTGTGTGTGTGTGTGTGTGGATGGGTGTGTGTGGGTGTGGGTGTGCGTGCGCGTGCGTGTGTATCAGTCAGTCTGTGGACAGCATAACTCAAAAATGAAAAGTCAGTTAAAAACCAAAGTTGGTATTTAAGTTTAATGTCTTTCAAAGATGTGACATGAAGATTTTGAAGAAAATAGCACCACTCTAAACTACGCTTTACATGGAAAATTTTTCAAAAATTTTTATTTTCTTGAAAATGGCTCTAACACTTTGATAATTCTCCTGGTCAGATCGGTGAGACCCGGAAACCAACGACAGATGTGGTCCTCCAGACATTCTGGGATTTGGGAGAGAGCGATGTGACTGCCAAAACATAAAAATATGGTGCTCTCTAAAAAGCGGTTACTATTACTGCTATTGTTCTCTTCAATATGAAATTATGAAATGTGACTCGAGGGATAAAATGTTCCGGAGTTAAAATAGTCCCCCATTCGGATCTCCGAGCAGGGACTACTTCTCGAGAACCAAAACATATTAATAGAAGATCTAACATCAGACTTCTACAATGGAATGCGGGTGGTCTCACCCAAACAAAAAGAACTCAATAAAATTGTATTTGACTATAACATAGATATTTTTCATACAAGAAGCAATTCTAACAAATGATCAACTTAAACACCTAAAATAGACCCAAAAATAGACAGATAAGTAGTGGAATATTGGTTGGAGTCAAAAAGGAATTAAATCCTCCTTTGAAATTGTTAAAGAAATGGATAACACAGATAAAAGAGAATTAATAAAGCTAAATTTCTGGGATAACAAAACACATCTACATGTCTACAGTATTTACAATCCTCCCAGGAATGAACCAGATCTCTCACTTATTGACCAATTAAATAAAACAATCGTAATTGGGTATTTCAATGCCCATTCCAAAAGATGGGGTTATGAAAAAGTGGATTCTACAGGGAAGATAGTGGAAGAATTTTTGAATACCACAACTTTTGAACTGATTTATAGTAAAGAAGATCCCACAACCTTCATACATTACTCTGGAGCAGGCAGTAACCCAGACCTCTTGTTAGCTACAACAGATATTGCTTCAAAAACTAAAAAACAAGTTACAGAAGACCCAAGTTCTGGTCACAGAGCAGTAATTGCTAATATAAAACTAGATAATACAAATAACAGTCAACGTCACACAAATCTGTATTGGAACTTCAAAAAAGCAGATTCGAACAAATATAAAACTGATCTTGAACATAAATTTAAAGAACAAACAAACTCACAGCTGCATGACCAACTAGATAATATGAACAAAAATTTCTGTAAAGTCATCCTAGAAACTGCAAAAAAACATATTCCTCGTGGAAGAATTAAAAATTTCAAACCCTTTTGGAACCCCCAGTTAGAAGAACTGAAAAAGCAAAGGGATATAGCTAGAAATACAGCTGAACAAACAAAAAACATATCAGATACACAAATATGGCGGAAGAAATGTGCCTCACTAAAAAAAGAAATTAATACTGCTAAAAGGAATCACTTTAATAATTTCTTAGAAAAAATGGATTATAGAACAGATGGTAACCAAGCTCATAAGTTCATAAAAAATGTCAAGGACAGGAAAGAAACCAACAGCACACCTATCATACACAACAATAAAATATTAGTAAATGATGCAGTCATAGTCAAAACATTCAATAAATATTATGCTAATTCACATAAAGTAACAAGAAATAATAAAAAGGAACATAAAGAATTTAAGAAAGATTTGAAAAAAGAAAGAGAATGAAATCCTAACACTCAATGCAATATCTTTTTTCAAAATTTTAATATGCAAGAAATTGCAATAAATAATCTAAAATACAAAAAGTCTCCTGGACCAGATCACATACATCCAGAGTTCATAAATAAAACCTTGGAAAAACAGGAAAGCAATGACTACTAAAACTCTACTATCTATCCTAGAAAACCACTGTACCTGCTGAATGGCGAAAAGCAATCGTTGTCCCACTCTTGAAGAAAGATAAAATAGCATCAGAAATAAAAAATTATAGACCAATAACTCTTACTAGCATAATAGCAAAAGTGATGGAAAGAATGGTGTCAAACAGGTTAAATTGGTTTCTAGAATCACAAAATTTAATATCCCCATGTCAAGCTGGATTCAGAGAGTTCCACTCTCAAATGAACAAGTCTTACTTCTCAGTCAAGAAATCCTTCAATAGAAAAGAAGATAATTTATCAGTTTTTATTGATTTCCAAAGTGCATATGATCCTATATGCAGAACAAAGCTACTAAAGAAAGTAAAAAAAAAAGGGATACAAGGTCCAATGTTTTCATGGCTAAGTCATTTCCTAACACAACGCTTTATTGCTACCAGATATTGAAGAAATATGTCTAAATACAAACAAGTACACCGTGGCTTACCACAAGGCGCAGTGTTCAGCACTACACTTTTTAATATATTTATTAATGATCTGCCACAACAAATACAGGAATCAGGCGTGAAGTGTGCACTATTTGCTGATGACTTAGTAATGTGGAATTCAAAACCAAAAAGAAAAAGTACAGAACTATAATAAAACATGCAATAATCCTTAACTAACCTACAAAAGTGGACCAAAAAAAATTTAATGACTGTTAATACAACAAAATCAAACTACCAAATCTTTTCACTAAGAAAAAAACCACTAAAAATAAAACTAAATTTTGAGCGTCAACAATTACCAGAAACAAAGGAAGCAAAGTATTTAGGAGTTACATTTGATTACAAACAGTAATTTCTGAGTATCCTCAAAAAACGGCAGTTGCCGTTTGATTACAGAACATGATTGTCTGGCAAAACATTTAAACAGAATTGGGATATATTCTTCACCACTGTCCTCTATGTGATCTGCAGGAGGAAATGGACCGAGACCACCTTCAAATATGTGTGGCCACTTCTAGCACCCCATCCATCAGTGGAAAATATTGGAGAGCAATAGGATTAATGACTTCATTGTCAGAAATCCAGCATTAGCTAACAACATTTGATTACAAACTTACATGGAGCAAACAAATGGAAAATGTAATACAAAGAGCAGAAAGGCACCTTTCACTGTTAAAACGTCTAACAGGAATGAAGTGGGAATGTTCCAGAGCAACTCTTAACACAACATACAATGTATATATAAAGCCATTATTTACTTACTGCAGTGAAGTTCTTATAACAGCAAATACAAAAAAAATTCAATTCTTTCAAAACCAAAGTCTGAGACTAATTACAAAATAATAAAATATTTTGTTGTTTAACGACGCTGTCAATTACCAGGATCACATCAGCGTCGCCGGTGCGCCGGAATTTCGTCCTGCAGGAGTTCTTTTACATGCCAGTAAATCTACTGACATGGAGCTGTCGTTTTTAAGCACACTTAAAAACCATCGGTCTGGGCCGGATTTGAACCTGCGACCTTGAAATCAGTAGGCCAGCGTCTAACCAACTGAGCTACCCAAACCGACAAGACTAATTACAGGTGCTATCAAAATCACACCAATAGCAGCTATGGAAATACTAACCAACCAATACCCCACTGAATATGAAATAGAAAAAGCAGCTCTTACACAACACGAAAAGTTGATCAGATTCCCATTCAATACATGGTACAAGAGAAATTTTACACATACACTAAAGACTCAGGGGAGCTTCCTTTCCAAAATTCGAGACATCAATAAGAATGTATTCCTTCCTAATTCAAAGGAAAACTTCATATCTAAAGTCAATCCGAGACAAACAACATTAGACATGACATATTATTTACACCTGACAGAAGAAGTTAAGAAAAGTGATACTCCAACTAGTGTTCTAAAATTATTGGCATTAGAGACAATCCATACTAGATTTCCAGTACACAAATGGCTGCATATTTATACTGATGGATCACTGATATCAAACCAAGATGGAGCAGCCTGGAGTTATGTGTCACCTCTTTTACTGTAGAAACTGATTATCTGGGCTTGTGGACCGTGGTCTAGTCAGGAAACTCCTTCCAGATGTTTCTTTTGAAGCTGCGTCGAACATCTTCAGTGGCGTTGCCTTAACACTCTCTTAGTCTCGGCGATGACTGACATGGAGCCTTTTGGCTTCATGGGCTCCGTGTCAGTCATCGCCGAGACTAAGAGAGTGTTAAGGCAACGCCACTGAGGATGTTCGACGCAGCTTCGAACGAAACGTCTGGAAGGAGTTTCCTGACTAGACCACGGCCCACAAGCCCGGATAATCAGTTTCTACATTATGACACCGGCTGTGAAAGCTTACGCAGTTTGACCTCTTTTACTATTATAAATCTTTAAGTTATGGAACTACAAACTTTGATGGAGAAATTGAAGCAATTTGAATGGCCCTACAAAATCTTTTGTACAGAATTTCACAATCAGCAAGGAGTTCTTCTCTCAGATTCCAGGGCAGCAATCATAGCAATTACTTCCAAGTTGTCACCAAAAAACCAAACAATTATAGAATGTTGGAAAATCCTTATCCATCTAACAGCACTTCAAAAACACCTAGTCTTCCAATGGATACCGGCTCACTGTGGACTGATTGGTAATGAGAAAGCAAATTTTCTTGCAAAAAAGGGTACCAGCAGTGTAGAAAAATCTATAGTTAATCTACCACTTTATGCAGCTAAGAGATTAGTCAACTCTGAATTCAAAAAAATTATTGAACAATATTACTATGAAAAATCAAAGAATAAAAGATGGGAACTACCAAACATTCAAACAGTAATTCCTGAGTATCCTCGAAAAACAGCAGTTGCAACCTTCAGGTTGATTACAGGACATGATTGTCTGGCAAAACATTTAAACAGAATTGGGATATATTCTTCACCACTCTGTCCTCTATGTGATCTGCAAGAGGAAATGGATCGAGACCACCTTCAAATATGCCCGGCCACTTCTAGTGCCCCATCCATCAGTGAAAAATATTGGAGAGCAAGAGGATTAATTCAGCATTAGCTAACAACAGATTGACTGGCTAGCAGTGCACATGACCGAGCTGAGAAGTTTGACATACAGTGGTGGAATGGGTAAGACATCAACAGCGCTGGTAGCTTCTGTTCCGTCCAAGGAAGGAAGTTTTAGCGGCTGTGGTTTCTCTTTTTTTCTGTCCCATGCTCATACACGAAGTCTCAAAGCAAAATTTTTCACCTATTCTTACAGCTACAAAGCTTTCATTTGGTTGCATATGCTGTATTATGAGAAAGTACCTGGACGACCGAGCTTTGCTCGGCTTTTCTTTTCTTTTCCTTTTTTTAATCATGTTTGTCTGGGATAAGATACTTATTTAGATAAACTTGGAAAGCAAAATGTTAACTAAATATAAATTTTCATCTTAGTTGTTGGACCCATTTCTGTGACGAGACCTTTAATATCCTGGCTTGTTTGATGAAATTGGCCCATTAACAGAGAAATTATGCCCAAAGTAAGGTTTTGACTAATTGTGACTGTCATGCATAGACTAAGATAGCTAATTATTATTTATTTATGCCAACAAACTTACTGTTGGTGTTTTTAAACACACAAGCCGTGTGTGGGCAAAGTTTAAGAGGTAGAACTGGAACTTAAAAATTCAATGCCACAACTGGGATTTGAACCACAGACCTTCCGCTTGCCGGGTTAGAGCGTCCGCCCGGCAAGCGGAAGGTCTGTGGTTCAAATCCCAGTTGTGGCATTGAATTTTTAAGTTCCAGTTCTACCTCTTAAGATAGCTAAGTCAACTTTCTTTAGGTTTCCTGAAAGCTCTTGGCGAGATCTTTAATATCTTGCCTTGTTTGTTGAAATTGGCCCATTAACAGAGAAATTATGGCCAAAATAAGGTTGAGAGTAATTGTAACAGTTACACATAAAATCGCGTATTTTCAGGAATGAACCTTATATAGATAAACTTAATAAACCAAACCCTGTCTGAATATAAAATTCGATTGAAATCATTAGAGCTGTTTCCAAGTTGCACGGTATATACTGTATTTTATCGCATAATTCCCCCCTTTTTTTCCCGAAAAATTTGCTTGAAAACACTGGGGAGGGAATTATGCGAGTGGTGCTTCTAGGAATTCAGAAAGGAAGGGAAACCATGTAGTATTAAGTAAAAGTATATAGGTATACAGTAATTTGTGAATGAACTGGATACATACCACGGTTTCATTGGGCCTACAATGTATTGTTTCATTGTTTCTTTTCTTTGACTATTCTGCGGTCTCACTTTCGTCACTATCATCACTATTTTCATTTATATCTGGCTCAGATAACACATCTTCATGTTCACTATTCCACCACATGTTGTCAGAACCATTAATGACACAAGAAATACCAGTTTTTTTTTTAAACTCTTTTTAACAATATGACGACTTGTAACAAACTGACTTAGAAACATGCCTGCAACTTCACATTTCAATTTCACGATACGTTTTGACAATGGCACTATGAGTATTTTTGTGGCAAGCACTGCGTCCGTTGTTGACCGTCACAGGCACCGCTGCATCGATTATTGTCCATTATCAAGTCATTTGAAGGCCGCTCCAACAAGAACGAACCAGGAGAGGGAATTATGTGATGTTTAATAGGTAAATAATTCTTAGTGATGAAAAATCATAGGGGAGGGAAATATGCGAGGGGGGGCCCTATGCGATAAAATACGGCATATATATACAAGAATTGCTCATTCAAATATATAAGATTACTTGCCCTGCACTACACTGTTTCTAATCAGTTCTTTTTCCTGTTTATTTTCCCTCTACTCTATGTACTGTCTAATCAGTCGGCACAAACTCTGCAATGTACAGAAGTTGATACATTTTAGTTTATGCTATTACTAGTGCTTAAAGATTTATATACTTTAGCATACATATATCAATGTATGATTTCTATGTGATAACAAACTCTTGTACATATTTATAGACAGATTCCCTGATGTTTGTGCGCCTCACAGAGAAATGGTTTATAATGGGTAGATTTAGGGAAATGGAGTGTAAACTTGACAAGAAACCACAAGTAAATCTTGTGTTTTTACAGAGGAAAAACTGGAAAACTGGAAAAAAAAAGTTAGAACAGGAGTGTTATTCAACTGGTTTTGTATTTTGCGTAGGCAATGAATGCAAAGTACATAGCATTTAATATAAAGGCATGCATAAACAAAATACCTACAGTAAAACATCTGCTATTTATATTTATCATGGCTTACAGAAAGAACAGGCCTTTTGTGATGGAGGGGTAAAAGGCTTTGCAGGTTAGTTGATGATATATCAAACTGGGTGCTGCAGTTGGTAGAACACTGGCTTCCTTGGGTTTAATTCTGGCCTAAGAGGATAACATTTTATAAGTGTATAGAGGGAACAGCTTATTGGAATACCCCAAAAACCAACTGAAATTTTCTCCCCCTTTATGGTGTGCTCTTGATGTATTTGATGATATAACATCTGTTACGTTGCATTAGCACTGCCAACTGTTTCTAAAGTATAACCATGGTGAAGCTACGACCATAGTTATTGCATCCATTATGTTGTCACAGAAGCCCTGGTTTTTGAATCCATTGCAGGAAAGGCAACTGATACATTTTACCACAAGATTCTGTTTAGACACTGTATTAATCTGTGGACACCATTGTATAGCTCATGTTTGTGTGGTTTTATCTTTAATGTTTCAAAGCATTATATGCAGTTATAGTTTCTGTTGTTATTATTGCAACATGGCAACATGGTAGTGCATTAAATATATTACAATATTTAGCGTTTGGAAGTAATTTTAGCCACAAGTGTTATTGCAGAACAAGATTTGCCAAAGGTGAGTAGGTTCATCATGTGTTGCGTGGTAACGATATTCAAGCATTATCATTTGAAAGCATGTTACTTTAACACTGTGATATTTCAGGTTAGAAACAATGCTATTATTATGTAGGTTGGCAGTACTGCTTTTTGGTGCAGTGGCCACTGTAGTTTATACCCTGGGAGAAATAACCTGGCACCTGACAGCCTCGTTGCTCACATAGCTGATAAAGGGTGAGTAAGGGGGCTCGGCTTATCACATCGTGTTATGAATACATCATGTGACCAGAGGTGTGTAGTCATCCATGTTGCAATATGTGCGTGTATTCCCAACTTCTGCCTTCTGTGTGTTTTGCCACTCGAAACAATATACTGTTTGATTGTTTAACAAGTACAGAGTGAAAGGTGACTTACGAACGAATTACATACAATGTATTTGGAGGGATTGTAGTTTTATTATTTCATATACTTTATATAGTAGACTGCTGCATTTTTCAGTGTTTTGTTGCATTCGTAACAGATTTTAGTGAGAGGTAGAACCGGAACTTAAAAATTCATTGCCACAACTGGGATTTGAACCACAGACCTTACGCTTACCGGGTGGCTGATCTACCACTTTGCCCACCCACGGCTTGTGTGTTTAAAAACACCAACAGTAAGTTTGTTGGCATAAATAAATAATAGATTTTAGTGATCTTGGTTATGAGGTGTTTTGTTTAAAAATGGCTTGTAGTCCTGGTAAAGCCAAAATGTGTGTATTGGGTGCATGAATAACCCTAAAAAGTCAGGCCTGGGAGATGATATGTGCCGTAAGAGAATACTTTGAAAAAGAAAAGAAAAAGGGTGGACCTCTTATTATGGAACTACTGTCCATGGATAGCAAGTGAATAAGCGGTAATGCTGTGACAGAGCGGCCGGCAGGCAGCTGTGACGTCAAGTGCCAGGTTATTTCTCCCAGGATATAGTGTAATGTCAGCCATACTGAATTCTTGGGAACTGCAAATAAGCTTTTTCCCCTACATGTAGATAAGAGAGACTTGCTGACATGTATAACTAGTGTTAACTCCCTCTGTTGGAAAGTGATCAGCATTCTGGTTTCTCAACCCAGGAGTGCAAGCTCATGAGGGATTTTTCTTTAACCAGAATATTTTGCTTATCCTTCACTATTCTTCTTTCTGTATCACTCACATTAGTTTAAATATGAATTTGTGAATGCAAATGTATTCTTGTAAATACAAGTTAATGATAAAACTAATGTTAAAAAACCTACAGTTCAAAGTAAAGCCACCATTAGTAAGTTGTTTAAGCCAAAGCCCCCAATATGAACATAAGTTAAAGGGAGCTATACAAATATGGGGAAGAAGAGGAAAAAAGAAATATTGGGACAAAATACTGACATGCTCATATGACGGTGGTAGTTGTTAATGTTGTTAAATAAAACATGTATCAACTGGTGTGTGACTAATGAGATAAGCAGACTACTGTGTGAATTGAAATCAGCTGATTCTCCTAGTCCAGTCACGGCCCAAGGAAGTAAAATTACAATCACCTAATAAATCCATATTCTAAACAACCAAAAAAGATTGCTCATTAATTCATACAATTCATGATACTACACGTGCAGCTCCCTGTCTATCTCATTAGCCTCAAATGGTTTATACGTACTTTCTGCCAGCATCAGCTTTGGGCAAAGGCTGAGAAGTCTGAAAAGAAAAATATGCAACAAATAAGTTAAATTGGTACATTGAATATTGTCATAATCCTAAAGTAATAGGCTAACTTGGGAACATAGGATTCAGAGGTATATGAGCAAGCCAGTCTACATGGGTACTGGTAAGTGGAAAAGAGGAAACATAATTGACAGAAACAAACAATTTATTTACTTGGAATATTGTTACAAAGTACCTTGGGTTACGGGCAAATTTTGACATCATTGCATTATCAAACATTCTTCCATGTCTCCACAAGGGAAGCAGGGAAAGCTAACCTTGCATCTAACCCATGTTAACTCATTTATAGCTACTCACAGAAGAAAGCACACTCGCTCCTTATTGATATAATTCAAAGTGTTGACATCATTAGTCCAGGTGTACCACACTAAACTAATATGCAGGTTAAACAACCTAGTGCTAACATAAAATATACTATGCTAAAACTCTGCTACATAGCTAATATGCCACAACGTCACATGAATGATTGGTTGTTTCAAGGCACATCATTCTAAAAGCTTGTTTCTAAATCACAAACTTCTAAGAAGATAAATGAATGGATGCAATTAATTTTTGCTTTTCCTATTGCTTACCTCTGGAAATTAGAGAAAGCATTACATTCAAGCAAAAAATTTGGTATCAAGATTTTAAGAGAAATGTACATTTTGAAGTTTGCTGGAACCTTCCCTAAAAAGCAGTATATATTATATTTTTAGGTTAAAATCTTTGTGTCTGTCTGAATGTCTGAAGTCAGTATAACTGAAAAACAAAAGGTCAGTTGACTATCAAACTTCTTATTTAAGACCAGCATCGTTTCAAGAATGGAATAGAACTGAGAGAACAAAAAACGTATGAACCAGCTGCACTGTGTTTTCCCTGTCTGCATCCTTGACACTTGTTGCCATCTGCCACTATCATAGAAAGGTGCAGATGAAACCGCGCAACATATTTAAAACTACTTTTAAAGGCTTCGCTCCCAACTTTATGAAAGGAGATGCTGCAACTAGCCATCAACTTATTGGAGCTCTGAGAAACCTTTCTCCAGTAATGACACACCAAACACCAATTTTTTCATCATGAAGGAGTACTTCATGAACAATATTAGGTTCTGAGTTATAAGGACCAATGTTTTTCGAGTCAACAGGTGACACATGATATACATGAATACAATTTTGCACCTTTTCTTTAGAGAGTTAACAGACAGGAAGTATGATTTTGCCCTTTTTCAATAAGACTTTGCTACAGTCATATGGCTATCTTTTGATGCGAACAATTGAAAGTATTATTATTTATTTATGCCAACAAACTTACTGTTGGTGTTTTTAAACACACAAGCCGTGTGTGGGCAATGTTTGAGAGGTAGAACTGGAACTTAAAAATTCAATGCCACAACTGGGATTTGAACCACAGACCTTCCGCTTACTGGGCGGAAGGTGAGCGGAAGGTCTGTGGTTCAAATCCCAGTTGTGGCATTGAATTTTGAAGTTCCAGTTCTACCTCTCAAATTGAAAGTATGTTTCAGGACAGAATTATTAGTAGAGATTTCTGGCCCCCCTTGGTCCCCTGACTTAACCCCCTGCAACTTCTATCTCTTGGGTAACTTAAAACATAAAGTGTACAAGACAAACCCACACACCCTGGATAATATTTACCAGCTGGTAAATCATAAAGTTCTATAAGAACTATATAAATTGTAAAAAAATGATTTATCAAAGCTAATCATTTTTATTTAATAAACCAAAGCACTATAAAATGTCCTGTTCCCAACATTCTTTTGAGAGTAGTTATCTATAACAGAATAATATTTAAAATTATCAAAATCTTGAAATCCCCATTGTGTGAAGTATTTCAAGTACGGTGCTGAAAATGGCTAAACAATTAATAAATAAAATAAATTTAAGTTTTAAAGATATTGCAATGAAAATTTGCATGTACATTATTTCTTACATATATTATGTCTGATATAAATTTGAAAAAACAATCTGCTTATAATTGTAGAATTTAGAAATGTCACCTACGCATACCCTTAATACAAGTTCAAAGTGCATACCCAAGTCCCCACACCATGCTAGACCACTGTTGAAAATCTTTATTTTGCATCCCTGGAAGAATTTAAATACCAAATTTTATATTTAACTGAGTTTTGATTTCTGAGTTATCATGTTCAGACATATGGACCATATTTTATTTTGGATTCCGGGAGTCTCAAAACACGTATTTCCTGTGAATTCCGATATCGAATCTTGGGTACAATGCAATACATTCTTTACTTAGTAATTACTATTTACTAATTGAACTCGATTTTAATCCATTCCCATTTCCCCGTTTCCACGTTGAATTCAATCCGGAAATGAGATCGAACAACATCCATGCAACGAGATTTCGATCCGATCCCACTAATAAGCGGACCGGATCCAGTGATTCAGTTTGATTTGAAACCTTGTTTCCCTTTGACATTTCATCCGTAATGAGAACGCAAATCGACTAGAATTCGCCATGGAAACGTAGCAGTAGATAGTAGAGGAAAAAGTAAAATTGTAGAAACATCATGAACTTGATCTAGAATGTATATGTAGATATACGCGAGACGTGAAAAACAAATGATAGATGCCTTGCACTGCAATACATTTCCAGAAAATTCTCTTGCGACTTAACAAGAAAAACCATAACCAATCCTGCTCGCTATTTTAATCTCCTCCTGTTGATAAATGTGGGGTGAGCCGTAACTATTTAACCACCCACCCTACTTGTTTCATTAGGTACTTCATGTGCGAATACTATAGATGTTACCTAAGTAGATTAACCTAAAAGTATTATAAGAGCGGGGGAATCGTCAGTAAATTGCATTCCCTGTTATAGGATTCGTTGGCACAGTCTTTGAAATAATTCCGGATACGCTGTGTAAAGGATAGGCAAGCACAAGCACATTGTGTTTTATGCTTGCCTGAAGTTGTTTGTCCAGCAATGATGGATAGTTTAAGTCTGGTATAAATGCTAAAGAATATAACTGAATTACCACTGAACATTGTAGGTACTTACATAATAAGGACAAATCCAGTCATCTCCATAGTCCTGCGTGGTTAAAACTTCTGCAAGTTATCAGTGCACACTTCCTAGGAGGAAAGAAACATCTATTTAGATTCGTTCCGTTTCCGATTAGCTCACTCCGACTATCCCGCGTAATATCCGTTATTACACATGATTCTAAAAAAGCAGGGTAAGGAAACTTTACATGTAAATGCTTCATAAAAACTTTAAGAAATGCTCATTCCGCCACGCTTCTGAAACATGGAGTTCCTTTGGAATGACTGGCATTTATTTTCTGCACTTGCCTCTATGGAAGAACGGCCACGCAACAATGGCAACAATCACAGATACCGTCTCCTTATACAATTTGCAGGAGCAGTATTGTGTAGCAAAGTCGGGTATTAATAAAATATCAAATGCAATTACTACAGTTAAAGGCATTTAACCATGGAACAGTACCGTATTTTCGATTAGGTACATGAAAATTAGATAAATGGGTCGTAAATTTACGTTTTGAAGAACAATAACATTGAATCTTACCTTTCCATTTACCCGCGAAAATGTTGTTGTTAGCTAATGCTGGATTTCTGACAATGAAGTCATTAATCCTCTTGCTCTCCAGTATTTTTCACTGATGGATGGGGCACTATAGGTGGCCGGGCATATTTGAAGGTGGTCTCGATCCATTTCCTCTTGCAGATCACATAGAGGACAGAGTGGTGAAGAATATATCCCAATTCTGTTTAAATGTTTTGCCAGACAATCATGTCCTGTAATCAACCTGAAGGTTGCAACTGCTGTTTTTCGAGAATACTCAGGAATTACTGTTTGAATGTTTGGTAGTTCCCATCTTTTATTCTTTGATTTTTCATAGTAATACTTTGCAATAATTTTTTTGAATTCAGAGTTGACTAATCTTTTAGCTGCATAAAATGGTAGATTAACTATAGATTTCTGCACATTGCCGGTACCCTTTTTTGCAAGAAAATCAGCTTTCTCATTACCACTCACTCCACAGTGAGCTGGTATCCATTGGAAGACTAGGTGTTTTTGAAGTGCTGTTAGATGGGTAAGAATTTTCCAACATTCTATAATTGTTTGGTTTTTTGGTGACAACTTGGAAGTAATTGCTATAATTGCTGCCCTGGAATCTAAGAGTATAACTGCTTGCTGAAAATGTGAAATTCTGTACAAAAGATTTTGTAGGGCCATTCGAATTGCTTCAATTTCTCCATCAAAGTTCGTAGTTCCATAACTTAAAGATTTGTAATAGGAAAAGAGGTGACATGTGACTCCAGCACCTGTTCCATCTCGGTTTGATATCAATGATCCATCAGTATAAATATGGAGCCATTCGTGTTCTGGAAATCTAGTATGGATTGTCTCTAATGCCAATAATTTTAGAACACTAGTTGGAGTGTCACTTTTCTTAACTTCTTCTGTCAGGTGTAAATAATATGTGATGTCTAATGTTTGTGTCGGATTGACTTTAGATATGAAGTTTTCCTTTGAATTAGGAAGGTATACATTCTCCTTGATGTCTTGAATTTTGGAAAGAAAGCTCTCCTGAGTCTTTAGTGTATGTGTAAAATTTCTCTTGTGCCATGTATTGAATGGGAGTCTGATCAACTTTTCGTGTTGTGTAAGAGCTGCTTTTTCTATTTCATATTCAATGGGGTATTGGTTGGTTAGTATTTCCATAGCTGCTATTGGTGTGGTTTTGATAGCACCTGTAATTAATCGAAAATGTTGCATCTCTGTTCTTTCATGTCTGCCTCACATTCAAGAAGCTCCGAGTTCGAATCTCGATTAGGGTGAGTTATCCGATAAGGTTCTTTTTCCAGTGGTTTTCCTTATCCTGAGGAGACAAATGCCGGCCAACTTTCAGCTCTAGGTCTCCTGGCTTATATGAGCGTCATTTCACCCATTTTGTTCACTCAACGTCCGATATGTCCTGCCACGTTACACCTAAAGAAAAAAAAAATGTTGCACTCACATGACTTTCTCTACTGATGCACAAACTCTTATTCCTCTATCTTCTTCGTGTTAATGGGAATAAACATTTGTAGAAAGTACCTTATTACTAATTTCCTTGTAGGTACAAAGGGAATACAGTAGGCTGTGAGCTATAGTAAATGTTTTAAAGCTTTGAAATGTCGTTCTCTTTGTACGGCCAAGAGATAAAAAAGGGAAGAACGACCTTCCATTTGAGAAAAGTTGAAGTGTTGCAAAACAAATAACAATGAATGTCTCCCAAAATGTTTCACTCCACAAAAAATAGAAAGAAATTTGGACATAATTTGTGTGTTTTGACAAGATATACATTTTTTTAATAGTAAGATTTGGTCAGCTCTTACGGTTTACCACATAATATGCAAAAGTCATCAAGAGTACCTAACCAAGACTATATAGACTATGTATGTTTTGAATTTTCTGGCTATAGCCCATGTAGTCCTATTTACTCTTGATAACTTTTGTATATCTGGTAAACCGCTCAAAATAGGACATTTTACTAAACAAAAATTTAGACCTTTTTAAAACACGCAATTATGTTCAAATGATGTTTTTTTTTTTTTTTTTTTTCCAGTGAACCATTTTGAAGATATTCCTTGTTATTTGTGTGGGATCTGTAATACTTATACCATCTCTTCTATCTGCTATGCTTATACTTTCCACAAATGGAAGATCGTTATTCATTTTTTATATGTTAGCCGTGCAAAGAGAACGGAATTTAAAAACTTTAAAAGATTTGACTATCGCTCAAAGTCTACTGTATACTAATATTCCCCTTGTACCTACAAGGAAATAAGCAATAAGATAATTTGTACAAATGTTTATCTCAACTAACACGAAGAAGATATAGGAATAAGAGTTTGTAAGAATGGTTAGTACAAGAGTAGAGAAAGTCATGTGAGTGCAACACATCAGATTCTTGAAGCTGTTCCGCTCCTGTAAGTTCAATGATCATATCGGCTATTGTCAATAGGAGGCATATTCAACCTGGGGTACGCGAAGACTTCTTAGGGGGCACGTAACATTTAAAATCTGCACAGTCAGTATGCTTCCGAGTGATCACAAACAACGAAAAACAGTAGAATTTGAAATACGCATAGTCAGTATAATAGTTTTTCGAATGATTATAATTATTATTCAGTTTTATGGAATACAAATATTTTATATAGAACTAAAAAATTAGTATATCAGGCACTATTCCAAAATACGTTATAACTACGGCACTGAAACTTGTGCCATAAGCAGACAACAAGCAAACAAATTAATGGCGTTAGAAATGAATTTTTGGAGACGGTCAATACGAAAATCCAAAAAAGATAAAGTTTGGAATAATAGAATAAAGGAAACTATGCAAGTTGACAAAAGCGTTTTGGAAATTGTAGAAGAAAGACGCCCTGGGGGGGGGGGGCACTTGCTTAGAGTGTCAGAGGACCAATAAGCCCCGGCACTACAGCCCATGAAGAGCCAACCCTTACCTCCCAGCTGCTGCGGCCCCCACCTCGGTCCACTACAGGTGCAGTACTGGAGGGTGGCACGTGGTCAGCGTCCCGATTCCTCCCAGCCTCTTCACGACCTGGGGCCACTACTTTTTCATGAAGTAGCTCCTCAATTGGCCCCCCCCCCCCGGGACAAACGAGGCTGAGTGCACCCCATGCCAGACCTCCCAGAGGGTATAAAGTCCCCATGCTGGTATCCGGGTCCTCCGCGCCAGAGGCAAGCGCGCTACCAACTGCGCTACGGAGGCGGTCCTAAATTGGAAAGTAGAAGGGAAAAGAAGAATGCTGGATGAGTGGGGTTTAAGGGAGTATGGAGAGCAGAGGGTTAAAGGAGGAAGATGTTATGGACAGGGACTTATGGAGGTAGAAGATAATTTTGGGATAAAGGAAACCCATATGTAGAATATTCCTTAATAATAAATAAAATTATAACAACGAAAAATATTTCAACCAGAGAGATTTGAATTGTCTTTTGTACAAGAATCTTGTTCTTTTTCTTCTTCTTTCCCTGATTACCCTCCTCTTATGTAGGACTTCCAAGCCAGTGCCTAGGGTCAGACGCCTGTCGGGGAAGCAGCACCAGGTATGATAGTGAGGAAGAAGATGATATTGTGACTTTTGGTGGTGTGCGTGTGAAGTACAGTAGACAGATGTAGTCTAGATAAAGAAACACTTTTATTTCCGTAAACAGTAACTTGTACACTCGTTGCAACAGCAAGAAAGTCTTTTTCGATTCTCCAACAGCACGGCTCCGAACTCGTAACACAAAGAACTAACTCTTCTCCGTCGGCACAACGCTCCACATCGTCTGTCCGTCTCCGTCGGCACGACTACTCAACCTTCACATACGTCTGACTCACTCCTGTCGCACTTTACCGCTATTTATATCTCCCAGGCACTATTCTGGAAAGTTCAGTTATTCGGTGGAATACAAAGTAGAAGACTCCAGAAGAATCTATCCTTTTCTCTCTTTCGGCAAGCGCCCCAACAATGCGGCCATTCTCTATCTCTTTCCTTCGGCTCCTTTGCGGTAGTGCCGACAATAATGCGATGGGTAACACTGCGGTTGTCGGCAATTAGATGCGGCGGGCGCGGTGACACTGCTCCCTCCTCAGAACTGGTCGTCCCGACCAGCACTATCACTGCGGCATCTCCCTTGCGCCCCGGCGGACTATCCCATCGAACCTCTTCTCCAGGAGGCACGATCCTAGGTATCGCTGTTGGATAGTGTCCCTTGGTCCGGGTAGGACGACGTATGCCATCCTGCTTCGAAATTCTGCAACAGTACCGCCGGTCTTGGCGGTCCCTCGTCCAGTTGCCCTTCTTCCTGGTGTGTTGACGGGCCATCCTGCACACTTGGAAACGGCTCACGGGGTACCATGTCCGCCGACCTCTCTGGCGCACCTTCGCAGCCACCTTGCTTCCGATGGGTCCGGCAACAAACCCCGCCACATCCGCGCGAGTCGCGTCCACCGCTGCACTCGTGTTCACTCGTGCTCGGCACGGCCTCTCCTGTATCCTGCCGTCCAAGATGATGTCCACCATTCTTCCGTTCACGGCACTATGCGTCAGGTGATTGGATGGCTCCGACGGTCCCCCCATGTCACACGCCAAGTCGGATCTCGCGTGTTGCTCGTTTGCTTGTGCGCTTCCCTGCTGATCGTCCTCCATGTCATATCCTGGTTGGTTACGTACCCGACACACTCCTCCAGAGGATCCTCGACGACGTCCCTGAACTGCCCCTTTGTCTTCCCCGAGACGGACACTTTCGTTATCTGAAACGGGCACCACTGTCGCCTCGGCCACTAGGTGCTCCCTCCCCGGGTCTGTGCTATTCCGTCTGCCCCTGGCATCCAGTACTTTGACGCTCTCGTCAACTCTTACTACCAGGGCGCCAAGACGTTCCCCGTCGTCCTCCACGACGTCCACATGCTGGCAGAGGTCTTCCACCTTTTCGCCGAGTTCTTCCACGCCTTCCGTCACGCCAATCAGTTCGCCGAGTTGTTCCACGTCTTCCGTCATGCCAATCAGTTCGCCGAGTTGTTCCACGTCTTCCGTCACGCCAATCAGTTCGCCGAGTTGTTCCACGTCTTCCGTCACGCCAATCAGTTCGCCGAGTTGTTCCACGTCTTCCGTCACGCCAATCAGTTCGCCGAGTTGTTCCACGTCTTCCGTCACGCCAATCAGTTCGCCGAGTTGTTTCACGTCTTCCCTCACATCATCTGGAACGGGCGCAACTGTCGCCTCGGCCATTAGGTGCTCCCTCCCCGGCTCCGCGCTATTCCGTCTGCCCCTGGCATCCAGTACTTTGACGCTCTCGTCAACTCTTACTACCAGGGCGCCAAGACGTTCCCCGTCGTCCTCCACGACGTCCACGTGCTGGCAGAGGTCTACCACCTTTTCGCCGAGTTCTTCCACGTCTTCCGTCACGCCAGTCAGTTCACCGAGTTGTTCCATCTTCATCTCTTTCAGCTCGGCAGCGAGGTTGTCGTTTGACGTTTCCATTTTGGCAGCGAGGTTATCGCTTGCCGTCTTCATCTCTTTCAGCTCGGCAGCGAGGTTGTCGTATGACGTTTCCATTTTGGCAGCGAGGTTGTCGTTTGCCGTCTTCATTTCTTTCAGCTCGGCGAATAATTCTTTCATCATTGCCATCATCCTGGTTTCCGAATCTCCCTCCATCTTGGTTCTAACGTTGCAACTTCTAACGACGAAGTAACGAAACTAGAAGCAATTCGACGAATCCCACTCCTGACACCAGTGTGACTTTTGGTGGTGTGCGTGTGAAGTACAGTAGACAGATGTAGTCTAGATAAAGAAACACTTTTATTTCCGTAAACAGTAACTTGTACACTCGTTGCAACAGCAAGAAAGTCTTTTTCGATTCTCCAACAGCACGGCTCCGAACTCGTAACACAAAGAACTAACTCTTCTCCGTCGGCACAACGCTCCACATCGTCTGTCCGTCTCCGTCGGCACGACTACTCAACCTTCACATACGTCTGACTCACTCCTGTCGCACTTTACCGCTATTTATATCTCCCAGGCACTATTCTGGAAAGTTCAGTTATTCGGTGGAATACAAAGTAGAAGACTCCAGAAGAATCTATCCTTTTCTCTCTTTCGGCAAGCGCCCCAACAATGCGGCCATTCTCTATCTCTTTCCTTCGGCTCCTTTGCGGTAGTGCCGACAATAATGCGATGGGTAACACTGCGGTTGTCGGCAATTAGATGCGGCGGGCGTGGTGACAATATGAAGTACAGGTGAAAGGGGGTGGAGCAGTTGGTGGAATGAGTGGCGGGGAAACCGGAGAACCCGGAGAAAACCCGCCCTGACGCCGTTTCGTCCATCACGAATACCATATGCAAGTTCCTGGGATCGAACCTGTGGTAGGCGAACGGTCTAACCTCTTGGGCACGGCGCCGCCTTTCTGTACAAGAATCCATTTTACTTACTCTGCCGTTCTATCCAACAATGAAATCTTACAGCTTCGTTGGCTATCATTTTATTCTTTGTTTCAAACGCCGACAACAATAACAGTATCTGTGATTGTAAGGGACTGATTTACAATCTTTCATTACTCAGTATATTGTCTGTCTGTGGGCAGCAGAACTCACAAACCAATGGTATTGGTTATAAACCAAAGTTAGTATTTAAGTTTAACGTCTTTCAAGGAAACGACACGAAGATTTTGAACAAAATTGCTCCACCCTAAACTACCCTTTACATTGAAAATGTTTCAAAAATTTATATTTTCTTGAAAATGGCTCTAACAATTTTGATTAAAATGATATATGTTTAAGATATTTTTATGACAAATGAAATGTATGTTTTGAATTTTCTGGCTGTAGCCCATGTAGTCCTGTTTACTCTGTTTACTATACAAAAAAATGTAGATCTCGCTAAAACATGCAATTTATGTCTAAATACTTTTTTTTTTTTTTTTTTTTTTTTTTTTTTTTTTTTTTTTTTTTTTTTTTTTTTTGTAGAGTGAACCATTTCGGAGATATTTCTTGCTTTGTGTGTGAGTTTCGGAAAGCTTAACTTTCGTCAAATGGAATATCGTTCATTTTTTACATGTAACGGAATTTGAAAGCTTTAAAAGATTTGACTATCGCTCAAAGTCTACTCTATTCTAATATTCTCCTTGTACCTACAAGGAAATAAGCAATAAGATAATTTGTACAAATGCTTATCTTAACTAACACGAAGAAGATATGGGAATAAGGGTTTGTAAGAATGGTTAGTATAAGAGTAGAGAAAGTCATGTGAGTGCAACACATCAGTTATTATTATTATTATTATTATTATTATTATTATTATTATTATTATTATTATTATTATTATTATTATTATTATTATTATTATTATTATTATTATTATTATTATTATTATTATTATTATTATTATTATTATTATTATTGTTGTTGTTGTTGTTGTTGTTGTTGTTGTTGTTGTTGTTGTTGTTGTTATTATTATTATTATTATTATTATTATTATTATTATTATTATTATTATTATTATTATTATTATTATTATTATTATTATTATTATTATTATTATTATTATTATTATTATTATTATTATTATTATTATTATTATTATTATTATTATTATTATTATTATTATTATTATTATTATTATTATTATTATTATTATTATTATTATTATTATTATTATTATTATTATTATTATTATTATTATTATTATTATTATTATTATTATTATTATTATTATTATTATTATTATTATTATTATTATTATTATTATTATTATTATTATTATTATTATTATTATTATTATTATTATTATTATTATTATTATTATTATTATTATTATTATTATTATTATTATGGACACTGGCCGCCGAAGCTTACGTAAGTTAAAGTTTTAAATTACTTTTTTTGAACACATGCAATATTTCCTATTTTCTTACAACCTTTTGTAAAGTTATTTCTCGTATTCTTTGTTTTGTATTGTAGATTTAAGCCATGCGTCAACGCCACGAGAAGAAAACAGTTGTGAGTTGTAATATGACGAAAGGTGTGGGCTGTGCTAACGTCAGTAGAAGAGAACTGTTTTTGTGGAAAAGTTTTGAAAAAAATAAAGCGATAGAAAAGTACCTGGATGGGTTTTGTAATTTTATCACATTATTCTTTTAATATGAATTGTGATTAATTCTTCCCTTGTGTTGATCTAACCCCAAGTAAAGACATAATTTGTAGCAGATTTTAAGAGATGTCTAAATGACCCGGTGTAGCTGCAGTCGTAAAGCTGAGACTTTGTTCCTCAAGGTCGTGGTACCGGATCGATACCAAATTTGAAATAAATCTTTCTCGCATGTGTCACTCATAACAGGTTTTAGTTTCTTATAGGACTGTTTCACAGTTGAGGTGATTATTTAGTTTGATAATTACAGTAATATTTCAGACAAAATAACCCTATTCAATCCCGCAAATCGTTGCTATTTATCTCTAAGAGAAGATCGACTTCCAAAGGCCTACAGTTGGTTTTGAGGGCTTAAAACGAAGCTGCTCAAAATGTAATCCTTTCTCGTCCTATAATGTTATTGGAGAAAGTAAATAGAAACAATAACAACAACAAAAACACCTGCCACACTAAAATCACAGTCGCTTGTGGGCCAAACAATTAAGTTCCTTGCTGTGGTACCTACAGGAAGATTAGACACAGAGCACTTCTGATAGTGATATTACGTTTAAATGGTTTTGGACGGTTCAATTGGACATAATCATCACAAGTAGAAATTCACAGACAATGATTTTATTGATTCTTATCTTTTTCTAATTATCATTGTTCCTTTGCAACTCTATTCTATCAATGGAGAGAGAAAAGTGAAGGAAACCTGATCGTAGAACCCACGGCCATCATCAACAAGATTTTGCACACGTATTAAATTCTTATTTGAAATGGGGACTGCAAAATTGAGCAGGGGGAGGTTTAGCTAATTCACGTCTGTAAAGCCAACTAAAGTACCAGTTGATGGAAATGACATTGACACCAATCAGAAGTTGTTACTGACCACGATGGTTGGAAGTGTCTGCAATGTTATTTCGGACACTGAGCACAGAGGTGCTACGTATGTGGAGCCAGCCTCAGGGAAATGAAGAATATCACACATTCAAAACTGTCATCTTCTGAAGTACTGCTTCCATTGCTGGGTTCGAATTTTCAAAATGTCTCTTACACGTCGCCTACAACATTAAAATTAAGAAATAACAAACAAGAGAAGACCGAGTGGAATGGCTTAGGCAGTAGCATCTCTGCCCCCATTTGGGAGGTCGCAGGTTCAACTTTCGTGGCCTATCTTCCTGGCCCTTTTTTTTTTTCGGTGATTTCTCCGATCGCTAGGCGAATCCTGGAGGGGATAATTATATCTTCCGAATTTCTTGACCCTCTATTTCATTTTACGAGTACTTTCATTACAATCCAGTTTTTCATGGTTGGAAGAATTGGCGAAGAACGAGTTTGGCGCTGCTGTGTGGCAACTTTGCGTAGGGGTGGCACTGTAGTCGCCTGATCTGCTGGGAAGGAGGTCGCTGTCATCACATGTTGGAGACCCTCATGCCAGTTCGCGCGGGCTCCAACACGCCCGTGGAGCGCTCTCATCTCATCCCTTTCTCCCAAGGGTCTTACATACAATAGCCGTGAGTGCGCAGGGCGTGCAAGCCCCTCCGTTTGTAGGCCAGTCCAGTAGTGCCATCTGGCGTGCATATTGATCAATCAAGACCTGCAGGTGACAGTACATTGAACAATGGCAATACTGCTTGCCGATTTAAAGTACAACAAATTTTAACCTTTTATATTACGGACTTAAAATGACCAGAATTCGATCATTTGTTCATGCTGAACACGAAAATGACAATGAATTGTAAGCATTGGACTAGTTTTTGGCAATTCAAAGAAGTTCTTTGAGTAACGACGTTTTCCATACATCTGGTAATATTAGCTCAATTGAATCTTTGTCAGTTACAGAGTTGACGTGACCGGAATGATCTATATAGACAAAACGTATTACACTTATACTACAGCACACAACGAAAGTTAAACGTTGCCTTACAACTATAAAAAACTACCTCTACCATATAACTCATCCCCTATGTCAGGTGGGCAAAAGCGCATTCATGAATCCGTGTGATTCGTGAACCTTTCGCCGTGTAATTATACAACACAACGTGTGTGTGTGTGTGTGTGTGTGTGTGTGTGTGTGTGTGTGTGTGTGTGTGTGTGTGTGTGTGTGTCAACAGGATAACTCAAAAAGAAAAGTTGGTTAAAAACCAGAGTATGTATTTAATTTTTTATTTTTATAGAATGTGACACGAAGATTTTGAAAAAAATTCCCCCACCTTAAACTACCCTTTACTTACGTGGAAAATGTTTAAAAAATTTTGATTTTCTCAGAAATTGCTCTAACGGTTTTGAATTTAGCGACCAGCTTTTAAACATTTGACTATCTTAATCCCTACTGTATTTCCATATTCCCCTTGTACCTACAAGAAATTAGCACTAAGGCAACTTCTCAAATGTTTATCTCGAGTAACATGAAGTAGAGGAATAAGAGTGTATAAGAATAGTTAGTACAAGAATAGAGAAAATCATGTGAGTGCAACACATCAGATTTTTCTTTTATACTACCCACTCCACTTAATAGAGGAAGCTATATTAGCGTTTTTCAAATTATGGGTCCCGAACCAACGGTGGGTCGCGGGCGATGTTGTGGTAGGTCCATCCCGCAGTAAACCTGGCAGTATCTGGTAAGTGAACGCGGGACTGTAACGCAGAGCACCTGCAACAATGGCAAATATGAGTGTAGCGCCGTGTACTTATAACAAAGTCAATACCGAGTTTAGTCACTTTCAAATTGAAAGGGCGATAAAAATTACTGGTGAAGTAGCAGTGCGAAACTGCCAATTCATTCTCAGTCTTCCGACAGACTTCGTTCAAGATTAAGTGCATTTCCGTCCTAATAGTTAGCGATGGATGCATGGCGTGAAGCTAAAGATCACGTGAGTGTGAGTCAAGTGTCCCTGCTTCGAGTGGCGTGAAAAGAAAGAAGCAATATCAGCGTAAATATGACGCGAACTATTTGAGGTTAGGTTTTCATGGTGTGCGATAAAGATGTATCTAAAGTGCATTCACTTAATTCAAAGGCTAGTTGGCATATTTCTAAAGCTGGAAAATCTCACTCTATAGGTCAGAATCTGATCCTTCCTGTGGTTAAGGACATTGTTACAGTTATGTTCGGTGAAAAAGAAGCAAAGCAGTTAGATTTAATTTCCATGTCTAACGATACAGTACATCGTCATATCAATGAAATGGCCAGTGACGTAGAAAATCAACTGATCATCAGAATAAAAGAGTATATTTTTTGGATTGCAAATTGACGACAGCTCCATGTCAGTAGATTTACTGGCATGTAAAAGAACTCCTGCGGGACGAAATTCCGGCACACCGGCGACTCTGATATGGTCCTGGTAATTGACAGCGTCACCCAGCTGTGATTCTCCGTGCCTGTTACAAAGCAATCTCATTAGCTCCCGGCAAAGCTACTCTTCTTGCCAGTTAAGATCTTTGCACCGGAAGCTGAATAACTAATCTGAGGAAGGAAGCGGTCGGGTTATTGACTATTGTCTGTTTTATGTAAATATGCAAGTGATACGAAGTTATAATGTAATAATAATGTTATTCTTACGTATTCCAAAATAATATCACAATTTATAATAGGTAGAATTAAAGCCAGCGCATAGAAAAATCACCTGAAACAGCAACAAGTAGGTAAACATGATAAGTAAATAAGTTCTCAGGGTGCTATTAATGAGCAGTATTGATATCTTACTTTCTCCAATACTTACCAATAATAAACCGAGCGAGTTAGCTCAGTCAGTTGCGTCTGTAACCCACATTCGGGAGGTCCTGGGTTCGACTCTCGTGGCCGACCTTTGGGATTTCCCCGGGTCGTTAGACGAATGCTGGAAAGTTTCATTACTTCCTCCAAATTTCCTCCCCCTCCATTTCACTTCACTCTTCATCTGCTTGTTTCTTCAAGGATTGACTCAGAGTGCCTCGAGCGCTGCATGGTGGGATAAAAGGGTAAAGGGTACAAACCCAGAGAGGGACACCTCGCTCACTTTGACCTACACAGATCTATTGTGGCTATGATCCCCCAGGAGAAAGGGATGAAATGAGGGAACCACACAGTGTCGCAGCTAGACAGGCCACAGAGACGCGTGGAGGTCCCTAATAAGTACTGAGATGTCTTCATCCCGGCGCCAGGCCCTGCCAAGCAGCCAGCACACCGCGCTTTCTGCGTCGTACTGACGGAGGACTAGGCCTGCCAAACGCCACCCGGCGCCGAGAACAGCGGTTACCATGCGCACTCAACCACGCCATCTGCCCGGCACTGCCACCACTACACTGGAAGTACACCTGAAAGATGATAAGGAAATGGAATGAAAGGAAGTGATGAAAAGGAAACCGTACTATAAAATAATGCACCCAGCATTCGCCTAAGTGACATGGGAAACCACGGAAAAACCCATATCAGAATGCCCGGTACAGTGATCGAACCCGGGACCTCCCGAATGCGGGCCACAGACGTTATCGCTTGAGCCATCGGTTGCATGGCGTGGAATTTGCGCTCTGTAAGCCTTCGCCCCCCCCCCTTCAAGCTCCGCAGAGGGCGTGCCCATACACATTACCTTCAATGGCGTAGCGTGCTGTGTGAACTTGGGTATGCACCTTGAACTCGTGCGTTCCGAATAGGTGAAATTGCTAAATTCTACAATTATTAACACATTTTGTTCAAATTCATATTAGACATAATACATGCAGCAATAATGTACATACGCATTTTCATTGCAATATCTCTAAAAGTTTTAAATTTATTTTATATAGTTATTAACTTTTTTTAGCTATTTTCAGCACCGTACCAGAAATGCTCCACTCGATGGAGATTTCAAATTTGCCATAATATTAAATATTATTCTGTTATAGATAAGAACATTCTGTAATGCCCTGGTTTATTAAATAAAAATTATTAACTTTGAAAACATTTTTTTCACAATTTTTAAAATTCTCATGTAACTTTATAATTCACCTGCTGCTAAATAGTAAAGTTGCAGGAAAATCACTCCTATTATTTATTTCTGCATTTTCAGTTCGTTGATTACAAGTACTCGGAGCAGCAGGTTTCCACGAAACGCAGCGCGCTCTCTCTACAACATGTTTTCCTCGTATTGAACTACATGGAAGCACATGAGCAATGTGCATACCCTGCCTTTGGCGTATTTTTCTTTTACACGTTCACACACACATTACTGTTCAAAATGTTGCTTGTACTCTGATACGTACAAAATATGAAATTAACCTTCATTGTCAAACAAAATACTGAAAAACTTAGCTTTAAACCTCATTAACATTAACAAGGAGATGCACTTCTCTGAGTCACATCCAGTTCGCGCGCACACCGTTTGACGTGACTGGCATAAGGCATCACGCCAAGTAACAGACTGCTGGTGGTTCTGCTTGCTTTGATTGGTGGATAGTAATATCGTTATCAACAGGTGCATCTTTGATTATTGGATAGCTATATCGTTATGAACAGGTGCACCTTTGATTGTTGGATAGCAATGTCGTTATCAACAGGTGCACCTTTGATTGTTGGATAGCTGTATCGTTATCAACAGGTGCACCTTTGATTGTTGGATAGCTGTATCGTTATCAACAGGTGCACCTTTGATTGTTGGATAGTTGTATCGTTATAACGTCTAACTCTCATTGTTGGATGGCAGTATCGTTATGAAGAGGTGCACCTTTGATTGGTGGATAGCTGTATCGTTATGAAGAGGTGCACCTTTGATTGTTGGATAGCTGTATCGTTATGAAGAGGTGCACCTTTGCTTGTTGGATAGCTGTATCGTTATCAACAGGTGCACCTTTGATTGTTGGATAGCTGTATCGTTATCAACAGGTGCACCTTTGATTGGTGGATAGCTGTATCGTTATGAAGAGGTGCACCTTTGATTGTTGGATAGCTGTATCGTTATGAAGAGGTGCACCTTTGATTGTTGGATAGCTGTATTGTAATAAAGAGCTGCATATAATGACGTATAAGCGCTACATTACGGCATGGTGGAACATAAAGGAGTGAGAATAGCACTTCCAGCTCCAGTGTTATCCATTACTCGAGTTAGCGTTATTTGTTCGTCCAAAATTTAAAGTATTACACAAATTACCGTTGTTTTATTACCATTAGTTATTTTACATTACATATCTATTTGCTTTAATTTGAATAAAAATAATAAACACATTAAATCAAACACTAATTCATGTACAGACATGATGTGAACAACTCAAAGTAATGCCCTTGACATTATACAATGTTGTCTCTCTATAAACAAATATCTGTTATTTTGTATTTGTGCTAATTTATGTATACCTACAATTAGGACTCTTTGGAAACATATATAAAATATACAAATGAATTATTTATGCAACATGTGAGCCATATGAATATGAAATTGCTGTAAATTTGTAAATTACATATCAAAATTAATTGCCCTCAGTTACAGTTGAATATGACGGATTTTATGCTGATTATCTCCAATATATATAGTTAGATATTCTGTGCCTCTTGTTTGAAATATTGTTTAAACTTGCAGGCAGCCTAATCTCAATGCTCTGTGATGTCACACTGTTTACCCCGATGCCCGGGCGCCTGGAAGGTCAACACAGCTGGAAGGAAACACAGTGGCGGCACAGTTGTACAATTTGCAATATCAGTCAGTATTGACTGAGTATACAAGGTGAAATAGGAATTATGTTTCATTTTACATTCAACTGGGTGCTTAATAGAGCAAATGAAGACTCATTTCCCAGCTTTTCTGCCACTTACGAGTATACACCGGTACAGCGGAATCCCGATAACTCGACTTAATATGGGCTGAGAGGGTGTCGAGTTTTACCGAATAAGGGATCTGTTATTCACTACTCATAACATAATAATGCAAATTCCATTAATACATATTCTAGCACAATATCGGAAACAAAAGTATAACATATTCTAAAAGTATTACGTATTAATATTATTAATTTGTCCGGTCTATAACACATCCAATTTAATTTCCATTGTCATGTTAACTTGTGTTTTCTTCTTGTTCGACATTTTCACTGGCACAAACACAACACCAACAGTAAGCCTGGAATCTTGGAAGCTGTACTGTAACCTGTAACTTATAGTTTACCTTACCACGTACGGGGGTATTTTAGATGTGACGACTGGCCTTGCTAGGATCTGCGCGAGTGGCATCGTGCAAATTGATGATGGGGTAATATCTCTGATTCCTTCCTTGAAATAAACACGACACTGATCTGATAATGCGAGCTGTCACTGTAATCAATAATCACGCACGGTCCACCATGTTTATGTACTACACGGAAGTCGGAAAGATAACACGACACCCCTAGGGTCTTATAAATACAATATACGATGGTTATAGTTTACGAATAGTTGGCGGTACTAATGCAACTTAACAGATGCAATATCACCAAAGGTAACCAGACCGCACCATAATAGGGCGAAAATGTCACAGTTGGTTTTTGGGGTATTCCCCTATACATGCGTCAGCCACTGTTGCACTCGAAGGCATGCAATAGAACGGCCACTTGTTAGCACAGAACATGTTGACCCTTCCCGCTGCCCGTTTTTGCTTGAGTTGAGACTGCCTGGTTTAGAGTAACAGAGAACTGCATGTATTGTTTCACCTACTGTTGCACAAACACACCATCTTACAGGGTGAAAAATTGTAACAAAACAGAAACTAATACGAGTTCAAAAGCGTCTTTCTTGCTTATGCCTGAAGAATCACTCCTGCGTTCATAGGGCAATTTTCCATCGCCAGTTGGTAATTGTTCTTGTAGAACAGCACAAGGTGCGTCTACTTGAACACCTTTCTCGTGCCACCGTAACAAGGAGTCCTGTAGGGAAGAGGTGCAGTTCAGAGGATTTCCTGAGATAATTATACGTCGAAGATTTATCAAAGGTACAAATGTCTGATCTACAATGTTAGTTAAACTGTTGTTATCAAGAGACAATGTCCTAAGGTTTGACAATCCCATAAAGACATCTTCACTGAGAGTATGTAAGCTGTTGTTACCTAGATAAAGCTGTTCAAGACTGTGCAGGCTCTGGAATGATTTCTCACGTATCTCAGCGATGGCATTATTTGTTAGGAATAACACCTTAAGTGTTGAGGAACCAGCAAAAGCAGTGTTTGAAATCACAGTAAGTCTATTAGAATTTAACCAGACAAATTGCAGTTGAGGTAATCGAGCGAAGACATCTGCGGCAATGTGAGAAATGTGATTGAAACTTATAGTCAGGTTTCGTAGTGAATGCAAGTGGTCAAAAACACCTTCTTCCAGCGCCTCAAGGTGGTTGAAAGCCAAGTGAAGGACCTCGAGGTGGTTTAGACCATTGAAGCTGTCTTTTGTTATGCTTGATATTTTGTTGTTGTACAAATATATGCTCAAAAGTTCATTTAGCGACACAAATGTGTTTGGTGTAATTTCTGTGAGATAATTGCAGCATAAATGGAGCACCGAAAGATTGTTTAAGTTCCTAAACAGACCACTAGGTAAGTTGGGCAAATTGTTGCCGTCGAGAGAGAGAAGTAACAGTTTCTCGAGTCGATCAAACAATCCTTCTGGGAGTTCTCTTATTTCATTCTGAATAATTTCCAAATTTGTCAAGCCAGTTAATTCAAAGAAGGCATTTGGATGTATTAGTGATATGTTGTTGCCATAAATTCGCAGTGATGTTACAGAAGCAACATTAGGTAGCTTGAAGGTTGAAGAGGTTAAGTGGACCAGAGGGCCTTGCTTACATAAGATGTCATTTACCAATGTGCAGTTGCATCCATCAGGGCACATTGTTGAAGATGTGACTGAGCTGACAATGCTCACCGTCAGCAAGTAGTATAACGCTCCCAACATCATCCTATAAAACAAACAATACGACATGTTAACATAAATACTCATCATGAAATACAAAATCTGTGAAAGAAAAAAGAAAAGTGTTACAACATGTCCCAATGCCGTTTATCTTTATATAGGTTCTACAACATTTTATTACAGACTTTACCTTTGCATTTATATCATATCAATCCGGATAAAACCTTGTATTTGCAATTTTCGTAATTCGTTCATGAGAGAAAGGCTGAAACGATAGTCAAATCTTACAAAGAAGTCACCCTGCGGTGGCATTGAACATGTATTTTAGCATTAGTGCTTAAAAACACTATCAGTACTTGAACCGAGTGAGGTGGTCTCACGGCAACGTGTACGACTCGCATTCGGGTTCGAACACCCACACACACACACACACACACACACACACACACACACACACACACACACACACACACACACACACACACACACACCAGGCGCGGCTCCTCAGGGTAGGCAGGGTAGGCATTGCCTGCCCTACCGTAATACATCAACAAACAGTGTTTAGATATGATTCTGCATTTTATTGTTTAAACCATCATTTTCCCTAAATTGTAGTTCAAGAAAAGTTTTCTCGGTTATAATGACCAACGCATGGTCAAATCCTTGAATCTCAATTCCGATTCATCAAAACTGAGCTGCTTGTTTTAAACGCGCGGCAGAAATGATAACGCATGGAACCTGGGTAGTGGAGAGCCAGCTAGCTTTACCTGTGCCGCCCGGCCCCTTTTCCTCAATACGAGGCCCTTGAACATGCATAAGGAAACATTCCGTCTGTATATGCACTCCGAGCATGCGTAGACGCGTCTGCCAGCAGTTAGAACACTTGCCTGCTCAAATCCGAATTTATGCGACTTTTTCCGAACAGGCATACTCCACGAACGAAGATCTCAGAGATCCGAATCGTCTCGTTATCACTCTGTGTAATACCAGTGTGTTGTAATACCAGTATGACCGACTTAATTAGTGAACTATTACAAAGTCCGCTTTCGCGGCGCACTGACAATGAAAAGAGGAGTGTTTTAGCTATTTAACACAATGCTACAGTCAGACAATTCTTCAATTTCTTCATTCATTTTAGTTTTGGCGGTAATTCGTCCGTAAGTCACACTCATTCACTCCAGTATATTTACTGGCATGTAAAAGAACTCCTGCGGGACAAAATTCCGGCACACCGGCGACACTGATGTGATCCTGGCAATTGACAGCGTCGTTAAACAACAAAATAACTTAATTTAATTTAATCTGCACTTACTAAACAACCAAACAATATATTGTTTGCGTTATCCCCAATGACTTCGCCCCCTTTATTTCGGATAAACGGGGTTCTACTGTATTATTGTTATTGTTACTGTTATTATTATTATTATTATTATTATTATTATTATTATTATTATTATTATTATTATTATTATTATTATTATTATTATTATTATTATTATTATTATTATTATTATTATTATTATTATTATTATTATTATTATTATTATTATTATTATTATTATTATTATTATTATTATTATTATTATTATTATCATCATTATCATTATCATTATCATTATTATCATCATTATCATCATTATCATCATTATCATCATTATCATCATTATTATTATTATTATTATTATTATTATTATTATTATTATTATTATTATTATTATTATTATTATTATTATTATTATTATTATTATTATTATTATTATAGTTGTTACACTTTGCCTACCCTAAAATTTTGACTGCGAGCCACCACTGATACACACACAAGCTAGTATTTGAAAATTTAAACAAATAATAAAGAATATGCCGGAAGAGGTTACTAGATATAAAAATTATGTCAGATTTATACAGAATGTGTCAATAATGTTTTTTCTACTTATTTAGCATGATCATCTGCTGATAGATCGCACAGCATTCGCTGTTATTATCTATTCTCATGTTCACTACTCTTTTAGACTTAAGATGGAACTTTGGGTCGTGATGTTAAATATCCAATTCGGTAGTTATCTTGGCGACTGAGGTAAACCACCAAGATCAGTCATGTTGGTCGGTTCACGTTACCCCCTGAACAATCCCCTTCGGTGTCCATTATGTTCTTCACGCAAGTAACATTAACAGTTCAAATAGTCGTGCTCTCTCAATAATAGTAATCCAGGCAAATATTGTATTGTGACGTCGGACTCGGCGTGCAACAAAGGACGGACGGGGCCAAGCTACTTCACACCACATGCCATGCCAGCGAGCGAGAAAAGACGTTCAAGGCCGAGTGCCTCGCGGGATGCTGTGTATACCTGACTGTTAACAATCGAGGCGGTAGAAACAAAAGGGATGTCGAGAACATTCGCGAGACTTCTAGCTAAGTCATTTCCGGGGCGTGTGTGTGTAGAAATTGAGAAAGGACTGCGAAACGTCATCCCTAGTATGCAAGGAGACCAGAGGAGTAAGTTTTTAGAGACATCACCGCAATATACTCCGGCCTCTGTTGTCCTTTCTTGTGAAGCTTCACCGCCGTCAACACCGTTTCTTCACACCTCCGCTGCACGAACATCCCATCCTCAAAGCTCAGTTTGGTGCCCAGAGCAGAACTTCTGAACACCTTAACTTCCCCACATCCTTGCCTTCACTTCCCATCTGTCCCGATCAGGGCCTTGTGCCATGGCAATCCTTCTTTCACCCGCTCCTGCCTATTGGGCGGCAGCCCCTCAATCCAGGCCTCTTCACCAGCCTTGAGGTTCTTTTACATGCCGTAAATCTACGACAGGGGACCACCGGCTTTGCTCCCCTTTCCCAAGGAAGCCATGCTAAGGATTTTACGTCCTAATATATCCATTGCCCTCCGCCCAGTTTGAACCCGCGACCTCGGGACTTAGAGCCAAGCATATTACCCCTAGATCAATGATATTCAACTTGGGGTACGCGAAGATTTCTAATAATAATAATAAAAAAAAAAAAAAAAAATAATAATAATAATAATAATAATAATAATAATAATAATAATAATAATAATAATAATAATAATAATAATAATAATAATAAATAATCGTGATAGTGATGATGATAATAATAACAATAATGATAATAATGATAATGATGATGATAATAATAATAATAATAATAATAATAATAATAATAATAATAATAATAATAATAATAATAATAATAATAATAATAATAATAATAATAATGATAATGATAGTGATGATGATGATGATGATGATGATGATGATGATGATGATGATGATGATGATGATGATGATGATGATGATGATGATGATGATGATGATGATAATTCTGACTATAGCCAGAAAACTCAAAATATACTTTTCATTTGTCATATAAATGTCTTAAACGTATAGCATTTTAATCAAAATCGTTAGTCACTTTTGAGGAAATCAAAATTTTCGAAAAATTTGCCATGTAAAGGTTTCTTAAGAGTGGATTAATTTTCTTCAAAATGTTCGTGTTTGAAACATCGTTGTAATATATTATACTTACATACCAACTTTGGATTTTAACAGACTTTTCGTTTTTGAGTTATGCTATTCACTGAAAAACCTAGAGTCGGTTAAAAACCAAAGTCGATATTTAAGTTTAATATCATTCAAGGATGTGACACGAAGATTTTGAAGAACATTGCTACACCCAAAACTAGCTTTACATGGAAAATTTTCCGAAAGTTTTATTTTCTCGAAAATGGCTTTAACGACTTTGATTAAAATGCCACATGTTTAAGGTATTTGTATGACAAATGAAATGTATATTTTGAATTTCTTGGCTATAGCCCCTATAGTCGTATTTACTCTGGCTGACTGTTGCATAACTGGTAAACCGTAAGAGATACACCAAGTCTTACTATACAAAAATGTAGATCTTGCTAAAACACACAATTTATGTCCATATAATTTTTTTAGGGTGAACCATTTCGGAGATATTCCTTGTTATTTGTGGGAGTTTTGGAAAACGAACTTTCGTCAAATGGAATATCATTATTCATTTTTATATGTTAGCCGTGCAAAGAGAACGAAATTTGAAAGTCTTAAAATATTTGAGTATCACTCAAAGCCTACTGTATTCCCATATTCCCCTTGCACCTAAAACGAAATAAGCAAAAGGTAATTTCTGCAAATGTTTCTCTTAACTAAGAAAATTCCTCCAGGCTAAACTGCCCTTTGCCTGGAAAATGTTTATTTTCTCAAAAGCCGTTCTAACAATTTTGTTTAAAATGTTTGAGATATTTTTATGACAAATGAAATGTATGTTTTGAGTTTTCTGGGTATAGCTTATGTAGTTCTGTTTAACTCTGATGACTTTTGCATAACTAGTAAACCATAAGATATAGACCAAATCTTACTATACAAAAACATATATCTTGCTAAAACACACGATTTATGTACAAATGACTTTTTTTTTATGGAGTGAACCTTTTGGATACATTCCTTGTTATCTGTGTGAGTTTAGCAATACTTATACTTTCCGCAAATGGAAGATTCTTATCATTTGTTTATATCTTAGCCGTGCAAAGAGAACGGAATTTCAAAACTTTAGGTTTGACTATCGCTCAAACCCTACCTTGCAGCTCTAAGAAAATTAGCAATTAGGGGTTTTTTGCAAATGTTTATCTCAACTAACACGAAGAAGATCTAGGAATAAGAGTTTATAAGAATGGTTAGTACAAGAGTAGAGAAAGTCATGTGAGTAAACACAACAGATTTTTCTTTTTCTTTCTTTTTTTAATCTAGCCCGCTTGTTCATCAATTAAGTATATCCAGTACCAACAACTGTATTTGTAGCAAGGCTGAGTAATACTAATCGATTATTTCACTTTTCCAGTTAAATTGATTTCTAGCGTAACTTGTCGACCTGTTTTGTATATGAGTTGGAAACGAATGGTGCATGGAGCCTAATTAGTAACATTTGCATATGTTGTGATGATAGATTCTCGGACCAAGAACCTGTTAAATTTGGGTAACTGCCCAGCTTTCAGCAACTAACTCTGCCGCCATCCTCAGGGAAACTCAAATCATTAATTGCATATACGAGTACATATAATTACTTAGGCCAATACGAAACCTGTACATGTTTGTTACTTACCTTATCCAAACTATGAGGATACTCCACGTCTATCAGTCACGTTGGCACACCTGTACGTGTTTATTACTTACCTTATCCAAACTATGAGGATACTCCACGTCTATCAGTCACGTTGGCACACCTGTACGTGTTTGTTACTTACCTTATCCAAACTATGAGGATACTCCACGTCTATCAGTCACGTTGGCACACCTGTACGTGTTTATTACTTACCTTATCCAAACTATGAGGATACTCCACGACTGTCAGTCACGTTGGCACACCTGTACGTGTTTATTACTTACCTTATCCAAACTATGAGGATACTCCACGTCTATCAGTCACGTTGGCACACCTGTACGTGTTTATTACTTACCTTATCCAAACTATGAGGATACTCCACGACTATCAGTCACATTGGCACATCTGTACGTGTCTGTCACTTACCTTATCCAAACTATGACGATACTCCACGACTATCAGTCACGTTGGCACACCTGTACGTGTTATTTTCTTACCTTATCCAAACTATGACGATACTCCACGGCTATCAGCCAGGTTGGTAAACCTGTACGTGTTTGTTATGTTTCTCACCTTTACACACACGACTAATGTGAAGTGCCACCAACGCTCGAATTCAGGAAGTCCGCAATCTGCGGGTTGTTCTCTCCCTCGTTGGAGATAAGTGCCTAAATCTGTTATACTTGAAATGACAATTGCTTGGACGGTCTTGTAGCTGACGTAAGTTAATGTCAGTGAAGTTGCTACGCATCAGTGTGGCATTGTATTTATTACATTGTGTGTATATGTCTCTCTTTCTCAGGGTTCACTACTTTCAGCTTGTTAGCAATATTCCCTGAGTTGGTACACTGGCGCAGCACGTTTTATTACACGGAATGACATTGGTATTGAATAATAATAATAATAATAATAATAATAATAATAATAATAATAATAATAATAATAATAATAATAATAATAATAATAATAATAATAATAATAATAATAATAATGATAATGATAATGATAATGATAATGATAATGATAATGATAATGATAATGATAATGATAATGATAATGATGATAATGATGATAATGATGATAATGATGATAATGATGATAATGATGATAATGATGATAATGATGATAATGATGATGATAATAATAATAATAATAATAATAATAATAATAATAATAATAATAATAATAATAATAATAATAATAATAATAATAATAATAATAATAATAATAATAATAATAATATAGTAATAATAGTAGTAATAGTAATAATAGTAATAGTACTGCTGTCTCCTGAACCTGTGGTTGACCGCAGTTTAGTACTACGCAGACAACCTGGATAGTTTTACTGCTGACATAAGTGAACAAATTGTAAAGATGCCAATTCAAGGAAAATTCAACAAGAACTTTTGAATGGCGCTGTGTTAAGAAGTGACTTAGCATACTTTTCCGCAAATCTGTTTCCTGTTTTATATGCCAGGCTATTCCCATGTTTTAAAATTCTAGTTACAATGCAGTTTCATTAAAAATAATAATACTTACATAATAATGAAAATTAGCGTAAACGTACATAATAATGAAAATTAACATAAACATTTAGATCAAAGGTGAGTTATTGTACATCATGAAGATAAAGTCATATTAGGTAGACATAATCGGTGGTTCCTGAATTTACAATTCTGGTTGCAAAATAAACTCACAAGTTCAAAGAGAATAATACACAAAACTGAAAATTAACATGAATATTAATTAAGGTCAAAGGTGAATTACTGTGCATCATGAACATAAGGTAGATAATAATTAGGTAGTCATAATTGGTAGTTTCTGAATGTTTGTTGCTCCTTGGGGGAAACGGTAGTAGCAATAGGATCGAGCCAAGCCCAAAGACACCGGTGTCTTAACAATCAAACAGATGGTTCTATTCTCAAGATGGGAGAGGGCTATTGTTTTCCAGTTGGCACCAAAAGGGCATTCCGCACAGCGTGTTCAGGTGTGTCAGTCTCGCCATATCGACACAAGCTCGTTTCTCTTTAGGCAAAACGTGAAAAGTAGCTCGCATAAGAACCATGGCCCCTAATATAGTGAATAAATACTTTGGAAGATCTGAAGTATTTAATTTTCAGACAGTTCTCTACACTAGGCAAAATGCCATATGTTCTTCGCCCAGTGGTTCTGATAATATTCCATTCTTGCTGCCACCCATCAATGAGAATTTCTTTAATATCCAACTCATCCCTCACAGGCGCTCCGGTAAGTTGCGCTGCTCGCACTAGGTTGCTCTTCCTCGGCCAACAGCAGGCACCTCTACCACTTATTTCCAGGTCTAATGTCCAGGTCTAATAATTCCCCAGAGTTACGAGCAATGCATTCGTCGATGTTGTACAGAATGCACCTGCGAGTCGAATAAGAATGTTCCGCTGCAGTTTCCTCATATCCTTTATGACAGTTTTTAAAAACAGTCGATTTGCCCAAGCACTAGCTGCAAATGCAGCGATTGGCACAAGGACATTATGGTATAGATGTATCTCCTTATATGGTATGGTACTGGAGCAATCTTGTTTAGGACAACTAAGGTCCTGTCAACAATGTTACTAATATGTTTTCGAAATAATCAACCTCCCTCTAAGGTTACTCCAAGGTGTCTCACACTAGATGTTCTCTTAATCCAAATATTATTCATGAGAACCACAAGGTCTCCTAACACTTTGCCACGTAGAAGATGGTATTTGGGCTTGGTAGAAGATGTTACACACTCCCTGTATGTTAGGTTTAATGCTTCAGCTGTTCGCATCTCCAAATCCATTCGCGAATTGCCCTCGATGAGCAGCGCATCGTCATCAGTGAATGCAGTATGTGCAAACACTACTTCACTTCTGCTAAGCGCTCTTAGTACTGGTTCTAGTTCAATATCACAGAGTATAGGACCACAAACAGAGCCCTGTGGACATCCTTTCGTGACGGATCTTGTCTTGCAAAACATCCACCTGTAAAATATATGGTTGTATTGGAGCACTAATTAAGAATGGCGTCAAATAAATTCCTAGGACAGTCCACCTGTCTTAGTTCCGCAAAAAGGGAAGGTCACCACACTTGCGTGCAAGTATATTGCATTTGAGGAGAGAATAAAAGAATCTGATACCAGTGATGCTCCAGTCTTTGTGTCGCCTAAAAAATACATTGGCCTCCGAAAAGGTTTAGAAATTTAAGCAACTTTGACAATGACGTGCGTAGAACTGTTCGACTTTTACAACCAAGTTGGATTTCCAACAATACAGAAAATAAGTTGTGCTCTTAGGACTAACGTATCATGCGCTGGTCTCCAAATTCATCTACTTACAGTATTTTGAGGCAATCGGGATTCATGTACATAAAAAAACATGGGCATCAATTTTTATTGGAAAGGGGTAACATTGTTGCGGCGAGTACAAAATTCTTATGAGATTTAGTTCCATTGGATTTAAAAATCAGGTAATTCACAATCCTTAAGCAGGTATATATAGGGTTTAAGAAAACATGTCATTTTTACTTATTTCTTGTTTATTCACCATTTGTAAAAATGTTATATGGTATTGTCAGGACATGATGCTATTTGATGATTAATGTGACTGAATATTTACAACTGTATGTTCGTACATATATGAGCAGGAATCAACAAGCACCAAACAGACTAGAAAAATGATCAACAGCGAGTGCAAAAATTGTGAAAAGTTCAGTAAGGAAGTGTCAAACAGGATTAGGAAAAGAAAGACAGTTCAACAACACAACAAAGCTTCCAAAAAGTAGCCCCATCTTTGGAGTTTATTTACGAGCTAGTCCTTGTGTAAATAGGAAGCCTTTGCATTTACGGGATGACCATAGGCTAAATGTATTTATAAGCAATTTCGAATTTTGAATTTATCTGTAAAATTATCGAAGTTTGGAAAACTCAGTTTGGGTTCCCTTATATTAACTGAACCATTCTAGCGCAGGTAGAAGTGCATGTTGAAGCCGAAATTGTGAACGCTATAGTTATGGAAATAATACTGCTTGGGATATTGTTCACGGTTAAAATTGTCAGAATGGACACATAATGTTACAGGCAAGTCATTAGTGACCAGCGCCCGGTAATCAGGCTAAAACCCTGTATGAACAGTTTTCCTGGAAATCGCTTAGCGCAGGTGTGCTGAACCAGGAAAACAAGGGATGGTCACGTATGCTTCAGCGAAACCCCGTTGCCAGTGTCGAAGGCAATTAAGAAGGGAAAGGCATTGATAGCTTCATAACGCTGAGTTTTTAAGGGGTAAACGAGGGGAAATTGGAAGGTGACTTATTACCGTGAGCATGCAACGCAACCACTTGCCTTCCAGATCTCCGAGTGGTCAAGTCAGTCGCACAGGCTGGCCTTCCGGACCCTCGAGTGTGAGGACACATTACATTTCACAGTAAACAATCTTCAGTCTTAGTAAAGACGCAGTAACGACGTAACAATTCTAATAGTGATCGGCAAATCTAAAACATTATTTGATTTTGAATAAAACTGTTTCAAAGAGAATTTTGGCTTTTATGTGAAAATACCCACGCATACCCAGAAATTAAGGTTCATACAGAGCAACCGCGGCACGGAAGACACCTGAGAAGCAGCATTCCGCTTAGTAGAGTGGAACGGGAGTGGGAAGTGGTAATCCCGCTTCAATGCTCTAGGATACTGTATGAGAGGAAATATGAAAGGAGTGGGAACAAAGAGCTGGCAACGCTGACCATGGAAACACATCTCATTCGCTGCAGACAGTGATAAATACAGCCACTTTCCTCCGGGGGGATATTAAGCTCGACGGGGGGAGGGGGGGAAGAATCTTAATGATGTATACATTTACAAATAGAGATGAATTTTTAGTGGGGGGCTTTTTAATTGCCGGGGATCCCCCCCGGGCCACCCCCTGAATTCATCACTGGCTGCAGAGCAGAACTCTTCCCATTTCAAAAAACATAGTATTGCGTTTGTTCCCCCACCACTCTCGCCACTTCTCATTTCTGCTCTCTTGCGCATATGGGGTTTCACGAAGTTTTACATAAGCTGTTTCACTATTGCTATACAGGAAATCGCTTATCGGCAGTTCTCAAGAGTTCAACATAGCCGACATTACACTAAACTGCAGACAACAGTACCCCTAACAGCAGTACTACCAACCTACATAATAAAAGTATTTCTAACCTCAAATATTACAGGTTAAAGTAACATGCTTTCAAGCCATAATGTTTGAACATCGTTGCCACACAATACATGATGAACCTATTCAACTTCGGCAAATCTTGTTCAGCAATAACACATTTGGATAAAATCACTTCTAAACTCTACATATCGTAATATATAATTAATGCATTACAGTAGAATCCCGATAACTCGACAACTTCTTTTATTTATTTTTTATCGTTAAACTTGAGTGTAATAATTTCTATTGTCTATTATACATATGAATATTATAGGTGAATTTCAGTTACTGTACGCATACAAGCTACCGCAGTCTCTCTCACAGTGACAGAAGGACTGATCACCACGGATGGACCTTCAATATTGTCACCGCGCCCGCCGTATCTAATTGCCGACAACCGCAGTGTCACCCATCGCATTATTGTCGGCACTACCGCAAAGGAGCCGAAGGAAAGAGACAGAGAATGGCCGCATTGTTGGGCGCTTGCCGAAAGAGAGAAAGTGATAGAGGCCTCTAGAAATGTCTGCTTTGTATTTCACCGCAAAATAAGTGAACGTTCCTGAAGCTTCCAGAATAGTGCCTGGGAGATATAAATAGCGGTAAAGTGTGAGAAGAGTCAGTCAGACGTATGTGAAGGTTGAGTAGTCGTGCCGACGGAGACGGACAGACGATGTGGAGAGTTGTGCCGACGGAGAAGAGTTAGTTCTTTGTGTTACGAGTTCGGAGCCGTGCTGTTGGAGAATCGGAAAAGACTTTCTTGTTGTTGCAACGAGTGTACAAAGTTACTGTTCACGGAAATAAAAGTGTTTATCTCGACTACATCTGTCGTATTTACTTCACACCGCAACCAAAAAGTTACACTGGTGTCAGAAGTGGGATTCGTCGAATTGCTTCTAGTTTCATTACATCGTCAGAAGTTGCAACGTTAGAACCAAGATGGAGGGAGATTCGGGAACCAGAATGATAGCAATGATGAAAGAATTATTCGCCGAAATGAAGACAGAAATGTCCAAGATGAAGACGGCAAACGACAACCTCGCTGCCAAAATGGAAACGTCAAACCACAACCTCGCTGCCAAAATGGAAACGACAAACAACAACCTCGCTGCCGAGCTGAAAGAAGAAATGAAGGCGGCAAACGACAACCTCGCTGCTGAACTGAAAGACATGAAGACGACAAACGACAACCTCGCTACAGAAATGAAGACGGCAAACGACAACCTCGCTGCCGAGCTGAAAGAGATGAAGACGGAGCTATCGGCGAAAATTGATGGCGAACTGATTGGCGTGACGGAAGACGTGGAAGAACTCGGCGAAAAGGTGGTAGACCTCTGCCATCACGTGGACGTCGTGGAGGACGACGGGGAACGTCTTGGCGCCCTGGTAGTAAGAGTTGACGAGAGCGTCAAAGTACTGGATGCCAGGGGCAGACGGAATAGCGCGGAGCCGGGGAGGGAGCACCTAGTGGCCGAGGCGACAGCTGCGCCCGTTTCAGATGATGTGAGGGAAGACGTGAAACAACTCGGCGAACTGATTGGCGTGAGGGAAGACGTGGAACTACTCGGCGAACTAATTGGCGTGACGGAAGACGTGGAACAACTCGGCGAACTGATTGGCGTGAGGGAAGACGTGGAACAACTCGGCGAACTGATTGGCGTGACGGAAGACGTGGAACAACTCGGCGAACTGATTGGCGTGACGGAAGACGTGGAAGAACTCGGCGAAAAGGTGGAAGACCTCTGCCAGCATGTGGACGTCGTGGAGGACGACGGGGAACGTCTTGGCGCCCTGGTAGTAAGAGTTGACGAGAGCGTCAAAGTACTGGATGCCAGGGGCAGACGGAATAGCGCGGACCCGGGGAGGAAGCACCTAGTGGCCGAGGCGACAGTTGCACCCGTTTCCGATAGCGAAAGTGTACGTCTCGGGGAAGACAAAGGGGCAGTTCAGGGACGTCGTCGAGGATCCTCTGGAGGAGTGTGTCGGGTACGTAACCAACCAGGATATGACGTGGAGGACCATCAGCAGGGAAGCGCACAAGCAAACGAGCAACACGCGAGAACCGACTTGGCGTGTGACATGGGGGGACCGTCAGAGCCATCCAATCACCTGACACATAGTGCCGTGAACGGAAGAATGGTGGACATCATCGTGGACGGCAGGATACCGGAGAGGCCGTGCCGAGCACGAGTGAACACGAGTGCAGCGGTGGACGCGACTCGCGCGGATTTGGTGGGGTTTGTTGCCGGACCCATCGGAAGCAAGGTGGCTGCGAAGGTGCGCCAGAGAGGTCGGCGGGCACGGTACCCAATGAGCCGTTTCCAAGTGCGCAGGATGGCCCGTCAACACACCAGGAAGAAGGGCAACTGGACGAGGGACCGTCAAGACCGGCGGTACTGTTGCAGAATTTCGAAGCAGGATGGCATACGTCGTCCTACCCAGACCAAGGGACACTATCCAACAGCGATACCTAGGATCGTGCCTCCTGGAGAAGAGGTTCGATGGGATAGTCCGCCGGGGCGCAAGGGAGATGCCGCAGTGATAGTGCTGGTCGGGACGACCAGCTCTGAGGAGGGAGCAGTGTCACCGCGCCCGCCGTATCTAATTGCCGACAACCGCAGTGTCACCCATCGCATTATTGTCGGCACTACCGCAAAGGAGCCGAAGGAAAGAGACAGAGAATGGCCGCATTGTTGGGCGCTTGCCGAAAGAGAGAAAGTGATAGAGGCCTCTAGAAATGTCTGCTTTGTATTTCACCGCAAAATAAGTGAACGTTCCTGAAGCTTCCAGAATAGTGCCTGGGAGATATAAATAGCGGTAAAGTGTGAGAAGAGTCAGTCAGACGTATGTGAAGGTTGAGTAGTCGTGCCGACGGAGACGGACAGACGATGTGGAGAGTTGTGCCGACGGAGAAGAGTTAGTTCTTTGTGTTACGAGTTCGGAGCCGTGCTGTTGGAGAATCGGAAAAGACTTTCTTGTTGTTGCAACGAGTGTACAAAGTTACTGTTTACGGAAATAAAAGTGCTTATCTCGACTACATCAGTCTACTTTACTTCACACCCACACCAAAAGTTACAATATCTAGTCAGAACATAAGCAACTGCTACACCATTGTCACGAAACCAAAGCTTGCCACTTATAATGTGGGTACACAGCACAAACACTTGTTCGGAAAGTTTCATGGTTTACTGCTGTAACCAGGACAACGGTATTTTTAGACGTGACAATACTGCAGTAGTTTATGATCGAGTTCTCTTTCGCAATTGATAATACTAGTGGCGGCTCGTGAATTTAACGGATAGCGTGCTGCATGCTCATACAGTGGCAATGTAAATGTGCTCACCTGTTACTCATTATAGTAGTAAATCGGCCCGACGATTTTTCATGCAGGCAAACATGTTAATGGCCTTGGTGTTGAAGTCTTTGATACTCGAAACTAGATTATTTCCTACAGAGAGCATGGCGAGTGTCGGTCCTGTTTCATTGGTGAAGAAAAGCAACTCTGGTTCTGCCATAGTCATAGGTATCGTGACGATAATCCTCAGATTTGCTATTTCATCTAAAGTTTCAACCAAATTGTTTCAATAGAGCATTTTAAGCAGTGGTAAGACCCCACTCGCATAATTAAGTTCTGGCCTTTCATAAATGATTGTGATTTCAGTTTGTTCCTGTTTAGCATGGGATATATCATTACAACCAAGTCTAAAATATGCTTTGTAAAATTTATCGAATATTCTTCGAAATGTTCTGTATCTAAGAGCCCACAAACATGAAGATTAGATATTGGCTCAAACCGTCATTTCGTCTATTGTAATGCGATCGCACACCTCTTTAGCGTCAGCGATTTTGTTGCAGTCCCATCGCTTCCGCTTAAACCCATGTTGATCTTCGTCGGCAGAGGCGGTATCCAAGTTCTTCGCAGTCCATCGATCATCTGCATGAAGTTTTTCACCTAACGGCTAACTTTCATGCAATCAGTTTTCCTCATCTGCAGTTGGTTGTGCAAGCTGTTAACATTAGGCATTAAACGGTTATTTTTACAGCACTGTCGACACTATAGCTACTAAGTTAAGTCCTAAAATATTCCAGAATTTCAGATTCTTTTGTCTCGCCGTGTCTCCTTAATGCCAATTCAAATGCACCACACAGTTTAATGCAGTCTATTAGGTATTCTGGATAAAATATACTAATCTCTTTCGATTTCCTCCTTTTTTAGTTTAAAAGACTCGCTATATGTGTAACTAAGCTGTACACCAATGTTTACTGCACCAAGAGCGGGATACAGAACGTTACTGAAGTGTTTCCTATTTGACAGTATATGCTTATTTGCATATTCATTTAAATGGCCTAGGACCTTTATGCCACTTTTTGACCAGGAACTATTGCTTCCGAACAATAGGCACGGAAAACAGAAAAGGGCATTTCTAATTTCATAACAGCACATCCATGAATACTTCGCAAAAATGTCACTATGAAAACGTCTTATGTAAGTACCAGTAGCTTTTCTTCCCTTCACTGTCTGAACAATGCTAATATCAGGAGTAGGTCTTCCAAGTGTTTTAACGTTAATTTTTTTCTTACAAGGATCGAGTACTCCTTAACAGAGAGTCCACTGAATTCATTTCCGCGAGCTTTATTTAACACAGGTGCTTGGGAGGAGGATAACACTGCACACGCGCAAGCAAGATGACAAACGGAACGTGCGTCACCGATTGCAGCACGATACAGCGTAAATTACTGCGAATGCAGAGTAGGCGGTGAAAGAGAGGAGGGGTGAACCTGTAACATTGCTATCTTACAACACTCTTCCGTGTTGCTGGATACGACGTACGCTGCGTCTGTCCAGCACACTACCTACTAGTGCTAAATAATTCATACTATACATCATCAGAGCTCGTTTACAACTAAAGTGTTGTAACATATTTAAAGTTGGTTATTTCTGAAATTGTTTAGCGTGCTGCAACACGGTGCCACGTACAGAGGAACCGCCCCTGTATGAAAGCATTGTTTCCGACTTCCACGGACCATGCGTGATTAAGTACGATGTCATCTCAGATTATCAGCAAAGTCTTCTGTATTTCAAGGAAGGAGAGACAATATTCACGTCATCAATTTGCATGTCACTCGCGCACATTCAAGCAACATCAATCACCACGTGTACAAAATACCAGCTGCCAAAATTTCAGGCTTACTGTTAGTGTTGTAGTCATGGACGTCACGAAGGGGGGGGGGGACAAGGAGGTCCGCCCCCCTGGAAATTAATGTGCAATCAACTTAATACGGCAACAAATACTATAACTTTTGACAACAAAATAATGAATTAATATTGTTCGATTGCAAACTTCCAACATGTGCTCCCCTAGAAAAATATCTGTTGACGCCCATGGTTGCAGTAAGTTGTGTTTGTGCCACTGAAAATGTCACACGAGAAGAAGAGACAAGTTAACATGACAATGGAAATTAAATTGGTTGGTTAAAGAGACCGGACAAAGGGTAACATATTAATACGTAATATATTTTAGAATGTGTTATACTTTTGTTTCCTATATTGTGCTATAATATATTTATGTAATTAGCAGTGTTATGGGTTGTGAATCATAGATCCCTCATTCCGTAAAACTCCACAACCTCTTAGTCCGCATTATTTCGAGTTATCGGGATTCCACTGTACTGTGTTGTGAACACAAAAATCACAGCATTAACTAACTATAACTGCATATAATGCTCTGAAACAATTCACGACAAAATCTGCAAAATATACAAAATCTTGTTTTAAAATGTATTGGTTGGCCTCTCTGCAATGTTTTCAAAACCAAGGGCTTCTGTGGCAATATTACGGGTGCAATAACACCAGCTATGGCCGCCGGTTACTATGTTTATACTTTACGAATAGTTGGTAGTACTAATGCAACAGGTAGAATATCACCAAATATAACCAGACCGCGTTATAATTGGGGGAAAATGTCATAGTTGATTTTTGGGTATCCCAATAAGCTTGTTCTCTTCACAAATCTCATATTAATAATCTTAACGAGCCCAGCTCTAACAAACCTGGCCATGGTATATTACGTCCCTGCTTCAGTGTAATGAATTGCACTTGACCGGAGCATTATTTAAACATCTCTTTAATTCTGTAATGTTTGAAAATACCGTCATTTCCTATTTGACATCTCGTATCGCTGTAGATATCGATTGGTCCATTATGGATCGAGATCCTACTAGGGTGTTCTGTAATCGAGATCATGCGTTAAACTTCACGCGTCAGCGGTAGAAATATGACAGGACATACAATCAGCTGAGACAATCTGTGGCTGAGACTGACATGTAGGCAGGTATGAAAAATATGTAAGAGCTACCGGCAACGTGAGCATTCGGGAGCGCAATTTTTCATACTTTTGTTCCAACTCACCGCACTTGGAGCGCTTCGATCGCTGTTTTGTTGACAAAAATTTAACACGTAGTTTCCGTTCTTACTACTACGTGTTCTGTGCTGCGCCCTAAGATGACAAAAAATAATAACTCAATTGTCTTGTCATTACTGGGTGTTCTGTGCTTGTCATATTTGGCTCCCTGTGTTGGCTCCCCAGTGTCAGTAAATTTCATTGGTTAACTTAAGGCAGTCGTTAACAGGTAACTCAATATTGGAAATGATTCCTGCATCTCTTGCAGCTATTTGGGTTAATGTTTCGTATCCTTTAGAGTTACGTGTCATTTTTGCACCCAATTGTATACATCTATATCCTTTTAATGAATACATTATGAAATAATGTAATGTTTATTATAGTAAACACTCACTTAATTCTTAGTGGACTGCAATAAATAAAGCGATAGTTTTCTTAAAACTGCATATATACACCTAACCTAACCTCGGATCCAACTAGCTCTATGGAAGGACGGCAGACGTGACTGAAAGTTTCCCTACTTTGGTCGACAACTACATGCTTCGCACATTCCTCTATTAAACAAGCGCGTAAATACGGTAACGTACACGTACAGTTCGTTATGTGCGGGACTCTTTAAGGATATGAAACATTTGCCCTTTTTGCATAAAAATTGTAAGAAACTCCACAGTGTGATCGAGCAGCTATGGTAAGCTTGTTTATGTTATTAAGAGCCAGCTAAAATATTCAAAATTATATGTATTACAACTTGTAAGCAAGGGAAACCAAATGTGCATTTATATAGATACATATTAATGGTTTCTTTCTTCCTGGATACTTGATTTATATAGTTTAAATGGTGGATATGGTTAGGTGGATAATGAAGGGCAATCATGGACCCTGATCCACAGTGTGCGCCTGCCCACCATTCCTCCGGCGAAGTTGCTTCGTCTTCCATTACTTGTAATCACACTCTGTGACTCCCCCATTACATCAGTGATGCTGTTCACACATACACAGGCCTTTTTCTTAAAGTGCTTTATTGGATTCATAGTCTTGAAATACATATTTCCGAGAATTATGAATATATTGCCTGGAGTTTTGCCTAACTTGTTTAAAGCTACCACAAACATGATTTTTGTAACCATCCCAGTCCATCTTGAAAACCAACAGAAAGAACTTCCTGCTTCAGCAACTGAATTCTCAGGCAGTCACTCACTGTTAGCACTCCGACGCAGAAATACCTAGGTAATTAGATTGACTATAGTAGTGTTTATATCTGTAGTGCCAGACAATATTTGAACTTACAGTTGTATGTATAAAAGGTGTGATTATTTATTTCTATTTTTACACTTCTATTGTAATTTATTTCTCATAAAAATTGGAAAAAGATGAATAAAAATATGCAAATAAATGTACAGGACTTTTAGCTTTGCCCAATATCTGAAGTTTGTATTGGCACCATACCTTTGTTGTTCCACTTATCAAACTCGACTTTCCTCTTTTCTTATAATAGCAATAAAGAAATTAAAGGCAATCTTCCATAGACGGAGATGAATACATGCTAGCAGAAATCAAGGCAGTCTTATGGGAACGTATAGCTATACTATACTTTCCCTGGCCTTACTTTAGCTTGAAATGTATATAACAGCACGTGTTTGAGTAACACTTCATTGTTGATTGTACCACACATAGTCTGTGCCATCAGGTATGAATGAAAATATAGTCCATTAATTAACATGCAAAATAGCGCTAAATTTAAAATAACTACAAGAATTATTTGCAAAAAACCTTTGAAAAGCTTCTAGCAAGAATAAATGGAATACATTAGTATACAAATTCAGTGTTATTAGCACATTTAATTGTAATACGAAGTGCATGTGCATGCAGCCAAAGAAGGAAGTAGTGTCTGTTGTGTAGTACATAAAGCATTGCCAAGGGAAACCATGGTGAATAGCAAATTGTTTTAAATGTATTTGCAAAGTGTTGTGAGAAATATGCAACACCATAATTGTGTTATTCTTCTTTTTTATGTAAGAGTGTAGGAAATATCCGCTCCTTTACTTCCTTCTATGTCTGTAAGGAAAAGCCACTCGATGGCAGTGGCACACCTATGCACTGGAAAGGCTATGACAGTTCACATGATGCACATGTTAAGTCCCAATTGTTCTGCCAGTCATAGGGACCCGCAGAAGAATACAGTTTTGCACTTTGTTTACATTGATTGGATAAAATTGGATTGCATTCAGCAAGTTCACAAGTAGCCGTGGAGGCCACTGAACATTAAACATATCAATTGAAATGTACAATCATGTCAATAAATATACAAAATAGCATATAAAACACATTTACAGGCACAAAAAACAAAACCAAAAAAAAAAAAAAAGAGAGAAGAGAAAAAAGAACAGGGGAAAGGAGAAACACAATCAAAACTTCCCTGTAATTATAAGACTTACATAATGCATATTTACATATATAAATTTAACTTTATTTTAAACTCTCACTAGGCTTTTCCTGTCATGTCCTACTGTTTGCTTATAATATAATTATAATTTAGTTATATCATTAGCAATGAATGGCATCTCTTGTCAGTTTGTTATATACATATACATTTAGGTAACTTTCACATAGGCATCAAATGTAATTAACAATGATTTGTCACTAAAGAAGCTAGAGATTACTCACAAAGCAACTTAAGCATTAACAGGATGATTTGTCGTTCAGATTATTATCTTATACAGAGTAAAATGAGCTACAAACTACTTACAAAGCTATATAAGCATTAACAGGATAATTAGCCTGCCTCGGTAGTGTGATGGTTAGCGTATCTGCCTCACGTTCAAGAAGTAGCGAGTTTGAATCTCGCTTAGGGTAAGTTATCCGGGTAAGGTTTTTTTCCAAATTTTCCCCTTATTCTGAGAAGACGAATGTCTGGTAACTTAAAGCTCCATGGACCTCAGGCTCATTTGAGCATCATTTCACCCATTTCATTCATTCACCATCAGAAATGACATTACATTAGAGGACGTTGATTAAAAAAAAAAAGGAACAGGATAATTTGTCCTTCAGATAATCTGTTGGTCTGGGTGGCTCAGTTGGTTAGATGCTGGCCTGCTGATCCCAAGGTCGCGGATTCAAATCCGGCCCAGACTGATGGTTTTTAAGTGTGCTTAAAAACGACAGCTCCATGTCAGTAGATTTTCTCTAATATGTCATTTATCCCAATTTTGATAGGAGGGTGCGATGTTTTATGAGTTATAAATTTAACAATTGTTTTATTTAGGTTTACAGACAGTTTGTTAGCGTTAAAACAGTAAGACATGCAGTTAAAAACATAATTCAATTTAATTACACATTTAAGTTTTTCCTAATAACTTTGCTATAAGAATGTCATGATTTATGGAATCAAATGCCTTTGCTAGGTCACAGAAAATAGCACCTACATGCATTTTATTGTTTACGGCAGTTAACACTTCATGTGTAAGTTTGAAAGTTGCATTATTCATTGAAATTCCTTTTCTGAACCTTCACAAGTATCTTATTATATTTGAGGTATTTATACAGTCTATTGAATATAACTTTTTCAAGGACTTTTGAAAAATCAGATAAGAGCGTAATTGGTGTATAGTTTGAAGCATTATTACAGTCACAACTTAAAGTAGGGCCAAGGAAAATATAGCATAGTTGCTGCTGCTGTAGGGAATGATGCCAATAAAAGTAAAACCTCTTAGAACATTTCATTGTATTTTAATGGTGAATGATTAATAGCTAGAGCATACCTTTTGTCTTTAAAATATGTAAATAGGGACCTTTCGGGCTAGTAATACATCCATTTGTGTGTGCTTTTTTTTTTTTTCCTTCAAATTTTACATTAACAACAATGCTGGATTATTGATTACATTTTTCTTTGTCTTCAGGTGTAAAACAGACTCAGAGAGAGCTATACATGGATATGACTAACAATACCAGGTTAGGGATTCAAGATTTTGTCAGTGAAGAGCTCAACAAAAAAATTCCATTAAGAATGACGTCTTTCTTTAGTGGCTTAGTTAAAGAATAAGACAGTTCTGCTCTTCGGAGTTCATAATGAAGTTCAAGAATTGTATCGACATAGCTGAAATGGACACCAAAATAGAAATCAAACAGGAAGATTATTTACTGAAAAGAACATCAATTGAACCACATTGTGAATCAGTAGAGATTCATGGTTCAGCTGCTCATACAGATAGAGAGTCAGTTCCTTTTTCTTCAGTTTTTATAAAGAAGAGTTTCTCTAACATACGTGAGGTTGATCATGAAATAGACGTTGGCTCCAATATACATGGGGTTGATCATGAAGTGGACAGTGACTCCGAAATTGATCATGAAGTAGACACTGTGGCAAAAATCAAAGAAGAGCCTAGAGTCTTGGAAAGAGCATTAACTGAGCGGCAGTTTGGATCACTGGATACACCTGGTTCAGAAGTTCAGGGGAAGAACAGATTAGCTTATTTTGTCTCGCCTTTTATCGTGGAACCTAACACTGACACACATGGGGATGATCATAACAAAGCTATTAGAAGTGAAACTATTGAAGAATGTGGATTTTTGGAAAAAACAACTGACATGATATCTGAATCAGAAGAGATTCATATTAAAGATGTGTCAGTACACTTAGGTACTGAGGTAAGAATTGAATTAATATTAAATACTAAGATCTTAAGGATAAAGCACAAGATTAGGGAGTACTATTTCATTGGTATTCTGTACTGAAAGCATTAATAATTAACAGGTATTTATGTAATGTAGTATTATACAGGATGGAAGTGAAATAATCTTGCATACTGAAGGAGGTGAGAGAGTGTATATAAATAAACAAAAAATTCCAATACCCTTCTTTTATTGAATACACTGATAACTAGATAATCACGTATAAAAGTGTGCTTCTACCAGCAGCTCAATGAATTATTCTAGTGCTCGATAAAAACATATGAGTAACTCTTAAATATAACAAATATCTAGAGACCATAAGCATCACTTATCTTAGTATTTGGTGCAAGTTCTTGAAATTTAACACAAATGATATCTGAGAGCACTGAGGATATGATGAATGCATCAGGAAGCTAGTTTGTTTAATTTCAAGAACTTGCAGCAAAAGCTGAGAAGTGAAGCTTATAGTGTCTACATATTCATTATATTTAAGAATTGTATTGCTTCACTGTTAACAGCTTCAGTTTTACATTGGATTTAAGTAATGTTGACTATGTATCAAATTCACATATTCCGCCATTGGTGCACAAAACAGTACAAAATTCTGTGACAAAACATTGTTATTTTTGACAACACTGTTTGCAAACATTACTCCAAATTCTACATATCCGGATAATTTGGAGGATTTTATTTGGTATGTATAAAGACCTGAATACCTGGCCTGTTCTATTCTCACAAAAGTAAAACTCAAAAGTTAACCAGTATGATAACAAAAGAGAGCAGCAACAAATGTAATGTGATGCAGTGAAATTCAGAAATGGTGACACTGGAGTATGGACAATATGCTCAGTTGTTACATTGGAAAGCACGGGCCTTCTTGATTTGGACCATTCCCAGGGCTCAAGATAGTGTGCAGGTAGTACTCATTCCTGTAACATGAAGTTAAATTATGTCATATAGATCATGTAAAAGTAAGTAATATTCTGCAGTTGAATGTACACAAAGATTATGTATTCTATGACAAATTTTTGTCCCAATGATTCTTTTTTAATTCCATTTATATAACATCTTAACGTCTAACAGGAATGAAGTGGGGATGTTCCAGAGCAACTCTTAACACAACAAACAATGTATATATAAAGCCATTATTTATTTACTGCAGCGAAGTTCTTGTAACAGCAAACACAAAAAAAATTCAAATCTTTCAAAACCAAAGTCTGAGATTAATTACAGGTGCTATCAAAACCACACCAATAGCAGCTATGGAAATACTAACCAACCAATGTCCCATTGAATATGAAATAGGAAAAGCGGCTCTTATTCAACACGAAAAGTTGATCAGACTCCCATTCAATACATGGCACAAGAGAAATTTTACACATACACTAAAGACTCAGGAGAGCTTTCTTTCCAAAATTCAAGACATCAAGAAGGATGTACACCTTCCTAATTCAAAGGAAAACTTCATATCTAAAGTCAATCCGACACAAACATTAGACATCACATATTATTTACACCTGACAGAAGAAGTTAAAAAAAGTGATACTCCAACTAGTGTTCTAAAATTATTGGCATTAGAGACAATCCATACTAGATTTCCAGAACACGAATGACTCCATATTTATACTGATGGATCATTTATATCAAACCAAGATGGAACAGGTGCTGGAGTCACATGTCACCTCTTTTCCTATTACAAATCTTTAAGTTATGGAACTACAAACTTTGATGGAGAAATTGAAGCAATTCGAATGGCCCTACAAAATCTTTTGTACAGAATTTCACATTTTCAGAAAGCAGTTATTCTCTCAGATTCCAGGGCAGCAATTATAGCAATTACTTCCAAGTTGTCACCAAAAAACCAAATAATTATAGAATGTTGGAAAATCCTTACCCATCTAACAGCACTTCAAAATCACCTAGTCTTCCAATGGATACCAGCTCACTGTGGACTGAGTGCTAATGAGAAAGCTGATTTTCTTGCAAAAAAGGGTACCAGCAATGTGCAGAAATCAATAGTTAATCTACCATTTAATGCAGCTAAAAGATTAGTCAACTCCGAATTCAAAAAAATTATTGAAAAAATATTACTATGAAAAATCAAAAAATAAAAGACGGGAACTACCAAACATTCAAACAGTAATTCCTGAGTATCCTCGAAAAACAGCAGTTGCAACCTTCAGGTTGATTACAGGACATGATTGTCTGGCAAAACATTTAAACAGAATTGGGATATATTCTTCACCACTCTGTCCTCTATGTCAGTGGTGTCAATCGTGGCCCCGAGTGGCAATGCCACAGAGAGAGCAAGTCGCCGTGCCCTGGGCATAGAGGGCCAGACCGTTAGAAACCAGTTCAGTCCAGTTTTCCGTGTGATGCAGGCAGAGCAATGGCTGCGTCCGAGAGCACAGACATGAGTCATTTGGATTCGCATGTTTCGAATGGGAAAACAATTCCTCTGTAAAGTTGTGGTAGTAGTATTCAGTACCTAATATGCAACCAGTATCTTGCATTAAAAATACAACATACAAAGTCATTATGAAATAGATGAAGTAAATAATACAGCAGTTCAGCTGGAGTTGTTAGAGGTAGTGTGATCGTCGCCTTCAAAAGAAATTTGACAATTATTCATACTCAGACGCACTGATTGAATTTTACCAGAACCTTGACAATAGGCGTTACCCAAATTTGATTCCTAAGACAGCAAAAACTATGACAATGTATGGTAGTACCTACCTTTGTGAACAGGGTTTCTGCATAGCTCCTGAAAACTCGCCACAAAAACAGACTCTCGGATAGCAATTTGGCATCCAGTCTTAGAATCTGTCTTTGTAATATTATTGAGCCAAATTTTGAAAAGTGTGTGAATTCAAAAATATGCCAAGTGACTGATCCTACAAATGTGTAACATGTGGTATTTTAGTTAGGTGTTCAGTAAGATTCTCTTAAATTCATTATGCAAACGCTTAACACTAAATACGTATCTTTAAGGGCAGTAGTTTTCAAACAACTTGCATGTAGTCCTTTCCTTTAATTTTGGAGGAAATCGTCAACTCCTGTTACTAATAATGGTTCGTGTTATTTCACTTGTTTGAAGATAATCCAAGTAAATATTGTAATTTATGTTTAATCAAAATAGATAAGAATATCCGTTTAAGGGATAACAGGATTTCAAAGCTGCCATTTACTTTTTGTACAAAAATAGGTACATCTGATACAAGTTCGTATAAAAACACTATTGTTAATACTGTATAATTATTCTGTTATTTATTTTGTTTATTTATTCATTCATTTGAAAATCAATTTTGACATTTTTACATCTGGGATTGAAAAGTCTATCTTTAAGAGGTATGAAGAGCGTAAATGGTGTACTTCACAGTACGGGAATGCTAACCCAAGGGCTAGAGTAGGTTTAATAATACCTATAATTTAGCCTAATCATCAGAAAGTTGCAACTATGTTACTATTTTAATCAACTTGAATAACTGTCAAGTAGCTTTCTTTTACGCGTGAGAAGTATTGTTCCCCTTCATAGATCCAACTTGTATCTGTGCTATGCATCCTTGTAGGCAATTCTGAAGGAAAACATTCATAAGATATACGCACTCTAAGAAAGGTTTTATCCGTGGACGCAGCCAAGTTGCAAGTAAACAGGTATCAGGTGATAACGCTACTGGTGTCGATATGTATTACGTCATGTTTTGCCCTCAGCATGTACAAGATGCCCAGGGGAGCTCTCGGCGGCCTGTGACCTTGACATCACTGCTCTATGTGATCTGCAAGAGGAAATAGATCAAGACCACCTTCAAATATGCCCGGCCACTTCTAGTGCGCCATCCATCAGTGAAAAATATTGGAGAGCAAGAGGATTAATGACTTCATTGTCAGAAATCCAGCATTAGCTAACAACATATCCCGTCTTAACTGTAATGGTCATGTGGGTGGCCTCTCCCTTGTAACATACTGCCTGTCGGCAATGGTATGAACTTGCTTTACGGTTACAATGGGTTTTGGGTCTTTGTACGATAAATACACACACCAGGAAAACCTCTGGTTGCATAACGTCTCTGTGTACTTGATAACATTTTATGGTGAATACAATCGATAGCTTTTGAAAGATATAAAACAAGTTTTATAATAGTACTGCAAGGATATATCTATATTGCTTTAAATTGGATGTAAAAAGAAAATTTAAAGTATTCCTCTGTAAGTGTGAGGCAGAAACTGGAATTACAATACATTCTGTTGTTGCAGGATCAGTTATCAGATGGAGATCAGAAGTTACTATTGCCAGAACCAACAAGGTAAGACTGCTGGAGTCTATACACTACATTACACTGTGCCTTGATCACCTTCTGCTTAAAGGTTAAGCTTTAGCTTAAACTTTAATGGTATTGACTCAACTTAAACTAAATTCAGTGCACAAAACAAGGCAAACCTTTTTATAAATTTATCCTATTTCTCAAGCTGGATACCCAAATTATAGATACTTAAAAAATTAATCATTTGAAAAAACTAAACGTTTAAAAATAATGATACTAATATTTTTTTTATTAAGGAATATTCCACAATATAAAGGGTTTTCTTCATCCCAAAACTAATATTAATGACCACTGTAATAATTTTAAATAAATAAATGAATAATAATAATAACAATAACAACAACAAGAATAACACTAACACTAATAATAAATATAGAGAGAGAATTAACAAAAGGCGGGTTTGAACGGTTAAGTAATTTTCAACTGTTTTTCATAGTGTGGTGTCACTTCTAGTTGGTCTTTCGAAGGGAGCAAACATAAAATTTGTTTTCAGGTCGAAGTTCGTGAAAACCAATGGACATAAAGTCATCATCATAAAGCTTATTTGTGTGAATACATTAATTGTTTGGTGAATTATGCAATACACGTATGTATTTTGTATCAGCCTTTCAAAACCAGTCATGCATATCCAGAGAGAGAAAAAGAATTTCATAGCTTCTATTGGCAGCAATGGGCTGATTCATTATTAGGTGGCAGGAAGCATTGTTGCTTCAAACAGTTAACGTTTGACCAACAACAATATGTAATCATGCTTCAAAGTTCACATCAACGTGAAGCAAGTAAAATTTTTGCTTCAAGCTGCATTCTTGGTTGTAAAGATTAATAGATTTTTTGTCATACACTGATGTGGTTCAAGGATGTTTGCTAAATTAATACTGTGAATATGTTCAGTTTATAGCTGTCCCTTCACTAAGTTGTCACTGTCACATTGCTAATGTGATCTAGTTCAACATTTCACAGTCACTTCACTAAGTTGTTAGTGTCGCATCACTTTCTTCACAATGTAGCAGTGTAATAAAATACTTATGATGTAGCCACTCCTGCTGGATGGTTTACCTGCTGTGAAATCAAGAGCTGTTGTTGTTTTCTAGTGCCTTGCATATGACAAGGAAGCCATTAGCATTCGTGTTTTCCAGCACTTTTGAATGTGAAGTCAAGAGTAAGACCTCTCTAATCACTTGCAGTTGTAGAAATTGCTTGGAAAACATATCTATATTGAATTGTAGAAGATATTAGAGACTTCTTATACATATATTGGTTTCCTATAAAACTGTAGTTGTACATAAATCCATGGAATCTATTATTATGATGATTTCTTTTAGGAGAGGAATGGATAACAGCATTAAAGGAAGTACACTGCAGCAAATGTGATAGACATGATATACAAACTTCGAGTGTGATTTAAAAGTAGCTGCCTGCTGTCATATACATAGCTTGGAAAATCGGAAAAGCAACGAAGCCTTTTACAGTTGCAGAGTTTATAAAATCTTATGTGATACCACTAAAATAATGTCACCAACAAGCAGATTCAAGTTCTCAAAATATATGCTTATGTCCTAACATCGTCAAGTTAGAGTGCTAAAAATTGCTGAAGTAAAATAATATTTAAAATGAAGTTAACGAGTTTGTAAATTACTGCCTAGCAATGGATGAGACAACAGACATAAACGACAAGACTCAGTAATCTTCGTGACGTAAATGAAAATCATGCATACATAATTGCTTTTGAATAATGAAATCTTGAGGGAGTAAACAACAACAGAACTGTTGGAAGATTGAAAGATACATAGAAAAAAGTTGAGATTGGAATAGATTGATAGGAACGGTGATAAAAGATGCTCCAGGAATGGTTGGTGAATAGAGGGATCTGGCAAGGATATGAAAGCAGTTATTTAAAATGTTACAAATACCTGAAAACAGGTTTACTCCATTGTATTATCTATCCATCAGGAGGTACTTTGTGCAAAAATTGTGAACACAAAACAGGTGCTAATGATTATTGTTAGCCTATTAGCAAAATTAGTTCATTAAACCCAGAGTTCTCTGGTTTGATTCTGGTGCAGTTTTTATCGGAGCTTGTTTCAATATTTGAGCCTTTGAAATCTTTGTGATCTCGGGTCGTGGTAACGGATGGAATGAAAAATCACATGATGTTTCTTCACCACAATGTATTATTTTATTAACACTTTTTCTATATTTTACATTAAAATATTTCCTCTTAGCACCGTTCTAAATTATTTAAATCTTTCCACTTTTTCAGAAAGTGGAACAAATGCTTGATGAAAGTCTGGTAAACGTTCTACAATGTTCACACGTTACCTCAACACGTCTTTTCACCTTGAATATACACACGCTAGTGGAAGGGTTCCGGCGTCATCTCACGTGATACTACCTTTCTCGTATACCTCCGCGTATGCGTCAAATAGTTCCTTCTTGTTAGGGAAGCGATCCCTAACCATTCTCCCTTCGCTATCAAGACTGAACACATTTAATTCTAATATTTATACATATATATTAAAATTAAATATGGAAATATTTATGACGTCTTTAAACAAACTTAGTTGTTCGTAACAATGAACATTATTAACACGTTTTCGTCATTTAACCATCTCATACCAACATCAAAAAACAAATTACACTTTTAACAAATATTCACATAAACGATTTTCTTTTGGGGTCTTCCAATATTCTGTCTCAATTCCCAGCTGGGGTTGGGCATTTTTTATTTAACAAGAATAAGTCCCTATCCCCCATAGTCTGAAACTTGATAGTTCAGTAACCAATAACACCAGCAGTTGTTTTTCAAGTCAAAACCACCAGTATGACCAAAGAAACTACATGCACCCGTGAACAGTTTTTTAATTATAAATTGAACATATTAAAATCAAGAACATGCTTAACAGATATCAGCTTTCATGCACAATTAACCCACCTACTTAAACAGCAACACGAAATTTAGATTGTATTCACAATGCTATAGTGAAAGAAAATGAAAGCTACACATAGATAAAATAAATTTGTTCTCGTAATATCTTAAAAAGATCTAAATCCTTCATTCTGTTATTTACTTGTTATATCTTATATATTTAAACAAGCAATTCTTGAATATATCGCGCACATTTCTAACGATTTCTATCAAATTTTGTATTCAAATAAGGTTTTGCTTTTTAAGTTTATATATAAACACGATTTTACATAAAAAAGAACATTTTTTATTCCCACTTCTACAGAGCAATTGAACCTTATTTTGGCTTTTTCTTCTCTTCTAATGGACCTATTCCAACAAACAAACTAGTGTTTTAAAGTCCTCTTCCAGGGCTATCAGAATACAGTAAGAAAGTTGGCCTAGCTATATTAGTCTATGCGTAACAGTCACAATTACTCTAAACTTCATTTTGGCCATAATTTCTCTGTGAATATGCCAATTTCAACAAACAAACCAGGATATTAAAGGCCTCGTCAAGAGCTTTCAGAAAATCTAAAGAAAGTTGACTTAGCTATCTTAGTCTACGCATAACGGTCATAATTATTTTAAACCTTATTTCGGCCATAATTTCTCTGTTAATCGATTTCAGCAAATGAGCTAATGTTTGGAAGTCCTCTTCCAGCGCTATCAGAATACAGTAAGAAAGTTGACCTAGTTATATTAGTTTATGTGTTATAGCTCATCCCATCTATATGTTTGAAATAGAAGTACAACATATTACATTTTACAACTGCAATGGTGGTTTTAAGAGGTAGAACTGGAACTTAAAAATTCAATGCCACAACTGGGATTTGAACCACAGAAGGTCTGTGGTTCAAATCCCAGTTGTGGCATTGAATTTTTAAGTTCCAGTTCTACCTCTTAAAACTTTGCCCACACACGGCTTGTGTGTTTAAAAACACCAACAGTAAGTTTGTTGGCATAAATAAATAATAATTGAAATGGTGGTGTTTATGAAATATTTATATGTATCTCTATAACTCTTGTATCTCAGAAATGACTTAACAATTGCGACAAAAATCTGTATTTAATTAACGTTTTGCTTTTCAAATTTATCTCAAAAAGTATCTTCTCCCAAAAAACAAGATTCCACAAAAAGGGAGGAAAAAACACTAGGTACTATACTATTAAGCAGAATGTACAATGGATGTGCCCCTGTTCCCTCGCTTAGTGCACCCACCTCCATTTTCGTGCTGTGTGTTGCAGATAGTATCTGTATGCATCATGAATATGTGTTGTTTTGCAACCCCTTATCTAAAGCTTTAAGTTGAAGATTGCATATTTACTTAAATTAGTCTTGTAGTCAAACTTGAATATTATATGTATCATCAATTTTTTAAAGCATTTAAGCTCTATTACCAGCTTGATCTTGTCTTTACTTCTGTTCATATATTTTGTTTATCCTATCATTAGCCTCTGTGCCTCAGAACTGCATATATTTGTTACTGATTTTCCTATTTCAGATTGGATATGGAGGTGGTGCGGAACTATGAATCTGGCATTATCACTGCAAATTTAGATAAAAGCTGTTTAAATCTGGGAGAAAATGACACCCCTTGTAATGTGAACACAAGTGCAACTGTCACAGGTGATATCAGAGACATTGTGAATTACAGAACATTACACAGATGTGAAATCTGCAGCATGTGCTTTAGTGCAGCGTCATCTTTACAAAGTCACATTGCCATTCACGAAGGCAAAAGAAACACAAGTGTAATATTTGCAACAGGAGCTTTCGTCATTTGTCATCTTTTAAAAGACATAGTTTAATTCATGAGGGCAAAAAGCCATACAAGTGTAACATTTGTAATAAGAGCTTTACCTCATCATCTAATTTAGCCACTCATAATTTAATTCATGAAGGAAAAAAGAGGCAACACAAATGTAACATTTGTAATAAGAGCTTTTTTAAAACATCACATTTGAAAAGTCATATTTTAATTCATGAGGGAATACGGTTTAAATGCAATAAGTGTGATAAAACCTTTAAAGCATTTTTAAGTTTGAAGACACACAGTTTAATTCATGAGGGGATAGAGTTTAAATGTGAGAAGTGTAATAAGAGATTTTCTTCAGCACCTAATTTGAGGACACATAATTTAATTCATGAAGGTAAATGGCTTTACAAATGTAGCATTTGTGATAAGGGCTTTTTTACAAAATCATATTTGAAAAGGCACATTTTAATTCATGAGGGAATAAGATTTCAATGTGACAAGTGTGATAAGAGCTTTAAAACATCATCAGGATTGAAAACACATAGTTTGATTCATAAGGGAATACGGTTTAAATGTGAGAAATGTGACAAAAAGTTTAATACATCTTCAAAATTGAAAATGCATAATTTAGTTCATGAGGGAATACGGTTTAAATGTAAGAAATGTGATAAAAGCTTTACTCTGTCATCAAGTTTGAGGACACATAGCTTAATCCATGAGGGAATACAGTTTAAATGTGAAAAGTGTGACAAGAGCTTTAATACATCATCAGAATTGAAAAGGCATACATTGATTCATGATGGAATACGGTTTAAATGTGAGAAGTGTGAAAAGAGTTTTACTACATCTTCTAGTTTGAAAGCACATAGTTTAATTCATGAGGGAATACGATTTAAATGTGACAAGTGTGATAAAAGCTTTACTACATCATCAAGTTTGAAAACACATAGATTAATTCATGAGGGAATACGATTTAAATGTGACAAGTGTGATAAGAGCTTTAATACCTCAATAGAATTGAAAAGGCATAATTTAATTCATGAGGGAGTACGGTTTGAATGTGAGAAATGTGATAAGAGCTTTACTCTATCATCAAGTCTAAGAACACATAGCTTAATTCATGAGGGAATACAGTTTAAATGTGAGAGGTGTGAAAAGACTTTTGTTAAATCATCACATTTGAAACAGCATACCTTGATTCATGAAGGAATACGGTTTAAATGTGAGAAATGTGATAAGAGCTTTACTACACCTTCAAGTTTGAAAAGGCACAGTGTAATTCATAAGAAGAAACAACAATAAGCATGAATGATTTGCAACCAGAGCTTTGCTCAAGCTGCACATTTGGAAGCTCATAATTTAATTGATAATTAAAATATCTGATGTGTTGCATTCACAAGACTTTCTCTACACTTCTACTAACAATTCTTACAAACTCTTATTCCTATATCTTCTTCGTGTTAGTTGAGATAAACTTTGCAGAAATTATCTTATTGTTTATCTTCTTGTAGGTGCAGGGCAAATATTAGAATACAGGAGGCTCTGAGCGATAGTTTGAGATCCGATTCTCTTTACACATTTAACATATAAAAAAATGAACAACGATGTTGTATTTGAATAAAGTTTTCCGAAACTGACACAAATAACAAGGAATATCTCCAAAATGGTTCACTCTACAAAAAAATTTATTTGTACAAAAAACGGGGGGTTTCTCAAGATCTACGTTTTTTGTATAGTAAGATTTTATCCATCTCTTACAGTTTACAAGTTATTCAAAAGTCATCCAGAATAAACAGGACTACGTAATTATTATTTATTTATGCCAACAAACTTACTGTTGGTGTTTTTAAACACACAAGCCGTGTGTGGGCAAAGTTTAAGAGGTAGAACTGTGGTTCAAATCCCAGTTGTGGCATTGAATTTTTAAGTTCCAGTTCTACCTCTTAGGACTACGTAAGCTATAGCCAGAAAAATCAAAATATCCATTTCATTTGTCATGCAAATATCTTAAACATATGACATTTTAATCAAAATAGAGCCATATTCAAGAAAGTAAAAATTTTCCATGTAAAGGGTAGTTTAGGGTAGGGCTATTTTCTTAAAAATCTTTGTGTTGCATCCTTGAAAGACGTTAAACTTAAATACCAACTTTGGTTTTTAACCAACTTTTCGCTTTTCAGTTATGTTGTCCACAGACTGACATACAGACACATATACACACACATGGGCCTTTTTCTAAAAATGTTTCTTTGGATTCAGGGGACCTTCAAACATATTTCCGTTGAAATCTTGACATCCAAGTTTTTGGGTGGAATACAATACTTCCTCTACTTACCGGTAGAGAAAGTAATAAGATCATGAACTATGACAAGTTTGGTAACTTAAAAGTAATAGGGTAAATAGCAACATCAATGTAATAACAGCTTCTCAGGATACAAGCCATGTAATGTTAATAAAGTACCTTGAGCTTTCGGCCATGTTTACTCTTTTTTTTTTAATTAACGTCCTCCAACATTGTGTCATAACGGACGAATGAATGAAATGGGTGAATGATGCTCAAATGAACCCGAGGTCCATGGAGCTTTAAGTTACCTGACATTCGTCTTCTCAGGGTAGGGAAAACCTCGGAAAAAAACCTCACCCGAATAACTAACCCTAAGCGACATTCGAACTCGCGACCTCTTGAACGCCATGTTTACTCCATTGCCTTCTTCGGGAAGCTGGTGAATATATTCTCTGGGTGGAACGGCGGGGCTAATTGAATATCTCTGAGTGGCAGTTATAGTCCTCAAGTTCTCTGTTGAGTATCTCCGAGTCATTCTTGTAGTGCTCAAGTTGTCTGTTACAAACCTCCGAGTCGTTCTTGTGGTCCTCAAGTTGTCTCTTGAGTATCTCTGAGTTGTACTTGCAGTGCTCAAGTTGTCTGTTAAGAATCTGAGTCATTCTTGTAGCCCTCAACTTGTTGAGAATCTCTGAGTCATTCTTGTGGTGCTCAAGTTGTCAGTTAAGAATCTGAGTCATTCTTGTAGCCCTCAAGTTGTTTGTTAAGAACCTCCGAGTTGTTCTTGTAGTTCTCAAGTTGTCTAATAAGAATCTCCGAGTTGTTCTTGTAGTGCTCAAGTTGTGTATTAAGAATCTCCGAATCATTTTTGTAGTGCTCAAGTTGTCTATTAAGAACCTCCGAATCATTTTTGTAGTGCTCAAGTTGTGTATTAAGAACCTCCGAGTGATTCTTGTAGTGCTCAAGTTGTGTATTTAGAATCTCCGAGTGATTCTTGTAGTGCTCAAGTTGTGTATTAAGAATCTCCGAGTGATTCTTGTAGTGCTCAAGTTGTGTATTAAGAATCTCCGAGTGATTCTTGTAGTGCTCAAGTTGTGTATTAAGAATCTCCGAGTGATTCTTGTAGTGCTCAAGTTGTGTATTAAGAATCTCCGAGTTGTTCTTGTAGTGCTCAAGTTGTGTATTAAGAATCTCCGAGTGATTCTTGTAGTGCTCAAGTTGTGTATTAAGAATCTCCGAGTAATTCTTGTAGTGCTCAAGTTGTGTATTAAGAATCTCTGAGTGATTCTTGTAGTGCTCAAGTTGTGTATTAAGAATCTCCAAGTAATTCTTGTAGTGCTCAAGTTGTGTATTAAGAATCTCCGAGTGATTCTCGTAGTGCTCATGTTGTCTATTAGGAATCTCCAAGTCGTTCTTGTAGTGCTCAAGTTGTCTATTAAGAATCTCCAAGTCGTTCTTGTAGCACTCAAGTTGTCTATTAAGAATCTCCAAGTCGTTCGTGTAGTGCTCCAGTTGTCTATTAAGAATCTCCAAGTCGTTCTTGTAGTACTCAAGTTGTCTATTAAGAATCTCCAAGTCGTTCTTGTAGTGCTCAAGTTGTCTATTAAGAATCTCCAAGTCATTCTTGTAGTACTCAAGTTGTCTATTAGGAATCTCCAAGTCATTCTTGTAGTACTCAAGTTGTCTATAAAGAATCTCCAAGTCGTTCTTGTAGTGCTCAAGTTGTCTATTAAGAACCTCCAAGTCGTTCTTGTAGTACTCAAGTTGTCTATTAAGAATCTCCAAGTCGTTCTTGTAGTGCTCAACTTGTCTATTAAGAATCTCCAAGTCGTTCTTGTAGTACTCAAGTTGTCTATTAAGAATCTCCAAGTCGTTCTTGTAGTACTCAAGTTGTCTATTAAGAACCTCCAAGTCGTTCTTGTAGTGCTCAAGTTGTCTATTAAGAATCTCAGAGTCGTTCTTGTAGTACTCAAGTTGTCTATTAAGAATCTCCAAGTCGTTCTTGTAGTACTCAAGTTGTCTATTAAGAACCTCCAAGTCGTTCTTGTAGTACTCAAGTTGTCTATTAAGAATCTCCAAGTCGTTCTTGTAGTACTCAAGTTCTCTATTAAGAATCTCCAAGTCGTTCTTGTAGTACTCAACTTGTCTATTAAGAATCTCCAAGTCGTTCTTGTAGTGCTCAAGTTGTCTATTAGGAATCTCCATGTCGCTCTTGTACTCAAGTTGTCTATTAGGAATCTCCAAGTCGTTCTTGTAGTACTCAACTTGTCTGTTAGGAATCTCCAAGTCATTCTTGTCGTGCTCAAGTTGTCTATTAAGAATCTCCAAGTCCTTGTAGTGCTCAAGTTGTCTATTAAGAATCTCCAAGTCGTTCTTGTAGTGCTCAAGTTGTCAATTAAGAATCTCCAAGTCGTTCTCGTAGTGTACAACTTGTCTGTTAAGAATCTCCAAGTCGTTCTTGTAGTGCTCAAGCTGTCTGTCAAGAATCTCCAAGTCGTTCTTGTAGTGCTCAAGCTGTCTGTCAAGAATCTCCAAGTCATTCTTGTAGTGCTCAAGCTGTCTGTCAAGAATCTCCAAGTCGTTCTCGTAGTGCTCAACTTGTCTATTAGGAATCTCCAAGTCGTTCTTGTAGTCCTCAAGTTGTTTATTAAGAATCTCCAAGTCGTTCTTGTAGTGCTCAAGTTGTCTATTAGGAATCTCCAAGTCGTTCTTGTAGTGCTCAAGTTGTCTATTAAGAATCTCCAAGTCGTTCTTGTAGTGCTCAAGTTGTGTATTAAGAATCTGAGTGATTCTTGTAGTGCACAAGTTGTGTATTAAGAATCTCCGAGTTGTTCTTGTAGTGCTCAAGTTGTGTATTAAGAATCTCCGAGTGATTCTTGTAGTGCTCAAGATGTGTATTAAGAATCTCCGAGTGATTCTTGTAGTGCTCAAGTTGTGTATTAAGAATCTCCGAGTTGTTCTTGTAGTGCTCAAGTTGTATATTAAAAATCTCCGAGTGATTCTTGTAGTGCTCAAGTTGTATATTAAGAATCTCCGAGTTGTTCTTGTAGTGCTCAAGTTGTGTATTAAGAATCTCCGAGTGATTCTTCTAGTGCTCAAGTTGTCTATTAGGAATCTCCAAGTCGTTCTTCTAGTACTCAAGTTGTCTATTAAGAATCTCCAAGTCGTTCTTGTAGTGCTCAAGTTGTCTATTAAGCACCTCCAAGTCGTTCTTGTAGTACTCAAGTTGTCTATTAAGAATCTCCAAGTCGTTCTTGTAGTGCTCAACTTGTCTATTAAGAATCTCCAAGTCGTTCTTGTAGTACTCAAGTTGTCTATTAAGAATCTCCAAGTCGTTCTTGTAGTACTCAAGTTGTCTATTAAGAACCTCCAAGTCGTTCTTGTAGTGCTCAAGTTGTCTATTAAGAATTCCCAAGTCGTTCTTGTAGTACTCAACTTGTCTATTAAGAATCTCCAAGTTTTTTCTTGTAGTGCTCAAGTTGTCTATTAGGAATCTCCATGTCGCTCTTGTACTCAAGTTGTCTATTAGGAATCTCCAAGTCGTTCTTGTAGTACTCAACTTGTCTGTTAGGAATCTCCAAGTCATTCTTGTAGTGCTCAAGTTGTCTATTAAGAATCTCCAAGTCGTTCTTGTAGTGCTCAAGTTGTCTATTAAGAATCGCCAAGTCGTTCTTGTAGTGCTCAAGTTGTCAATTAAGAATCTCCAAGTCGTTCTCGTAGTGTTCAACTTGTCTGTTAGGAATCTCCAAGTCGTTCTTGTAGTGCTCAAGCTGTCTGTCAAGAATCTCCAAGTCTTTCTTGTAGTGCTCAAGCTGTCTGTCAAGAATCTCCAAGTCGTTCTTGTAGTGCTCAAGCTGTCTGTCAAGAATCTCCAAGTCATTCTTGTAGTGCTCAAGCTGTCTGTCAAGAATCTCCAAGTCGTTCTCGTAGTGCTCAACTTGTCTATTAGGAATCTCCGAGTTGTTCTTGTAGTTCTCAGGTTGTCTAATAAGAATCTCCGAGTTGTTCTTGTAGTGCTCAAGTTGTGTATTAAGAATCTCCGAATCATTTTTGTAGTGCTCAAGTTGTCTATTAAGAACCTCCGAATCATTTTTGTAGTGCTCAAGTTGTGTATTAAGAACCTCCGAGTGATTCTTGTAGTGCTCAAGTTGTGTATTTAGAATCTCCGAGTGATTCTTGTAGTGCTCAAGTTGTGTATTAAGAATCTCCGAGTGATTCTTGTAGTGCTCAAGTTGTGTATTAAGAATCTCCGAGTGATTCTTGTAGTGCTCAAGTTGTGTATTAAGAATCTCCGAGTGATTCTTGTAGTGCTCAAGTTGTGTATTAAGAATCTCCGAGTTGTTCTTGTAGTGCTCAAGTTGTGTATTAAGAATCTCCGAGTGATTCTTGTAGTGCTCAAGTTGTGTATTAAGAATCTCCGAGTAATTCTTGTAGCGCTCAAGTTGTGTATTAAGAATCTCTGAGTGATTCTTGTAGTGCTCAAGTTGTGTATTAAGAATCTCCGAGTAATTCTTGTAGTGCTCAAGTTGTGTATTAAGAATCTCCGAGTGATTCTCGTAGTGCTCATGTTGTCTATTAGGAATCTCCAAGTCGTTCTTGTAGTGCTCAAGTTGTCTATTAAGAATCTCCAAGTCGTTCTTGTAGCACTCAAGTTGTCTATTAAGAATCTCCAAGTCGTTCGTGTAGTGCTCCAGTTGTCTATTAAGAATCTCCAAGTCGTTCTTGTAGTACTCAAGTTGTCTATTAAGAATCTCCAAGTCGTTCTTGTAGTGCTCAAGTTGTCTATTAAGAATCTCCAAGTCATTCTTGTAGTACTCAAGTTGTCTATTAGGAATCTCCAAGTCATTCTTGTAGTACTCAAGTTGTCTATTAAGAATCTCCAAGTCGTTCTTGTAGTGCTCAAGTTGTCTATTAAGAACCTCCAAGTCGTTCTTGTAGTACTCAAGTTGTCTATTAAGAATCTCCAAGTCGTTCTTGTAGTGCTCAACTTGTCTATTAAGAATCTCCAAGTCGTTCTTGTAGTACTCAAGTTGTCTATTAAGAATCTCCAAGTCGTTCTTGTAGTACTCAAGTTGTCTATTAAGAACCTCCAAGTCGTTCTTGTAGTGCTCAAGTTGTCTATTAAGAATCTCAGAGTCGTTCTTGTAGTACTCAAGTTGTCTATTAAGAATCTCCAAGTCGTTCTTGTAGTACTCAAGTTGTCTATTAAGAACCTCCAAGTCGTTCTTGTAGTACTCAAGTTGTCTATTAAGAATCTCCAAGTCGTTCTTGTAGTACTCAAGTTCTCTATTAAGAATCTCCAAGTCGTTCTTGTAGTACTCAACTTGTCTATTAAGAATCTCCAAGTCGTTCTTGTAGTGCTCAAGTTGTCTATTAGGAATCTCCATGTCGCTCTTGTACTCAAGTTGTCTATTAGGAATCTCCAAGTCGTTCTTGTAGTACTCAGCTTGTCTGTTAGGAATCTCCAAGTCATTCTTGTCGTGCTCAAGTTGTCTATTAAGAATCTCCAAGTCCTTGTAGTGCTCAAGTTGTCTATTAAGAATCTCCAAGTCGTTCTTGTAGTGCTCAAGTTGTCAATTAAGAATCTCCAAGTCGTTCTCGTAGTGTACAACTTGTCTGTTAAGAATCTCCAAGTCGTTCTTGTAGTGCTCAAGCTGTCTGTCAAGAATCTCCAAGTCGTTCTTGTAGTGCTCAAGCTGTCTGTCAAGAATCTCCAAGTCATTCTTGTAGTGCTCAAGCTGTCTGTCAAGAATCTCCAAGTCGTTCTCGTAGTGCTCAACTTGTCTATTAGGAATCTCCAAGTCGTTCTTGTAGTCCTCAAGTTGTTTATTAAGAATCTCCAAGTCGTTCTTGTAGTGCTCAAGTTGTCTATTAGGAATCTCCAAGTCGTTCTTGTAGTGCTCAAGTTGTCTATTAAGAATCTCCAAGTCGTTCTTGTAGTGCTCAAGTTGTGTATTAAGAATCTGAGTGATTCTTGTAGTGCACAAGTTGTGTATTAAGAATCTCCGAGTTGTTCTTGTAGTGCTCAAGTTGTGTATTAAGAATCTCCGAGTGATTCTTGTAGTGCTCAAGATGTGTATTAAGAATCTCCGAGTGATTCTTGTAGTGCTCAAGTTGTGTATTAAGAATCTCCGAGTTGTTCTTGTAGTGCTCAAGTTGTATATTAAAAATCTCCGAGTGATTCTTGTAGTGCTCAAGTTGTATATTAAGAATCTCCGAGTTGTTCTTGTAGTGCTCAAGTTGTGTATTAAGAATCTCCGAGTGATTCTTCTAGTGCTCAAGTTGTCTATTAGGAATCTCCAAGTCGTTCTTCTAGTACTCAAGTTGTCTATTAAGAATCTCCAAGTCGTTCTTGTAGTGCTCAAGTTGTCTATTAAGCACCTCCAAGTCGTTCTTGTAGTACTCAAGTTGTCTACTAAGAATCTCCAAGTCGTTCTTGTAGTGCTCAACTTGTCTATTAAGAATCTCCAAGTCGTTCTTGTAGTACTCAAGTTGTCTATTAAGAATCTCCAAGTCGTTCTTGTAGTACTCAAGTTGTCTATTAAGAACCTCCAAGTCGTTCTTGTAGTGCTCAAGTTGTCTATTAAGAATTCCCAAGTCGTTCTTGTAGTACTCAACTTGTCTATTAAGAATCTCCAAGTTTTTTCTTGTAGTGCTCAAGTTGTCTATTAGGAATCTCCATGTCGCTCTTGTACTCAAGTTGTCTATTAGGAATCTCCAAGTCGTTCTTGTAGTACTCAACTTGTCTGTTAGGAATCTCCAAGTCATTCTTGTAGTGCTCAAGTTGTCTATTAAGAATCTCCAAGTCGTTCTTGTAGTGCTCAAGTTGTCTATTAAGAATCGCCAAGTCGTTCTTGTAGTGCTCAAGTTGTCAATTAAGAATCTCCAAGTCGTTCTCGTAGTGTTCAACTTGTCTGTTAGGAATCTCCAAGTCGTTCTTGTAGTGCTCAAGCTGTCTGTCAAGAATCTCCAAGTCTTTCTTGTAGTGCTCAAGCTGTCTGTCAAGAATCTCCAAGTCGTTCTTGTAGTGCTCAAGCTGTCTGTCAAGAATCTCCAAGTCATTCTTGTAGTGCTCAAGCTGTCTGTCAAGAATCTCCAAGTCGTTCTCGTAGTGCTCAACTTGTCTATTAGGAATCTCCAAGTCGTTCTTGTAGTCCTCAAGTTGTTTATTAAGAATCTCCAAGTCGTTCTTGTAGTGCTCAAGTTGTCTGTTAGGAATCTCCAAGACGTTCTTGTAGTGCTCAAGTTGTCTATTAAGAATCTCCAAGTCGTTCTTGTAGTGCTCAAGTTGTGTATTAAGAATCTCCGAGTTGTTCTTGTAGTGCTCAAGTTGTGTATTAAGAATCTCCGAGTGATTCTTGTAGTGCTCAAGATGTGTATTAAGAATCTCCGAGTGATTCTTGTAGTGCACAAGTTGTGTATTAAGAATCTCCGAGTTGTTCTTGTAGTGCTCAAGTTGTGTATTAAGAATCTCCGAGTGATTCTTGTAGTGCTCAAGATGTGTATTAAGAATCTCCGAGTGATTCTTGTAGTGCTCAAGTTGTGTATTAAGAATCTCCGAGTTGTTCTTGTAGTGCTCAAGTTGTATATTAAAAATCTCCGAGTGATTCTTGTAGTGCTCAAGTTGTGTATTAAGAATCTCCGAGTTGTTCTTGTAGTGCTCAAGTTGTGTATTAAGAATCTCCGAGTGATTCTTCTAGTGCTCAAGTTGACTATTAGGAATCTCCAAGTCGTTCTTGTAGTACTCAAGTTGTCTATTAAGAATCTCCAAGTCGTTCTTGTAGTGCTCAAGTTGTCTGTCAAGAACCTCCAAGTCGTTCTTGTAGTGCTCAAGTTGTCTGTCAAGAACCTCCGAGTCGTTCTTGTAGTACTCAAGTTGTCTGTCAAGAACCTCCGAGTCGTTCTTGTAGTGCTCAAGTTGTATGTTAAGAACCCCCGAGTCGTTCTTGTAGTGCTCAAGTTGTCTGTCAAGAACCTCCAAGTCGTTCTTGTAGTGCTCAAGTTGTCTGTCAAGAACCTCCAAGTCGTTCTTGTAGTGCTCAAGTTGTCTGTCAAGAACCTCCGAGTCGTTCTTGTAGTGCTCAAGTTGTCTGTCAAGAACCTCCGAGTCATTCTTGTAGTACTCAAGTTGTCTGTCAAGAACCTCCGAGTCGTTCTTGTAGTGCTCAAGTTGTCTGTCAAGAACCTCCTAGTCGTTCTTGTAATGCAGAAGTTGTCTGTTAAGAATCTATGAGTCATTCTTGTAATGGTCAATTTGTCTTTTAAGAACCTCCGAGTCATTCTTGTAATGCTCAATCTGTCTATTAGGAATCTTCGAGTATTTCTTAAGTTGTCTGTTAAGTACCTTCGGGTCGTTCTTGTAATGCTAAAGTTGTCTGTTAATAATCTCTGAGTCATTCTTGAGCTCAAGTTGTTTAGTAACCTCCAAGTCGTACTTGTAGTGCTCAAGTTGTCAGTTAAGAACCTCCGAGTCATTCTTGCAGTGCTCAAGTTGTCTGTTAAGAATCTCCAAGTCGTTCTTGTAGTGCTCGAGTTGTATGTTAAGAACCCCGAGTCGTTCTTGTAGTGCTCAGGTTGTCTGTCAAGAACCTCCAAGTCGTTCTTGTAGTGCTCAAGTTGTCTGTCAAGAACCTCCAAGTCGTTCTTGTAGTGCTCAAGTTGTCTGTCAAGAACCTCCGAGTCGTTCTTGTAGTGCTCAAGTTGTCTCTCAAGAACCTCCGAGTCGTTCTTGTAGTACTCAAGTTGTCTGTCAAGAACCTCCAAGTCGTTCTTGTAGTGCTCAAGTTGTCTATTAAGAATCTCCAAGTCATTCTTGTAGTGCTAAAGTTGTCTGTCAAGAACCTCCAAGTCGTTCTTGTAGTGCTCAAGTTGTCTGTCAAGAACCTCCGAGTCGTTCTTGTAGTGCTCAAGTTGTCTGTCAAGAACCTCCAAGTCGTTCTTGTAGTGCTCAAGTTGTCTGTCAAGAACCTCCGAGTCGTTCTTGTAGTGCTCAAGTTGTCAGTTAAGAACCTCCGAGTCGTTCTTGTAGTGCTCAAGTTGTATGTTAAGAACCTCCGAGTCATTCTTGTAATGCTCAATCTGTCTATTAGGAATCTTCGAGTATTTGTTATGTTGTCTGTTAAGTACCTTCGGGTCGTTCTTGTAATGCTAAAGTTGTCTGTTAATAATCTCTGAGTCATTCTTGAGCTCAAGTTGTTTAGTAACCTCCAAGTCGTACTTGTAGTGCTCAAGTTGGCAGTTAAGAACCTCCAAGTCATTCTTGTAGTGCTCAAGTTGTCTGTCAAGAACCTCCTAGTCGTTCTTGTAATGCTGAAGTTGTCTGTTAAGAATCTATGAGTCATTCTTGAGCTCAAGTTGTTTAGTAACCTTCAAGTCGTACTTGTAGTGCTCAAGTTGTCAGTTAAGGGCCTCCGAGTCATTCTTGCAGTGCTCAAGTTGTCTGTTAAGAATCTCCAAGTCGTTCTTGTAGTGCTCAAGCTGTATGTTAAGAACCCCGAGTCGTTCTTGTAGTGCTCAGGTTGTCTGTCAAGAACCTCCAAGTCGTTCTTGTAGTGCTCAAGTTGTCTGTCAAGAACCTCCAAGTCGTTCTTGTAGTGCTCAAGTTGTCTGTCAAGAACCTCCGAGTCGTTCTTGTAGTGCTCAAGTTGTCTCTCAAGAACCTCCGAGTCGTTCTTGTAGTACTCAAGTTGTCTGTCAAGAACCTCCAAGACGTTCTTGTAGTGCTCAAGTTGTCTATTAAGAATCACCAAGTCATTCTTGTAGTGCTCAAGTTGTCTGTCAAGAACCTCCGAGTCGTTCTTGTAGTGCTCAAGTTGTCTGTCAAGAACCTCCGAGTCGTTCTTGTAGTGCTCAAGTTGTCTGTCAAGAACCTCCGAGTCGTTCTTGTAGTACTCAAGTTGTCTGTCAAGAACCTCCGAGTCGTTCTTGTAGTGCTCAAGTTGTCTGTCAAGAACCTCCGAGTCCTTCTTGTAGTGCTCAAGTTGTCAATTAAGAATCTCCGAGTCGTTCTTGTAGTGCTCAAGTTGTCTGTCAAGAACCTCCTAGTCGTTCTTGTAATGCAGAAGTTGTCTGTTAAGAATCTATGAGTCATTCTTGTAATGGTCAATTTGTCTTTTAAGAACCTCCGAGTCATTCTTGTAATGCTCAATCTGTCTATTAGGAATCTTCGAGTATTTCTTAAGTTGTCTGTTAAGTACCTTTGGGTCGTTCTTGTAATGCAAAAGTTGTCTGTTAATAATCTCTGAGTCATTCTTGAGCTCAAGTTGTTTAGTAACCTCCAAGTCGTACTTGTAGTACTCAAGTTGTCTGTCAAGAACCTCCTAGTCGTTGTAGTGCTGAAGTTGTCTGTTAAGAATCTATGAGTCATTCTTGAGCTCAAGTTGTTTAGTAACCTTCAAGTCGTACTTGTAGTGCTCAAGTTGTCAGTTAAGGGCCTCCGAGTCATTCTTGCAGTGCTCAAGTTGTCTGTTAAGAATCTCCAAGTCGTTCTTGTAGTGCTCAAGTTGTATGTTAAGAACCCCGAGTCGTTCTTGTAGTGCTCAGGTTGTCTGTCAAGAACCTCCAAGTCGTTCTTGTAGTGCTCAAGTTGTATGTTAAGAACCTCCGAGTCATTCTTGTAATGCTCAATCTGTCTATTAGGAATCTTCGAGTATTTCTTAAGTTGTCTGTTAAGTACCTTCGGGTCGTTCTTGTAATGCTAAAGTTGTCTGTTAAGTACCTTCGGGTCGTTCTTGTAATGCTAAAGTTGTCTGTTAATAATCTCTGAGTCATTCTTGAGCTCAAGTTGTTTAGTAACCTCCAAGTCGTACTTGTAGTGCTCAAGTTGGCAGTTAAGAACCTCCAAGTCATTCTTGTAGTGCTCAAGTTGTCTGTCAAGAACCTCCTAGTCGTTCTTGTAATGCTGAAGTTGTCTGTTAAGAATCTATGAGTCATTCTTGTAATGGTAAATTTGTCTTTTAAGAACCTCCGAGTCATTCTTGTAATGCTCAATCTGTCTATTAGGAATCTTCGAGTATTTCTTAAGTTGTCTGTTAAGTACCTTCGGGTCGTTCTTGTAATGCTAAAGTTGTCTGTTAATAATCTCTGAGTCATTCTTGAGCTCAAGTTGTATAGTAACCTCCAAGTCGTACTTGTAGTGCTCAAGTTGTCAGTTAAGAACCTCCAAGTCATTCTTGTAGTGCTCAAGTTGTATGTTAAGAACCCCGAGTCGTTCTTGTAGTGCTCAAGTTGTCTGTCAAGAACCACCAAGCCGTTCTTGTAGTGCTCAAGTTGTCTGTCAAGAACCTCCGAGTCGTTCTTGTACTGCTCAAGTTGTCTGTCAAGAACCTCTGAGTCGTTCTTGTAGTACTCAAGTTGCCTGTCAAGAACCTCCGACTCGTTCTTGTAGTGATCAAGTTGTCTGTCAAGAACCTCCGAGTCATTCTTGTAGTGCTCAAAGTTGTCAATTAAGAATCTCCGAGTCGTTCTTGTAGTGCTCAAGTTGTCTGTCAAGAACCTCCTATTCGTTCTTGTAATGCAGAAGTTGTCTGTTAAGAATCTATGAGTCATTCTTGTAATGGTCAATATGACTTTTAAGAACCTCCGAGTCATTCTTGTAATGCTCAATCTGTCTATTAGGAATCCTCGAGTATTTCTTAAGTTGTCTGTTAAGTACCTTCGAGTCGTTCTTGTAATGCTAAAGTTGTCTGTTAATAATCTCTGAGTCATTCTTGAGCTCAAGTTGTTTAGTAACCTCCAAGTCGTTCTTGTAGTGCTCAAGTTGTCTGTCAAGAACCTCCGAGTCGTTCTTGTAGTGCTGAAGTTGTCAATTAAGAATCTCCGAGTCGTTCTTGTAGTGCTCAAGTTGTCTGTCAAGAACCTCCTAGTCGTTCTTGTAATGCAGAAGTTGTCTGTTAAGAATCTATGAGTCATTCTTGTAATGCTAAAGTTGTCTGTTAATAACCTCTGAGTCATTCTTGAGCTCAAGTTGTTTAGTAACCTCCAAGTCGTTCTTGTAGTGCTCAAGTTGTCTGTCAAGAACCTCCGAGTCGTTCTTGTAGTGCTCAAGTTGTCAATTAAGAATCTCCGAGTCGTTCTTGTAGTGCTCAAGTTGTCTGTCAAGAACCTCCTAGTCGTTCTTGTAATGCAGAAGTTGTCTGTTAAGAATCTATGAGTCATTCTTGTAATGGTCAATTTGTCTTTTAAGAACCTCCGAGTCATTCTTGTAATGCTCAATCTGTCTATTAGGAATCTTCGAGTATTTCTTAAGTTGTCTGTTAAGTACCTTCGGGTCGTTCTTGTAATGCTAAAGTTTTCTGTTAATAATCTCTGAGTCATTCTTGAGCTCAAGTTGTTTAGTAACCTCCAGGTCGTACTTGTAGTGCTCAAGTTGTCTGTCAAGAACCTCCTAGTCGTTCTTGTAGTGCTCAAGTTGTCTGTTAAGAATCTCCAAGTCGTTCTTGTAGTGCTCGAGTTGTATGTTAAGAACCCCGAGTCGTTCTTGTAGTGCTCAGGTTGTCTGTCAAGAACCTCCAAGTCGTTCTTGTAGTGCTCAAGTTGTCTGTCAAGAACCTCCAAGTCGTTCTTGTAGTGCTCAAGTTGTCTGTCAAGAACCTCCGAGTCGTTCTTGTAGTGCTCAAGTTGTCTCTCAAGAACCTCCGAGTCGTTCTTGTAGTACTCAAGTTGTCTGTCAAGAACCTCCAAGTCGTTCTTGTAGTGCTCAAGTTGTCTATTAAGAATCTCCAAGTCATTCTTGTAGTGCTCAAGTTGTCTGTCAAGAACCTCCAAGTCGTTCTTGTAGTGCTCAAGTTGTCTGTCAAGAACCTCCGAGTCGTTCTTGTAGTGCTCAAGTTGTCTGTCAAGAACCTCCGAGTCGTTCTTGTAGTGCTCAAGTTGTCTGTCAAGAACCTCCGAGTCGTTCTTGTAGTGCTCAAGTTGTCAGTTAAGAACTTCCGAGTCGTTCTTGTAGTGCTCAAGTTGTATGTTAAGAACCTCCGAGTCATTCTTGTAATGCTCAATCTGTCTATTGGGAATCTTCGAGTATTTCTTAAGTTGTCTGTTAAGTACCTTCGGGTCGTTCTTGTAATGCTAAAGTTGTCTGTTAATAATCTCTGAGTCATTCTTGAGCTCAAGTTGTTTAGTAACCTCCAAGTCGTACTTGTAGTGCTCAAGTTGGCAGTTAAGAACCTCCAAGTCATTCTTGTAGTGCTCAAGTTGTCTGTCAAGAACCTCCTAGTCGTTCTTGTAATGCTGAAGTTGTCTGTTAAGAATCTATGAGTCATTCTTCTAATGGTAAATTTGTCTTTTAAGAACCTCCGAGTCATTCTTGTAATGCTCAATCTGTCTATTAGGAATCTTCGAGTATTTCTTAAGTTGTCTGTTAAGTACCTTCGGGTCGTTCTTGTAATGCTAAAGTTGTCTGTTAATAATCTCTGAGTCATTCTTGAGCTCAAGTTGTATAGTAACCTCCAAGTCGTACTTGTAGTGCTCAAGTTGTCAGTTAAGAAACTCCAAGTCATTCTTGTAGTGCTCAAGTTGTATGTTAAGAACCCCGAGTCGTTCTTGTAGTGCTCAAGTTGTCTGTCAAGAACCACCAAGCCGTTCTTGTAGTGCTCAAGTTGTCTGTCAAGAACCTCCGAGTCGTTCTTGTACTGCTCAAGTTGTCTGTCAAGAACCTCTGAGTCGTTCTTGTAGTACTCAAGTTGCCTGTCAAGAACCTCCGAGTCGTTCTTGTAGTGATCAAGTTGTCTGTCAAGAACCTCCGAGTCATTCTTGTAGTGCTCAAAGTTGTCAATTAAGAATCTCCGAGTCGTTCTTGTAGTGCTCAAGTTGTCTGTCAAGAACCTCCTATTCGTTCTTGTAATGCAGAAGTTGTCTGTTAAGAATCTATGAGTCATTCTTGTAATGGTCAATGTGACTTTTAAGAACCTCCGAGTCATTCTTGTAATGCTCAATCTGTCTATTAGGAATCTTCGAGTATTTCTTAAGTTGTCTGTTAAGTACCTTCGAGTCGTTCTTGTAATGCTAAAGTTGTCTGTTAATAATCTCTGAGTCATTCTTGAGCTCAAGTTGTTTAGTAACCTCCAAGTCGTATTTGTAGTGCTCAAGTTGTCAGTTAAGAACCTCCAAGTCGTACTTGTAGTGCTCAAGTTGTCAGTTAAGAACCTCCGAGTCATTCTTGCAGCGCTCAAGTTGTCTGTTAAGAATCTCCAAGTCGTTCTTGTAGTGCTCAAGTTGTATGTTAAGAAACCCGAGTCGTTCTTGTAGTGCTCAGGTTGTCTGAAAAGAACCTCCAAGTCGTTCTTGTAGTGCTCAAGTTGTCTGTCAAGAACCTCCAAGTCGTTCTTGTAGTGCTCAAGTTGTCTGTCAAGAACCTCCGAGTCGTTCTCTTACTGCTCAAGTTGTCTGTCAAGAACCTCCGAGTCGTTCTTGTAGTGCTCAAGTTGTCTGTCAAGAACCTCCAAGTCGTTCTTGTAGTGCTCAAGTTGTCTGTCAAGAACCTCCAAGGCGTTCTTGTAGTGCTCAAGTTGTCTGTCAAGAACCTCCAAGTCGTTCTTGTAGTGCTCAAGTTGTCTGTCAAGAACCTCCGAGTCGTTCTTGTAGTGCTCAAGTTGTCTGTCAAGAACCTCCGAGTCGTTCTTGTAGTGCTCAAGTTGTCTGTCAAGAACCTCCAAGTCGTTCTTGTAATGCTGAAGTTGTCTGTTAAGAATCTATGAGTCATTCTTGTAATGCTAAAGTTGTCTGTTAATAACCTCTGAGTCATTCTTGAGCTCAAGTTGTTTAGTAACCTCCAAGTCGTTCTTGTAGTGCTCAAGTTGTCTGTCAAGAACCTCCGAGTCGTTCTTGTAGTGCTCAAGTTGTCAATTAAGAATCTCCGAGTCGTTCTTGTAGTGCTCAAGTTGTCTGTCAAGAACCTCCTAGTCGTTCTTGTAATGCAGAAGTTGTCTGTTAAGAATCTATGAGTCATTCTTGTAATGGTCAATTTGTCTTTTAAGAACCTCCGAGTCATTCTTGTAATGCTCAATCTGTCTATTAGGAATCTTCGAGTATTTCTTAAGTTGTCTGTTAAGTACCTTCGGGTCGTTCTTGTAATGCTAAAGTTGTCTGTTAATAATCTCTGAGTCATTCTTGAGCTCAAGTTGTTTAGTAACCTCCAAGTCGTACTTGTAGTGCTCAAGTTGTCTGTCAAGAACCTCCTAGTCGTTCTTGTAGTGCTCAAGTTGTCTGTTAAGAATCTATGAGTCATTCTTGAGCTCAAATTGTTTAGTAACCTCCAAGTCGTACTTGTATTGCTCAAGTTGTCTGTCAAGAACCTCCTAGTCGTTCTTGTAGTGCTGAAGTTGTCTGTTAAGAATCTATGAGTCATTCTTGAGCTCAAGTTGTTTAGTAACCTCCTAGTCGTTCTTGTAATGCTAAAGTTGTCTGTTAAGAATCTATGAGTCATTCTTGAGCTCAAGTTGTTTAGTAACCTCCAAGTCGTACTTGTAGTGCTCAAGTTGTCAGTTAAGGACCTCCGAGTCATTCTTGCAGTGCTCAAGTTGTCTGTCAAGAACCTCCAAGTCGTTCTTGTAGTGCTCAAGTTGTCTGTCAAGAACCTCCAAGTCGTTCTTGTAGTGCTCAAGTTGTCTGTCAAGAACCTCCAAGTCGTTCTTGTAGTGCTCAAGTTGTCTGTCAAGAACCTCCAAGTGGTTCTTGTAGTGCTCAAGTTGTCTGTCAAGAACCTCCAAGTCGTTCTTGTAGTGCTCAAGTTGTCTCTCAAGAACCTCCGAGTCGTTCTTGTAGTGCTCAGGTTGTCTGTCAAAGAACCTCCGAGTCGTTCTTGTAGTGCTCAAGTTGTCTCTCAAGAACCTCCGAGTCGTTCTTGTAGTACTCAAGTTGTCTGTCAAGAACCTCCAAGACGTTCTTGTAGTGCTCAAGTTGTCTATTAAGATTCTCCAAGTCATTCTTGTAGTGCTCAAGTTGTCTGTCAAGAACCTCCGAGTCGTTCTTGTAGTGCTCAAGTTGTCTGTCAAGAACCTCCGAGTCGTTCTTGTAGTGCTCAAGTTGTCTGTCAAGAACCTCCAAGTCGTTCTTGTAGTGCTCAGGTTGTCTGTCAAGAACCTCCAAGTTGTTCTTGTAGTACTCAAGTTGTCTGTCAAGAACCTCCGAGTCGTTCTTGTAGTGCTCAAGTTGTCAGTCAAGAACCTCCGAGTCGTTCTTGTAGTGCTCAAGTTGTCAATTAAGAATCTCCGAGTCGTTCTTGTAGTGCTCAAGTTGTCTGTCAAGAACCTCCTAGTCGTTCTTGTAATGCAGAAGTTGTCTGTTAAGAATCTATGAGTCATTCTTGTAATGGTCAATTTGACTTTTAAGAACCTCCGAGTCATTCTTGTAATGCTCAATCTGTCTATTAGGAATCTTCGACTATTTCTTAAGTTGTCTGTTAAGTACCTTCGAGTCGTTCTTGTAATGCTAAAGTTGTCTGTTAATAATCTCTGAGTCATTCTTGAGCTCAAGTTGTTTAGTAACCTCCAAGTCGTACTTGTATCGCTCAAGTTGTCAGTTAAGAACCTCCGAGTCATTCTTGCAGTGCTCAAGTTGTCTGTTAAGAATCTCCAAGTCGTTCTTGTAGTGCTCAAGTTGTATGTTAAGAACCCCGAGTCGTTCTGGTAGTGCTCAGGTTGTCTGTCAAGAACCTCCAAGTCGTTCTTGTAGTGCTCAAGTTGTCTGTCAAGAACCTCCAAGTGGTTCTTGTAGTGCTCAAGTTGTCTGTCAAGAACCTCCGAGTCGTTCTCTTAGTGCTCAAGTTGTCTGTCAAGAACCTCCGAGTCGTTCTTATAGTGCTCAAGTTGTCTGTCAAGAACCTCCGAGTCGTTCTTGTAGTGCTCAAGTTGTCAATTAATCTCCGAGTCGTTCTTGTAATGCTGAAGTTGTCTGTTAAGAATCTATGAGTCATTCTTGTAATGCTAAAGTTGTCTGTTAATTACCTCTGAGTCATTCTTGAGCTCAAGTTGTTTAGTAACCTCCAAGTCGTTCTTGTAGTGCTCAAGTGGTCAGTTAAGAACCTCCGAGTCGTTCTTGTAGTGCTCAAGTTGTATGTTAAGAACCCCTGAGTCGTTCTTGTAGTGCTCAAGTTGTCTGTCAAGAACCTCCAAGTTGTTCTTGTAGTGCTCAAGTTGTCTGTCAAGAACCTCCAAGTCGTTCTTGTAGTGCTCAAGTTGTCTGTCAAGAACCTCCGAGTCGTTCTTGTAGTGCTCAAGTTGTCTGTCAAGAACCTCCGAGTCGTTCTTGTAGTACTCAAGTTGTCTGTCAAGAACCTCCGAGTCGTTCTTGTAGTGATCAAGTTGTCTGTCAAGAACCTCCGAGTAGGTCTTGTAGTGCTCAAAGTTGTCAATTAAGAATCTCCTAGTCGTTCTTGTAGTGCTCAAGTTGTCAGTCAAGAACCTCCGAGTCGTTCTTGTAGTACTCAAGTTGTCTGTCAAGAACCTCCGAGTCGTTCTTGTAGTACTCAAGTTGTCAATTAAGAATCTCCGAGTCGTTCTTGTAGTGCTCAAGTCTGTCAAGAACCTCCTAGTCGTTCTTGTAGTGCTCAAGTTGTCTGTTAAGAATCTATGAGTCATTCTTGTAATGCTAAAGTTGTCTGTTAATAACCTCTGAGTCATTCTTGAGCTCAAGTTGTTTAGTAACCTCCAAGTCGTTCTTGTAGTGCTCAAGTTGTCTGTCAAGAACCTCCAAGTCGTTCTTGTAGTGCTCAAGTTGTCTGTCAAGAACCTCCGAGTCGTTCTTGTAGTGCTCAAGTTGTCTGTCAAGAACCTCCGAGTCGTTCTTGTAGTACTCAAGTTGTCTGTCAAGAACCTCCGAGTCGTTCTTGTAGTGCTCAAGTTGTCTGTCAAGAACCTCCGAGTCCTTCTTGTAGTGCTCAAGTTGTCAATTAAGAATCTCCGAGTCGTTCTTGTAGTGCTCAAGTTGTCTGTCAAGAACCTCCTAGTCGTTCTTGTAATGCAGAAGTTGTCTGTTAAGAATCTATGAGTCATTCTTGTAATGGTCAATTTGTCTTTTAAGAACCTCCGAGTCATTCTTGTAATGCTCAATCTGTCTATTAGGAATCTTCGAGTATTTCTTAAGTTGTCTGTTAAGTACCTTCGGGTCGTTCTTGTAATGCAAAAGTTGTCTGTTAATAATCTCTGAGTCATTCTTGAGCTCAAGTTGTTTAGTAACCTCCAAGTCGTACTTGTAGTACTCAAGTTGTCTGTCAAGAACCTCCTAGTCGTTGTAGTGCTGAAGTTGTCTGTTAAGAATCTATGAGTCATTCTTGAGCTCAAGTTGTTTAGTAACCTTCAAGTCGTACTTGTAGTGCTCAAGTTGTCAGTTAAGGGCCTCCGAGTCATTCTTGCAGTGCTCAAGTTGTCTGTTAAGAATCTCCAAGTCGTTCTTGTAGTGCTCAAGTTGTATGTTAAGAACCCCGAGTCGTTCTTGTAGTGCTCAGGTTGTCTGTCAAGAACCTCCAAGTCGTTCTTGTAGTGCTCAAGTTGTCTGTCAAGAACCTCCAAGTCGTTCTTGTAGTGCTCAAGTTGTCTGTCAAGAACCTCCGAGTCGTTCTTGTAGTGCTCAAGTTGTCTCTCAAGAACCTCCGAGTCGTTCTTGTAGTACTCAAGTTGTCTGTCAAGAACCTCCAAGACGTTCTTGTAGTGCTCAAGTTGTCTATTAAGAATCTCCAAGTCATTCTTCTAGTGCTCAAGTTGTCTCTCAAGAACCTCCGAGTCGTTCTTGTAGTGCTCAAGTTGTCTGTCAAGAACCTCCGAGTCGTTCTTGTAGTGCTCAAGTTGTCTGTCAAGAACCTCCAAGTCGTTCTTGTAGTGCTCAGGTTGTCTGTCAAGAACCTCCAAGTTGTTCTTGTAGTACTCAAGTTGTCTGTCAAGAACCTCCGACTCGTTCTTGTAGTGCTCAAGTTGTCTGTCAAGAACCTCCTAGTCGTTCTTGTAGTGCTCAAGTTGTCTGTCAAGAACCTCCGAGTCGTTCTTGTAGTACTCAAGTTGTCTGTCAAGAACCTCCGTGTCGTTTTTGTAGTGCTCAAGTTGTCTGTCAAGAACCTCCGAGTCGTTCTTGTAGTGCTCAAGTTGTCAATTAAGAATCTCCGAGTCGTTCTTGTAGTGCTCAAGTTGTCTGTCAAGAACCTCCTAGTCGTTCTTGTTATGCTGAAGTTGTCTGTTAAGAATCTATGAGTCATTCTTGTAATGCTAAAGTTGTCTGTTAATAACCTCTGATTCATTCTTGAGCTCAAGTTGTTTATTAACCTCCAAGTCGTACTTGTAGTACTCAAGTTTTCTGTCAAGAACCTCCTAGTCGTTGTAGTGCTGAAGTTGTCTGTTAAGAATCTATGAGTCATTCTTGAGCTCAAGTTGTTTAGTAACCTTCAAGTCGTACTTGTAGTGCTCAAGTTGTCAGTTAAGGGCCTCCGAGTCATTCTTGCAGTGCTCAAGTTGTCTGTTAAGAATCTCCAAGTCGTTCTTGTAGTGCTCAAGTTGTATGTTAAGAACCCCGAGTCGTTCTTGTAGTGCTCAGGTTGTCTGTCAAGAACCTCCAAGTCGTTCTTGTAGTGCTCAAGTTGTCTGTGAAGAACCTCCAAGTCGTTCTTGTAGTGCTCAAGTTGTCTGTCAAGAACCTCCGAGTCGTTCTTGTAGTGCTCAAGTTGTCTCTCAAGAACCTCCGAGTCGTTCTTGTAGTACTCAAGTTGTCTGTCAAGAACCTCCAAGACGTTCTTGTAGTGCTCAAGTTGTCTATTAAGAATCTCCAAGTCATTCTTGTAGTGCTCAAGTTGTCTGTCAAGAACCTCCGAGTCGTTCTTGTAGTGCTCAAGTTGTCTGTCAAGAACCTCCGAGTCGTTCTTGTAGTGCTCAAGTTGTCTGTCAAGAACCTCCGAGTCGTTCTTGTAGTGCTCAAGTTGTCTGTCAAGAACCTCCGAGTCGTTCTTGTAGTACTCAAGTTGTCTGTCAAGAACCTCCGAGTCGTTCTTGTAGTGCTCAAGTTGTCTGTCAAGAACCTCCGAGTCCTTCTTGTAGTGCTCAAGTTGTCAATTAAGAATCTCCGAGTCGTTCTTGTAGTACTCAAGTTGTCTGTCAAGAACCTCCGAGTCGTTCTTGTAGTACTCAAGTTGTCTGTCAAGAACCTCCGAGTCGTTCTTGTAGTACTCAAGTTGTCAAATAAGAATCTCCGAGTCGTTCTTGTAGTGCTCAAGTCTGTCAAGAACCTCCTAGTCGTTCTTGTAGTGCTCAAGTTGTCTGTTAAGAATCTATGAGTCATTCTTGTAATGCTAAAGTTGTCTGTTAATAACCTCTGAGTCATTCTTGAGCTCAAGTTGTTTAGTAACCTCCAAGTCGTTCTTGTAGTGCTCAAGTTGTCTGTCAAGAACCTCCAAGTCGTTCTTGTAGTGCTCAAGTTGTCTGTCAAGAACCTCCGAGTCGTTCTTGTAGTGCTCAAGTTGTCTGTCAAGAACCTCCGAGTCGTTCTTGTAGTACTCAAGTTGTCTGTCAAGAACCTCCGAGTCGTTCTTGTAGTGCTCAAGTTGTCTGTCAAGAACCTCCGAGTCCTTCTTGTAGTGCTCAAGTTGTCAATTAAGAATCTCCGAGTCGTTCTTGTAGTGCTCAAGTTGTCTGTCAAGAACCTCCTAGTCGTTCTTGTAATGCAGAAGTTGTCTGTTAAGAATCTATGAGTCATTCTTGTAATGGTCAATTTGTCTTTTAAGAACCTCCGAGTCATTCTTGTAATGCTCAATCTGTCTATTAGGAATCTTCGAGTATTTCTTAAGTTGTCTGTTAAGTACCTTCGGGTCGTTCTTGTAATGCAAAAGTTGTCTGTTAATAATCTCTGAGTCATTCTTGAGCTCAAGTTGTTTAGTAACCTCCAAGTCGTACTTGTAGTACTCAAGTTGTCTGTCAAGAACCTCCTAGTCGTTGTAGTGCTGAAGTTGTCTGTTAAGAATCTATGAGTCATTCTTGAGCTCAAGTTGTTTAGTAACCTTCAAGTCGTACTTGTAGTGCTCAAGTTGTCAGTTAAGGGCCTCCGAGTCATTCTTGCAGTGCTCAAGTTGTCTGTTAAGAATCTCCAAGTCGTTCTTGTAGTGCTCAAGTTGTATGTTAAGAACCCCGAGTCGTTCTTGTAGTGCTCAGGTTGTCTGTCAAGAACCTCCAAGTCGTTCTTGTAGTGCTCAAGTTGTCTGTCAAGAACCTCCAAGTCGTTCTTGTAGTGCTCAAGTTGTCTGTCAAGAACCTCCGAGTCGTTCTTGTAGTGCTCAAGTTGTCTCTCAAGAACCTCCGAGTCGTTCTTGTAGTACTCAAGTTGTCTGTCAAGAACCTCCAAGACGTTCTTGTAGTGCTCAAGTTGTCTATTAAGAATCTCCAAGTCATTCTTGTAGTGCTCAAGTTGTCTGTCAAGAACCTCCGAGTCGTTCTTGTAGTGCTCAAGTTGTCTGTCAAGAACCTCCGAGTCGTTCTTGTAGTGCTCAAGTTGTCTGTCAAGAACCTCCAAGTCGTTCTTGTAGTGCTCAGGTTGTCTGTCAAGAACCTCCAAGTTGTTCTTGTAGTACTCAAGTTGTCTGTCAAGAACCTCCGAGTCGTTCTTGTAGTGCTCAAGTTGTCTGTCAAGAACCTCCTAGTCGTTCTTGTAGTGCTCAAGTTGTCTGTCAAGAACCTCCGAGTCGTTCTTGTAGTACTCAAGTTGTCTGTCAAGAACCTCCGTGTCGTTTTTGTAGTGCTCAAGTTGTCTGTCAAGAACCTCCGAGTCGTTCTTGTAGTGCTCAAGTTGTCAATGAAGAATCTCCGAGTCGTTCTTGTAGTGCTCAAGTTGTCTGTCAAGAACCTCCTAGTCGTTCTTGTTATGCTGAAGTTGTCTGTTAAGAATCTATGAGTCATTCTTGTAATGCTAAAGTTGTCTGTTAATAACCTCTGAGTCATTCTTGAGCTCAAGTTGTTTATTAACCTCCAAGTCGTTCTTGTAGTGCTCAAGTTGTCAGTTAAGAACCTCCGAGTCGTTCTTGTAGTGCTCAAGTTGTCTGTCAAGAACCTCCGAGTCGTTCTTGTAGTGCTCAAGTTGTCTGTCAAGAACCTCCGAGTCGTTCGTGTAGTACTCAAGTTGTCTGTCAAGAACCTCCGAGTCGTTCTTGTAGTGCTCAAGTTGTCAGTCAAGAACCTCCGAGTTGTTATTGTAGTGCTCAAGTTGTCAATTAAGAATCTCCGAGTCGTTCTTGCAGTGCTCAAGTTGTCTGTCAAGAACCTCCTAGTCGTTCTTGTAATGCAGAAGTTGTCTGTTAAGAATCTATGAGTCATTCTTGTAATGCTCAATCTGTCTATTAGGAATCTTCGAGTATTTCTTAAGTTGTCTGTTAAGTACCTTCGGGTCGTTCTTGTAATGCTAAAGTTGTCTGGTAATAATCTCTGAGTCATTCTTGAGCTCAAGTTGTTTAGTAACCTCCAAGTCGTACTTGTAGTGCTCAAGTTGTCAGTTAAGAACCTCCGAGTCATTCTTGCAGTGCTCAAGTTGTCTGTTAAGAATCTCCAAGTCGTTCTTGTAGTGCTCAAGTGGTATGTTAAGAACCCCGAGTCGTTCTTGTAGTGCTCAGATTGTCTGTCAAGAACCTCCAAGTCGTTCTTGTAGTGCTCAAGTTGTCTGTCAAGAACCTCCAAGTCGTTCTTGTAGTGTTCAAGTTGTCTGTCAAGAACCTCCGAGTCGTTCTTGTAGTGCTCAAGTTGTCTCTCAAGAACCTCCGAGTCGTTCTTGTAGTACTCAAGTTGTCTGTCAAGAACCTCCAAGTCGTTCTTGTAGTGCTAGAAGTTGTCAATTAAGAATCTCCGAGTCGTTCTTGTAGTGCTCAAATTGTCTGTCAAGAACCTCCTAGTCGTTCTTGTAATGCAGAAGTTGTCTGTTAAGAATCTATGAGTCATTCTTGTAGTGCTCAAAGTTTGTGTCAAGAACCTCCAAGTCGTTCTTGTAGTACTCAAGTTGTCTGTCAAGAACCTCCGAGTCGTTCTTGTAGTGCTCAAGTTGTCTGTCAAGAACCTCCAAGTCGTTCTTGTAGTGCTCAAGTTGTGTGTCAAGAACCTCCGAGTCGTCCTTGTAGTACTCAAGTTGTCTGTCAAGAACCTCCGAGTCGTTTTTGTAGTGCTCAAGTTGTCTGTCAAGAACCTCCGAGTCGTTCTTCTAGTGCTCAAGTTGTCAATTAAGAATCTCCGAGTCGTTCTTGTAATGCTGAAGTTGTCTGTTAAGAGTCTATGAGTCATTCTTGTAATGCTAAAGTTGTCTGTTAATAACCTCTGAGTCATTCTTGAGCTCAAGTTGTTTAGTAACCTCCAAGTCGTTCTTGTAGTGCTCAAGTTGTCAGTTAAGAACCTCCGAGTCGTTCTTGTAGTGCTCAAGTTGTATGTTAAGAACCCCCGAGTCGTTCTTGTAGTGCTCAAGTTGTCTGTCAAGAACCTCCAAGTCGTTCTTGAAGTGCTCAAGTTGTCTGTCAAGAACCTCCGAGTCGTTCTTGTAGTGCTCAAGTTGTCTGTCAAGAACCTCTGAGTCGTTCTTGTAGTACTCAAGTTGTCTGTCAAGAACCTCCGAGTCGTTCTTGTAGTGATCAAGTTGTCTGTCAAGAACCTCCGAGACATTCTTGTAGTGCTCAAAGTTGTCAAATAAGAATCTCCGAGTGGTTCTTGTAGTGCTCAAGTTGTCTGTCAAGAACCTCCTAATCGTTCTTGTAATGCAGAAGTTGTCTGTTAAGAATCTATGAGTCATTCTTGTAATGGTCAATTTGTCTTTTAAGAACCTCCGAGTCATTCTTGTAATCCTCAATCTGTCTATTAGGAATCTTCGAGTATTTCTTAAGTTGTCTGTTAAGTACCTTCGAGTCGTTCTTGTAATGCTGAAGTTGTCTGTTAATAACCTCTGAGTCATTCTTGAGCTCAAGTTGTTTAGTAACCTCCAAGTCGTTCTCGTAGTGCTCAAGTTGTCAGTTAAGAACCTCCGAGTCATTCTCTCAGTGCTCAAGTTGTCTGTTAAGAATCTCCAAGTCGTTCTTGTAGTGCTCAAGTTGTATGTTAAGAACCCCGAGTCGTTCTTGTAGTGCTCAAGTTGTCTGTCAAGAACCTCCAAGTCGTTTTTGTAGTGCTCAAGTTGTCTGTCAAGAACCACCAAGCCGTTCTTGTAGTGCTCAAATTGTCTGTCAAGAACCTCCTAGTCGTTCTTGTAATGCAGAAGTTGTCTGTTAAGAATCTATGAGTCATTCTTGTAATGGTCAGTTTGTCTTTTAAGAACCTCCGAGTCATTCTTGTAATGCTCAATCTGTCTATTAGGAATCTTCGAGTATTTCTTAAGTTGTCTGTTAAGTACCTTCGAGTCGTTCTTGTAATGCTAAAGTTGTCTGTTAATAACTTCTGAGTCATTCTTGAGCTCAAGTTGTTTAGTAACCTCCAAGTCGTTCTCGTAGTGCTCAAGTTGTCAGTTAAGGACCTCCGAGTCATTCTTGCATTGCTCAAGTTGTCTGTCAAGAACCTCCAAGTCATTCTTGTAGTGCTCAAGTTGTCTGTCAAGAACCTCCGAGTCGTTCTTGTAGTACTCAAGTTGTCTGTCAAGAACCTCCGTGTCGTTTTTGTAGTGCTCAAGTTGTCTGTCAAGAACCTCCGAGTCGTTCTTGTAGTGCTCAAGTTGTCAATTAAGAATCTCCGAGTCGTTCTTGTAGTGCTCAAGTTGTCTGTCAAGAACCTCCTAGTCGTTCTTGTAATGCTGAAGTTGTCTGTTAAGAATCTATGAGTCATTCTTGTAATACTAAAGTTGTCTGTTAATAACCTCTGAGTCATTCTTGAGCTCAAGTTGTTTATTAACCTCCAAGTCGTTCTTGTAGTGCTCAAGTTGTCAGTTAAGAACCTCCGAGTCGTTCTTGTAGTGCTCAAGTTGTCTGTCAAGAACCTCCGAGTCGTTCTTGTAGTGCTCAAGTTGTCTGTCAAGAACCTCCGAGTCGTTCTTGTAGTACTCAAGTTGTCTGTCAAGAACCTCCGAGTCGTTCTTGTAGTGCTCAAGTTGACAGTCAAGAACCTCCGAGTCGTTCTTGTAGTGCTCAAGTTGTCAATTAAGAATCTCCGAGTCGTTCTTGTAGTGCTCAAGTTGTCTGTCAAGAACCTCCTAGTCGTTCTTGTAATGCAGAAGTTGTCTGTTAAGAATCTATGAGTCATTCTTGTAATGCTCAATTTGTCTTTTAAGAACCTCCGAGTCATTCTTGTAATGCTCAATCTGTCTATTAGGAATGTTCGAGTATTTCTTAAGTTGTCTGTTAAGTACCTTCGGGTCGTTCTTGTAATGCTAAAGTTGTCTGTTAATAATCTCTGAGTCATTCTTGAGCTCAAGTTGTTTAGTAACCTCCAAGTCGTACTTGTAGTGCTCAAGTTGTCAGTTATGAACCTCCGAGTCATTCTTGCAGTGCTCAAGTTGTCTGTTAAGAATCTCCAAGTCGTTCTTGTAGTGCTCAAGTTGTATGTTAAGAACCCCGAGTCGTTCTTGTAGTGCTCAGATTGTCTGTCAAGAACCTCCAAGTCGTTCTTGTAGTGCTCAAGTTGTCTGTCAAGAACCTCCAAGTCGTTCTTGTAGTGCTCAAGTTGTCTGTCAAGAACCTCCGAGTCGTTCTTGTAGTGCTCAAGTTGTCTCTCAAGAACCTCCGAGTCGTTCTTGTAGTACTCAAGTTGTCTGTCAAGAACCTCCAAGTCGTTCTTGTAGTGCTCAAAGTTGTCAATTAAGAATCTCCGAGTCGTTCTTGTAGTGCTCAAGTTGTCTGTCAAGAACCTCCTAGTCGTTCTTGTAATGCAGAAGTTGTCTGTTAAGAATCTATGAGTCATTCTTGTAGTGCTCAAGTTGTGTGTCAAGAACCTCCAAGTCATTCTTGTAGTACTCAAGTTGTCTGTCAAGAACCTCCGAGTCGTTCTTGTAGTGCTCAAGTTGTCTGTCAAGAACCTCCAAGTCGTTCTTGTAGTGCTCAAGTTGTCTGTCAAGAGCCTCCGAGTCGTTCTTGTAGTGCTCAAGTTGTCTGTCAAGAACCTCCGAGTCGTTCTTGTAGTACTCAAGTTGTCTGTCAAGAGCCTCCGAGTCGTTTTTGTAGTGCTCAAGTTGTCTGTCAAGAACCTCCGAGTCGTTCTTGTAGTGCTCAAGTTGTCAATTAATCTCCGAGTCGTTCTTGTAATGCTGAAGTTGTCTGTTAAGAATCTATGAGTCATTCTTGTAATGCTAAAGTTGTCTGTTAATAACCTCTGAGTCATTCTTGAGCTCAAGTTGTTTAGTAACCTCCAAGTCGTTCTTGTAGTGCTCAAGTTGTCAGTTAAGAACCTCCGAGTCGTTCTTGTAGTGCTCAAGTTGTATGTTAAGAACCCCCGAGTCGTTCTTGTAGTGCTCAAGTTGTCTGTCAAGAACCTCCAAGTCGTTCTTGTAGTGCTCAAGTTGTCTGTCAAGAACCTCCAAGTCGTTCTTGTAGTGCTCAAGTTGTCTGTCAAGAACCTCCGAGTCGTTCTTGTAGTGCTCAAGTTGTCTGTCAAGAACCTCCGAGTCGTTCTTGTAGTACTCAAGTTGTCTGTCAAGAACCTCCGAGTCGTTCTTGTAGTGATCAAGTTGTCTGTCAAGAACCTCCGAGTCGTTCTTGTAGTGCTCAAAGTTGTCAATTAAGAATCTCCTAGTCGTTCTTGTAGTGCTCAAGTTGTCTGTCAAGAACCTCCTAGTCGTTCTTGTAATGCAGAAGTTGTCTGTTAAGAATCTATGAGTCATTCTTGTAATGGTCAATTTGTCTTTTAAGAACCTCCGAGTCATTCTTGTAATGCTCAAACTTTCTATTAGGAATCTTCGAGTATTTCTTAAGTTGTCTGTTAAGTACCTTCGAGTCGTTCTTGTAATGCTAAAGTTGTCTGTTAATAACCTCTGAGTCATTCTTGAGCTCAAGTTGTTTAGTAACCTCCAAGTCGTTCTCGTAGTGCTCAAGTCGTCAGTTAAGAACCTCCGAGTCATTCTCTCAGTGCTCAAGTTGTCTGTTAAGAATCTCCAAGTCGTTCTTGTAGTGCTCAAGTTGTATGTTAAGAACCCCGAGTCGTTCTTGTAGTGCTCAAGTTGTCTGTCAAGAACCTCCAAGTCGTTCTTGTAGTGCTCAAGTTGTCTGTCAAGAACCACCAAGCCGTTCTTGTAGTGCTCAAGTTGTCTGTCAAGAACCTCTGAGTCGTTCTTGTAGTACTCAAGTTGTCTGTCAAGAACCTCCGAGTCGTTCTTGTAGTGATCAAGTTGTCTGTCAAGAACCTCCGAGTCGTTCTTGTAGTCCTCAAAGTTGTCAATTAAGAATCTCCGAGTCGTTCTTGTAGTGCTCAAGTTGTCTGTCAAGAACCTCCTAGTCGTTCTTGTAATGCAGAAGTTGTCTGTTAAGAATCAATGAGTCATTCTTGTAATGGTCAGTTTGTCTTTTAAGAGCCTCCGAGTCATTCTTGTAATGCTCAATCTGTCTATTAGGAATCTTCGAGTATTTCTTAAGTTGTCTGTTAAGTACCTTCGAGTCGTTCTTGTAATGCTAAAGTTGTCTGTTAATAACCTCTGAGTCATTCTTGAGCTCAAGTTGTTTAGTAACCTCCAAGTCGTTCTCGTAGTGCTCAAGTTGTCAGTTAAGAACCTCCGAGTCATTCTTGCAGTGCTCAAGTTGTCTGTTAAGAATCTCCAAGTCGTTCTTTTAGTGCTCAAGTTGTATGTTAAGAACCCCCGAGTCGTTATAGTAGTCCTCAAGTTGTGTATTAAGAATCTCCAAGTCATTCTCAAGTTGTCTGTTAAGTACTTCCGAGTCGTTCTTGTAATGCTCAGGTTGTCTGTAAAGGATCTCCGAGTCAATTTCAAGTTCTGTGTTAAGAGCCTCTGAGTCATTCTTGTAGCCCTCAATTTGTGTATTAAGAATCTCCTAGTCATTCTCAAGTTGTCTGGTAAGAACAGCCGATTCATTCTTGTAGTGCTCACGTTGTTTGTTAAGAACCTCCAAGTCATTCTCAAGTTGTCTGTTAAGAACCTCCTAGTGTTTCTCAAGTTGTCTGGTAAGAACATCCGAGTCGTTCTTGTAATGAAAGAGTTGCCTGTTAAAAACCTCAGAGTCGTTCTTGTAATGCTCAAGTTATCTATTAGGAATCTCCGAGTCATCCTTGTAGTGCTCAAGTTGTCTATTAAGAATCTCTGAGTCATTCTTGTATTCTTCAAGTTATCTGTTAAGAACCTCTGAGTCGTTCTTGTAGTGCTCAAGTTGTCTATTAAGAATCTCCGAGTCATTCTTGTATTCTTCAAGTTATCTGTTAAGAACCTCTGAGTCGCTCTTGTAGTGCTCAAGTTGTCTATTAAGAATCTCCGAGTCATTCTTGTATTCTTCAAGTTATCTGTTAAGAATCTCCGACTCATTCTTGTATTCTTCAAGTTATCTGTTAAGAATCTCCGAGTCGTTCTTGTAGTCCTCAACTTGTCTATTAAGAATCTCCGAGTCGTTGTTGTAGTGCGGAGGTTGTCAGTTAAGAATCTCCGAGTCGATCTTGTAGTGCTCAACTTGTCTATTAAGAATCTCCGAGTCATTCTTGTATTCTTCAAGTTTTCTGTTAAGAATCTCCGAGTCGTTCTTGTAGTGCTCAACTTGTCTATCAAGAATCTCCCAGTCATTCTTGTAATGTTCAAGGTGTCTGTTGAGAACCTCCGAGTCATGCTTGTGGTGCTCACGTTGTGTATTAAGTATCTCAGAGTTTATCTTGTGGTCCTCAAGTTGTCTGTTACGAATCTCCGAGTCGTTCTTTTGGTCCTCAAGTTGTCTGTTACAGATCTCCAAGTCGTTCTTGTGGTCCTCAAGTTGTCTGTTACAGATCTCTGAGTCGTTCTTGTGGTCCTCAAGTTGTGTGTTACGAATCAGAGTCGTTCTTGTGGTCCTGAAGTTATCTTTACAAATCAGAGTTTTTCTTGTGTTCCTGAAATTGTCTGTTGAAATTCTCTGAGTGGTTCTTGTGGTCTTGTCAAGTAAAATCCGTCGGTCTGGGTGGCTCAGTTGGTTAGACGCTGGCCTACGGATCCCAAGGTCGCGGGTTCAAACCTGGCCCAGACCGATGGTTTTTAAGTGTGCTTAAAAACGACAGCTCCATGTCAGTAGATTTACTGGCATGTAAAAGAACTCCTGCGGGACGAAATTCCGGCACACCGGCGACGCTCATGTGATCCTGGCAATTGACAGCGTCGTTAAATAACAAAATAATTTTTCAAGTAAAATCCTGTGGTCATTGTTCAAGCTGTGTACAGGCTACAGTTTTATATTGTAGTCATCAATATTTGACAGCCTTATTAAAGAAGCAATTGAAATTAAGTTAGAGCCATACAATTTTAATAGCAACAATGGTTGAGGGATGAACACAGCATGAAAAAGATTCTCAAAAATCGGAGAACTGGGAAAATAGCTTACATACAATCAGCACCTCTCCGCTGGCCCAATCAGAGAGCACCAGTTCCCTATTGTACAGCATCAATTAGTTCCGCCGCTCCAATCGGAGAATATATTCCCTGGTATGGAGAAACTCATCCTTTCCTGATGAAGGCCATAGTGTGAACATGGCCAAAAGCTCAAGCAACTTTATGAACATTGTATGGCTGATAACCCAAGAAGCTCTTATTAATCATTGCCATCAAAGCTCCAAATCTTACATCTATGTAACACACGTTATAAGATAGAATTGAGATATAATTTATTTATTACAATCACTATGTATTTACAATGCCTTGCATATTAAACCTAACTATCAATTACTAAAATTGTACGTAACAATAGTTTCCACTGCAGATTCATGTAATTGTTTCGGTGAGAGAAACAAGGGGTAATAAAAACTCTCACTGCAGGAATTATTACTTTATCCGTAAGGTCATCTTAACATGCGGTCAGCGTGCCTTAGGAGTATTATCACATTATCTTTTTTATTTTCTGTACTGGTAAGTAGAGGAAGTATTGTATTCCACCCAAAAATTCAATGTCGAGATTTCACTGGAATTGTTTTGAGACCCCCGAATCCAAACAAGTAATTTTAGAAAAAGGTCTGTGTGTGTGTGTGTCTGTGTCTGCGTGTGTGTGTGCGCGCGCGTTGTATGATAAAGAAATGTATATTTTGAAGAGGTAGAACTGGAACTTAAAAATTCAATGCCACAACTGGGATTTGAACCACAGACCTTCTGCTTACCGGGCGGACGCTCTAACCACTGAGCTATTGTGACAAACTGCCAGAATGGCATTAAATTCTTAAGCCAGTTCGTATTTCTCCTGGTAAACCACAAAGGCAGTCTCACATCAGAAACAATTACCCAATGGTGACTTACTATTGTAAGTACTTTATATCCCAGGATTAAATAACCTTCACATGGTAATTATTATTTATTTATGCCACACACGGCTTGTGTGTTTAAAAACACCAACAGTAAGTTTGTTGGCATAAATAAATAATAATTACCATGTGAAGGTTATTTAATCCTGGGATATAAAGTACTTACAATAGTAAGTCACCATTGGGTAATTGTTTCTGATGTGAGACTGCCTTTGTGGTTTACCAGGAGAAATACGAACTGGCTTGAGAATTTAATGCCATTCTGGCAGTTTGTCACAATAGCTCAGTGGTTAGAGCGTCCGCCTGGCAAGCGGAAGGTCTTTGGTTCAAATCCCAGTTGTGGCATTGAATTTTTAAGTTCCAGTTCTACCTCTTAAACTTTGCCCACACACGGCTTGTGTGTTTAAAAACACCAACAGTGAGTTTGTTGGCATAAATAAATAATAAGTATATTTTGAATTTTCTGGCTATAGCCTATACAGTCCTGTTTACTCTGGATAACTTTTGAATAACTTGTAAACTGTAAGAGATAGAGAAAATCTTACTTTATAAACAATGTAGATCTCGCTAAAACACACAGTTTATGTCTGAATAAATTTTTTTGTAGAGTGAACCATTTCGGAGATATCCCTTGTTATTTGTGTTAGTTTCGGAAAACTTAAAACTTTCGTGAAATGGAACATTATTGTTCATTTTTTTATTTGTTAAGTGTGCAAAGAGAAAGGGATCTCAAAGCTTTAAAAGACTTGACTATTGCTCAAAGTCTAGTGTATTCTAATATTCCTCTAATAAGCAGCAAGATAATTTGTAGAAATGTTTATCTTAACTAAGACGAAGAAGATACAGGAATAAGAATTTGTAAGAATGGTTAGTACAAGGGTAGAGAAAGTCATGTGAGTGCAACACATCAGATTTTTTTAGTTGCATTTAACGCATGTCGGTGAGAGTTCTTATTGGCCCTTGTTTCGCTCACCAAAAGAGCTAAACGAATTTGCAGTGGAAACTACTTGAAAGAGGAACTGAGACCTCTAAATACTGCTTACTGAGCCAACAGCTACTCAGACAAGGAGATATGACCACTCCATCCCAGGCATACCACAGTGAAACCAGAAAAATGCCCTCTATCAAGGCCTTTCTTTCATACATTAAAGGAGTAACTGAATTAATAAGCTAGCTACTATGAGCCTATAATGTTGACACTGCTTACAAACCAACAATGAAAATAAAACACTTACCACTTCATCTATTGTCCCGAGAATACTTGTAATTAAGAAATGGTTGTAAAATTTCTAACCCTAGTTATCTTGTATACATTTTAATCTTAGTTCTCTGTGGTCTTGTCCCAACTATTCTCATTCAGAATTTTTTAATTTAACATGCACTGCCTGGTTGGACCTGTCTTCTCTGTTGGTGGTATGACTTTGGGAGAATGAAGCTTTGTTAGGCACCATGAATGTGGTATTTTCCTCAGTCAACCTGCTTTAGATGTTACACTCGGACCATATTTTTCAAATGTCTTGGCAAAGCGATCAGGCATACTGACCTTAGTAGTCGAGCGCTGAAATTTCTTCTTATCTTGTTTACTAGAAGAGCGAATTAATAGCAACTTACAGTCAGTGATAAAACACAAATGGATGATCTGTCGCGCTTGCCAATATGTGCTGTCCTGAGAATGTATTACCTCTGAACAGAGTGTACATATGCTGTCTCGCCGTGTATGTGTGATAAGCTTGTAAACAACTGAGCAGTTTCACATTCTTTCTGATACGCCTCATAGCTTTGCCAAGCGGTACATCTGCATGTTTTCGCTGCCATGAGATAAACTTTCTCTTTACAGACCCTAGAAACAGTCACCTCCATTATTTTCAGAGCACATGCAGTTCTTTTCCTCATTTGGTTGAAAGGAATAACATGTTGATTGTGAATGAGCATGCCCTCCTCTTCCTGCTTGAAGAATTCCCTTAGAGAACAGACAAATTGCCTAGTATGACTGTGCAATGTAACACCGGCAGCTGATCTTTCTCTTTGGCTATGAATCCTCTGTCCACCTCTACCTCTATGTTCACCTACATGTCCACCAACTCGTACTTCCATAACTACATTTTTTAATATAAAACTTTGAATAAAGTAGGCTAACAACACACTACGCAACCGAATGTCCAAGCAATGTCTGTTTCCCGCACACAACTAGCAATAACTGAACTGAGGAGTAAATTGTTTATCAGTGTAATAAAATGGCAAACAGTCTGGAAAAAAAGTATAAACTGGCTTTAAAAACACTTCTAATGGAAGGCTGTTACTGTTCAGTGGACGAATTTATCTTGTAAATATTTATGTAATATTCTTTTATATTGTATTTTCTATCTTCTAATTTTAATAGTGTTATTCTCTGAATTTTAATACTTTCAAATATTTGTAATTTTCATACTTGTAAGCTGACGAAGCCAGTATCTTGTATAAGACCAAAATGGTGAATAAAATGATTGAAACTTTGTTTATGTTTCCATAGCAATGGCCTTCCCCTCTTACGCTTTACCCCCCCCCCTGCCCCCTTGCTTGACATGTCATCATGGGCGTTGCGAAGGAGAGGCAAGGGGAAACTGCGACACCCCCACCCCCTTGGAAATTAATGAACTTAATGTGCAACCAATTACTGGTTATCCGCAACAAATGCAATAACTTTTGACTACAAAATAATGAATTAGGGGAGACCAGTATAAAATGACATAGCTATGTATTAGATTTAGGGTAAACGAAAATGGCGACATCATTTGTGATGTATTATTGGGAACGGTGAATTGACAACACTGATCCTATGTTAATGGTGGAAGTCTACTAGCTTCATTCTTGGTGCTATATGACATAATCCTAAAGGTAAGCACTTTTCTTAAGTGAGTAAGTTTTTCTTTTCATGATTGTTCTATTGTTACGTTAGGCATATGTGAATGTTTTGATTGGAAATAGTGTTATCCTTCGAAAGTCGTTCTTTGGCTTTGTATTAGCAGTAACACAGGTATAGTAAAACCCAGTGGCATTCATGTAGTTGGCAAATGAAACATAGATGGCACCTCAGTGTAGAATGACATACTGTATGTCCGACTAAAATGAGAATTTTACACTAATATTGTAGGTTATTTATAACGTTCCTTAGGCATTAAACACTTAAGATATTGTTTAATGGATTAAATTTCATGGAATATGTATTTTAGATCTGAATTATATCTTTAAGTCCAATATTATACCACATTTTAATGATTATGCTAGTAGCTTATTTATTCCTATTTAATAACCCATATAATCAAGATATGATTTAAATGTACTTTATTTTATTTATTTTACTTACTACCCAATATGGAAATAAAAACATTTATAGTGCATTTAATTTTGTCTCTAGATGGAAGGTGACTTAAAACGGAATTCTTCAAGACATTCATGGGATTAAGTGCAGATGCAAAGGGCAATAGATGTTGTTAATAGCGGTGAGATGGGCTGGTTATGAGCATTGAAGCAGTTTTCAGTTCCTCAGAAAAATAAAACGTTCAATGGTGCTGTGAAGGGACTGGGACGATTTCAGCCAACATTCGGCAGGGAGCTGGAGCATGAGCTGGTTAACCGTCTCAGACTTCTGGAGTCTCGTTTGTTTGGAATGTCTGTGACCGAAGTTAGGGAACTTGCACTCCAGATAGCTATCTCGTAGATAATAGATTATGGACTATGGCCTTTCTACCCGGACATCTTATAGATCATTTGTTTGCTCCAGCATCAACCACAGACATTACAAACCCCATGCCTATGAACCAACCTGAAATTCCCACTGACCTTGCCAGTCCTGAAGCTGAAGAAACTGTAACAATCAAGAAACCCAATGAGAAGAACACTAAAACTGCAGTTGTTAATATGGATCTTTCAAACCAGAAAACCTCTCCCTCGCCAATGTTTCCAATAGCAAAAATTAGCCCTATTCCTTCCATTTCCAGTTTAAGGGGAGGCATCGGTGAAATTTGGACAAAAATGATGAAAAATGAATTTTTCGTTTTTTGCCTTAAAATTATGTCTGTACCTTGTACTTTCAGAATCTACCATTGTTTACTCCTCATCACCATTTAAAAGGCCGCTATGCCATGATTTAAATGCCCATGTGCGGGTGGGCGTGGCTGCTGAAATGCATTCATTACCTCATTGCTGCAAAATCACGTACAATTTTGAAGTTTAAATTGGGCGGTCTGATTCAGTTCTGGTGGATGTAAGCAGAGACATCTTGTGGGATTTTCTGCAAACATTCATGCCGGTGAAACAAACGAATGTTTTCTGTTTTAAGATGTGTGTACCATGTGGTTGTATTTCTATGAATTTTATTCAAGATTACACAGCTTGAAGAAGAGAGAAGTCATCTTTATTGTGGTGTACATTTAGATAAGTAGAGTTTAGAATAAGAATAAGTATAATATAGAATAAGATAAGGCAGGGAATACTAAATGTCTTCTTGCTGTACCTAAGTGAAAATCTAAATTCTTTATTTAGCTGTTTGTAAACACACAAGCAGCTAGTACTCTTCTCACTATTATAATTTATTGTAAAGTTGTAAAGATTGTACATTAAGTGGACCAGATTTTTATTAAATTATTATTAATGGGTATAAAAATATTGTAAAGTGGGTAAGCAAAAGCAAACAAATCTCTTGCAGCAAGAAAAAATATAATGCCTAGATGGCAAACTGGCAAATCTCAGGGGGAAACAAGCATAACTAGATCTACAGTAGATCTTGAAGGAGTAGGTTCAAGTAGTAAACATTACAGTGACTTCAGCTATCAGTGAGTTTAATATGAGTTGTGAGGCTACTCTCTATGCAAAGGAAAGTCACAGCTAGTAATGTAAGTCCAGTAAGCAAAAGAATTAGTAATGTTAGGGATAAGGGAAGATTAAAGCAGAGTGCACTGAGTACATTAAATACATTCAAACCAGCAAAAAAAAAAAAAAAAAAAAAAACAGTTAAGAGTAGCAAAACTTAAAGAAGAAGAAGAAGAAGCCAAACAGTTAGCTGAAGGACCTTCATATGGTCCAGGGGAATTCTAAAGCAGTGAATGTATGTTGTCATACACTTAAAACTGTAAAGTCATTTTTCGCTGCTTTCTATTTTTTCACATTTTTCAATCTTCAAAATGCATCTTCTAATACAGTTCTTAATAGATTTCTTCTAAATTTTGCACACATGTTCTTAGATAGTTGCTTCATAAAACTTGGTATTTTAAATGCTGTAGATGGAGTAGTTTAATTGTTATGGAATTTTTATTTTGAAAATTAATAATTTAAAAAAAAATGGACATTGAGGTATTCAATATTTTATCTGTCTAAAATGTCACAGCATGCACAATTTTAAAAAACTGCTAAAATCACTATTTATACTTAGTTAACACGTTTATGTTAATAACAGTAGATGAAGAATTAAATAAGGAACATTTTAAGATATAAAGCAATTTGAAAACCATCATCCACTTCTCATTGGATGCAAAAAACAAAATTGTATGTCATTTTACGCTGGTCTCCCCTAATATTGTTTTATTGCAAACTTTCAACATGCGGCTCCCCTCTAGAAAAACTCTACCGACGCCCATGTCTATCTTGTTTTAATAAAAATCAGATTGTACCTATGAAATGATGAAAAAGACAAAAGCTATGGGTTCACCTACAGAGCTTCAGTCAAGGCCAGGGGCCAAGAACGATGGGTTTAGTTGTAATGAAATACACTTTTCCAGAGTTTCCTCATTTTTTTAATTGCAAGATGAAATTTTGAGCCCCCTCTCCGTGACGTTAAAAAATTGGAAAATACCATATTTCCTCTTCCGCAACGCTATGGACCTCACCCAACCCGCTGCAGAATCGATTAGCCCATTAAGATACTGGGCCTGTAATAGTTATAGATATTGTCGCCCATCGCATTATTGTCGGCACTACCGCAAAGGAGCCGAAGGGAAGAGACAGAGAATGGGCGCTTGCCGAAAGAGAGAAAGGGATAGAGACTTCTGGAATTTTCTGCTTTGTATTTGACTGCAATAATAACTGAACTTTCCTGAAGTTTCCAGAATAGTGCCTGGGAGATATAAATAGCAGTAAAGTGTGAGAAGGGACAGTTTTTGTGTTACTAATTCGGAGCCGTGCTGTTGGTGAATCGGTAAAGACTTTCTTGCTGTTGCAACGAGTGTACAAGTTACTGTTTACGGAAGTAAAAGTGTTTCTTTATCTCGACTACATCTGTCTTCTTTACTTTACACCCACCAAAGCCACACTGGTGTCAGAAGCGGGACACGACGATGGAGGCTACATTGGTGAGCTTTTTACAAGAGCTGAAAGCAGAGATGAAGACGGCAAACGACAACCTCGCTGCCGAGCTGAAAGAGATGAAGACGGAGCTATCGGCAAAAATTGACGAGCAACTGGCTGGCGTAAGGAAGGATGTGAAAGAGCTCGGTGGAAAGATGGAGGACCTCGGCCAACGCGTTGACGCCCTGGAGAATGTCGGGGAACGGCTTAGCGTTCTCGAAGACAGGGTCGACGGTAGCGCCAAGGAGCTAAATGCAATGGTGGAAGGGATGCTTAGTGAAAAGCTCAAGAACTACAAGGCCGAGGCTCCAGCACGCGACACAACATCGACGCGCGTCAAACCACCGAAGTACGATGGCACGTCTACGTTTGAGGTCTTCCGCCGCCAATTCGACACAGTGGCCAAGCACAACAAATGGTCGCCAAAAGAAGAGGCCGCGCAGCTGATAGCCAGCCTCCAGGGACGAGCCGCAGAGGTGCTGAACGCAGTCCAGACAGCGGCGGCGTCCAAGGACATCTGGGAGGCCCTGGAGAACCGGTTCGGAAACCACCGCTTAGCCGCAGCCAACTGAAATCTAGGATGGAACTGCCAGTGGAGACGCTGCAGGAGTTCGCCCTGGCAATCGAACAGCTGGCCAGCAAAGCCTTGGTCGACCTCCCCTCCGAATTCATATCCCAAGAAGCCGCCTATACCTTCGTCGACGGGGTACGCGATGCCGAGATACGTCAACGCCAGATGCTCGGCGACTACAAGACCATCCACGAGGCACTAACGGCCGCATTAAGGATGGAAGCGGCCAAAGTGACAGCTTCCCCGACCTCGAAGACAAGGAGTGTCCGCTACGATGAAGACCGCAGACCAGTCCAGGGACGCCGACGAAGACCAGGTGGCTTGTGTTGGGGGTGTGGCCAGCCGGGACACCTGATGAGAGACTGCCGGCACCAAGAAGAGCAGCCGGAAAACGAGTAATGGCCGGCGTGGCGAGGGACACGTCGGCCCCATCACCATCATCCCCTCGAGTGACACTGCGCGCCGTCAGCCGACGGATGGATGACAGCCTCATCGCGGACGGTTGGGTGAGAGGGAAGCCGTGCCGCGTGCTTGTTGACACTGGAGCAGCCGTGACTGTCATCAGACCTGACGTAGCCAGGGGCTTGCCGTCGAGAAAACCGAGCCGACCGTACCTACTAGTGACGGCATCGGGTGACACCTTGCCTGTGGAGAGGGAGGCCCTGCTGCAGTTGACCTTGGGGCGAAGTGTCTTGCGTTTGTGGGTGTTCGTCGCGGAGGTGGCTGAGGAGGTGGTACTGGAACTGGATGCCCTCAGGAGCCACGAGGCGACGGTCGACATCGGCAAGAAGGTTCTGCGGCTTAAGGGAGAGGAAGTAATGCTCCGGCATCCCGAAGAACGCCTTGGAATCTGCAGGGTCATTCTCAGGGAAGACGTAGTTGTCCCCGCGAGAAGCGAGATGGTAGTGACGGCGCGACTGGAAGGCCAGCGCAAGAAGAACATGCTACTGGACCGAAAGACGCATGTGCATGGGCTCTGTGTAGCCGGGACATTGTTGCCGTGCAGAGAGGAGGTGCCGTTGAGACTGCTCAACCCAACAGACACCGATCACGACGTCCAGGCCGGGACGGAGTTGGGGGCGTGCGAGCCCTTGGTCAGCGTAACACCAATAGACAAGACCCAGGAGCCGGTGCCGACGCAACACCTGGGGCCCCGGCTGGAAGACTTACTGGAGAGGGCGGCCGACCACCTGACCGCTGAACAGAGAGAGAAGGTCCAACAACTGCTGAGCCGATATCAGCGCGTGTTCAGCCAAGGCAGCAGCGATTACGGCCGCACGGACCGAGTGCTTTACCACATCGACACCGGAGACGCCCGGCCTATTCGGCAACCACCTAGACGCGTCCCGTTGGCTAAACCAGCGGTGGTACGAGACATGCTGGAGGACATGAGAACCAAGGGAGTGATCGAAGAGTCTGACAGTCCTTGGTGTTCCCCTGTAGTTCTGGTGAAGAAGAAGAATGGCGAGCTACGCTTCTGCGTAGATTACAGGAAGCTGAACGCTGTCACCAGGAAGGACTGCTTCCCCTTACCCCGGATTGACGACACCCTGGACACGCTTGCTGGTGCGCAGTGGTTCTCAATTCTGGACCTGAAATCGGGTTACTGGCAGGTGGCTCTAGACAAGGAGAAGACCGCATTCTCGACAGGCCAAGGGCTTTGGCAGTTCACAGTTATGCCCTTTGGTCTCTGCAACGCACCAGCTACCTTCCAACGCCTCATGGAGTCAGTAATGAGAGGATTGACTTATGACGCCTGCCTGTTATACCTGGACGACATCATCATCGTCGGCAAGACATTCGAAGACCATCTTGACAAACTGAGCAAGGTGCTACAGAGACTGCAGGTGACCGGCTTGAAGCTGAACGCCAAGAAGTGCCAGCTCTTCCGCAGGGAAGTCAACTACTTGGGCCACATAGTCTCACCAACCGGAGTGGCCACGGATCCGGAGAAGACAGAGGCCGTGAGAGATTGTCCTCGCCCAAAGGATAAGCGAGAACTGCGCAGTTTCCTTGGATTGTGCAGTTATTACCGCCGCTTCATAAAGGGTTTCTCCAGCATCGCCAAACCCCTCACTCGCCTGACGGAAGAACATCGACCTTATGTATGGACGGAGAACGCCGAAGGCTACTGGCGGTAGTGAAGACCTTGGAGCACTTCCACAAGTACCTGTACGGTCAGCCATTCCACCTGAGGACAGACCACTCCACCCTAACCTGGCTACTTAGCTTTAGAAACCTGAAGGGTCAGACAGCCCGTTGGGTCCAGAGGTTGCAGGAGTACGACTTCACCTCCGAACATCGCAGAGGGAAGAGCCACGGCAACGCAGACGCCATGTCCCGAAGACCCTGCCCAGAAGAGTGCGGCCAATGCGCAAGAGTGGAAGAGAAGGAGCGTACCGCGGCTGTCAGAGTGGTCACGGCAGTGCCTGCGGATGGATGGGATAGCGTGGGCCTGAGGAGGGAGCAGCTGGCGGACGCCGACTTGGGGCCACCCTTGAGAGAAGTGCAGGCAGGGACGAGACCAACCTGGGAGGACATCGCACCCAGAAGCGCTACATACAAGTCGTACTGGGCCCAATGGGACTCGTTGAAGACCAAAGAGGGCGTGCTGTTCCGGGTATGGGAATCACCTGATGGGAAGACCCAGAAAGAGCAGTTGGTACTTCCCCGAAGTAAGGTCCCGGAAGTCTTGGAGGAAGTGCACGCCGGTACCTCGGGTGGACACCTAGGAGCAAACCGGACGATCGACAAACTCCGACAGCGCTACTACTGGCTGAGGCTCCGAGCAGACGCTGAGAACTGGTGCCGTCAATGTCACGTGTACGCGGTGAGTCGCGGCCCCCAGACTAGGAGCCGGGGTCGCATGCAGCAGTACAACGTTGGAGCGCCCTTCGAACGCATCGCCGTCGACATAGCTGGACCATTCCCAGTGTCCGATCGAGGCAACAAGTACCTGATGGTAGCTGTGGACTACTTCACCAAGTGGCCGGAGGTGTATGCCATCCCGAACCAAGAGGCGAAGACGATTACAGACTGCCTCGTGGAACAGCTGCTCTGCCGTTTTGGGGTCCCGTGAGAGCTCCACAGCGACCAGGGTACCAATTTTGAGTCGCACCTAATGAAGGAAGCATTGGAAAGACTTGGGGTGAACAAGACCCGCACAACACCCCTACATCCACAGTCGGACGGCATGGTCGAGAGATACATCAAGACCCTAGAGGAGCACCTGAGGAAGGTCGTGGCCAGCCATCAGCGAGACTGGGACCTCAAGGTACCACTGTTCTTGCTGGCCTACCGTTCGTCGACACACGAGAGCTACGCCTCCCTTGTGACCTGGCTTTTGGGAGCCCCCCGGAAGCGAAACAGCCGGCAACCGAGTATGTGGAGAATCTAGTAGACCATCTCCACGACATGCACGAGATGGCTCGTCAGAACATCCAGATGGCGAGCGACCGCATGAAGACCCGGTACGACAGGCAAGCCAACAGCCGAGGATTCCAGCAAGGTGACATGGTCTGGTTGTACCGCCCTACCCGGACCAAGGGACGCTGCCCAAAACTTCAACAACCGTGGCAAGGACCGTACCGAGTGGTAAAGAGGATTAACGACGTAGTCTACCGCATCCAGAAGGTGCCCCGAGGAAAGATGTTAGCGGTACACCTGGATCGTCTGGCCCATTACGATGGTGCTGTTCGGGACGACCAGCCTTGAGGAGGGAGCAGTGTCGCCCATCGCATTATTGTCGGCACTACCGCAAAGAAGCCGAAGGGAAGAGACAGAGAATGGCCGCATTGTTGGGCGCTTGCCGAAAGAGAGAAAGGGATAGAGACTTCTGGAATTTTCTGCTTTGTATTTGACCGCAATAATAACTGAACTTTCCTGAAGTTTCCAGAATAGTGCCTGGGAGATATAAATAGCGGTAAAGTGTGAGAAGGGACAGTTTTTGTGTTACTAATTCGGAGCCGTGCTGTTGGTGAATCGGTAAAGACTTTCTTGCTGTTGCAACGAGTGTACAAGTTACTGTTTACGGAAATAAAAGTGTATCTTTATCTCGACTACATCTGTCTTCTTTACTTTACACCAACCAAAGTCACAATATTCTGTGATATGTCTTGTGCCATAGACGCTCTATTTAGTTGTTCTGAGATTTTCTGTGATGGAACCATATGGTACACAATAGGTTTGTTCCAACCATCCACCACAATCTAGAACTAGAGTGTTCTGTGATCTAGAATCAGTTATGAATTATCTTAGCATGTGCATTACCCACAGCACTACCTAAGTTGGATTGCACCATAACGAAATCGGCTCTTGCACAAAAGTAGGAACTGCAAATTCTGAACATGCGAAAATCATATAGCTTACAACGCGTGCTCAGGTTATTCAGAACAAGACTAAAAATGGTTCAAACAATGTTCCAACCGTACAAAAAACTAGTTTTGAGAGCATGCTCGATTTCGAATGTGCGTAAGAAAATGTTGGTATTAGTTCGGAACAAGTTCGGAACACGCGTTCAGAACTATAATCTGTGTTCAGAACCGGTTGCTGGAACAGACGTTCTATTTCTTCTGTTTCCGATGATAGATGAATGTTAATTTGTAGTTATTAACTTAAGATTCGTTAAGAGGTAACTAAATATTGGAAACGATTCCTGAATTTCTAGCAGCTGTCCATGATTTCTGGGAATTGCACATATAGCCCTTTTTGCAAAAAATTCTAAAGGAATGCAAGTGCTACAGGACTCTTTCTGAAGAAGAGCCACTGCTGTGTTGTGACAGTACTAGAGTGTTCTGTGTTGTGACAGCTTTAGTAAGATTGCGTATGCTATTAGATCCAGATAATTTTGTATTACGGCTTGTAAGCCAACGTGGTTGTGATTGTAGGTTAATCTTTAGTATAGTAAAGATAAGTCGGTTATTTTCCCGCTCAACCGCAGGCATCTAAGTTTTATGAATATCATAAAGTATCTGTCAGAAAAGTATTCTACACTCGGGCATTAAATTGTATAATAACCTGCCAAGCTACATCAGAGGAATATAACCAGTAAGTCATTTCAAATGAAGTCTCAAGGCACACCTAATTAACCACTGCTTTTATTACGTTGAGGATTGTCTCAAATGTATGTTTGTTTTTGTTGTTTTTTTTTTTTATTTCAAAGTTTGTAATGCTAATTTTGACGTGTCACCAATTTACGAGCACTAGCTGAACAATTTAAATGTTATGTGACGAATAAATGAATAAATTAGTAAACACTCGCTTTGCTTGCGTCACTTAATTTTTAGTGGACAGTAATATATAAATCCATATACTTTTCTTAAAGTTGCTCATATACACAGCTAACCGACCTAACCTCGGATCTGATTGTGTAATGAATATAATGGTAAAAATGGTGAACTGCAATATATAAAAACTGCATATACAGAGCTAACCTAATCTAACGTAACATCGGTAATCTCCATGGCAGAACTGCATAAGTGACGTTTTCTTACTATAATAAAGTTAAGTGTACAAACTACACCTTTTACACCATTCAGTTATAATAAAAACCATGTAAATATGTTTTTGGCCAATGCTGGATTTCTGACAATGAAGCCATTAATCCTCTTGCTCTCCAATGTATTTCACAGCTGGATGGGGTGTTAAAAATGACCGGGCATATTTGAAGATAGTCTTGGTCCATTTCCTCTTGCAGATTACTTAGAGGGCAGACTGGTGAAGAATATATCCCAATTCTGTTAAAATGCTTTGCCAGACAATCATATCCCGTAGTCAACCTGACCAAATGCTATATAACTATGTAAAGGAAAACCTTGAATTGTAGATATGCCAAGTACAAAGTTCAGGCTGAAGAATACGATTTCCAGTTGTAATTCCTGAGTATCCTCAAAAAACGGCAGTTGCAACCTTGTGCAAAGATACCACAGGTACATGATTTTCGTAATTGCCCCAGTCCATTTTGAAAACTACCAGAAGGAACTTTCTGCTTCTGCAACTGACCTTTGTCACTCACTCACTGCTAGCATGCAATGCAGGAATGTGCAGGTGGTTAGATTGGGGAAGGCGGGAGGGTAGAATACAGCCACTCTTAAAAGTGGCAACAGTATTTATGATTGTATGGAGTAATTCTAGACAACTGTATGCCTAAGGGATGTAGTGATTTATTTATATGTTCACTCTTCTGTTGCTATAATCTGCTTTCCATGTAAGCCTGGGAGCAGATAAACAGAAATATGCAAATAATTATACAGATTGTTTTGCTTTACCCAGTATCTAAAATTTATATTGGCACCATACCCTTGCTATTCTGCTTATTAAGCTTGAGTTTCCTCTTTCCTCATAAGAGAAACAAAGAAATTTTAGGCTCTCTTCTGTTGATTGAACTAAATACATGTTAGGAAAAATGAGGGCAATCTAATAGGAATGTATTGCAAATTAGCATAGTTGCTCTTCTAGAGAATGACATTGGTCTGGGTGGCTCAGTTGGTTAGACTTTAGCTTACTGATCCCAAGATTGCAGGTTCAAATCCAGTCTAGACTGCTGGTTTTAAAGTTTGCTTAAAAATGACAGCTCCATGTCAGTAGACTTACTGGCATGTAAAAGAACCCCTGCGATATAATTCTGTCACACTGGCAAACTAATGTTATACTGGGAGTTTAGAGCATTGTTAAACAACAAAATATATAAAAAAAGAAAATTCTAGGGAATAATGCCAATGAAACTAAAACTTTGTGGTGGTTCTTTTATAATAGCATTTGAAACTTATTATCTGTAGTGTGACTTGTTCTAATGCATAGATGGTGAGAAGTGACACATTGTGTCATTTCCCCTACATCATACTTTTAACCCTGTCCACTGCTACACAACAGGTAGCTACCACGCCACACCCCTGCTATTATCTGTCTACCTCAGACAACCGGTCAGTCCCTCAAATTGTATCTGGTGGAAGCATGTCATATAACAAGATAAAAAATCTGATGTGTTGCACTCACATGACTTTCTCTACTCTTGTACTAACCATTCTTACAAACTCTTATTCCTATATCTTCTTCGTGTTAGTTGAGATAAACATTTGTACAAATTATCTTATTGCTTATTTCCTTGTAGGTACAAGGGGAGTATTAGAATACAGTAGGCTTTGTGCGATAATCAAATCTTTTAAAGCTTTGAGTTTCTGTTCTCTTTGCAGACTTAACATATAAAAAAAATGGACAACGATGATCCATGTCACTAAAGTTCTAAGTTTTCCGACGCACACACATAACAAGGAATAACTCCGAAATGGTTTGCCCTTACAAAAATATTTATTCAGACATAAATTGTGTATTTTAGCACAATCTACATTTTTTGTATACTAAGTTTTTGTCTATCTCTTACGATTTACCAGTTACGCAAAAGTCATCCAGAGTAAATACAACTAAAGGGGCTATAGCCACAAAATTCAAGATATACATTTCATTTGTCATAAAAATGTCTCAAACATACAACATTTTAGTCAAAATCATTAGAGCCATTTTCAAGAAAATCAAAATTTTCGAAAAATTTTCCACGTAAAGGGTAGTTTAGGGTGGGGCAATTTTCTTCAAAATCTTCGTGTCTCATCCTTGAAAGACATTAAACTTAAATACCAACTTTGGTTTTTAACCAACTTTTCATTTTTGAGTTATGCTGTCCACAGACTGACACACAGACCTTTTTCTAAAAATGCTTTTTTTGGATTCAGGGGGCCTTAAAACATATATTTCCGGTGAAATCTCGACATCGAATTTTTGGGTGGAATACAATACTTCCCCTACTTACCAGTAGAGAAAGTAAAAATCTCATATGTTCCACTCACATGGCTTTCTCTACTCTTGTATAACCATTCTTACAAACTCTCATTCCGATATCTTCATGTTAGTCGAGATAAACATTTGCAAAAATTATCTTATTATTTCCTTGTAGCTGCAAGGGGAATATGGGAATACAGTAGGTTTTGAGCGATAGTTGATTCTTTTAAAGCTTTGAAATTTCATTCTCTTTGCATGGTTAACATATAAAAATGAATAGCGATGTTCCATTTGACAGAAGTATAAGTTCTCCAAAACTTACACAAATAATGAGGAATATCTCCGAAATGGTTCACTCTACAAAAAAATTTATTTGGATATAAATTGTGTGTTTTAGCAAGATCTACAGTTTGTGTATAGTAAGATATGGTCTTTCTCTTATGGTTTACCAGTTAGGCAAAAGTCATCCAGAGTAAATAGGCCTACATAGGTTATAGCCAGAAAATTCAAGATAGCATTTCATTTGCCATAAATATTTTCAAACATATGGCATTTTAATAAAAATCGTTAGCCATTTTCAGGAGAATAAAAATTTTCAAAAACTTTTCTATGTAAAGGGTAGTGTAGGGTGGAGGAATTTTCTTCAAAATCTTTGTGTTGCATCCTTGAAAGACATTAAACTTAAATACCAACTTAGATTTTTAACTGACTTTTCATTTTTGAGCTATGCTGTCCATAGACTGACACACACACACACACGCACGCACGCACGCACGCACGCACGCACGCACACACACCCACCCACCCACCCACCCACCCACCCACACACCCACCCACCCACACACCCACACACCCACACACCCCCACACACACACACACACACACACACACACACACACACACACACACACACACACCCTTTTCTGAAAATGCTCTTTTTGGATTCAGGGTGCCTTAAAACATATTTCTTGTGAAATCTTTACATTACATTTTTGGGTGGAATGCAATACTTGCTCTACTTCACTATATGTAGTAGAGAAAGTAAAAAGAATGCTACAAAGCTGAATAGGAAGATAAGTATTTTTGTGTTCCTAGTAAAAATAAAGCATTATGTTTGCTATGCCAAAATAAAATGTATGTAACGTAATCACAAAACCAATACATTATGTATCTATTCGGTTCCGTCACTGCATATCATGAAGCTTACCTTGTTTGTAAAGATGTGTGTACACATAAACTAGGAGAATCAGAAAAGACACATGGCCTGCATTTGGTGATAGGGTAAAAGTGGAGAGGGTAAATACTTGATTGCATTTCTGCCAGCCCTCTTCGCCATGCCTTGCCTAATGTAAAAGGCAAAGATTTTTAAATGAATAACCTGAATTTAAGTTTGATGTATTGTTTGTTCTTGACAGTTAATTATCTAATACAAAGAACTCACCATCTATAATTGTAATTTATTTAGTAAGAATGTAGGAAACTACCATAAATATATGCAGAGGTGGTATGTGACTCATCTAATAGGAACAAGGCTGACATATTGACTACCAAATTTTCTTCTCCATGGATACAGTTCTCATGATGATAGGTGACAAGTACTTGGTTATATTTCTTTGACATATGAAGTAACAATATTAATGTAGGTCATCTATTTCTTTACTTCTAGTAAAATAAATTATACTTCAATATTCTATTAGATTTAGGTTATGCTTCCAAACATTTGCAGAGTATTTAAATACAATGGCAACAAATAAATTAATATAAGCAATATTTCTTGATGAATACAATACAAACAAATACTAAACATACTTAAATAACCATTATTAAGAATTTCAATTGATGTATTACTTTTCTTATGTCACAATATCATCTTAACGTTACATATTCTCTCACAAGCTCTTAGAACCTGTCATTGTATCTTAATGCTGGATGATTAATAGCTAGTGCACAGGCTACACCTCTATCATACATAAATACAAAACCTTTTGTGCCAGTAATACAGCCTTTGTAAATTTTACCTTAACAACAATGTTGGATTATTAATTACATTTTTCTATTTCTTCAGGATTTGTAACAGACTCTGAGAATACCAGAGGCATGTATGGGAATGCCTGACAGGACACCAGATAGAAACTCAAGATTTGGCAAAGAACTTGTCTGAAGTTAAATTCAATCAAGAATGGTGTCTTTCTTCATCAGCATTTAAAGAATAAGACAGTTCTATTTTGTTGGTGTTCATAATGAAGTTTAAGAATTGTATTGACTTAGCTGAAATGGACACCAAAATAGAAATCAAACAGGAAGCTTGTTTACTGAAGCAAAGATCAACTGAACCACATTGTGAATCAGAAGAGACTCATGAGTCAGATGCTCATACAGAGAGAGGGTCAGTTCCTTTTGCTTCAGTTTTTATAACGGAGAGTTTTTCCAACGTTCATGGGGTTGATCGTGAAGTGAACAGTGACTCTGATATACATGGGGTTGGTCATGAAGTAGACACTGACTCTAACATACATGGGGTTGATCATAAGCTAGATACTGTCTCCAACATATATGGATTTGTTCATGAAGTAGACGCCATCACCAGAATCAAAGAAGAAGCTAGAGAGTTGGAAAGAGCAGTAACTCAACAGCAGCCTGATTCACTGGATATTCTTGCTTCAGAAGTGCACGTAAAGAACAGATTACCTTCTTTTGTTTTACCTTCGATAGTGGGATCTGTCTCTGACATACATGGGGCTGATCATGAAATAGACACTGACTCCGACATGCATGGGGATGATCATAACAAAAATAACAGAAATGGAATCAAGGAAGAACATACATTTTTGGAAGGAGCAGCTGAAATGATCTCTGAATCAGAAGAGATTGATGTCAAAGATGAGGCAATACATTTGGATACCAGGGTAAGAATTAATAATAGTAATGGTAGTAGTAGTGGTGGTGAGTTTTTTTGTTTTTTTTTTTTGTAGTGTTTAACGCCCACACTTTTACTACATATTTCACCACAGGCGGGCGGTGGTGGCAGGAGGAGGAACAGCAACAGCAATCATACAGTAGCTTTACCATCACCCCTACCCACCACCCCAGCACAACCACCCAACCATGTATAACATTACCATTAAATGCTGCTGCTGCACAACTGATCTGTCGAATCAAATCACAATTGTACTGTCACTGCTATATTGCAGCTCGCACTGCATTAATTTTTTCAACTGTCCCCAATTCCCTCAACTAAGGCAGCATACACACAGATGGCCACTGGGCAACAAATGGCCCCGTTAAATAGGGCTGGAACACCAAGCAGAAGGGTCTTGAAAGAAGAATTTCTAGACCCCGTGGAAAGGAACCAGCTGATGTCAAGTTCATAATGCAGGAAACCTAGCCTCTGAAACATGTCCCGGGAAATTTTAAAAGTAAGTGTTGTTTAGTGTAATTAATTGACTCAAAGTTCCTATTTTAATGGGTAGTACATTAATAATTAAAACATTAATTGGTAAATATCTGTCTGGGAAACCGTAGATTACACTGTATTTTTAGGTGTAGAGAAATCCAATGCAGGTAAATAGTAATCCATTATTATAGAAACTGTGGAGCAAAGGAATTAGTAATGGCTTGTATAGGTTACTTCAAGCAATATGCAGGGTTGGCAGTGGGATATGATGGTGTAGGTTGCGCGTTTGTTCTTGACGAATGACCTTGAGCAGAAATCCAATGAGTGAGCCTACCCTTAATAAACAGGTCAGCAAATGTTTATGCTACGATAACAGACACCTCTGTTTTCCTCTGTCACGCTTATGTATACAGTCTACTGGAAAAGTTTTGTGCGGTACGGATGTATGCATACAACGAAAATAACAGCAATTCAGACAAGGAAGACGAGGGAGAAATGTCGGGAATAGAAGAAATGCAATAAAGTTAAGTGGAAACAGTTATAGAGGTATAGTGTATAATACGTGTGGCTGATATTACTGGAAGTGTGATAAATTTATTTGTAGTGTTGTACTGGTTCAGCTCAGAAGCATGTGCGTCATCTCACTGCAGACTGTACCTCCGCTCTCTTTCAATGCTAACGTTCCCGCAAAAGCTGAGTAGTGACTCGCATTCAACCTTACATATAAAATTTTCATTCGTCAAGAAGTAACGCGCGACCTGTACTTAGGATGTCTTATATCTGGTGGTTTTGAGTGTTGGTAACATAATTCTGAAGCCAGCAATTTATTGTTCTTAATGTTGTGACAGAGAATAAGGAAAACTACTATGTGACAGAAGGTCTGTTTTGCAAATTGTAGACAACCACTCATGTATAGAAAATATTAAAAAGGTGAACTTCCTTCTCAAGATGGCGGCTGATAGATTAGAGGTCGGTTCATGCAGCTGTGCGAAATTAATCTCCAACTGCGGTAATAAGGATCCTTACAGTGATATCCGTGTGCAAAGTGGTGATTTCATAAATGCAGAACCAGATTATGATAAAAGTTTACCTGAATTCTCAACGAAAAATGCGAACCGGATAAATGTTAAATCACGCCGACCATGTGCGGACCGGGAAACTGAGGCGTCTTTACAAATGATAATCCAGGCCCTAAAAAGAGACCTTGATGCTGCAAATATAGAATCATCTAAGTTGAGATAGGCTATACACGAGCTTAAACAAGAAACTCTAAAATTCTAAAATAAGAACAAATTAGAAACTAAAAACTTCACTTATCTTAGTATGTTGATATCCTTTTTCTATTTTTCTGACCCAGGGGTTTCAAGCTATATCCAGCTCATTCTCAAACAAGAAAACTTAATACTGAACCAAAAGCTTAACAGGAGTAGCGGACAACAAACGCTATATAGCAAAGTTGCGAGTTTCTCGAATCCAGAAGGTGAAAAATGGACCACCGTAAAAAGTAAACGGCATAGGCGAGGAAATGAAAGAATTTCTCTGGATCGACAGAAGAACAGCATCACACTTGGCAATAGGTTTGTTGTTGTTGTTAGCTAATGCTGGATTTCTGACAATGAAGTCATTAATCCTCTTGCTCTCCAATATTTTTCACAATGATATTGAAGAGAGCAATAGCAGTAATAGTAACCGTTTTTTACAGAGCAATAGGTTTAAACCTCTGCAAAATGCACCGGAACGTAACCTCAATGACAAACGGGTATCAACACGTGCTCAAATCGAACCAGATAAGAATATTGAGGAAATGGAGCAGTGGAGTAATGGCGACTTTGGCTACGAACCAACAGAAACCTACTATGAGAAAAAAACCGCAATAATACTGGGAGATTCCATCATCCGTCATACAAGCAGACATATTGATGCGAACTCAACGGTCTACTGCTATCCAGGATCTCGGGTCCATCATTTAGAACGGAAGCTCCGAGAAAATACTGATGACCCGGATATCATAATTCTGCACTCAGGAACAAACAATCTCCACTCTTCAAGAAATACAAGTGAAGTGGGGTATGAAATGGAACGTGTTGTAAAGACGGCAAGAGAGCAGTTTCCGCGTGCGAAGATCTGCATTAGTGGCATCTTGAGGAGAAGAGACGTTGACCCATGGTACACGAATGAGGTCAACTCTGCTTTGGAATGGGTTTGCAAGCTGCAAGACTGCATTTTTTTAGACGGAAATGCTTGGATAAAGGATCGAGACTTGGCAAGGGATGGTCTTCATTTAAATAGGAGGGGAGCAGACAAGCTTAGCAGGTTACTAAATCGTGTGATAAACAAAATTAGTTCAAAAAACTAGACATGGTCTATAGGGTTGCAAATTACTGTAGTGCATCTGTGTGCAACCAAACTGGGTGTGAAGTGAACTGGATACGGTGCAAGAGTGATGAAAAAAGTGTCTGTAGTGAATCAATGAGATACATCTCAACAAGGGACATCTCAACATTCCCAGAAACACAAGATGCCAGCACAGAACTATGGCGATCCACAAGACAGAAGAAGCCCAAGGATGTAGGAGATTTTTTATAAATACAAAATGCAGTGCAGGTATTCCTAAGGATAAGGGTAGACCACTTAAAATATTTCATCAAAATTTTCAAAGTTTAAGGAATAAAAAAGCCAATTTAGAAACATTGCTGCATGACCATAGGGATTTAGATGTAATCTGTATTTCTGAGCACTGGTTAAATGAAAATGAAATTGAATTTTTCACAATACCTAATTTTTACTTAATAATTGAATTCTGTAGGAAAACTATGAAGCATGGAGGTACATGTATATATGTAAATTCCAATATAGTCGCTAAACCTTGCACATATTTCTCAGATTTAAATATTGAAGGAAAATTTGAGTCTTGCACAGTAGAACTAACACATTTCAATTTATTAATAACTTGTATATATAGGCCCCCGAACAGTAGCACTGACTTGCTTATTGATTGCTTAGAAATAATAAATCAGACAGCATTAAACAAAGAAAAGGAACATATAATCGTGGGTGATTTAAATGTTAATTTTCTAGATAAGGTACCCAAACCAGAGTTAATGTGTATGCTAAATTCTTTTGGAATGGAGCCAGTAGTATTTGTGCCCACTAGAGTAACACTACAATGTCAATCAACACTGGACCAAATTATTATAAACAAAACAATATGGGAGTATAGCTTGCAGGTAATTGAAACAGGATTTTCAGATCACTTAGCTCAGATTGTATGTATTCAAAGCAAAATCAGATGTAAGTTACCAAACAAAAAGCTCGGTTATAAACGCATAAGGGTGATCAATGAAAATAACTTAGATTATTTAAACTATTTACTACAAAATCAATCGTGGGATCTGGTATATCAACACCAGTCGGTAGATGGTGCATATAATGAGTTTTTTAGCATTTTCAATTATTGCTTCCAAACAGCCTTGCCAAAAACAAGAGTGCCAATTTCGCAACCAAAAAACAAATGGATAACACCTGTTATTATAAATTCAAGTCGCAGAATGAAATTTCTTAGTAGAATCATAAAAGCTGGAAATGTTTCAGAACAATTCAAAACCTACTATAAAAAATATAAACATGTGTATAGCAAAGTGTTGATTGAAGCAAAAAAATTACATAATGCAAACTTAATACGTGAATCGCAAAACAAATCAAAAGCCATGTGGACCTTAATTAAACGAGAAATTAAACAAGATAAGAATATGCCTGAGAATGTACACCTTAGACACAAGGGAACTAACATAAGTGATCCAAAACAAGTAGCCAATTTATTTAATAACTATTACACAAATATAGCTCAAAATAGTTTGCATGATAACCTGCAGAAAAGTTTCCCACAGCCAAATAGATACCCAAACCAATGCAGTAGTATGTATTTAACCCCAGTCACAGAGATGGAATTGGTAAGTATAGTCAAGGGTTTGAAATGTAAATCATCCTGTGGTATTGATGAAATTCCTGACAGTGTTATAAAGAACTGCTACCAAAATATAATAAAACCCCTTTGTCACATAATAAACCTCTCATTTTCATTGGGTAAATTTCCAGAAAAACTGAAGGTAGCTAAGGTTAAACCTCTCTTTAAGAAGGGGGAAAAATTTGATGTAGGTAACTATAGACCTGTATCACTACTTTCAGTTTTTTCAAAATTAATAGAAAAAGTAATGTATGTAAGACTTACATCATTCCTCAATAAACACAACACAATTACAAACAAACAACATGGATTTCGTAAAGGCAAGTCAATAAATACAGCAATAGCAGATTTTGTTAAACGTGTATATGAATCTATGGATAAAAAAGAAGAAAATATTGGTATATTTTTAGATTTGTCGAAGGCATTTGACTTAGTAGAACACAACATTTTATTGGAAAAACTAGCTGTTATCGGTATACGTGGAATAGTGAACAAGTGGTTTAAAGAATATTTAACTGCTCGACAACAGATGGTAGAAATTACTTATGCGCATGTAAATTCAAATGAAATTACAACATATTTATCATCTATGGCAGCGATACAATATGGAGTCCCCCAAGGTTCAATTCTTGGACCTGTTTTGTTTTTGATATATATAAATGATTTAGAGTATTCCTTAAAAAATAGTTATCCAACATTATTTGCTGATGATACAAATTTATATATTTCTGGTTACAACTTGAGGTCCTTAGAATGTAAGATAGAACAGACAATATCTGAATTGCTAAACTGGTTCAGCATTAATAGATTATCAATAAATACAGAAAAAACAATAGCAATAGCTTTTCATCATAAACAAAATACACTTACTAGTCATCCCTTTATAAAGTTCCAGGACAAATATATCTCATATACAGATAGTACAAAATTTCTAGGAGTATGGGTGGATGAAAATTTAAAGTGGTCGGCTCACATTCAAAAGCTAACGCAAAAGCTGAGTAAAATAACTTATGCTATCACAGTCATTTCAAAAATCATGGACTTGAAATCAGTTTTATCTCTATATCATGCATATTTTCAATCTGTTCTTTCCTTTGGAATATTATTTTGGGGTAATTCAACAGGAGCAAAATCTATTTTTAAAATGCAAAAAAGGGCAATTAGGATCATGCTACATGTTAATAAAAGAACCAGTTGTAGACCACTATTTAAGGAATTAAATATATTGCCCCTACCCTGTATTTATATATATGAAACATTATGCTACGTAAAATCTAATCTCAGTACATACACAACAAACTCACAGATACATTCCCATGACACCAGAAGAAAAGATCACCTCCATGTAATCACACATAGCACAAGTTCTTTTGAAAAAAGTTTTGTATATACTGGCCTCCAGCTTTATAACAAATTACCCAATTATCTGAAGCAAATACCTGCACTGCATAGATTTAGGATTTGTCTCAAAAAACTTCTCTCACTCCATTGTTTTTACAGTACAAATGAATACTATAAGTACTTTGACAATTAATTTTTTAAGGTATTTTATAAATGTATACATGCTTTTATTTAGTATTTTGAGGTAATACCTCAATTTTGTAAAATTATATCACTTGTACATATTGTAAAATATTGATAAACCTGTAAATAATTGTAAAGATCTTGGACGTGTTCTATATCATGTATTATGATCCAAAGAACCAATAAAACTACTACTACTACTACTACTACTACTACTACTACTTATATTCGACACCGATCAAGATGGTGATTGACAGTTGCTATCCATTGACAGAAAGGTCTAAATGAGCCGGAGGGATGAATATGTCATTGTGGTTGTCATAGCAACAAAACGAAGAACCAATTAGAACTAAGATGTTTCCATAGCAACAATAGGTTTGTTATTATAATTAATCTAAATTCTGTGGTTTTCCCCATTACTTTTTCATTCCTGTAGCTTGCAGTGGTGGCTCGCAGTGAAAATTTTAGCGCAGGCAAAGTGTGATGACAACGATGATGATAGCAATACTGAATAATAAAAATAATTAATAGTAATTATTATCAATTATTATTTTTATTAAAGATTGGATTGGATAGAAAACAATTTTTGAATTCCTTAAATTTAGAAGTCTACCAATAGGAGAAATTCTAACTTATCTATGTCTGTGAATCTTGTCCGTAATTGTAGAATAATGTTATCCAAGATTTCGAAATAAAGCTGTCAGTATTGTACTGCGTTTTTATTTGAGGTGAAAATTGCCATTTTGAGATTTTTTTATATCATTTAATATACTGATGTATTCTTCAGCTTTTTTCTTACTCCTCCTTTCCTTAAGTTCCTTTATTTGCTTTTGTAGTGCTGAGAAACAATACTGTATATCCAACGACTTCTTTTGCAATATGTCGAAAAGAATTTCAGTCATTGAAAATAATGTCTTTATAAACATTTAACAAAAACACGAACTTATAATTTTGAAGGTAATTCTTTGGTCCTATAGCTCCATTAATTATAGATTCAGGATTAGAAATGGGATCATCTTCAATTTCACTACATGCCTAAATTAATTTATCTCTTTCTATTTTTGAGAATTTTGGCATTAGAGCTTCAACGTCGATATCCTTTTTCCTACTGCCCTAACTAAAACTGCTGTATGCTTGGACGACTTGTGAAAATAAGCAGGAAATGCCTTAAGGCTAGATTAGAAAGGAAAAGACATGCATCTTTTATACATTTAGTCCCATTTTGTAGTACAAGATCAAGTCTATGGACGCAACAGTGTGTGGAGCATGTCTTTTTACAAGGGTTTGGAGTCCTGAAATCTCACCAGCCATTACGCTAGCCCGATCATAGCACTGACCAATTAACTTATCTTTAATATTACATATATTCCTTTAACTACAAGTAATGAGGTGCACAAATCTACAGCGGTCCTGCTTGAACTAACTTTGTGAAAGCCACAATAATACTAGCACAGAATGACAAAGAAAGGGTTCCGCGATTTCAATCTCAGAGATCTTCATTCCTGGAGTATGGCTGTTCGGAAGAAGTCACATAAATTCGGATTCAAGCTGGCTCGGGGTGCTGAGTGCTGGCAGACGCGTCTACGCATGCTCGGAGTGCGTATAAAGGTGGGAAATTACCTTATCCTTGTTCAAGGGCCTCGTGCTGAGAAAAAGGACCGTGCCGGCAGAGGTGAAACTAGCCGGCTTTCCAGTACCCAGGCTCCATACGCGTCATTTCTGCCGCGCGCTTCAAACCGCAGCGCATTTTTGATGAATCGGAATTAAGATTCTAGGATTTGACCGTGCGCTGGTCATTATAACCGAGAAAACTTTTCTTGAACTACAATTTATGGAAAATGATGGTTCAAATGATAAAATGCAGAATCATAGCTAAACATTATCTGTTGATGTATTAAGGTAGGGCAGGCAATGCCTACCCTGCCTACTCTGAGGAGCCGCACCTGGTAGCTTGTTCTTTCCCTAAATCCTTCATGTTAAGCATGGATTACTCATTCTTGTAACATGAAGTTAAATTCTAACATTAAATTATGACATAGATTATGTAAAGTTAAGGAATGTTCTGCAATAGAATATACATGTGGATTATGTATTCTATGCCACATTTTCAACTGATCCAATCCTGTATACAGGGTGTCCCTAATGTAAGTCTCATTTTCACTCATTTACAGCATGTAACCTAGCAAACAATTTGTGATAAATAAAGTCACATATGACCGCCTCCACAGCACAGTGAGTAGCGCGCTTGCCTCTTGCACAGAGGACCTGGGTTTGATCCCCATTGGGATTTTTCTCCCACTGGGATTTCTGGCATGGGGTGCACTCAGTCTCATTAGATCCCAGGGTGACCAATTGATGAGCTACTTGATGGAAAAGTAGTGACTCCAGGTCATGAAGGCTGCATAACTGACCTGGAGGGCTTGGAGTGCTGACCACGTCCCACCCTCGAGTACTGCACCCCACCAATGATGTCTCTAGTGGGCAGAGGTGGGTGACGCAGCGGCTGGGTGGCAAGCCAAGGCTCTTCCTGGGCTGTAGTGCTAGTGGTTTAGTTTTAAGGTAACACATGCAAGAGAAATTTGTAAGGTTTATTGTTGTTTGATTGTATAGCTCCCTGGTTGGCCATAAGCTGTGCTGAAAAATCATATTGTGTCTTGCAGTTTGATAGACATAATTGTGCTCTTTTTGAAAGACATTTGGTAAAGCAGCTTGCAGTAGGATGGTGATAAAGAAGTAATATCACTAATTTGTAATGAAGGATGTTTGTGTTCGCACAAAAAGACTGGATGTCCAGGAGTTACTAAAAGTGTTCAGCATGTACAGCTGCAGGATCTATGAATGAGGATTGAAGAAGCCTTGGCTATGGTGACACCCAACATGTTATCCAGAGTCTGGCAGGGGTTAGAATATTGTATGGACATTTGTCACACCACACATGACACTTGTATCGAACTTCTGGATTAAAACAATAAAACCGGGCAACTTGTGCATCATATGAATCATCAAGCTGCGTTGAATGTTAAATAGTATTTGTACAAAGGAAAGATTAAAGTGGGACTTACTTTAGGGACAACGTTTATACGAAAAGGCTAATTTTCCAGGAAATCCTCCAGCTGGCTAAGATTTTGTGGTAAATGCAGTCAATGGTTTTTGAAGGATCTAAGAACAGCAAGTTTTATAATGGTTTTGTAAGAACATATCTACATGGTTAGATTGGATGTAAAGAGAAAATTTGGAGTATTTCTCTGCAAGTGTGAGGCAGAAACTGGCATTACAATACATTCTATTGTTGCAGGATCAGTTATCAGATGGAGATCAGAAGTTACTGTCGCCAGAACCAACAAGGTAAGACTGCTGGAGTCTATACACTACATTACACTGTGCCTTGATTCACTGTCTACTTAGAGGTTAAGCTTTAGCTTAAACTTCTCTGGTATTGACTCAACTTAAACTTAATTCAGTGCATAAAACAAGGCAAGCCTTTTTATAGATTAATCTTATTTCTTAAAGGGAATGAAACACAAAAATGAATATTTCATTTGGCACATTAGTTAATTTGTCATCAAGAACAGGTGGCAACGCAGGCAGTTTCACCGTCCCAGCATGAGTGGTTCTCATGTTAAGCACAGTTAATTATTTGATGCATGACATCATTTGTTTAACTGAATTCAGACAGGATGTGGTATTTAAACGTTTAACACAGCTGACATGTTAATGCCTACTAGGTGAGGAACAGGAACCAAAATTCTGCTTTGAAAATGAGTGAACGTGGTATCTGTCCTTGTCAGTTTAAACCCCAAAAGTGTGATTTTGAAGATTTAAATCATTGCTATGGAGGTTGTGAAACTGTGAACACAAACCTTGAAAAGTAGAAGTAGAGATGCCCAAGCAAAAATGAAGTATTTTGCTGTATCTTGATTTCCATATATGGAGACATTCTGTGCTTCTTCTTGTTCTTCGTTACCATTTGTATCAAAATCTGAAGTATTGGCTTCATAGAAATTTTCATTCAGCTTATCCTGATTTTCATCATCATTGTTTTGTAGATACTTTCAGTTGCCAGCAGTATATATTTCCTTATGGTTTTTTTCATCACCTATTCTGAATTCTGTTTTACCACTTTTATCATCATCGCGTTCACTGTCAGCCTTATTGCAAGTAGCATTATCACATAACTGGGTTTACATTTCCTAGCTTTATACCTTTTTGTTGTTTGCTTTTGGATGAAATTGTTTTAATAGAATCTGATACCTGGAAGGTATCTTCATTTTTCCTTATAGTAAGAATAGTTCCAGGTTTTAATGAAGGCCCTCTGAAATTTTTATCCGACATAAACGGCTTTTTACTGTCTACATTTTAAGTACAGGAAGTATTGTATTCCACCCAAAAATTCAATGTTGAGATTTCACCGGAAATATATGTTTTGACGCCCCCTGAATAAAAAAAAAAAGCATTTTTAGAAAAAGGTATATGTATATGCGTGTGTGTGTGTCTGTCTGTCTGTCTCTTTCAGTCTGTGGACAGCATAACTCAAACGAAAAGTTGGTTAAAAATGAAAGTTGGTATTTAAGGTTAATGTCTTTCAAGGATGTGACACAAACATTTTGAAGAAAATTGCTCCACCCTGAACTACACTTTACATGGAACATTTTTTGAAAATTTTTAATTTCTCAAAAATGGCTGTAAAAATTTTGATTAAAATGTCATATGTTTGAGATATTTTTATGGCAAATGAAATGTATATTTTGAATTTTCTGTCTATAGCCCAGGTATTCCTGTTTAGTCTTGATGACATGCATAACTGGTAAACAGTAAGAGATAGGCTAAATCCTAGTCAGAAAATGTTAGAAAACACACTTTATGTCCAAATGATTGGTTTCTTCTTCTTTCTTCCTTTTTCTTTTGTGGAGAGAACAATTTTGGTGATATTCCATGTTATTTGTGTAAGTTCTGCAATACTTCTACTTTTCTCAAAAGGAAGTTCGTTATTAATTTTTTATCTGTTTGCTGTGCAAAGAGAACAGAATTTGAAAGCTTTCATAAAGCGACCAGCTTTAAAAGATTTGACTATGGCTCAAGGCCTAGTGTATTCCCATTTTAGTATTTACTGAAATCACCTGACAAAGCGTCATTGTTGTTAATATTATGACATTGGTGCCAAAAGCATCCAAAGTAGACCGCTCCTTGAAGCAACGTGGCATGGAGCAGCAAATAACTTTTAGAGTATTAAAAAGGTTAAGTGCAAAAGTTTATGTGAGAAAAAGGATTAACAGTGTAATTTTTCAAAGTTTCTGTAAGTGAGGACACAACTAAGTGTAATTGTAAAGAAAATAAAGTAATTGAGAAGTTACACTGGAGTCAGAAGAGCAACAATATCACAGCAATACGGAAGAAATCATGAAACAACTACCTGCTAGCATGACAGAGATGAAGGCAAAAATGAAAATGTGAATTCTGGAATGTGGCAAATGGAGACAAAAATGGATTCCGGAATGCAGCAGAGTAGTGAATTTGTGGAGTTTTAAGGGCCCGTCAGTGAGGTTATTTGGGTCCATAGTCATACAATAAAGTCTAAAACACTCACAGGGTTAAAATAAGGAAGATTAAAAGAGAAGGTTAAAATACTAAACAACTAAAACAGTGAAATGTATGGGATAAATAGCTTAAAATACCACAAAAAGATCTCAAAAATCTAAAAGCCACCTAAAACTAAAAAACAAGTCTGACCTAAAAAATCAATTGGTTAAAATACCCTAAAAATCTAAAACCCACCTATAACTACAACACGTCATACATGGTTATCAAACCCAATATTGGCAAAACACTGAGTCTCGACTACAGACACCATGTCGTCACCCAAAATGAGGGTTGGTGTACACCCCAGACCAATGGACTGGCACTCATGAGCGTATTGCAGACAATCTGTTAGTACATATGTGATGGAGAGTTGAGCACCACATGTGAGTGGCTCGCATGTGACCTATTCTCAGGCAGATGAGAATAACTTATGCCCATCTGGAATCCCTGCAGGGGATTAGCTAGGGTTGAATGCCATCCTTAATTGCCTGCAAGTGACTGCCTGGGAATGCAGCAGATGATAACAGAAATGTTCAATATGAAGTTAGAGCTATTGCAACTAGGAAGCCGAGAAAGATTTTGGTCAATGCGTTAACATCCCAGAGGGCGTTGGATAATATCTTAGCACCCTGGAAGACAGTGTCGACAGCAACACCATGCAACCGAATGCTAAGGTGGAACAAATTCATGGCAAAACTAAGAACTTGGAGATTGAGACACCAGGACGTGCCACACAACATCTGCGCGTGCTGAGTCATTTAAGTATGACGGCATGCGGACCCTTGAAATCTTTTTCAGACAACTTGCCACCATTGCCGCCCACAACCAATGGACAACAGAAAGAGAAGCTATGCTGCCCTCCCAGGCAGCAGAAGCACTGAACACGGTTTCTACATCGGCGGCATACCAAGGTATCTGAGAGACTCTCAAAAGCTGGTTTGGAAACCACCATCTGGCTGCAGCCTATCATAGCCAGCTTAAGTCAAAGCTGTAACAGCCAGGGGAGATGCTACAGGAGTTTGCTTTGGCCATTGAACAACTGGTAAATAAACTTCTGGTGGACCTCCCGATGGATATGTGTCCCAGGAAGCTGCCTTCTCCATCGACGGACTGCGCAAAACTGAGATATGTCAGCACCTTATGCTCAGGGAGTACAAGACCAATCCATGATGCACTGATGGCCGCGCTGAGGATAGAGGCAGCCAAGGTAACAACCATCCCAACGTTAAATACAAGGAACCTCCGATATGATGGGGGCAAAGGATGCAGCTGGAGATCTTTTAGCTGGGGTGTGTGCTGGAGGTGTGGCCTGCGACGACATGTGATGCAGGTGGAAAATGGGAAAGTAGAAGAGGGAATGAAGAGGGCCATGTGGGGACTGTCATTGCCAACCCCTCGAGTGATGCTGCATGCTTTCTGCCGGAGTTTGGACAATAGCCTAATCGCGGTTGTACACATGATGCAAGGGGGAAACGGGAAAGTACCAGAATGATGGGCATGTCGGGGCTGTCATTGCCAACTCCTCAAGTGATGCTGCGTGCTTTGTACCAGAGGATGGATGATAGCCTAATCATGGATGGATGGGTATGAGGGAAGCAGCACCAGATACTGCTAGATGCGGATGCAGCCGTAACCATGATCCAACCTGATGTGGTAAAGGGCTTGCTGTCAAGGATACCAGCCTAATCATGGATGGATGGGTATGAGGGAAGCAGTACCAGATACTGCTAGATGCGGGTGCAGCCGTAACCATGATCCAACCTGATGTGGCATAGGGCTTGCTGTCAAGGATACCAGATTGACCCTGCCAGATAGTGGCTTGAGTTGACCGTGGGGCGGAACATTATAAATCTGAGGGTGATTGTCATGAGGGTGGCTGAGGAAGTGATACTAGGACTGGATGTCCTCAGAAGCCATGACGTGATGGTCGATGTTGGTAGGAGGATCTTGCAACATGGTCGAGATGAGGTGACCCTTGTTAACCCAATCGAGCAACCAGGGATGTGCATGGCAGCCCTGATAATGTAGTAGTGCCCATGCAAATTGAGATGGTTGTTCAGGCATGGCTGGAGGGGAAACTGTCAAGAAATCTCATGCTGGACAAGAAGTCGCCCTTAGGGGGATTGTGTATTGCCAGGTTCATTGTTGCCCTGCTGGAAGGAAGTGCCTGTAGACTGTTGAGTCCTTTGGACAGCAATTGGGATATATATGACGGAACTGCGCTGGTAAAGGGCAAGCCAACTGTGAGTGTGACATTGTCCGAAGGATCGGTGGAGCCAGCCCAATTGCAAGACCTGGGCCCCCAGCTGCTTTTCAGTCACAGGAACGCCGATTATGGCAATAGTAAAGGCATGAGATTTCCATAAGTACCTGTATGGTTAGCCATTGTATCTGAGGACTGACCAATTCTGCTCTCACCTGGCTTCAAAAACCTAGAGGGCCAGATGCCCAAGGATCCAGAGGCTCCAGAAGTATAACTTTACCTCAGAACAATGGAAGGGAAAGAACCCCTCCAATGCAGATGCCTTGCAGAGAAGACTGCCTAGAGAAGTATGGCCACTACAGTAGGGTGGAGGAGAAGGAGCACACTGTAGCTATCCATATGATTTAAAGAGTGCCTGCAGATGGATAGGATAGTGCAGGACTGAGGAGAGAACAGCTGGCAGACATCCATTTAAGGACACTCCTCCAAGAAGTGGAAGCAGGAACCAGGATGAGCTGGGAGGACATCGCACCCAGGAGCAGCAAGTATAAGTCTTACTGGTCACAGTGGGACTCACTGAAGATCAAGGACAGTGTGTTGTACCGAATCTGGGAGTCACCAGAAGGAAAGACCTAGAGAGAGCAGCTGGTACTTGCACGGAGTAAGGGTATGGAGGTCCTGGAGAAGGTACAATCAGGTTCCTTGGGAGAGCATCTTGGACCCAACTGCACTGTCGACTAGATGCAAGAGCGATACTACTGGTTGAGACTACAGCCAGTTGCTGAGAAGTGGTGCTGCCTATGTCATGTGTGTGCAGCAAGTTACGGCCTGCAGACCAGGAGCTCAGGCCACATACAGCAGTGTAATATGGGAGCACATTCAAGCACATCACTATCGATATAGCTGGACTGTTCCCTGCATCCGACAGAAGCAATAAGTATCTGCTAGTGGTCATGGACTACTTCACAAAGTGGCCGGCAGTGTATCCAATCCCTAACCAGGAGGCCAAAACAATTATGGACTGCCTTGTGGAAGAACTGTTATGCTGATTTAGAGTGCCACCAGAACCGCATGGCGATCAGGGCAGAAACTTCAAGTCCAATCTGATGAAAACAACACTAGAGTGACTGAGAGCACACAAGTCGCGCACAACGTCCCTCCATCCACAATCAGATGGCATGGTTGAGAAGTACATTAAGACCCCCTAAGATCCCAGGAAAGTCTCAGCCAACCACCAGAGGGACTGGGATGTCAGGGTACCATTGTTCTTGCTGGCTTATCGTTCATCTATGCACGACACCAACTAGTTTGGTGTCCAGCAGAGAATTGCACCTTCCATGTGACATGATGTTTGGAAGTCCCCCTCTTCATGGTGTGCATGAGTTGACCTGTCAGTACATCCAGGTAGTGAGTGACTAGATGAAGACTCAGCATAACCAGCAAGCCAACAGCCTAGGGTTCCAGTAGGATGATTTGATATGGCTGTATCATCCTATCTGGACCAAAGGGTGCTGCCCCAAGCTCCAACAACCATGACAAGGACCGTACCACATGGTAAAAGGGATCAATAATGTAGTCTACTGCATCCAGAGGCTGCCATATGGGAGGATGCTGGTGGTACATTTGGATCGTCTGGCCCACTATAATGGCACTGCTCAAGGCGAGCAATGTTGAAGGGTCCCCATTTGACATTGGTGCCAACCTCTTTGTAGAAAGCATCCAAAGTAGAATGCTCCATGGTATGGCATGATCATTGCTAAGGAGCAGCAAGTAACTTTTAGAGTGTTAAAAAGGTTAACTGAAAGTTCATGCGAGCAAAAGAGTTAACGTGTAATTTTGTCAAAGTTTGTGTAAGTGAGGACACAACAAAATGTAATTATAAAGTAATTAAGAAGTTAAAAAGTTACAATATCTATGATGAACTTGTCCCCCATGTCGTACACAGACTGAAGACTTTGTATTGGTTTTCTACATCCTCTACATGCTTCATGTGTTTCTGCCACTGTTGTAGAGTCATTTCGCTGCCTGTTCCTTTTAAGATCTATATTGTTTCACATACTTGTTACTTCTTTACATTCCTAGATGCCTCTGAACACTTTGTGACCACACCACTTTAATTGGATTTAAAATACAGTGATAAGGGGGTAATCTTACAACAATATGCCCATATGAAGCAGCCATCTTGTCAGTTATGTACCTCTTAAATCTATCATGTGGTGGTAACTGCAATGAATTCAATCAAGACTGGTATTGTGGGAACAGAATTCAGAATAGACATGTTATTCTTTTCCATGTGTTTGAGAATATTTTTTTTTTTTTTCCCAAGTTGTGGCAGGTTTCAGGTTTAGGTTATGACTGTGATAGGGAGCATTATCTAATTCAATCACTGATGGTTCTGCTAATAATTGCAAGATGCTATTTTCAAACCAGTCTTCAAAATCTGCGTTTATTGAACCGTGATAATCTGCAGGTGCATTAGTCAGACATTTATGTGTCGCAAATAAAGCATCCTTCACAAAGCCCAATCTTCTACCAAATGTATAATTCCAGTCCTCTCACCTTTACTGAGGGGTGTAGTTATAAAACAATTGTCACTGTAATCAGACCATTTTTCATAAGGTAGGAATTACTGTCACACCATGTTTGATCTAAGTATGTATCATTGTAACGCTGCGCATGAAGATGACTGAATTGGCTCAGATATTTATACCTCCATGTCACTATTTCATTTGACTCAGCTCTAATACTTTCCTTGTTATAGAACCATTCTCAAATCCCATAGATAACAACAGGCTATGCACTATACTTTTACTGTATGGGAACACACAGTCACTTCCAGCCATCTTCTTGTACATTATTTCCATCAGTTGGTGAACAGTGGGAAATTCATCTTTTGTGTAACATTCGTACACGTCAATCTTGTTAAATAAAACCTTAGAACATATTTGTACTCTGCTTCCTTATTGCTTCCTCTCCCAATAATGCCCCTGGCATTGAATTGGGAGATCATCATTTATCAATTCACCATTCATATTGCTATCATCAGTTTCCCTACTCTCATTATTCTCTTACTGTTCAGTCACGATCTAAAGAGAAACATTGTAACCACATTTATAGCATTACACAATTGATGTGCAACTAGTATTTTGCAACACTGCCTCAGAAAGCCTGCCTCTCTCCTCACGAGTGACTCAGTCATTCTAATGAACTTGCACTGGGGGTATGGGGTGGAATGGGTTAGGCAAACTCTTACATCTTGGAAATAAGTCAGTTAAAAATCTGAATAAATTATACCAGCTTGATTTTATCTTTACTTCTGTTTGTATATTTTGTTTAACCTATCATTAACCTCTGTGCATCAATAAAGTAAACCCTGGCGCGACAGCCCATGAAGGGCCAAGGCCTAGCGCACAGCCGCTGCATCCCTCGCCTCTACCCACTACAGGCATGATTGGTGAGGTGCAGTACTGGAGGGTTGGACGTGGTCAGCGCCCAGAGCCCTTCCGGCCAGTTATGCGGTCTGCTCGACCTGGGGCAGCTACTTCTCCATCAAGTAGCTCCTCAATTGGTCCCTCTGGGACCTAACGAGGCTGAGTGCACCCCATGCTATGCATCAGTGCTGCATATATTTGTTACTGATTTTTCTATTTCAGATTGGATATGGGGATGGCACGGAACTATGAATCTGCCATTGTCACCGCAGATTTAGATAAAAGCTGCATAAATTTCGGAGAAAATGACACCCATTGTGATGTGGACACAAGTGCAATTATGGCATGTGATAATAGAGACGTTGTGAATTACAGAACATTACACAGATGTGAAATCTGCAGCATGCACTTTAGCGCAGCATCTTCTTTACAAGGTCACATTGCCATTCATGAAGGCAAAAGGAAACACCAGTGTAACATTTGCAACAAAAGCTTTCGTGATACATCATCTGTGAAAAGGCATAGATTAACTCATGAGGGCAAAAAGCCATACAAGTGTAACATTTGTAATAAGGGCTTTACTTCTGCATCTCATTTGCGCACTCATAATTTAATTCATGAAGGTAAATGTCCTTACAAATGTAGCATTTGTGATAAGGGCTTTTTTACAAAATCCAATTTGAAAACGCATACCTTAATTCATGAGGGAATACGATTTAAATGTGAGAGGTGTGATAAGAGCTTTAATGCATCATCAAGTTTGAAAACACATAGTTTAGTTCATGATGGAATACGGTTTAAATGTGACAAGTGTGATAAGAGCTATAGTACATCAGATAAATTGAAAATGCATTATTTAATTCATGAGGGGATATGGTTTAAATGTGAGAAATGTGATAAAAGCTTTACTACATCATCAAGTTTGAGAACACACAGCTTAATTCATGATGGAAATCGATTTAAATGTGAGAAGTGTGATAAGAGCTTTACTGCATCATCAAGTTTGAGAACACACAGCTTAATTCATGATGGAAATCGATTTAAATGTGAGAAGTGTGATAAGAGCTTTAATACCTCATCAGATCTGAAAACGCATACTTTAATTCATGAGGGAATACGATTTAAATGTGAGAAGTGTGATAAGAGCTTTAATTCATCATCAAGCTTGAGAAAACATAGTTTAGTTCACAAGGGAATACGGTTTAAATGTGAGAAATGTGATAAAAGCTTTACTACATCATCAAGTATGAGAACACACAGCTTAATTCACGAGGGAATACAGTTTAATTGTGAAAAGTGCAACAAGAGCTATAATACCCCATCAGAACTGAAAAAGCATAGTTTAATTCATGAGGGAATACGATTTAAATGTGACAAGTGTGATAAGAGCTTTAACGCCTCATTATATTTGAAAAGGCATACTTTACTTCATGATGGAATACGATTTAAATGTGCGAAGTGTGATAAGAGCTTTAGCACATCAGCAAAATTGAAAATGCATAATTCAATTCATGAGGGAATGCAGTTTAAATGTGAGAAATGTGATAAAAGCTTTACTACATCTTCAAGTTTGAGAATACATTGCTTAATTCATGAGGGAATACAGTTTAAATGTGAGAAGTGTGATAAGAGTTTTAGTACACCATCCTATTTGAAAACACATAGTTTAATTCATGAGGGAATACGGTTTGAGTGTGAGAAGTGTGATAAGATCTTTAACACATCATCAAGTTTGAAAAAACACAATTTAATTCATGAGGGAATAGAGTTTAAATGTGAGAAGTGTGATAAGAGCTTCAGTACATCATCAAATTTGAAAAAACATAGTTTAATTCATGATGGACAGTTTAAATGTGAGAAGTGTGATAAGAGCTTTAGTACATCATCAAATTTGCAAACACACAGTTTAATTCATGATGGAATAGTTTCAGTGTGATAAGTACTTTCATACATCATCAAGTTTGAAAACAGACTTTTTAATTCATGAGGGAATACAGTTTAAATGTGATAAGAGCTTAACTGGATTATCACATTTGAAAGAGCATACCTTGATTCACAAAGGAATACAGTTTAAATGTGATAAGAGTGATAAGAACTTTACTTCATGATCAAGTTTGAAAACAAACAGTTTAAGTCATGATGGAATACAGTTTAAATGTTAGAAATGTGATAAGAGCTTTATTGCACCTTCAAGTTTGAAAATACACAGTGTAATTCATGTGGAGAAACAACTATGCACATGAATGACATGTAAGTAGGGCTTCAGTCAAATTGTCCATTTGAAAGCTCATAATTTAGTTAATTTAAATAGATCATTAAATATGACTAGTGTGTTGAAAAGTTTACTGCAACATTAAAGCAGCTGGGTAAAAGTTGAAATTAATGTAACATGTATGTTATAAGGTAGATTTGCGATATAATATATCCACAATCAGACCTTACAAGATATTGATTTCATCACAATGGCAATGCGATGTTTAGTGAGTAAGTAATGGTGTTAGGGCCCATCGACAACTAGGTCATTAGGGCCCCCTGTGTGTTTACAATGCCTTACATATTAAACCTAACTATTAATAAAATTATACCTACTATTATTAATTTATACCATATTCATACTGATAATATGTTACTGGCCAGTGGCAGCTGCCTCAAAGATGCTCAAGGTCAAGCTAATTCACACCACAGTTGGTAAATATGCTGCCTAACGACAATGGAGCAGACAGAATAAAGACTGCTATGAGCACAGCTGAACAAAGTGTTTTCAGAGTGTTCGAGAAACGTTTGACTGCAAGGTCATTTACAAGAAGTTTGACAAGATATATATTTCCCAGAGAAGTCATCAAGTAGTTCACCTGCACTATAAAAGCAAGTGAAGGACCTAGCATTAGAGCAGTTCTACAGATTTGAGTATTGATTAAGTTTAAGGAGTTAGTCTTTATGTGCATGTTGTGTACTGTCAGTGTTAAGAGAATTTGTGGGTATTGTCAGAGACAGATTTGAACATTTAGTCATTGTTTCTGAGTTGTTTGTTACGTGAAGCAGTTTTTAGTGCATGTGTTGTCAAAGCCAGCTAAGTTTTAGACAGAATAGAACTGAAAGACTTAGGTATTTTTCAAGGTTTCAATCAGAACGGCTCTGAGTTGCAAGGTCAAGAAGAGTTCTAAATTGTGTTATCAATGAAGTAGCGTAAAGTGTTTTGTGGTTCAGTATAGAGAAAGTGACAGTTACAGAGTAACGTAACTTCACGTGTCAATATTTTGGAATATAAATCATTAAATACATATAATTCACACGGCGAAAAGTCATTGTAAATGCTATAAGTGTAATGTTTTTGTGTAGCATCACACCAAGAGCTGTTATGCTCCTCTGTTGGAAGATACACACGTGTAGAAGTAATACTGAGATACAGCTCCGCGCATGTGATGAGGTGGGGCTAGGTGGGAATCTTGCAGAAGTTAGTGCTTCACTTCCTGCTACCTCCGGCTATCGTCTTACATCGTCGTCCTCCGGAAGTATCCTGGGTTTGATGGGGTGACTAAGGTTTTTGATGAAACATGGACTCTCCTTTGGTAAAAGGATTGAAGATTTCAGGTGGTGGGAAAGCAGCGAAAGTAACTGGTCTGGTGTAGTTTCAGGAACAATGTACCTTTGTTTTATTTTATTAAATTCACTACTAATTGAACATTAGCGTCGGTGTTAAAATACTGTCCTTCGTTGCTGACCTGTGCGACTTTTATATCTTTGTCCGTGGTAGTCACCTTCCATCTTGTCCATGGCTTTCGCTAGGTAACAACAAACAAGCGCTGTTCCTTCACGTTACCCTCCCTTCACAACTCCCACCTAGTGTCTTCGGTTGACGAGTACACTCCGATATTCGTTTTGTGCGATATCTTTGGATATTGTTAAATATTCATTAAAAGTGTTAGCACAATTGTTGCAAATGCCACAACACACGCACAGATACACGTAAACACAAGGGTATTGCGTCTTCGCTCTAATCGGTCCCTTTCATTGCTATGACCTGTTTATTGCCTCCCTTTCATTTAAACCTTTGCATCGTGTGTCTGACTACTGTTAATCCCCTTCTTGATTGGTTGTGTACGAATAGGTGGTTTTTCACCTATCCTATTTGCATAACTTGCCGTCATTTTTAACTGTGACTTCAGTGAGATGGCAGCGGTTTACGGTTACAGTCACTGCTAGGGCTGCGTTTTCTCCAGTTTCGAAAATCAAATTTGGACCGCTATGGCTTAGGCTTATTTATTTAAAATGCACCAAAGAGATCCAGTAAAATGTTTCCGGGCTTCTTGGCCGTGGGTCAGACGTGTCAACACCTGATGTTTCGTGTGCCATTCCGACGGGCATCCTCAAAGGGGTGGTGATTCTTACTGCTAATTGGTGAAGATTTCACCAACCATATTAATAATCTTTGAGGCGCACTCTAGTAAATGCGACCATGGTCTATGGAATATTACATCCCTGTTTAATTGAGTAGCCGGATTCGCCGTTCTTGACTCCTGGAGGGAGTAAATGTGAAGCGTAAAAGTTCGTCTACTTACCAAGTCAATTGACTGCAGAAACCATATGAACTGCTGTGCCAGCCTCATTTGCAACTCGGTCAATGTTCGTGGCAGTGAAGCAGTACAGCCCTTGTTGAGAAATGTTCACATAATGTAGGTACCTGGCTTAATTAGCTGTGCAAATCTGGTCGTATTGTAACGTTGGGCTCGGTGCACAACATACCACGGATGGGGTCAAGCTACTTCACTTCACATGCCGTGCCGGCGAGTAAGCATAGACGTTCAAGGCCAGGCTGCCTCGCGGAATGCTGTGTTTACGTAACTTAACAATCGAGGCGGCAGAAGCAAAAGCGGTGTCGAGAACATTCGGAGATTTATAGCTGAGTCATTCCGGTGCGCGTGTGTGTAGAAATCCAAGCGTCATCTCCCGTACATTGTCGACCTGATAAGAACCTGCGTTCGAACAATGTACTACAAACTCCAGAACCACCCTAATCCGCTGGTAAATACTCTGGGAAGATACGACCAGAGACAGCCGGGCCTACTACCATCCAAAAGACTACCGAGGGACATCTTAGGTCCACCGGGTTAATTTGGAAGATGAGAAAGACGACAATTAAATCTGTATTCGAAACAAACACCTACCTCAGTTCACCACATGGAGAGTGACTTACGGCCAGAACCCTGGTAGGGATTGGCGGACCACCTGATTGTCTGAAGGCCAACCAGAGGGCGGGCACTTTCCGCTCGCGGACCAATCCCTTCCTCCCACTCTGTCCCTATAAATACCCCTGTCATCTCAAAATTTTCCCAGTAAACATCACATCCCTGTAGAAATAACCCATCCCTCGTTACGGCTGAGCGGGGAGTCAACATCCCCGCTCGACTCGAACTGCCTCTGGAGTTTTCAGTGTTGCAGTTACAGACAGTCAGTCAGTGAGTGCAAGACAGCTGTGCGTTGTAAGAAGATTCAATGAGCGACGCGAGTGATTACATCGTCGTAATTAGTAGAGCCCGCCTCGGTAGCGTGATGGTTATCGTGTCTGCTTCACGTTCAAGAGGTCGCGAGTTGGAATCTCACTTAGGGTAAGTTATTCGAGTAAGGTTTTGTTTCCGAGGTTTCCCCCTTATCCTGAGAAGACGAATGTCGGGTAACTTAAGGCCCTGTGGACCTTGGGCTCATTTGAGCATCATTTCACCCGTTTCATTCATTCACCGTCCGGTATAACATTAAGTTGAAGGACATTAATTTAAAAAAAAAACGTAATTATTACAAGAAAGGCAGGGGAAGTGAAGAAAGACACAAAGCACTTAGCAAGCTATGGGAACTATGAGAAGTAAAAACTGTGAGTTGTGATAGCCTGAAAGACTAAACTGTGTTAACGTCGAAAAGAAAACATGTATTTGTGGTAACATTTTTGTAACTAACGGATTGACTTGTCATTTTTCACAATATTAATACACGCGTCATTGCAGATATTGCAAATAAACTTATTAAAGTTCATTACCAAATAGAATTTCTTCCTCACTGGATACTTACGGATAGTGTCCGCATGATGTACCTGGCTTAATTAGGTGTGCATACCTGTCTGTATTAATACACGAGTCACTGAGATATTACAAATAAATTTATTCAAGTTCAATACCAGATGAAGTGTCTTATGCACTGGATACATCCTCAAGTCGAATTATCACTGCCACTGTCGCTATCACTGCTATCTGCAACACCCTGGATTATAAACTGATATATCGTATTCTCTACAATACCTTCATTGTAGTAGTGATCTGCTATTTCTTTTACATGTTGGCAAACATTTTTCCACTTTCCTACACCCATTTCTTCTAACCGTATATAGCACAAACGCTCGACATCCTTCAGTTTGGTTTCGGTGTTATGGCTATCGACCCGTTATTTAACATCTGTCCAGATTAGTTCAATAGGGTTTAAATCTGGGTGGTATGGTGGCAGTCTTAATGCAATAATTTTCCTCCAGAATTCTTTCCGCTAAGTACCTTACGTAATTAGATTCGTGCACTTTTATTGAATCATAGAGGTTGGATTTAGTCATGTTTTCATCGTATGCTGTGCTTTTATGGGAGAGCCATGTTTTCATGGTTTCCTTCAAGGAATTTGAAGTTTGAGCTTTACCTCTTTAGTGTTATGAAATGGCTCGTTATCAAACAACTACAGAGTTTGGAGCTAGATTTGGAATGAGTTTGGTTTTTAAGTATTTAACGCAGTTTATCGAAGTCCATTTCATTATGGTAATCTCCCTGTTTCTGGTAGTGGAAATATATATGAGCAGTGGAAATAAAACCTTGTTCACCCCAAGCACGAGCAATGATTAACCTCTTTCCCTTGGAAACCGGAGATTTGAGACCGGTAGTATTGTCACTAATAATTGTGTCTCGGGTGGTCAGCCACGTCAAATCTTTAAAATTCGAGCTTTGGGTCATGGAGTGTAAAATGACCGAAAGCTTGTTCCTGACGAAGGCCATGGAGCGTAAAATGGCCGAAAGCTTGTTCCTGATGAAGGCCATCGAGCGTAAAATGGCCGGAAGCTTGTTCCTGATGGAGGCCCTTGAGTACAGTTGATTGTAAAGTATTGTACGGATATTAGTGGGTTAAGCGTGTGATAATCCCTCCTTTAATTTCAAATCATACTCAAACTTGTGAAGTGGTCGCTACGATTATGAATACACGAAGGTAGAGGCCAAGCATAAGGATCGATACTTTACTAAGGTTTTCAAGTAACAAATAACATTTTTTAAACATCCAAAAATTGCAAAAAAAGAGTTGCTGCAGCCCCTATTGCGTATGTTCGTGTAACTTTGCAAGATGAGTGAAAACATGAGAAAACAGCATCATTTGGGGCTCCTAGATAAAAAAAAAAAAAAAAAAAAAAAAAAAAAAAAAAAAAAAAATGAAAAGAAAATGTTCTACCTACCAACAAATAATATACTTACGTTTTATAGAGCTTAAATTGATCTATTTTAACGATAGGATCTAACGAGACGTATTTTTCGTCTGAACCATATACATGTATTTATATATTCTCAAAGGACACCGTTCGAATAAGGAAAATATTAAATAATTATTCTAAGCCCCGGCACTACAGCCCTTGAGCCAAGCCTTACCGCCCAGCCGCTACGTCCCCCACCTCGGTCCACTACAGGCGTCATTGATGGGGTGCAGTACTGGAGGGTGGTACGTGGTCAGCGGCAAGTTATGCGGTTCATCAAGTAGCTCTTCAATTGGTCCCGTCGGGACTAACGAGACTCAGTGCACCCTGTGCCAGACCTCCCAGAGGGGACAAAATCCCCATGCTAGTACCGGGGATCGAACCCGGGTCTTCCGCGCCAGAGGTAAGCGCGCTACGGAGGCGGTCAGTAAATAATTATAATCGTATGGAATCTAGTATAATATTCAGACATAATACGTACAATAACTAACTGTAAATAAGAGGTCCATATCAATTTATATCATTTTACTTACACTTGTCGAATGTGGTTGTCAGAGGTACTAGACTTCTGGAACGTGTGACGTTTACATGCGGCAAAAAGGTTAGAACTTGAGGTAAGCATTTGATAACGCTGTTGGGTAGTATGTACGTATTATTACATCTTCCATAATAAGGAGTTCTAACAATTCAGCCAGATTTGAAGGTCAAAGCAATAATCGGTCGTGCTTTCGTGAAGAAATGAATGCAAGAATCATTATTTGGAAGCCCCAAAAAAATAGCCGAAATGAAATTCGCACCTCCTATCGCATTTGAAGTGGAACGCGGTTTCTTCACGTTCAAGGGCATTTTAACGGGGGACAGATGAGGGTTTAACATGAGTAAATTTCCATATATGTTCAGTGTCATGCTGGAGCGCAAAATGAGAGTTGAAAGGTTTTGGACAGGTAGTGAATTCTGTGTTCAGTGTTATAGTAAAGCAAAATTATTAAGTATACTGAGAACTTTCGGGCACGTGTTCGAAATTAAATTACGTGTTTTTCGGTACGATACTAGTACAAATGAGTATACTGAGATTGTGTTTTCAGTGCCATACTAATCTTAGATGTATTGAACTTAATACTTTAAAATTCAGTCAAGTTGCAATTGAGTTAACTTTTCCAATTTGAAATTACAGTGTGATAAACATAGTGGCATGCCCAGTGATTTATATGAACAAACATCCAATATTCCAAAGGTCCTATAAATTCCTAAATTGAGCATATAAGATCCTATAAAATCATAATGCACTGATAGAATCTATTTTTTAACTTTTTAGACCGTAAAAATCCGTGCCTTGATAATGACTGATGGTGACTCCACAGAGGAAGAAAATATACCAGGCGCAGAATAATTAAAATGTGATAAAAACGGTTTGATACTTTGCGAACTTCAGTCGTTATCGAAACTGGCGTTTAATTTATTAGTGACTCTACGAACTCTGTATACAGACGTGTGAAATAAACATTCTAGTGATATCTGAGCGAGTGGCATCATCACAATGCGATATCTCTGCTACAGGAGGCAGGAAGTGACTCGCATCCAATCAAATATTTCAGTGTTTAAAATCTTTTATTTGACAACAATTTCGTAATTTTTTGGAGTCAAGCGTAAAAAGGTGCTTAAATTATCGGGTATTCACTGACTTGTTTTACACGCATTTGTTGTTCATCTGTTTGAAAACTGTGATGTATTTTTGCACTATTTCCAGGCCAGTTAGCAACTGTTGAAGATAGGTTAAATGCTGTGAAAATGATTCTTCGCGAATTAGAAAGTTCGTATACTAAAATTTACATATACTTTCTAAAGTATGTTCTGATTTTCTTCAACAGTTTTAACGCCGTTTTCCAATCGAGAAAAATATTAATTCACAATCTTTCAGAAGATAATTTGTGTCTGTTTCAAAACATTGGTCAGAGCTTTTTAAAACCTGGCGTATTCACAGGAATGTACTAGATGAATACACCTCAACCATGCCATTATCTCCCACTGCAATCAGTGTATCTTGATCCTGAATGTGAACAGTTATTGGAAACTCTTCCTAGAGAATGTGAAAAGGGAATTCATCAACTAAGACTTAAATGTCTTGATTTTTATATCGCAACAACCGAAGAAATGAAGAAACGTCTACCTATACACGATGAATTTATTGGAAACTTAAAATTCATGGAACCAAGTATTGCTTTAACAGCTGACGGTAGGTCCCGGATAAAGAATGTATCATGTGTTGCATTAAATTTTGGAGGATTAGATCTCAATACCTTAGCAGTTGAATGGAGAAGTCTTCCAATTGCAACCTGCGGATATGAAGAAGGAATTTTCAAATATGGACTTGGATTGTATGTGGAGTGAAATCTCAAAGTTGAAAGTCTTCCTGAATCAGCTGTGCTTTCAAAGTATTAGTAAACTTGCTAAGCTGGTTCTTTCACGTACACATTCTATTGCCAAAGCCGAAAGAATATTTCCATTGTAATTGAAGTAAAAAAGGAACAGAATTGGAGCTGAGAATTTAAATTCTGTATGCGTTGTGAGATTCTTTCAAGCAAATGGCATAGACTGCACAACATAAAGTGGAACAAAATCCACTTTAAATCGTCTGTTTGGGTGGCTCAGTTGGTTAGACGCTGGCCTACGGATCCCAAGGTCGCGGGTTCAAACCCGGCCCAGGCCGATGGTTTTTAAGTGTGCTTAAAAACGACAGCTTCATGTCAGTAGATTTACTGGCATGTAAAAGAACTCCTGCGGGACAAAATTCCGGCACACCGGCGACGCTAATGTGATCCTGGCAATTGACAGCGTCGTTAAACAACAAAATAATTTTTTTTTTTTAACAAAATCATCTGAATCTTCACAATAAGAAAAACTTGTATTAAGTGAAAGTTTATGTGTGAAGGGAGGACTGTGTATTTGGGGATTTATACTTCTATAAAAGGAAAGCTGTATTTACTGTTATGAGGAACAGGCACTTCAGTAACACAAGTCCTGATTTTACATATATGCACCTAGCCTAGAATTGTAAGGATGCTATAGTAAATGTAGTTGTGTAGCCGAAACTCGACTACTAATTTATCACCCAGCGTGTGCTTTTTCTTTCTTTTTTTAATTTTAGCTAGGGTTTATACGTTTTTCTTAACGTGGGACACCTTATATACAAAAGGAACATTTTGAGCACTCACGTGGGACCACCTTGGGACTTCTGAGCTTCAGAAGTTGGCATCTCTGAGTTGTATTGTGAAGTGTGATGCATGGACACTGTAATTCCTCTGTCACCAGTGATTGAGGTACATCGATTTGTAGTTATAACTTACGGCTGTTTTTAACAGGTAACTGAATATTGGAAACGATCCCTGAATTTCTAGCAGCTGTCTAGCTGTGCGTTCTGGGAATTGGACATTAACCCGCTTTTTACAAATAAAAAAAAAAAAAAATTGTAAGGCTCCGCTCTGTGATGTGACAGCTATGAATAAGCGCTATTGAGATCCAGATAAAGTATTCCAACTTGTATTACTGCTTGTAAGCCAACGTGGTTTGCCTGCGGATTAATGTTTCGTATCCTTAAGAGTTTACATATGTCGCTTTTCTGCTCAATCGCAGGCATCTAAGGTGTATGATATATTAGTAAACAACCGCTTTGCTCGCGTCACTTAATTTTTAATGGGCTGCAATATGTAAAACCATATATAGTTTTCTTGAAACTGCTTAAATACACTTAACAGATGTAACCTCGGATCTGATTATTTTATGAATATAATGGTAAAAATGGTGGACTGCAATATATAACACCTTAGTTTTCTTTAAACTGCTTATATAGAGCTGATCTAACCTAATCTAATGTAACATTGGTAATCTCCATGGAAGAACTGCATAAGTGACGTTTTCCTACTATAATAAAGTTAAGTCTACAAAGTGCACCTTTCACATCACTTATGGAAAAAAATATGTAAATTTGGTAACATATGAAAACCACATCGGTTCCCTTTGTTCAAGACTCTTTAAGGATACAAAAACATTCTGGGGGATGTGGGGAGGGTTAGATGTGATAGGTTACATCGACTCCAAATAACACTGTCAATCGTTCTCCTTTACTTTATAGCTGCAGGTACTAAAGTATTGCCCCAAGGTATCTTAAAACACCACCAGCAACAAATGTTTGGTATCTACATACGTTCATGGATAGTGTTGGGTAGTGGAGATGATCATGATAATTAGTTACTTTTATAAAGCATGTCATGGATAGAAGGTAAACATAAATCCAATGAACTGTAATACTTGTCTCATTTGGCTTCCCATGATTTGTGAGTTTCTCTACAGATGCCATTTGCTCCCTCAAACTATTTTGCAAACGTGCAGCTGCCAGCATACGGCTAACGAACAGTGCTGAGGGATTGAAGGTCCTCAACCGTAAAGCATAGCCGTGTGATTAAGGGTCCTAGGCCACTAAGTATAGCCGAGGGTTTTTTTTTTATAATAAGAGGAGTGAAGCAAGTGAATAAAAGGTAATTACAGAATGTAGCTATGGATTCTGTGCAGGTAAATCCCAATGATAACAGAGTCGGTATGGGTAGATTTACTGGCATGTAAAAGAACTCTTGGTGAACAAAATTCGAGCCCACTGGTGACGCTGATGTGATCCTGGCAATTGACAGCATTGTTAAACAACAAAGTAGTTATCAAAATGTTTTTAATCCGATGATAACATATTTGAAATACGGGTATTATGTATCAAGATGGGGTGTGAACAAGTACAATACTTTACTTCTCTGCAGGAAGCGAACAAGAAAAACAACAAATCAATCCCAAAAATCTAATAATAATCTGAAAATGTTTTTACTTTCTCTAGTGCTAAGTAGAGTAAGTATTGTATTCCACCCAAAAATTCAATGTCGAGATTTCACCAGAAATACATGTGACCCCCTGAATCCAAAAAAGGGTCTTTTTAGAAAAAAGGTCTGTGTGTGTGTGCGTGCATGCGTGTGTGCGTGAGCATAACTCAGAAATGAAAAGTTGGTTAAAAACTTAAGTTGAAATTTAAGTTTAATGTCTTTCAAGAATGTTACACAAAGATTTTGAAGCAAACAGCCCCACCCTAAACTACCCTTTACATGGAAAATGTTTTGAAAATTTTGATTTTCTTGAAAATGGCTCCAACAGTTTTGATTAAAATGCCATATGTTAAAGATATTTGTATGAAAAATGAAATGTATATTTTGAATTTTCTGGCTATAGCCTATGCAGTCCTGTTTACTCTGGATGACTTTTGAATAACTCATAAACCATAAGAGAAAGACAAAATCTTACTGTACAAGAAATTTAGATCTCGCTAAAACACACAATTTATGTATAAATACATTTTTTTGTAGAGAACCATTTCGTAGATATTCCTTGTTATTTGTGTCAGTTTCGGAAAACTTAAAACTTGTGAAATGGAACATTGTTGCTCATTTTTTTATATTTTAAGAGTGCAAAGAGAACAGGATCTCTAAGCTTGAAAAAATTTGACTATCTCTCAAAACCTACTGTATTCTAATTTTCCCCTTACACCTACAAGGAAATAAGATAATTTGTACAAATGTTTATCTCAACTAACACGAAAAAGATATAGAAGAGTTTGTAAGAATGGTTAGTACAAGAGTGGAGAAAGTCATGTGAGTGCAACACATCAGATTTTTTTGTTTGTTATTGCTGAATGTGTAATACATTCATATTGTAACAAAACCACAAAAATTCAAATTCTTGTTACTTTTCTATCACTTAATTGTCCTCTAAATGTGACTACAAATGCACATCTTCCTTCTCATTGCTAACACAATTTATTGTCTTCTCTACTATTGCAATTCACAGTTATTGTTTCTTTTTCAGTTTTTCGCAGTGGCGTGTGGTCCATGTACGCCAGGTAAGCAGTGCTTACCCTTTACAATGCTACAAAATTATTTATATTATATTATCTTGCAGCATGTTCTGTTTCTATGTTAAGTGGTTGGCTACTGCTGTTTACCTGAACTAGAATTTCCGTTTCATTGTACAACGATATGATCTCAATATGTGCAACCAGCGTACTCTGTCCATGCGAACTCATTTTTGTAGGTTTTCGGGTCAGCTCGGACGCCATCGCGGCACCGGTTCAAGGGAAACACATGTGTTCTGTGCGGACCAAGGCGAATGACCTTCCAGCATTGTCGCAGTTTAACAAGTGTATTTCAAGCGAATACATAAGGAACGAGCGACTTTTTGCAGTGAGTTTAGCTTATTATTCGATGGCAAGTGTGATATCACTGTCATCTTATTAACAGTTGATTTATGATAGAGTTTCATATATTTTAACATGTGCCGTGCTAGAACAAAATTATCCCCTGCAAGGTAAGCATTTTCAAACAGTGCATACACTAGTGCTTGCAGCTTGGACCTAAAAATTTGGAGAGGGGAGAAAACACGGAATCATCGCTTTCTTTGGGGAGCAGAACTGCAGACGCGGATGATTGCATTGTGTGCAATATTATCTCACAAAGATTTTCTTCTAGAAATTATGAAGAAACGATTAAAGTTGTGCAGGAAGGAAGACCAGTGCCTATCCTAAACAGTACTACTCCAATGAAGAGCTGTGTAAGAAAATTCAATTCACAGCCATATATTACTAATGAATGGCTTACTGGTTGTCCGCACAAACAAATGATTTATTGTTGGTGTTGTCTCTTGTTTGCTAACGAAAAAAGATGTATGGTTTAGTGACGAGTTCAGTGACATGGGGAATATCCATAAAGCAGTTAAAAAACACAGTTTGACTAGCAATAATCTCTAAACCATCATTCTACTGAAAACATTCTGCAAATCTAGAATTGACCATTTACTACATACTCAGAAGAAAGTGAGGGAAAATCAGCACAACGAACTAGTAAGAAAGAATAGAAAAGTAATGAAATGCCTAATTGATATTGTTTGGTTTTTGGGGAAACAGGAATTAGCATTTAGGGGTCACGATGCGTCATCAGAATCCAGCAGCAAGGGGAATTATGTAGAACTTGTAAACCCGCTTTGTCTGTATGACAAGTTAAGAACTTGAATGGAACAGGTGCCAGTGTTTACTGGGCTATCAAATCTGATCCAGAACGACTTAACTGAACCAATAAGTAATGTTCTAATAATGGAGATAAAGAGAGAAATCAAAGAGACCAGTTTTGTTGCCATTAGTTTGGATGAAAGTATAGACGTTGGAAATTTATCCCAACTTTCTGCAGTAATGACATTCGTTGGAGCTGAAGGTGACGTTCAAGAAATATTTCTCCGTTTTATAAGTATTTCAGATGATCCGTCAGCTGATGCTTACCATGGCCGATACCTTCACCACATGCCACTGGTTTTTCGATGTCTTGCTCCACTTTTGTCTCTTGTATCTTTACTATTACGATACAATCACTCTACACATATGTACTCACTGGCAGGCTGGCTGACTCACTCACATAACTAGAGTCTGATTTTTAAAAAACGATACCTTATAGCAGTCCAGCAAAGGGGGTTAAGGGTAAGAGGGGAAGGTCGTTGCTAAGGAAATGTAAACAAAGGTTGCAGCGGTACTGATAAATAGTTTTCTCCTCAGGTCAGTTGTAGCTAAGCTCATGCAGGGAATGGAACTTGTTTGGATGTTCATTTGCATAGTGTGTTGTTAGCCTATTTCGTTAACACTTTTATATTAAAATGCGTAGTTATTTGTATTGAGAACAAATTACCTTTGTTTTGATAGTAGGCTACTAGAGATTACATGTGCATGTTTTCGCTGCCGTGAGATAAACCTGAACATTTGTTTATATGTGTCAAGTATTGAGGGTCATTACTATCTGCTCTTAGACAACATCGCAGCTCTCCACATGGAGAAACTGGCATTTGACATGTATCTTCTTTTAAAAATCAGACTATAAAAACTAACTCTACACGACAACTTAAAGCCTAAACAACTCAACTCTAAACTAACTGCTCTGCTGTGTCTGTTGTATTTATACTGGAGCTGGCATCATGTGACCTTTGAGAACCTTTGTTACACATGTGTTACAATAACTTAGCAGAATTAACTAGAAGCTTCTGGACAGTAGTGTTATTGCGCAGTTTGATCACATACACACTCACTAGTTGTGCTGTAGTCTCGGACCTTTTGTGTTTTGCCCCCTCTCATCTGCATATCGTTGAATAACCCAATATCACAATATGTTAATTAGGGCTATGGCCTACATAGTAACATCGCAATCTCGTAGCATGTTAAAGATATACTACCGTGTGTAGATTATATACAAGAATTATGGTACCTTGTCATATAACTGTACTATTTGCATTTAACATAGCATATACAGTGGATTGAGACAAAATATTTTAAGTATGACCTATAATTAAAAAAATGACAGGGCATGAGAAAACAACTAAACCTTAAAAATTGAAAACAAAAGAAAATATTTGATACAAATGCAACTAAATATTGTATAACAGAAACGACATACTCTTAAAGTGTAATGATGGGAGGAAACGAGTGTATCTGTATATAAGCTTAGAAGTATTGGTTTGCATATGCTTAATAGATCAATCCATGTCTACATATTTTATATATTGGTTGATATATATGCAAATTTATATGGTTTTAATACCTTATGTGCCATTAGTAACTCAAAGGGCCAATATTAAAGCAAAAATAAATCCTGATAAACTCGCTTATGCTTATGCATGATTTGGACTTGTGAAATACATTTTTTGCTATCAGAATTTGCGTGGTGTATATGTAGTTTAGTCAGTACCATTTAACCTTTTGTTATCCACACTATGCCGTTGAAACCCTGGACTGTGGCACTAATCACAAGGTCGGCATCTTGACCTGGTTTTACCATGAACAAGAAGACAATGGTTATGATAACTAGGAGTCATTTCCGCGCTGTATGCTATGGTCTGCTGGAGCTTGAGTACCCAGACGTTTCTTCCACACTGCGGTGGACATCTTCAGTGGTGCGGTTGTAGTCTCCTCAGAGAAGTTAACGTAGCATCTGAGCTGTGGACTGTCTAAGCTGCTGTATTTATCCCTTAAGTGGTCTTGGTCCAGATGGCAGGAGGGAGGGGGTGGGCTTCACCCAAGGTGTTGTTTCCTCCTGATTGGTTCACTTCAGTTTCTCCTGTTTTGTATGGTTTCTTGCCTTCAATGACAGAATACCAGTTGCTGTTGAGTTTCAAAGCTTCTTCTTTCTTATTGAAATTGTGGGGATGTTTATATATTTCAATAGCTTTGCATTGTAGTCAGGTATGGTAGTGTGTTGTGGATGATAGAATGCTGGAACTTAATTATGTGTTTGCCCTCCACTTCAGTGGCATGTTGGGCAACTACTGACTTATTCGTCTGGCCCAGGGGGCAGCTTCTTTTGTGTTTGGTGAGTCTGGTGTGATGTTATGCTGTGCAGTTCCAATGTAAACTGAACCACAGAACAGGGAATATGGTATACACCAGCTGATGACAAGGGCTCCCAAAGATCTTTAGCTGAGCGTAGTAGATTGCTGAGTTGTTTTGTGGGCTTGAAGACACTCTTGACACTGTGTCGTTGCAGTATGTACTGGATACGGTCAGTGACATTCTGGAAGTACGGCAGGAAATCTATGCCGTTATGCTTGGGCATGTCTGTTTTTTGTGAGGCAGGTTTTAGCCGGAAATAATTCTTGGTTATATTGACTCCGGCCGTGAAAGCGTACGCTCTCTCATGCAGTGCTTATTGTCATGAAAATTATGCTTGGTTTGTAATAAAAGCTCACAGCAGTTTATAAAAATGTTGAAAATGGAGGAACAGTAAGCTGACGTGAAGGGGACCTACTATTTGATGCAGGAGTTCAACTATGACCTTATGGTTGACACAAGTGATCCTGAGATAACGTGCTGTTGTTTATTCCTCTCGCTTTGATACTTTACTTCCTGTTTCAAAAGTGACATATCCTTTCTTCCCCGGTACAATAAATATCACGCCAAAGATATCACGCATCACTAACTCATTACATTACTACATCAAACAAAACAATAATGATCATACTTTCAGTAATATCACTAATGAATTATGTTTATTGGAGACACATGATATAATAATGTAGCAACACTGGCACTGCTTACGGTCCAACTGCCTTGCAGACAGCAGTTTTGAACTGCTGGTGTTACTCTGTTTACATCGTACCAAGAAGCTCCCCACTACACAGCATGATTGTGCATTCTAGTACAAAGACACTCTCCAGAGTGAGTGACAGTAGGTTTGTTTTGGATTTCGTTGTGAGTGATGCTCTGGTATAGTGGAACATTATGCATTTCTTGTTAGATCTTGCAGTGAGCAATGCCTTGGGGCCTTTGGCCTCTTATTTTGATTATTATACTTTTATATTTATTTTGAACAACTTAATAAATAACTGGTTTCCACACTCAAAATATATTCATTTTTTTGTTGTTGATTTTACAACAATCATAACAACTAACATTTCCAGTCATACTACCAAATGTGGCAGCATCTAACTATGTCATGTCATTCATGTCCCTAAACCACTCTCTTCCCAGTTATTATACATCCTTCAAGAAGCAAGCTGGAAATTGTATTCTCTGGCCTGACTTTGTAGTTCTTGCTGTACTTGACATATCCACCATTTGGAGTTGTTCTTCTTTTACATGTTTATCATGAGCCAGTATATTTGCTGGTTTCAATCTATCTAAGGATATGTTTTTAATTTTGTCATTTATTTTTATACCAAAGAATTTTCCTGTAGTTCTATGAATTCATATGGACCTTGATGCAGTGCTTCTAGACCTGCCTTTACTTTGTCAACTCGTACAAATACATGACTTGTCTTATTGATATCTTGGGGTACAAATGGTATTTTGCTTTGCCTTATTAGAATATTCAGCAGGTTTGAGTTGATTCATGTATTTCCTCAATTGCACTACAAATGTTGGCAATTCTGCATTTAGGATCGTTGAAAAAATCTCCTAGTAATTTAAGTGCGGTATCATCGTATATCATTTCTCCAATAGTGTCATTGCTACCTTTTCTGCTAGAACAACGTAGTCCCAATAAGATTGTAGGTAACATACTGCTCCACTTAAGATTTTCATGAGCACAGATAGATGCTTTAAGTGTTCTGTGAAATCTTTCAATTTTCCCATTTGATTGTGGATGATATGGAGTAATTTTTGTCAGTTTACAACCACATATTTTTGTTTGGAAGAATTCAGACTAAAATTGTGTTCCCTGATCAGTTACTATTTGGTATGGTGTCTTAAACCGAGTGACCCAAGCATTAAACAATTCTTAAGCTATAGTTTCTGCATGAATATTTTTAAGAGGAACAACTTCAGTCCAGCTGGTAAGTCAGTCTATACATGAGAGACAAATATAGTCTTCTGATGGAGGTAAGGGTCCCATCAAGTCTATGTGGACAACTGTAAATTTTCATCATTATTTGGAAACTCATAAGGGTTTCTGAATATGTCTGGCCACTTTATTTTCTGGCACACAATGTATGTTTTTGTCCAGTGACTTATATCACGTTTTATAATCTGCCAGACAAATCTGCTTATTGATATCTCCACAGAAGTTTTAATTCCTGGATGTGCTAAATTATATCTCAACTGTATCGGCGATGCTTTTTCATTTTTCTGTTTAAATGCAAACGCAAGTGGTCCATAGTCACTGTAAACAACGAAATATCTTCCTTCTATGAGATATCTGAAATATTTCACAGCCATATAAATGCTGAGTAACTCTCTGTTATATGTAGAATATTTCTGCTGAGATGGAGACAATGTTTTCGAGAAGAATTCAATAGGCCTACTCTTACCATTTTCATTTTGTTGTAATGCTGCACCTGCTGCAAAGTTTGAGACATCAACAAGTAATGCCAATTCATACTTGGTATCAGAATTTGTCAATAGTGCTGCAGGAGCTGCTTCATTTTTGCATTTCTGGAATTGTTCTAATTCTTCTGTAGTCTGTTCAGTTTTCCTCTTGTCATTTTATGTTGTACCTTTAAGGTGTTCGTTTATTAGAGCTTGATTTCCTGCATAACATACCATCACCAAGATTTTACTTTCCATGACACATTATCTATATTTATAAAAGAACTAGCTGAAATACCAGGCATTGCTCATGGTTTGATGACTTTACCCCTACAACTTTTAGATTTACGCTAGATACTATAAAGAACACAAAATAAAAGCACTGTTGCACAACCCAAATACCACAGGAAGAAAGGCAAGTAGAGAAGGCTGTGTGAGTATAAGGCATTTGCATTTTTATGTCAATAATGTAGAAAATTGTATGAATTCTTTGTAGAAGATGGAGTAGTGAAAGAAAGGCAATTGTGTTCCATAAAAAAATGTGATTAAACATAACTGTGTGAATGTAATGTGTTGAATTTCATTTTCTACCATTTAAATGATTGCATGAATTGTTTACAGAAGAGGAAGTAGAGAAAGAAGTGTGATTGTGCATCATAAAGGAAAAGTGCAGAAAGTAGAGAAAGTTGTGTGAATATGGTATGTTGTAAAGCTACGTAGGCTTTCACGGCCTGCGTCTAAATTGTAGAATGAAGTATCTTCTGGGCTGTTATGCCGTTGTCTGCTGGAGATCTGTCTTCCAGACGTTTCGTTTACAACTGCGGTAAACATCCTCAGTGGCGTTGTCGAAGCCTCCTCGTGGAAGGTATCACTGTGACTGATGCGTCGACTGTCTGTGGCGCTCCATTTATACCATGCGCAACATGCGCTGATTGGCCCGGGGCGTGCAGAGGCGTGGTGGCTGGTGGAGGGGGTTCTATCTCTCTTATGCTGCTGGTATCTTCTGATTGGCTTACCTTGCTATCCTGCTTCTTATGATGTTCTATGACCGGATGCCAGTTGCTGTTTAATCTTAAGGCCTTCTCCTTCTTATTAAAGTTGTTAGGGTGCTTGTAAATTTCAATAGCCTCTCGCTGTAGTCGGGCATGGTAATGTGTGGTAGATGCAAGGATGCGCATATCCTGGAACTTAATACTGTGTTCACCGACTGCATTGATGGCATGTTCAGCGATGCCAGACTTATCAGTTTGGCCCAGGCGGCAGCTTCTTTTGTGTTCCGTGAGTCTGGTCTTAACACTGCGCTGAGTAGTTCCAATGTAAACTGAGCCACAACCACAAGGAATACTGTATACTCCAGCCGATGACAAAGCTTCTTGGGGATCCTTGGGTGATTGTAGTAAACTGCTTAACTGTCTGGTGGGTTTAAAGATCGTCTTGACGTTATGTCGCTGTAATATGCGATCAATTCGGTCGGTGACATTTTTCAAGTATGGTAGGAACACAATGCCCTTACTTTTGGGCTGATCTGGATTCCGAATGACAGGTTGAGTCTTAGGAGGCCGGCAAGCTCTTCTTACTTCTTGGATTGAATTGGAAAGTAATGCTTGTTCTAAGTGGCCAAGTTCTTGTTTTAAGAAGTGTGGCTCACAGATGCGGGAAGCACGGGTTGCAAGCGTCTTGATTATTACACGCTTCTGTCTGGGAATATGATTGGAATGTTATAAATGGTATAAATGGAGCGCCACAGACAGTCGACGCATCAGTCGCAGTGATACCTTCCACGAGGAGACTTCGACAACGCCACTGAGGATGTTTACCGCAGTTGTAAACGAAACGTCTGGAAGACAGATCTCCAGCAGACCACGGCATAACAGCCCGGAAGATACTTCATTCTACAATGGTATGTTGTATTTCAATCATAGAAAATTGTATGAATTGTTTGCTGAAAAGCAGGTAGGGAAGGATAGGTGAGTGTATTACGTAAAACAAAAGTGGGTAGAGAAAACCATAAAGTGAGCAAAGTGAGCCAGGACTGTCAACTAAGCTGGGGTGGCACCCAGGAAGTGAGCATGCCATCGGAGACATGAAATCCATCCATCCATTCATCCTCTCATTGCTTCATTAAACAGAATGGGTCCTATTATTCTAGAACTTACCGTGCAACATACTCCAATTTTCAGGTCATAAAGAGGTGTTTCATGCAATTGCACAGTTTCTTCTTAAGCCTAATATTGACTGTGTTAATGTTAATTTGTTGAGCTAGTTTGTTAACGATTTTCACGGTGACCACCCTCAATTGGCACCGATTTCATAGTTTATTTTCTGTTAAAACTGAATTAGAATGTTTCTTGTTTAACACTGAACCTGAAACTTCAAATTTATTAACGATTGTTGCCTCATTCTGAATTTCTTGCATTTCTTAATTCTGTGTCTAGTGTTGGAACAGTTCACTATTGTGCAATGTGTGCTAACTATTTTGAAAATGGTTTATCAGAGTGGAGAGAGCTATGCAGCAACTGTAAAGTGACTTTGCATGATTCTAGGTTTAATGAAGCACTGAATGAATCAACAGTTTGCAGACTTATGAAAAAAAGTTCAATGAAATGGGTTCAACAGTGAAATGAAAAGTCCTGGTTGTCATCTTTCTGGCTGGTCTGAGCAAAAATTGCAGTGGTTTGTGACAGTGTGGCTGTTAGTCTAATAAAATTGGTTCTGCAATTTGCTATCCATTATCCTTACACAATTCAGTTAACAGAGTAGCTTAAAGTGTTTGATCATGAAAAGAGGTGTAGTTTTTGTAGCTGGTTTCTGAGAAGATACAGGAGGACGATGCCTTTGTAAGGAAAATCACCTAAAATGACAAGGCACACTTCCATTTAAATGAATTTGTAAATAAGCAGAACTGCGATATCTGGGGGTTAAAAAATGTCCTTGTATGATTGAAGCAAGGTAAATCTGATATATTTAAACGAGCAATTCTTTGTGTGTGTGTGTGTGGGTGGGTGCATGCGTGTAAATTTTACTAGTGATACATGGTTCACAGGCAATCAATTTGAGATAGGAAACCTGTGGTCTAGGTTACAAATTATAGAACTGTGCCTTAAAATTGTTGGAGGGTATGCATGCTGCTGATCATGACCACTGCAGCAATAACATATGATGAGGTAACAAGTGGACAAATTTCGTAGCCTGTCTATTTAGTGTAATGGTTATGGTGCCCGGATGCAAATGCACACACGTATTAGAACCACAGGTTCAAATACTCATAACCCCATATTTTTTTATGCTCTTTTCTTTCCTTCCTCATAAGTGCATGCTTAATCTAATTTGATTTACACAAAACATCTGTGTTGCTGTGATTTTTTGTTTAACTAATCTTCAAACTTTTTGTTTCAAGTTTAGGTATTATTTGCACTTACATGACCTAAATAGTAGGTACACACTTAGAATTTCATTTTCACTTAAATGAGATGGTTCAAGCCTAACGTAATGTTATTGTGTGCTGAAGGAAATAGGAAATAAAACGTTAGTGACTCGAGTAGGAAACAGTCACCATATGGTGGTGTTAATATCTTCCAGGGTTATAAATGTACCTATTGGCAGTATTAGACATTTGTCATGTTAACAGATAGGTATTCAGCGTCTCTTTCGGTAGTTGTAGTACTTTATGCTATTACTTGGTTCAGCGTTTTGTGAACTGTTTACAGCACGTCAACTGTTGGAAGGAACATTTCTCTTATTGACATGGACAAATAGCCTACAGTCAGCTTCAGACAAATGGCAATACATAAGCCTCCAGCCGAAGTAATCAGATGTGAGAAGAAGCAAAACTAAACAATACTCTGTGTATTGCATATCATGGTCATATTTTGCTATTTTAAACCAAATGTACATTTCTTTCAAAATGGAAAAGAAAGAAAAAAATATGTTCCTCTCTTCGGGTTTGAACTCGATTTCTTGGTTTCATGAGGTCCACAGTCAGTCGACTTAACTGCGTGGTCAAAGCATACGCTTTGGAACTGCCCCATATTTCTGTAGCCATTTGCCACAACCTATTATCTATTGCAGTGGCGTGCAGACACATGTTAAGTATCCAATTTAAGCACTTTGCGTAACGATGTTTTAAAAGTGTTTCTTTAGAGAGACAGCTGACAGGCTTCATTAAGTTCCTAATAAGTATTGTTTTGATTCCAGTGGATAATATTGATATATTTCTTTCTGGTTATGATTTATTGGTCACAATCTCAAATTACTTTGAATACGTATAACTTATTAACTTCATGTCGTAGACCATTAGTTTCCTACCTCAAATTGATTGTCTATGAACCCTCTATTACCAGAAAAATTTGTGCAATATTATTCATTTATACTCTGTATATATATTTTCCGCACAACTTCAAAAGGGCTCTAATGATTTCGATCAAATTTGATATTCAGACAGTATTTGCTTATTAAGTTTATTTATATAGATGTCATTCCTCAAAAAATGCAGCTTTACACGTAACAGTCACAATTACTCTAAACCTTATTTTGGCCACAATTTCTCTGTTAATGGGTCAATTTAAACAAACGAGCCTGGATATTAAAGGTCTTGTCAAGAGCTTTTAGAAAAGCTAAAGAAAGTTGACTTAGCTATATTAGCCTACGCGTAACAGTCACAATTAGTCGAAACCTTATTTTGGCCATAATTTCTCTGTTAATGGGCCAATTCCAACAAACAAGTCAGGATATTAAAGGTCTCATCACAGATTCAGCTCCAACAATTAGGATGAAAATTTATATTTAATTAACATTTTGCTTTTCAAGTTTATCTAAATAAGTATCATCTCCCCCCCCAAAAAACACGATTAAAAAAAAGGAAAAGAAAAGAAAAGCTGAGCAAAGCTTAGTCGCCCTGGTACTGCATTCATAAGTGACACTTTGGTGTGCCTTTTTTGGGCAGCATTATTGGCCCTTATTTTTTTGAAGATAGGCAAGACAAGCTGTAACAGGTAATGGAAACTGACATCATATGATGATAAGAGTTTTTGACTTAATTTCAATGGAATGGACATTCAGAAGCTGTGATTTCAGCAGTATGGTGCTACCTACAATACCTCCTTTGAAACAATTCAGTTGTTCTATGAGTAGTTCCCTGATGCCTCATTTTGCATAATGCTCACCATCAAAGGTCATGTAATTTAACTCTTTGTGATCAGTTTTTCGTAGATCATTGGGTATGTCAATAAACCCCAAAATATCCATGAGTTAAGGCAGGAAATTATACAAGTTGTTGGCAAAATTTAAGTGGAAACTTGTTGGATGGTCATTGACTATCACATTCACAGACAGAATTCTTGTATGCAAGTGCAGCGGAGATGGTCATAAAACAACAGCTCCATGTCAGTAGATTTATTGCCATGTATTATTGGCGCCAAACAAGAAAGGGATTGACATTTCACAGTGAAAGATAGGCGACGTTGCTACTTATCGCGACCACGTGGAGAGCACGATAGCATTGTGTGTAACAAGATGGTGGGATTGCGTTTGAAATGTAGGTCAGGTATAATTTATATTCTTATTTGAAGACAATAGTAAAATAGTGAATCTACATGTAAAGGATAGAATATGGAAGTATGTAAAGATTTATGTTAACAAGGAAAACATACCTGTGAAATATTGTAATGGGAAATGCCGCTGATATCCGACACATCATTACTGTTGTTCCTGGAATTAACCGTAGAAATGACAAACTGTCCTATCCTTGCTTCTAAGACACTATTTTCACATGTTGCACTTATTACGCCCTTTGTATCAGTTACCACTTGTTCACAGTTTTCAGCCTTTTATTGATGTAGTTTTACTACAGACAATACAGTGAAATCTTTGTTGTTTCACACAATGTAACCCTTTATTTTGGCCCAAATTAATCAAATCAGATTGCACTAGGAAAGGGGAACCAAACAATTTTGCGACCATGTTCTTCAGCAATACCATCGACTGTATCATCCTTTAATTGGGATATGTACCTTACCAAATACAATTGTATTTGCTTCCCAAGTGCGTAAAGTTTTTCGTTTGACTACACTGTCTTTCTCAATATTCTTCTTCTTCCTCTTTCCCTTCTGCCTTTACAGCGTAGGGGTGGCTCCGTAAATCCATCTTCTCCAGTTGTTCCTATCCCTCATCATTCTCTTCATTTCTTCCATTGTCTTGTTCCTTTTTCTTCCAATCTTTTCCATTCTGTCCTCAAACATTATCCGGGGTCTTTCTCAATATTTTTGGGCATAATTATTCATTAAAAGAGTGAGACAGTTGTAAATGCTCACAACATATGCACAGATACACAGATTCAAACACACATAAATACAAGGCAAAAAACCACAATAAATAGAATGATGCAAATTAACTTGTCAGCACACAGGCAATCTCTGATACAAATATTGCAAGCTGAAGCTGGAGGGAGATATTGCATATATTGCAGGGAAAACAGAAGATAAGACACACAGTTTATGTTACTGCTTGATTGCAGGTCAGGCACATACTAATCATGTGTTAAATATCGACCACTGCTGACTACACTGGTTTAGCATTGCTGTGGAAACGTCTTAGCTCTAATGGTTCCTCTTTTCATTGCTATAATGATTACAATGAGACATCCATCCCCTCCTGTTCATTTAGACCTTTCCACCACGTGGGTAGCAACTGTCAATCCCCTTCTTATTTGGCGCTGAGTATAAAAGAACCCCTGAGGGACGAAATTCCAGCACTTCAGCAATGCTGATGTGATCCTGGCAATTGACAGCATCATTAAACAACATTTTTTAATTTTTCCCCATGTCAGGTCTAATGTAAACTGCAAGGATTTTTAAATGAATAACCTGAATTTCAATGGGATGTATTATTTATTCTTCACAATTATCTAATACAAAGAACACACCATCTATAATTGTGACTTATTTAGTAAGAATGTGGGAAATTAATATTGAACATACTTAACCATTATTAAGAATTACAATTGATGTGTTACTTTTCTTATGTCACAATATCATCTTAACGTTACATATTCTCTCACAAGCTCTTAGAACCTGTCATTGTATCTTAATGCTGGATGATTAATAGCTAGTACACAGGCTACACCTCTATCATACATAAATACAAAACCTTTTGTGCCAGTAATACAGCCTTTGTAAATTTTACCTTAACAACAATGTTGGATTATTAATTACATTTTTCTTTTTCTTCAGGATTTGTAACAGACTCTGAGAATACCAGAGGCATGTATGGGAATGACTGACAGGACACCAGATAGAAACTCAAGATTTGGCAAAGAACTTGTCTGAAGTTAAATTCAATCAAGAATGGCATCTTTCTTCAGCAGCATTTAAAGAATAAGACAGTTCTATTTTGTTGGTGTTCATAATGAAGTTTAAGAATTGTATTGACTTAGCTGAAATGGACACCAAAATAGAAATCAAACAGGAAGCTTGTTTACTGAAGCAAAGATCAACTGAACCACATTGTGAATCAGAAGAGACTCGTGAGTCAGATGCTCATACAGAGAGAGGGTCAGTTCCTTTTGCTTCAGTTTTTATAACGGAGAGTTTTTCCAACGTTCATGGGGTTGATTGTGAAGTGAACAGTGACTCTGATATACATGGGGTTGGTCATGAAGTAGACACTGACTCTAACATACATGGGGTTGATCATAAGCTAGATACTGTCTCCAACATATATGGATTTGTTCATGAAGTAGACGCCATCACCAGAATCAAAGAAGAAGCTAGAGAGTTGGAAAGAGCAGTAACTCAACAGCAGTCTGATTCACTGGATACTCTTGCTTCAGAAGTGCACGTAAAGAACAGATTACCTTCTTTTGTTTTACCTTCGATAGTGGGATCTGTCTCTGACATACATGGGGCTGATCGTGAAATAGACACTGACTCCGACATAGATGGGGATGATCATAACAAAAATAACAGAAATGGAATCAAGGAAGAACATACATTTTTGGAAGGAGCAGCTGAAATGATCTCTGAATCAGAAGAGATTCATCTTAAAGATATGCCAATACACTTGGACACTGAGGTAAGAATTAATAACTGTAATAGTAGTAACTAAGTATCTCTTCCAGTCTTGTAGTCCGTGGTCTAGAAGGCATCTAAGATACCAACATTTCGTGAAATGATTGCGCTTGGCATCTTCAGGGTAAGATGATCCGTTGTCTGAGCTGGTCAGAGTTTGAATGCGGAAGCAATGACTGTGGTGCTCTTATATAGTGAGGGTGGGCAGGGCTTGCTGTGCTGGCTAAGGTGGTGATTGGCTAGTATCGGTTGGCTGGGTGGGTGTAGGCGAGGTTTTATTACAGGTGTTGTTGTTTGTCTGAAAGGTTTTCTAAGACAGATATTTATGCTTTCTGTACATGGAGCACTTCTTTATTTGGTTGAAATTGTCTTGTAGATTTGTGTTTGTAGATTTCTATGGCCTCCCTTTGTAGTCGAGCATAGTAGTTGACTATAGCAGACAGGACTCAGTTTCACCGAGTTTAAGCTGAGATGAAACCAGATATTACAAGTTGAGGTAAGGGATATTAAAAAAGAAATCTGTGTAATAAAAATGATGGTGAATAAATTGGAGCAGAAGAATTGCAAGTTTGCTATTCTTCTTTACCAGATTACCCTCCCCTTTGTAGGACTTAAAGCCCCTAGGGCTTACAAGCCACTGCCTAGGGTCAGACGCCTGTCAGTGAGCAGATGTACCTATGGACCAGAGTGAAGACCTGGAAGCGGGTGGTCAGCCCAGCACTAGGTATGATAGTGAGGAAGAGAATGATATGAAATGCAGGTGAAACTAATTAAAGGAAAGATGATGATGCAGCAATTGGTGGAATGAGTGGCGGGGGAGCCAGAGAAACTGGAGAAAATCTGCCCTGATGGTGTTCTGTCCACCACAAATACCACATGCAGGTCTGCTCTAACCGCTGAGCTACGATACCACCCAGCTTGCTATTCAGCAGATTCAAAGAGCGATGAGGTGTTTGGGCATTCAAGATGTGGGTAAGATTTTGGAACCAAAAACTGAGTTGAAACTGGGACAATGGGAAATTTCAGACAATTTCATGTCAGGAGAAAACAGGAAGGAGGTTACTTGCAAAGTTTATGAACATAAACACTGTATTACATCTTAACCAGCTTGGTAAAACTGAAGGTTGGCATAAACGGAGATCTGTTGTTTAAAGAAAGAGTTTAAGAAAAGCCAGACTAGCTTGGAGGAAGGCATGTACTTAGAATCTGCTATTGTGGATTGTCTACAGGCAAGATCTGAAGGAGAAAGAGATATAAGGATAATGAATGAAGCACCAGAGTAGGAAATAATCCAGTAAAATTTATCAATGGTGGGTGAGAGAATGGGAAGATAAGGGCCAGTGTATTATGGGGAACCCAGCTAATTATGTATGTGAATAGCATTCTTGTCAAACCTACATAGAACATTACGAGACAATTAATTAATGGTCCGAGAGAAATTAGTTAATCTCAATTTTAGAGCAGGTTTTGGAGGAATAAAGGAACAACGGGTAGTATCTTGATTTAAAACAAATAATAACAACAATAGCCTAATGTGTCCCTTAAAGGGCAAAGGCCTCCTGCCAGAGGATAGCTCTATTTCACTAATGCGGTGAGCTACTCTGCGTTGGGTTGTGTCTAGTGTTTCTAAGTCCAGTTTAGGTTGATTTCACTATCACTTTGAGTCAACTTGGGATGTTATTTGTATGTTGGCACTGCCTTCATTTTGTAGTTGACTTCCTATTATTCTCCATGTTCCTCTGCTTCGTGCTATGCTGTACCATTGCTGACCTGCTTGTTTAGTGTAGAAGTCTGCCCACCTCTTTCTTGGTCTGCCTCGGTGTCAGTCTCCTGTTCACGGGTCCCACATGATGGCTTTGTCCAACTTTCATCTGCGCGATATGGCCTCCCCACTTCCATTTAAGTCTGTTTGATATCTGTCTGGGAAACCGTAGATTATGCACAGTATTTTTGGATTAGAGAAATCCAGTGCAGGTAAATAGTAATGCATTATGGTAGAAGCTGTGGAGCAAAGGAATTAGTAATGGCTTCAATAGGTTACTTCAAGCAATATGCAGGGTTGGCAGTGGGATATGATGGTATTTAGGATGTCTTATTTCTGGTGGTTTTGAGTGTTGGTAACATAATTCTGAACCAGCAATTTATTGTTCTTAATGTTGTGACAGAGAATAAGGAAAACTACTATGTGACAGAAGGTCTATTTTGCAATAACTTTTGTTATATCGAAGACAACCACTCATGTATAGAGAATATTAAAAAGGTGAACTTATATTCGACACCGATCAAGATGGTGATTGACAGTTGATAACCATTTATGGAAAGGTCTAAATGAGCCGGAGGGGATAAATATGGTATTGTGGCTGTCATAGCAACAAAACGAAGAACCAATTAGAACTAAGATGTTTCCATAGCAACGGTAGGTTTGTTATTATAATTAATCTAAAGTCTATGGTTTTCCCCATGACTGTTCATTCCTGTAGCTTGTTCTTTCCCTAAGTCCTTCATGTTAAGCATAGATTACTCATTCCTGTAAATGAAGTTAAATTCTAACAGTAAATTATGATATATATAATCTGTACATCAAGAGATTAGAGGAGACGTAAACAAAGCCACGCGGGTTTTGACCACAGCACGCCCTCTTGACACTTACGCTGTGTAAATAGTCCCTTGAAGATATTCTGTTACTAAGGTCTGAAATCTCACTTAATGTTTGCTAAAGCATGAACTAAGTGTACTAAGCATAGTTAAAGTGTAAGAATACACAGTTAAGTGAATCAGTAACCAGCCTAATTAATTCTGCGTGCGCATTATTCAGTATGAAAGTAACATGGCGAAACAAGTGAGTTGTGAAACATAAGTTCGGCAAACCGTTGCAAAGTGGTGAAAAGACAACAATATTGAATGTTAATTATTATTTATTTATGCCAACAAACTTACTGTTGGTGTTTTTAAACACACAAGCCATGTGTGAGCAAAGTTTGAGAGGTAGAACTGGAACTTAAAAATTCAATGCCACCAACAGTAAGTTTGTTGGCATAAATAAATAATAATTACCATTTGAAGGTTATTTAATCCGGGGATATAAAGTACTTACAATAGTAAGTCACTATTGGGGTAATTTGTCTCTGATGTGAGACTGCCTTTGTGGTTTACCAGGAGAAATACGAACTGGTTTGAGAATTTAATGCCATTCTGGCAGTTTGTCACAATAGCTCACTGGTAGAGCATCCGCCCGATAAGCGGAAGGTCTGTGGTTCAAATCCCAGTTGTGGCATTGAATTTTTAAGTTCCAGTTCTACCTCTCAAACTTTGCCCACACACGGCTTGTGTGTTTAAAAACACCAACAGTAAGTTTGTTGGCATAAATAAATAATAATTACCATTTGAAGGTTATTTAATCCTGGGATATAAAGTACTTACAATAGTAACTCACCATTGGGGTAATTTGTCTCTGATGTGAGACTGCCTTTGTGGTTTACCAGGAGAAATACAAACTGGTTTGAGAATTTAATGCCATTCTGGCAGTTTGTCACAATAGCTCAGTGGTAGAACATCCGCCCGGTAAGCAGAAGGTCTGTGGTTCAAATCCCAGTTGTGGCATTGAATTTTTAAGTTCCAGTTCTACCTCTCAAATATTGAATGTGTTAAGTTCTGCAAGAAATATAATAAATAATATCCCGAACTTGCTATCCAAGACGTGATGAAATTAACATCCGAGTTTACCAGTGTGTCAGGTGCAAGTATTTACAGCACACGCAAAGAAAAATCGTCAGTTGGCAAAGATCCCGGCAAAAAGCTACCACGTGCCAGATAAGTGGTGGATGTAGTTTGCGACGAGTTTGTGAGATCTGGAATCCGTTGAAAAGTTCGTTAACAATGAACCCCTACCTTAAACAAAGTGCTGTTGGCAGTTAACTGTGATCCCGATCTTCCAGATTTAAAACGAACTTCCCTCCACAAGCTGCTTCTGGAGATTGGTTTTGAGATTGTGAGCAGGAAATGAAAAAGTGTTATTGTGGACAGAGATGACGTAAGTAGCAGTTAATTTCCATGTGCTACATGTTATTTGGATCAAGTAAATATATTAGTAGTGTAAAATGCATATTATACCTACGCGTAGCGGTAGGTAACTGTGTTGCGTCATTGTGAATGCACGTGGCTGCGGAGTGATACAAACCGGTGCTTTGTTTACATCTCCTCTAATCTCTTGATGAACAGAGTATAGATTATGTAAAGGTAAGGAATGTTCTGCAATAGAATATACATGTAGATTATGTATTCTATGCCACATTTTCAACTGATCCAGATAGTCCCTAATGTAAGTCCCATTTTCAGTAATTTACAGTGTGTAATTTAGCGAACAATTTGTGATAAATAAGGTGACACATGACCGCCTCCATAGCGCACTTGCCTCTGGCACGGAGGACCCAGGTTCGATCCCTGGTACCAGCATGGGGATTTTTCCCCCACTGGGAGGTCTGACATAGGGTGTACTCAGCCTCGTTAGGTCCTGGGGGGTGGGGGGTCCAATTGAAGCCCTTAGAATAGCAAGGGCCTTTGCGCCAAAAGCTAGTTTTAAAAAATATGCGATTAAAGTTTTACTAATGCAGTACATAATAAAATCATTTATACAGATTAAAAATTGCTCAAATGTGAATCTAATGAACTAATACTGTTAATTAGAAATATAAAATGTTATTTGGCAGATATTCAAGATTTCTGAAGGTTAATTTCATTAACAATATAATTTAGATAACGTATGTTTTCATGCGTGTTATTACCAAAACGTTTACTTGTAAAGTTAGCATTTTGCAAGCAATACTTTAACTAATATTGGTAAATATTTGTTTTAATGCTAACAAACAATACTTCTAAAGTGAATACAAAGAAGTAAGTTAACAAAAAGTATGTTTAGATTACCGAAGATGTTTAAGTGCTGGTCCAAGTTGTATTGTACCGAGAGGAACCGGAGTATGCTAGTAATGTAAAGTATCGTCATCCAGTGCTGCCTCTTCTATTACCTCTGGTGTGTGCCTTTACTACATGTTTGGTTTTTTAACGTGTTCCTCACCTATTTTTCTCTTCTTCTTAGCTGTATGCATTTTCCATTGGTTTTTCTGCATGCAGCGTTTTCTGGGACAACTTACGTGATGAGAAATAGAATCATTGTCTGTGTCACTCATAGTGCTTAATAAAAGTAAGTCACTACACTAAATGGACTAAAGGTTTGCGCAATGGTATTTTCAGTAAACAACACAACTCTAGAAGCATAATGCTAAACAGAAGTTAAGCCGAGAGCTGCAAGCCACTAAAACATGTTACAACTTTCTTTAAAAGCAACAGACTGAACTAAAGAAATACCTTGTACAGGCAGGAGTACATCTAGGCAAAAACTATTTACAAAACCGTAAAAATGTTTTAAAGGTTAAGGAAATAGCTATTTATGAGGGGTGAAGGTCTGGAAATAAATAGTACCCTCTCTTAAGTGATTTATTGCTACATTTTCTTCAAGAGTGACTGTCACAGTGTAGCGGCCGGCAGGTTGGCTTATGCGCCTTTGCTATTCTCGAGATTCAACAAGTGCTATATTCAAATGGAGAATTCGTTCATATCCAGGGTGTATTAACCATTCACACTTAAAAGTTATTAAAGAGTAGGCTTCATACTATATGTTGCAAGAAAAACAAAAAATTCATACTTGGCACTTATGCCCTTGCTATTCTAATCACCTCAGTTAAGGAGTTGCTTGATGGAGAGTAGCAGCCTCAGGTCGTGAAGGCCGCATAACTGACCAGGGGAGCTCGCAGTGCTGACCATGTCCCACCTCCAGTACTGCACCCCACCAATGATGCTGTAGTAGGCAGAGGTGGGGCACGCAGCAGCTGGGTGGCAAGCCAAGGCCCTTCATGGGCTGTAACGTTAGGTGTTAGTTTTAAGGTGGCACATGCAAGAGAAATTTGTAAAGTTTATTGTTGTTTGATTCTATAGCTCCCTGGTTGGCTACAAGCTGTGCTGAAAAATCATATTGCGTCTTGAAATTTGATAGACATAATTTTGCTCTTTTCGAAAGAGATTTGGAAAAGCAGTATCCAACAGGATGATGATAAAGAAGTGATATCACCAATTTGTAACAAAGGATGTTTGTGCTCACAGAAAAAGATCAGACGTCCAGAGTTACTAATGAATGTGTTCAGCATGTACAGGAGTGTTTTCAAAAAAGCCCTCAGAAGTCCATGTGGTAGGCCTGCAGGATCTATGAATGAGATTTGAAGAAGCCTCAGCTGCGATGATACCCAACATGTTATCCAGAGTCTGGCAGGAATTAAAATATCGCATGGACGTTTGTCACACCACACATGGCACTCATATCAAACCTCTAGCTTAAAACAAGAAAACCGGGCAACTTGTGTTTCATAAGTATCATCAAGCTTTGTTGAATATTAAATAGTATTTGAATAAAAAAAGATTAAAGTAGGACTTACTTTAGGGACATCCTGTATACGAAAAGGCTACTTTTCCGGGAAATCCTCCAGTTGCATAAGATTTTATGCTAAATGCAGCCAACAGTTTTTGAAAGATCTAAGAACAGCAAATTTTCTAATGTTTTTGTAAGACGATATTTACATGGTTAGATTGGATGTAAAGAGAAAATTTGGAGTATTTCTCTGTAAGTGAGTGGTAGAAACTGGCATTACAATGCACTCTATTGTTGCAGGATCAGTTATCAGATGGAGATCAGAAGTTACTATTGCCAGAACCAACAAGGTAAGACTGCTAGAGTCTGTACACTACATTACTCTGTGCCTTGATTTACCTTCTGCTTTGAGGTTAAGCTTTAGCTTAAACTTTTCTGGTATTGACTCAACTTAAACTTAATTCAATAAGTAAAATAAGACAAGTCTTTTTATAGATTAATCTTATTTTTTAAAGGGGAACGAAACACAAAAACGAATATTTAGGGTGACTGAGGAAGTGATACTAGGACTGCATGCCCTCAGGAACCACAATGTGATGGTCGACATTGGTAGGAGGGTCTTGTGACTCAGCCGAGATGAGGAGATGCTTTGGAAGCCAATCAAACAACCAGGAAAGTGCACGATGACCCTGATGGAAAACTTAATAGTTCCTGTGCAAAGTGATGTGGTTGTTCAGGTGCGCCTGGGTGGGAAACTGTCAAGGAAACTGGTGCTGGACTGGAGGACACCCTTAGATGGTTTGTGCATTGTCAAGTTGTTGCCTTGCTGGAAGGAAGTGCCGGTGAGTGCTGAGTCCTTTGGACAGCGATCAGGATATATAAGCAGGAACAGTGCTGGGGAAGTGCAACCCGGCTGTGAGTGTGACATTGTGTGATGGATCGGTGGAGCCAACCCCGTCAAAAGACCTGGGGCCCTGGCTGGTTTTCAATCAGAGGAACAGCGATTACAGTTGCATCAACCAAGTGCTCCAACACATCAATACTGGAGACTCCCAACCTATCTTGCAACCACCAAAACGTGTTTCTGAGGTAAAGCAAGCAGAGATACGGGACATACTGCAGGACATGACACCTAGGGGGATCATTGAAGAGTCCAACAGGCCTTGGTGCTCCCTGTAGTCCTGATGAAGAACAGCAAAATTTGCCCCTGTGTGGATTACTGGAAGCTGAAAACCTTGTCACCCGAAAGGACTGCTTTTTCTTGTCCCAGATGGATGACACTCTGGATACTCTTGCTGGTGCCCAGTGGTTCTTGACTTTAGACTTGAAATCTGGGCACTGACAGGTGGCTCTGAACCCCAGAGACAAGGAGAAGATTGCATTCTTGATGAGCCAAGGGCTTTGCAATTCACAATTATACCTTTTAGCCTCTGTAATGCACTAGCCACCTTCCAGTGCCTCATGGAATCGATGATGAGGGACCCGACTTATAACACCTGCTTGCTATACCTGGGTGACATCATTGTGATTGGCAGTACCTTCGAAGATCATATGTTGAACCTGACCAAGGTGTTATGAAGATTACAGGCAGCCAATCTGAAGATGAACATGAAGATTCAGAAGAAGATTTAGTTGTTCATCAACAAGGTTCAGTATTTGGGCCATATATTTTCTACCAGAGGGGTAGCCACAGAGCCGGAGAAGGCTCAGGCTGTGAGATACTGGCGTCACCTGAAACATAGATGATAGTTGCACAGTTTTCTGGGTCTGTGCAGCTACTACCACCGGTTTGTCAGAGGCATCTGCAACATCATAAAGCCCCTCACTCGTCTGGCAGAAGAACACCGGCATTATATGTGGATGGAAGAGTCCGAAGGCCCTTAAGTCAGCACTCTGTAGTGCCCATGTTTTAGCCTTCCCACAAACAGACTGCAATTTTGTAATGGACACTGGTACTAGTGACCGCGGAATTGGACGTGTATTATCCTGATACAAGACAGGCAGAAACGGGTGATAACCTACTATAGCAAGACACTATCTAAGGCCAAAAGGAACTACTGCATCACCCGCCGTGAGCTCCTAGCAATAGTATAGCTGCTGGAACATTTCCATCTGAGGACTGAACACTCCACCCTCACCTGGCTGTTAAGCTTTAAACACTTAGAAGACCAGAGGCTCCAGAAATATAACTTTACCTCAGAACACCGGAAGGAAAAGAACCACTTCAATGCAAATGCCTTGTAGGGAAGACTTTACGTAGAAGAGTGTGGTCCCTGCAATAGGACGGAGAAGGAGCATGCCGCAGCTGTCTGTGTGATTTCAGAAGTGCCTGCAGATGGATGGGATAGGGCAGACCTGAGGAGAAAGCAGCTAGCAGACACCCATTTAAGGACACTCCTCCAAGAGGTGGAAGCAGGAACCAGGCCGAGCTGGAAGGACATCGTACCCAGGAGTGGCGAGTATGTTTTACTGGCCACAATGGGACTCACTGAAGATCAAGGACAGTGTGTTGTACCGAATCTGGGAGTCATCAGAAGGAAAGACCCAGAGAGAGCAGCTGGTACTTCCACAGAGTAAGGTTATGGAGGTCCTGCAGGAGGTACATTCAGGTTCCTTGCGAGGGCATCTTGGATCCAACCACACTGTCAAGAGCGGTACTACTGGTTGAGACTACATCCAAATACTGAGAGGTGGATCCGCCTCTGTCATGTGTGTGCAGCAAGTTTTGACCTGCAGACCATGAGCTCAGGCCACATGCTACAATATAATATGGTAGCACCCTTCAAGCACATTGCTATTGATATAGCTGAGCCATTCCCTGTCTCTGGACAGAAGCAATAAATATCTGCTAGTGGCCATGGAATACTTCACAAAGTGGCCGGAGGTGTATGCAATACCTAACCAGGAGGCCAAAAAACGATCATGGACTGACTTGTGGAAGAACTGTTCTGCTGATTTGGTGCTGCTAGAACAGCACTAGCTGTTCAGGGCCTGAAGTTAAAGTCCAATCTGATGAAAGAAACGCTAGAGTGGCTCACAGCATAGCTCACAAGACACGCACAATGCTTCTCCATCCACAGTCAGGTGGCACAGTCAACAGGTGCATTAACCTCTTGAGGGATATCGACGTGAAATCACATCCATTTAAAATGGCGAATGAGCGATATGGGCGTCCTGTGCGTTTAAGCATTTAACCTTTATTTATCCCTTATCCAACTAACTTATTATAATTTTCCCTTTATGAAACATTTTAGTAAGGTCTATATACTTTATTGGCTTACCTTAATATGTTCGTTCTGCAGTGATTTACCTCAAAACAGGGATAAACACACAAGGGTACGTACATCTCCACATTCGCGAATTCCCTTCTTGCGGCACACGAATCACTTTCGAAATGGGCGGGACTTCTTTGCTGTTGGTGGTATCCTTTTAGGATAATGTTTTCCTTGAAGTCTGAGGGGTGCAGGGGTTTTGGATTTTCAACCCCCAACTTGGTATTGTTCAATTAGGCTGCGAGTTATTTATAGTCGGTAGTCAAGGTCGGTCATTGTCCTATGTGGGTTTAGAGAGCTGTCCAAATCCCCAAACAATTGTATATGGTTATATCCAGTTGGTGCAAAAACTCCTTTTTATACCACTTCTCCCTTCAGCTACAAGCAGGAAAGAATACGTATGTATTTCAACAAAGAAAGACACGGACTCTACTAAGTTACGAAACTCGCGTAAGCAAAAGTTGCAACGTTGATCTATTCTGATGACTCAAGAGGCTACACATGCAGTAGCGATTTATTACACAGTATGCTGACGCATTAGCCACACATACAATGGGTGTTTCTTTACTGAATCTTTCCGAGAACTAATATTAGATGCGTATGACAGAGCAAAGTTGACTTTTCACCACAGTGAAACAAAATTGTGCCATTTCAGCGTTTTGTAAATACAACTCAACTTTGCTGATGACGTACATTTATACTGCAAATAACGAGTTTTATACCAGTTTTTGTTTCATTAAAATAACTTAATATTTACACAAAATACAGCTGTGCATATACGAAGCGCATTTAACAATTTAAATGCTAGCAGTTCTCAGCTCGTGGACATTTAAATGGCCATCGCTCAAGAGGTTAAGACCCTCTAAGAACATCTCAGGAAAGTCTCAGCCAACCACCAGAGTGACTGGGATGTCAGGGTGCCACTGTTCTTGCTGGCTTATCGTTCATCTATGCATGACACCAGCTAGTTCAGTTTTCAGCAGAGAATTGCGCCTTCCATGCGACCTGATGTTTGGAAGTCCCCCGGGTCAGGACAGTCAACAATTGTCTATGTGGAGAAGCTCATGGACCATCTTCATGATGTGCACGAGTTGATCTGTCAACACATCCAAGTAGTGAGTGACTGGACGAAGACAGAGCACAACCAACAGGCGAACTGCCTAGGGTTCCAGCAATATGATTTAGTGTGACTGTATCATCCTATTTGGACCAAAGGGTGCTGTCCCAAGCTCCAACAACCATGACAAGGACCATACTGCATGGTAAGAAGGAGCAATGATTTCTACTGTATCCAGAGGCTGCCCCGTGGGAAGATGCTGGTGCTACATTTGGCTTATCTGGCCCACTATGATGGTACTGCTCAGGGCGAGGAATGCTGAAGGGGGGCCTGTGTGACATTGGTGCTAATCTCTTTGGAGAAGGCATCCAAAGTAGAATGGTCTTGGCATGACGTGATTGTTCTAAGGAGCAGCAAATAACTTTTAGTGTTAAAAAGGTTAACTGTGAAAGTTTATGTGAGAAAAAGAGTTAACATGTAATTTTGTCAAAGTTTGTGTGAGGACACAACTAAGTGTAATTATAAAGTAATTAAAAAGTTAAAATGTTACAATATCTATGATGAACCTGTCCCCCATGTCGAAAACAGATTGAAGACTTTGTATTGTTTGTCCACATCCTCTACATGGTTTATGTATTTCTGCCACTGTTGTAGAGTCACTTTGCTGTCTGTTTCTTTTAAGATCTCCATTGTTTCACATATGGTTACTTCTTTTCATTACTAGATGCCTCTGAACACTATTTGTGACCATACCACTTTGATTTGATTTAAAATACAGTGATAAGGGGGTAATCTTACCACAATATGCCCATATGATGCAGCCATCTCGTCAGTTATGTACCTTTTAAATCTATCATGTGGTGATAACTGTTTGTTAATTCAATCAGAACTGGTATTCTGGGAACAGGATTCATAATAGGGATGTTACTTTCTTTCATGTATTCAAGGATATTTACTTTTTTCTAAGAGGTGGTACGCTTCAGGTTTAGGTTACGACTGTTGTTGTTAGCTAATGCTGGTTTTCTGACAATGAAGTCATTAGTCCTCTTGCTCTCCAATATTTTTCACTGATGAATGAAGTGGCCGGGCATATTTGAAGGTGGTCTTGGTTCATTTCCTCTTGCAGATCACCTACAGGACAGAGTGGTGAAGAATGTATCCCAATTCTATTCAAATGTTTTGCCAGACAATCATGTCCTGTAATCAACCTGAAGGTTGCAACTGCTGTTTTTCGTGATACTCAGGAGTTACTGTTTGAATGTTTGGCAGTTCCCATCTTTTATTTTTTGATTTTTCATAGTAGGTAATATTTGGCAATAATTATTTTGAATTCAGAGTCTACTAATCTTTTAGCCGCATAAAATGGTAGATTAGCTATAGATTTCTGTACACTGCTGGTACCGTTTTTAGCAAGAAAATCAGCTTTCTCATTACCACTCAGTCCACAGTGAGCTGGTATCCATTGGAAGACTAGGTGTTTTTGAAGTGCTGTTAGATTGGTAAGGATTTTCCAACATTCTATAATTGTTTGGTTTTTGGTGACAACTTGGAAGTAATTGCTATAATTGCTGCCCTGGAATCTGAGAGAATAACTGCTTGATGAAAATGTGAAATTCTATACAAAAGATTTTGTAGGCCATTCAAATTGCTTCAATTTCTCCATTGAAGTTTGTAGTTCCAAAACTTTAAGATTTGTAATAAGAAAAGAGGTGACACTTGACTCCAGCTCCGGCTCCGTTTCGGTTTGATATCAATGATCCATCAGTATAAATATGGAGCCATTCATGTTCCAGAAATCTAGTATGGATTGTCTCTAATGCCAATAATTTTAGAACACTAGTTGGAGTATCACTTTTCTTAACTTCTTCTGTCAGGTGTAAATAATATGTGATGTCTAATGTTTGTGTCGGATTGACTTTATATTTGAAGTTTTTCTTTGAATTAGGAAGGTGTACACTCTTCTTGATGTCTTGAATTTTGGAAAGAAAGCTCTCCTGAGTCTTTAGTGTGTATGTAAAATTGCTCTTGTTCCATGTATTGAATGGGAGTCTGATCAACTTTTCATGTTGAATAAGAGCTACTTTTTCTATTTCATATTCAATGGAATATGTTGTTGTTTTCTAGTGCCTTGCATCTGGCAATGAAGCCATTAGCATTCGTGCTTTCCAATACTTTTGAACTGTAGTTTCTTCTGATTTTAATGCTTCACAGGTCTTTAAGTGGTCTTCATTCATTTCTGCTGGATCGTTACACAGGACACATATTGGTGAGGCCAGGCGCGGCTCCTCAGGGTAGGCAGGGTAGGCACTGCCTACCCTATCGTAATACATCAACAAATAATGTTTAAGTATGATTCTGCATTTTATCATTTGAACCGTCATTTTCCCCTAAATTCCAGTTCAAGAAAAGTTTTCTCGGTTTTAATGACCAGCGCATGGTCAAATCCTTTAATCTCAATTCCGATTCATCAAAACTGCGCTGCGTGTTTGAAACGCGCGGCAGAAATGATACGCATGGAACCTGGGTACTGGAGAGCAGGCTAGCTTAACCTCTGCCTGCCCGGCCCCCTTTCCTCAGTACGAGGCCCTTGAACAGGGATAAGGAAACATTCGGTCTGTATATGCACTCCGAGCATACGTAGACGCGTCTGCCAGCAGTCCGAGCACTTGCCGGCCCAAATCCGAATTTATGCGACATTTTCTGAACAGCCATACTCCACGAACGAAGATCTCAGAGATCTGAATCTGTCGTTATCTCTGTGTAATACCAGCATGACCGACTTAATTAGTGAACTATTACAAATTTCGCTTTCGCGGCGCACTAACAATGAAAAGAGGAGTGATTTAGCTATTTAACACAAAGCTGCAGTCAGACAATTTTTCAATTTCTTAATCTATTTTAGTCATGGGTGTAGCGAAACGGGGGCAAGGGGGGCCACGGCTCCCCCTTGGAAGTTGGTGAACTTAATGTGCAGTCAGTTACTGACCTTTAAACTATTATTTTAATTTTGATGTAAAGAACAATTTTTGTTTAGCACAAATTAATACGGTTATCTGCAACAAATAGTATAAATTTTGACAGTAAAATAATGATTTAATATTATATGATTGCAAATTTCCAACATGTGCCCCCCCCCCCCCCTGGAAAAAAGTCTGCCGACACTCGTGATTTTAGTTTTGGCGGTAATTCGTCCGTAAGTCACACTCATTCACTCTGCTCTTATTAAACAACCAAACAATATATTGTTTGCGTTATGCGCAATGACTTCGCCCCCTATATTTCGGTTAAACGGGGTTTATTATTATTATTACTATTATTATTATTATTATTATTATTATTATTATTATTGTTATTATTATTATTGTTGTTGTTGTTTGTTGTTACTGTTACACTTTGCCTACCCTAAAATTTTGACTGCGAGCCGCCACTGGGTGAGGCTGAGATACCTATTCTGTAGAGATGACTTGCCAAGCAGTCATGATTTGTCAATAGTCGGAAGGCTGCAACCGCTGTTTTCCGTGGTCTCTGGGGGATTATATCTGGGTTGGAAAGTAGTGTAATCCATTTTTTATCTTTGGCATTTGTTTCTATTTCTTGTAGGTATGAATGAGAAAATTTTTTAACGATCAAGTGTTTTATTGAGGAATATGAGAAATTGAATTTAGACTTTTATTTTATTGTTGTGCCTTTCTTTGCAAGTGAGTCTGCAGCTTCATTCCCCATGACTCCACAGTGTGCTGGAATCCATTGGAGCTGAACAGTCTTATTAACTTTTTGGAGTTGTGTTAACATTTTGTAGCATTCTCTAATTTTTGTTGACTTCTTTGTAGTATTTGAACATATTCCCTGAATTGCAGCTTTAGAATCCGAAAGAATTACTGCCTTGTTAAATTTATTTAAGGGAAGATTTAATAATTGTCGGAGAGCAGTGTATATAGCCTCTATTTCTCCATCATAATTTGTTGTGTCTCTGCCAACAGAATGATAAAAGGAAAAATGTGAACACATAACTCCAGCTCCAGTAAGGTTTTCCTTGGAGGATCCATCAGTATATATGTGCAGCCATTCTTCAATGGGATACCTAGTATTGATTGTTTCCAGAGCTAGAAGTTTTTGTATTTCTTTTGGTGTGTCTGATTTACTTATTTCCTCTATTAATTCCAAATCGAAGGTAGGTTGCAATAATTCCAATGGATTTTCTCTTATAAGTAGATTTTCTCTGGTGTTAGGAATGTTCAATTTGGATTTAATCTGTGTTACCTTTTCTAGGAAACTATTATGAGTTTTAAGGATTGAAGGGGGGAGGTTCTCTTCTGTCCATTTAGAGTTTGGCAGTCGTAACATTTTCTCGTGTTGGAGCAATGCTTGTTCTTCTATTTTTGTTGTTATTGATCGGGTCCGTGTTAAGGCAAGCATGGCATCAATAGGTGTGGATTTAACTGCTCCAGTGATTAGGCGAAGAGCCTGATTTTGTATTTGTTCAAGTTTATTGATGTTAGCATTTGCTGCCGTTATTAAAGCTTCAGAACAGTACAAGAGGTTTGGTTTAACATACATTTTGTATGTTGTGTTAAGGACTCTCCTTGAGCAGCTCCATTTAGCACCAGCTAACCTTTTCAGGATTTGCAGTTTCTTTTCAACCTTTTCTGAGATGTTTGTTATATGTTTTTTCCAACTTAGCTTTCTGCCGAAAGTGATGCCTAAGTATTTGGCATCATCAACTGCTTTGAGTGGTTTACCATTATAATTTATGTTAATATTAACTTGTTTGTATTTTAGTGTAATTCAATGGAATATTGGTTAATATTTCCATAGCTGGTATTGGAGTGGTTGAAAGATTTGAATTTTTTTGTATTTGCTGTTACAAGAACTTCGCTGCAGTAAGCTTTATATATACATTGTATGTTGTGTTAAGAGTTGCTCTGGAACATCCCCACTTCATTCTTGTTAGACGTTTTAACAGTGAAAGGCACGTTTTTGCTCTTTTATTACATTTTCTATTTGTTTGGTCTATGTAAGTTTGGTATCAAATGTAACTCCTAAATGCTTTGCTTCCTTTGTTTCTGGTAGTTGTTGACCCTCAAAATTTAGTTTTATTTTTAGTGGTTTTTTTCATAGTGAAAAGATTTGTTAGTTTGATTTTGTTGTATTAACAGTCATTAAATTTCTTTGGTCCACTTTTGTAGGTTGTTTAAGGATTGTTGCGTGGTTTTTTCTAATTCTGTACTCTTGCTTTTTGGTTTTGAAGTTCACATTACTAAGTCACCGGCAAATAGTGCACACTTCACACCTGATTCTTGTGTTTGTTGTGGCAGATCGTTTATAAATATATTAAAAGTGTATTGCTGAGCACTGCACCTTGTAGTAAGCCGTGGTGTACTTGTTTATATTTAGATATATTTCCTGCATATCTGGTAGCAATAAAACATTGCATAGCATCCAATGAAAACATTGGACCTTGTATCCCTATTTTTTTTTACTTTCTTTAGTAGTTTTGTTCTGCATATAGAATCATATGCACTTTGGAAATCAATAAAAACTGATGCATTATCTTCTTTTCTATTGAAGGAGTCTTTGATTCCTTGACTGAGAAGTAAGACTTGTTCATTTGTAGAGTGGAGCTCTCTGAATCCAGCTTGAGATGGGGAAATTAAATTTTGTGATTCCAGAAGCCACTGTGATAGGCAGCATTATCTAATTCAATCACCTGTGGTTCTGCTAGTCCATGCAAAATGCGATTTTCAAGCCAGTCTTCAAAATGTGTGTGTTTATTGACCCATGATAATCTGCAGGTGCATTTGTCAGACATTTATGCGTCACAAATAAAGCGTCCTTCACAAAGCCCAGTCTTCTACCAAATTCATAATTCCAGTCCTCTCGCATTTACTGTTGGGTGTAGTTATGAAACAATTGTCACTATAATCAGACCATTTTTCATAGGGCAGGAAATGACTGTCATACAGTGTTTATCTGAATTTGTATCACTGTAATGCTGCACATGAAGATGACTGATTTGGCTGAGACATTTACACCTCCATGTTACAATTTCATTTGACTCGGCTCTAAAACTTTCCTTGTCATAGAACCATGCTCAAATCCCATAGATATCAAAAGGCTAAACTGTACTTCTACTGTATGGGAACACAATCACTTCCAGCCGTCTTCTTGTACATTATTTCCGTCAATTGGTGAACAGTGGGAAATTCATCTTTTGTGTAACAGTCGTACACAGTCCTTTGCAATAGCTCACGATTGAAGTCATCAATGTGGTCAAATAAAGACTTAGTTTTATTTAGTTTCATTTTAGTTTGCGTGCTTATATAGAGATGTCAATTGATGCAAGTTTTCTGACCATTGTAATTCCTACCAACTGCATTAGCATTTAATTTGTCTGAACTTATTTATGGCAGTGCACCCCATTTTTCAGTCACAGTTTTCAGAAAATTTGTCAGATTCACCAACATGTTTGTACTCTGCTTCCTTATTGTTTCCTCTACCTATACTGCCCCTTTTCTTGGTTGAAGTTCTTGCTTACGATTGGATTGGGAGATCATCATTCCCTTCGTTAATTTCGCCATTCACATTACCTATGTTAATTTTGCCAGCACATGGGCGACCGTGCTTCGCTAGGCATTTTGCTTCCTTTTAATTTTTTTTGCATTTTTTCGAAACCCCCCACCTCAAACAAAATGCTGTTGAGTTTGTGGGCAGCAAATGGAAAAGTGTTATTGTGGACAGGGATGATACTATTTTAATGCAGAGAGATTTTCTCATAAAATAAAAGAACTTCATAAAATGCGGAAAGTGTACTATTTAGACAAGACATGGCTTCATGAGGGACACACGACAAGCAAAGCATGGACTGACACCACTGTAAAATCAAGAAAGCAGGCATTTCAATGGTACTTAAATGCAGGGCTTTAAAATCCTACAGAGAGGGGCAGGTGCCTGACAGTGCTGCACATAACAAGTGATTATGATTTTGTGGAGGGCGGCCAGGTTGTGTTCGTATCTATAACAAGCGGAGGCTACCATGAGGAAATGAATGGTGATCTTTTAAAATCCCGGGTTGAAAAGGTTCTCCCCAAATTACAACCAAATAACATTATTGTGATGGACAATGCCCCTTACAACAGTATGAGGTTAGAGCGTATACCAAACCAATCTTGGAGAAAAGGTGATATCATAGCTTTGCTACAGAGTAAAAATATAGTTTATGGCGACGATCTTGTTAAGGCAGAATTATTGGCATCAACCAAGTCTCATTCTAAAGAGTATGAAAAATAGGTAATTGATGAAATGGACAAACTTCTGAGCCACACTGCACTCCGATTGCCACCTTATCACTGTTACTTGAATCCGATGGTGATAGTCAGGTGAAAGGATACTTCGCCAGAAACAACCTTCAAACTGTAGAGGGCATTATTGACGCTGTTGTGGAAAAATGTGTTAAACATCTGCAAGATGAATGTAGCAACACAGAGACATCTAACCTGTGGGAATTATTTAAATCAAGTTGTTGTTAGCTAATGCTGGATTTCTGACAATGAAGTCATTAATCCTCTTGCTCTCCAATATTTTTCACTGATGGATGGGGCATTAGAAGTGGCCGGGCATATTTGAAGGTGGTCTTGATCCATTTCCTCTTGCAGATCACATAGAGGACAGAGTGCTGAAGAATATATCCCAATTCTGTTTAACCCTATTTGGCGCATAGCGTAGTAAAGCGTAGTGAAATGAAAAATGACCTGCCGCGCACAGCGTAGTAGAACGTAGTAAGCTTGTTCATCGTTTCATATGGGTTCTCCTTATGCTGACCCCAGCTTTTAGGAGCTGTGTCAATGTAAACGTTCTCCTATTGCACTGATACAGCAATAGCAACGTGAAAAAAACTAATACCAAGCTATAAATAAGACTTCTTAGAGCTGAGTGCAGTTGTGTAAGTAAGCAGTTTCCTGACGCATTTACAGCTAATTCAGTACCATGGAGACCGTTCCAAGTACATCACAGGCTAGTAAGTGCCATAGTGATAAGGTTTTGGTAACAGATGAGGAAATACTTGCAGCAGTTTATGAGGAATTAGATCGCGAAAGTAGCTCCGACGAATTTTGGTTTGCTGAGTTAGAGGAAGACAGTGATAAGGAACAAAGTGGTAGTGAAGGTGCTGAGAAGCAGGTAGCAGAACAGGTGGCTCAAATTAATGCAAAGAAAACTAAAACTAAATTAGTACCTGCACAGTGGACCTCCAATTTGTCTTTCAATGAGTTAGAAGTATTCTCTTCCCCTGTAGGTGTAAACCATTCTGTTCCTCCAGGAAGTCCAGAAATAGATTATTTTGAACTTTTTATGGATTCCAGCTTTTGCAGCTAACTTGCGGAGGAAACCAATATGTATGCAGCTCAGATTCAAGCTAAAAAAGCAGATCCAAAATGGGAAGAAACAAATTCAAGGGAGATACAGGCCTATTTAGGTAATTTAATATATATATAGGGATGGCGGATTTACATGAAATTAGGGATTACTTTTTGGGGGGATTTTTGCATTTGTCCAATTGTAAGACAAGCAATGACCTTGCTCCGGTTTAAAAAGATATCACAATATCTTCACCTGAATGATGAATCTGCAAAACCACAATTTGGGATAGATTCTTATGATTATCTGTATAGGGCATCATGACCTGCGTTAGATATAATCAAAAAGTTTTCAAATGTCTACAAACCAAATTGCGATCTCTCTGTTGATGAAGCAATGATCGGTTTCAGAGGGTGCTTCTTTTTGAAACAATACATGCCCGCTAAACCTACAAAGTGGGGACTACAGGCATGGGGTATTGCAGACAGTAAAAGTGGCTATGTACTGACCTGTAAAATCTATCTTGGGAAAAAAGAGGCGAGAAACACCGATCTTCTGCTTGGAGAACAGGTGGTTTTAGACATGTGTGCACCACGTCTACTTTGATACCTTTTTTACTTCCACACGGTTAATGAAATTACTTTTAGAGAAGAAGACATATGCGTGTGGTACAACGTGTGCCGGAAGGAAAGACTGGCCAAAACAGTTTTCTAAGAAAAAACAATTAAAACTGAAAAGGGGTTAATCTTGCAAACTGCAACATGAAGGTGTAACTGCAGTAGTTTGGCATGATAACAGGGACATTCTTTTATTATCTACCAATTCCGATCCTAGAACAGATGGAGAGGTACACAGGAAGAGTGGCAAGGGGAGAGAACAAATAAAAATACCTTGTCCTAATGCAGTAATAAATTACACATGTAATATGGCAGGGATTGATCTCGCGGACCAAAGGCGGGAGTGTTACGGTGTCGGCCGGCCTTAAAAAAAATGGTGGAAATACTTGTTCCATTTCGTAGTGAATGTTGCCATTGTTAATAGTTTTATAATATACGACATTTCAAACAGACCTGCTTCTACAGCTCATGGCAACAGGCTTCTTCATTACAGGCAGAATTTGGTGTGACAGCTAATTGCAAGCTTCACGTCCCGCAAGCGAGTGGGATTTCAGCGTAGCCTACCTTCTGCTACCCCTGTGCCCAGTTCTCTTCACACCCTTGTAAAAATTCTAGGATGGGTGAAATTGTGTGTAGAGTGTATCGTGAAGAAAAGAAAAACACAATCAGGTCATGGCATACAGTCAGAGTACAAGTGCAAACAGTGTGATACTGCCTTGTGTAGAACTGGGTGTTTCCTCAGTTATCATCAAGCGAGGGGTTGGAAATTCAAAACTAACATGGGGTGTACATACCAAAACATTAGTAAGCATAAGTGTATATAGAACAGTTTTATTGTGCAACAGAATAGCGTGAATAACATTTTATGGACCAGCTTCAACATCTTCAATATAATAATGGCAGGGATGTAAACTTTTTAAGGGTGAGTACCATAAAATTTCACAGAAATTATTTTAATTTATCTTAGCCAACTTTAGGATATTTTTGTCTGGTGTTAATATTCTAAAGTAGCAAAATTTAATTTCTTTAATATTGTGGAATATTAAAAATGTGTGACAAAGGGGTGCATATGTTTCTCTTCAACGGGGTTGATTTTTTCCATTATAAACAGTTGAAATAAAACTTATATCGTATTTACTGCAAACCAATATCAAATAAGTTATTAATTAAACACATTATTTCAGCCAGTAAAAGATACTATAATTATGCAAGTATATAGGTCACTTTTAGTTTAATATCTGCAGTACCAGTTCAGAATTTAAAGGGACACAAGTCTGCTGGGAGAATAACTAGCTAATACTGCATGCGCAGCAAAGGGTTAAATGTTTTGCCAGACAATCATGTCCTATAATCAACCTGAAGGTTGCAACTGCTGTTTTTCGAGGATACTCAGGAATTACTGTTTGAATGTTTGGTAGTTCCCATCGTTTAGTCTTTGATTTTTCATAGTAATATTGTTCAATAATTTTTTTGTATTCAGAGTTGACTAATCAAGTAAATATATCCTTTTAGTGGCGTAAAAGACACATACTTATGCGTGGTGATAACTGTTCTGTCATTCAAAATGCATGTGGCCACGGAGTGATAGAAACTGGCACTTTGTTTACATCCAGTTTATTCACTTGATGTACAAGTAAGTTATTCTCTCATTATTCCCTTAGTGTTAAGCTATGGTTTAAACATCTTAGCTACAATAGTAACAATACACAGTTGATGTGCAACTAGTATATTGTAACACTGCAATGCTGCCTCAGAAAGACAGCCTGTCTCCTGAGTGGTTCTATTGATCATTCTAATGGTCATACCCTGGGGGTGTGGAGTTGCAATGTGTAGCCAAACTCTTACTTCTTGGAAATAAACCTGTGAAGAAGCTGGGTAGACTATACCAGCTTGATTTTATCTTCTATTTGTATATTTTGTTTAACCTATTATTAGCCTCTGTGTCTCAGAACTGCATATATTCACTACTGATTTTCCTATTTCAGATTGGATATGGAGATGGTGTGGAACCAAGAATCTGGCATTATTACTGCAGATTTAGATAAAAGCTGCTTAAATTTAGGAGAAAATGACACCCCTTGTCATGTGAACACAAATGCAACTGTCACAGGTGATAATGGAAATATTGTGAATTACAGAACATTACACAGATGTGAAATCTGCAGCATGTGCTTTAGTGCAGCGTCATCTTTACAAAGTCACATTGCCATTCATGAAGACAAAAGGAAACACAAGTGTAATATTTGCAACAAAAGCTTTCGTGATCCATCTTCTGTGAAAAGACATAGATTAATTACTCATGAGGGCAAAAGGCCATACAAGTGTAACATTTGTAATAAGAGCTTTACTTCTGCATCTCATTTGGGCACTCATAATTTAATTCATGAAGGTAAATGGCCTTACAAATGCAGCATTTGTGATAAGGACTTTTTTACAAAATCTTATTTGAAAACACATATTTTAATTCATCAGGGGATACGATTTAAATGTGAGAAGTGTGATAAGAGTTTTAATTCATCATCAAGTTTGAGAAAACATAGTTTAATTCATGATGGAGTACGGTTTAAATGTGAGAAGTGTGATAAAAGCTTTACCACATCATCAAGTATGAGAACACACAGCTTAATTCATGAGGGAATACAGTTTAATTGTGAAAAGTGCGACAAGAGCTATAATACCTCATCAGAACTGAAAAAGCATAGTTTAATTATTCATGAGGGAATAAGATTTAAATGTGAGAATTGTGATAAGAGCTTTACTACATCATCAAAATTGAAAATGCATAATTTAATTCATAAGGGAATACAGTTCAAATGTGAGAAGTGTGATAAGAGCTTTAATACCTCATCAGATCTGAAAAGACATACTTTAATTCATGAGGGAATACGATTTAAATGTGAGAAGTGTGATAAGAGCTTTACTACATCATCACAATTGAAAAAGCATACTTCAATTATTCATGAGGGAATAAGATTTAAATGTGAGAAGTGTGATAAGAGCTTTAATACCTCATCAGATCTGAAAAGACATACTCTAATTCATGAGGGAATAGAGTTTAAATGTGATAAATGCGATAAGAGCTTTAGTAGATCATCACTTTTGAAAGAGCATACCTTAATTCATGAGGGAATACGGTTTAAATGTGAGCAATGTGATAAAAGCTTTACTACATCATCAAGTTTGAGAATACATAGCTTAATTCATGAGGGAATACAATTTAAATGTGAGAAGTGTGATAAAAACTTTACTACATCATCACAATTGAAAAAGCATACTTCAATTATTCATGAGGGAATAAGATTTAAATGTGAGAATTGTGATAAGAGTTTTACTACATCATCAAGTTTAAAAACACATAGTTTAATTCATGATGGACAGTTTAAATGCGAGAAGTGTGACAAGAACTTTAATACGTCATCAAATTTGAAAACACACAGTTTAATTCATGATGGAATACAGTTTCAATGTGATAAGCGTGATAAGAGGTTTCATACATCATCAAGTTTGAAAACACACAGTTTAATTCATGAGGGAATAGAGTTTAAATGTGATAAATGCGATAAGAGCTTTAGTAGATCATCACATTTGAAAGAGCATACCTTAATTCATGAGGGAATACGGTTTAAATGTGATAAGTGTGATAAGAGTTTTACTAGATCATCAAAATTGAAGACACACAGATTAATTCATGAGGGAGTACAGTTTAAATGTGATAAGTGTGATAAGAGCTTTGCTACATCATCAAATTTGAAAGCACATAGTTTAGTTCATGATGGAATAGGGTTTAAATGTGAGAAGTGTGATAAGAGTTTTACTTTATTATCAAATTTGAAAGCACATAATTTACTTCATGATAGAAAACGATTTAAATGTGAGAAATGTGATAGGCTCTTTGATACATCATCAAGTTTGGAAACTCACAGTTTAATTCATGAGGGAGTACAGTTTAAATGTAATAAGTGTGATAAGAGCTTTACTAAATCATCACATTTGAAACAGCATACGTTAATTCACGAAGGAATACGCTATAAATGTGAGAAGTGTGATAAGAGCTTTACTTCATTATCAAGTTTGAAAACACATAGTTTAATTCATGATGGAATACAGTTTAGATGTGAGAAATGTGATAAGAGCTTTACTGCACCTTCAAGTTTAAAAAGACACAGTGTAATTCATGAGGAGAAACAACTATAAACAGGAATGACTTGTAACTATACTGCTCGCAAAAGTTTAAAGGCATGTGAACGTTCGCCAATGCTGTTGCCAAGCGTAGTGTGTGTACTGGCTGAGGTTCTGTACATAAGAACGTGTGAGATGCATTTACCACATTCATCAGTGCTGACAGGGGAGGCAAGCGTAGGATTCGCTGTAGTCTGCAGTACGGCCGACCTCCATATGCCTTTTAAGTTCTGCAAAGATTATAGAGCTTCACTTAGGCTGTCCATTTGGAAGCTCATAATTCAATTAATAATTGAAACAGATCTTTAAATACAACTGGTGTGATGAGAGGTTTACTGCAACATTAAAGCAGCTGGGTAACAGACAAAATGAATGTATTCTGCATGTTATAAGATAGAATTCAGATATAATTTATCCATCATCAGATCTTAGAAGATATTGGTTTCGTCACAATAGTCATCCTTACATATTAAACTTAATTATTCATTTTTAAAATTATACATACTATTATTGATTTGTACCATTCATGCCGATAATATGGTACTGGCCAGTGGCCACTGCCTTAAAGATGCTCAAGCTCAACTTAATTCACTCCATTAAATATGCTGCCTAACAACAATGGAGCAGTCAGAACAAAGGCGACAATGAGCGCAGTGGAACAAAGTGTTTTCAGAGTGTTTAAGAAACTTGACTGCCGGTCATTTACATGAAGTGTGACAAAAGATATATTTTTCAGAGAATTCATTGGTAGTTCGCCTGTACTATAAGAGCAAGTGAAGGACCGAGCATTAGAGTAGTTCTACAGAGTTGAGTATTGTGTTAAGTTACAGCAGTTTTTAGATGTGTGTTGTGTACAGTCGGTGTTGACATAATTTGTATGTATTGTCAGAGACAGATTTGGACATTTAGTCAACACTTTGGAGTTGTTTGTTATGTGAAGCAGTTTTTAGTACATGTATCGACTAAGTCAGCTATTTTTTAGACAGAGAGAGAATAGAACTGAGAGACAGTAAAGTATGTGTCAAGGTTGCAATCAGAACAGCTGTGAGTTGCAAGATCAAGATGAGTTGTAAATTATGTTATTAATAAACAGTTTCTGGAACAATGTTACTTTGTTTTATTTCAGTAAATTCACGACTAATTGAACACTAGCGTCAATGTTAAAATACTGTCCTTCGTTCAAGCAACAACACTGATCTGTGCGACTTTTATATCGCAGACATTTGTGTTCATTAGCTTTACCGTTAAGCTGATTTCACCTTGTGCATGACTGCCCCAATGAATCACACTTGTCAGCTGTAATAGTTTGAGTAAGCACTCGCCAATTGACGCGTCCCTAGGTGAGTCACTGCGAACTAATACGCGGTACTCCTTTATTGGTGTGTCAACATCTTCCATGAGAAACGGTCCCGAATTTTGCCCCTGCCTTGCAGCATGCCCTTGATAGTGAACAAAGACTTTCTTCTCAGGTGTACGGTAGCGTTTCGTCACCAGTTTCTCCAAGAAATCTGCATCTTCATTCTCCGTTTCCAATGTTAGACAACAGACTTGAAATGTACTCACTCTCCTTCTGGGTCTGTGGCAAGTCCCGTGGAATGCAATGGACACACCTTTTTTAACTCCTTCCTTCCACAAAAATCATTCACTCCATCTTTGTCCGTGGTAGTCACCTTCCATCTTGTCCATGGCTTTCTCTAGGTAACAACAAACAAGCGCTGTTCCTTCACGTTACCCTCCCTTCACAACTCCCACCTAGTGTCTTCGGTTGACGAGTACACTCCGATATTCGTTTTGTGCGATATCTTTGGATATTGTTAAATATTCATTAAAAGTGTTAGCACAATTGTTGCAAATGCCACAACACACGCACAGATACACGTAAACACAAGGGTATTGCGTCTTCGCTCTAATCGGTCCCTTTCATTGCTATGGCCTGTTTATTGCCTCCCTTTCATTTAAACCTTTGCACCGTGTGTCTGACTACTGTTAATCCCCTTCTTGATTGGTTGTGTACGAATAGGTGGTTTTTCACCTATCCTATTTGCATAACTTGCCGTCATTTTTAACTGTGACTTCAGTGAGATGGCAGCGGTTTACGGTTACAGTCACTGCTAGGGCTGCGTTTTCTCCAGTTTCGAAAATCAAATTTGGACCGCTATGGCTTAGGCTTATTTATTTAAAATGCACCAAAGAGATCCAGTAAAATGTTTCCGGGCTTCTTGGCCGTGGGTCAGACGTGTCAACACCTGATGTTTCGTGTGCCATTCCGACGGGCATCCTCAAAGGGATGGTGATTCTTACTGCTAATTGGTGAAGATTTCACCAGCCATATTAATAATCTTTGAGGCGCACTCTAGTAAATGCGACCATGGTCTATGGAATATTACATCCCTGTTTAATTGAGCAGCCGGATTCGCCATTCTTGACTCCTGGAGGGAGTAAATGTGAAGCGTAATAGTTCTACTTACCAAGTCATGTGACTGCAGAAATCATATGAACTGCTGTGCCAGCCTCATTTGCAACTCGGTCAATGTTCGTGGTAGTGAAGCAGTACAGCCCTTGTTGAGAAATGTTCACATAATGTAGGTACCTGGCTTAATTAGCTGTGCAAATCTGGTCGTATTGTAACGTTGGGCTCGGTGCACAACATACCACGGATGGGGCCAAGCTACTTCACTTCACATGCCGTGCCGGCGAGTAAGCATAGACGTTCAAGGCCAGGCTGCCTCGCGGAATGCTGTGTTTACGTAACTTAACAATCGAGGCGGCAGAAGCAAAAGCGGTGTCGAGAACATTCGGAGATTTATAGCTGAGTCATTCCGGTGCGCGTGTGTGTAGAAATCCAAGCGTCATCTCCCGTACATTGTCGACCTGATAAGAACCTGCGTTCGAACAATGTACTACAAACTCCAGAACCACCCTAATCCGCTGGTAAATACTCTGGGAAGATACGACCAGAGACAGCCGGGCCTACTACCATCCAAAAGACTACCGAGGGACATCTTAGGTCCACCGGGTTAATTTGGAAGATGAGAAAGACGACAATTAAATCTGTATTCGAAACAAACACCTACCTCAGTTCACCACACAGAGAGTGACTGAAGATCTAAACCCTGGTAGGGATTGGCGGACCACCTGATTGTCTGAAGGAGGCCAACCAGAGGGTGGGCACTTTCCGCTCGCGGACCAATCCCTTCCTCCCACTGTCCCTATAAATACCCCTGTCATCACAAAATTTTCCCAGTAAACATCACATCCCTGTAGAAATACCTATCCCTCATTACGGCTGGGTACTGCGGTAATGACACCCGAGCGGGGAATCCAACAACCCCGCTTGACTCGAACTGCCTCTGGAGTTTTCAGTGTTGCAGTTACAGACAGTCTGTCAGTGAGTGCAAGACAGCTTGCGTTGGAAGAAGATTCAATGAGCGACGCGAGTGATTACATCGTCGTAATTAGTAGAGCCCGCTTCGGTAGCGTGATGGTTATCGTGTCTGCTTCACGTTCAAGAGGTCGCGAGTTGGAATCTCACTTAGGGTAAGTTATTCGAGTAAGGTTTTGTTTCCGAGGTTTCCCCCTTATCCTGAGAAGACGAATGTCGGGTAACTGAAGGCCCTGTGGACCTTGGGCTCATTTGAGCATCATTTCACCCGTTTCATTCATTCACCGTCCGGTATGACATTAAGTTGAAGGACGTTAATTAAAAAAAAAAAAAAAAAAAAAAAAAAAAAAAAAACGTAATTATTACAAGAAAGGCAGGGGAAGTGAAGAAAGACACAAAGCACTTAGCAAGCTATGGGAACTATGAGAAGTAAAAACTGTGAGTTGTGATAGCCTAAAAGACTAAACTGTGTTAACGTCGAAAAGAAAACATGTATTTGTGGTAACATTTTTGTAACTAACGGATTGACTTGTCATTTTTCACAATATTAATACACGCGTCATTGCAGATATTGCAAATAAACTTATTAAAGTTCATTACCAAATAGAATTTCTTCCTCACTGGATACTTACGGATAGTGTCCGCATGATGTACCTGGCTTAATTAGGTGTGCATACCTGTCTGTATTAATACACGGGTCACTGAGATATTACAAATAAATTTATTCAAGTTCAATACCAGATGAAGTGTCTTATGCACTGGATACATCCTCAAGTCGAATTATCACTGCCACTGTCGCTATCACTTCTATCTGCAACACCCTGGATTATAAACTGATATATCGTATTCTCTACAATACCTTCATTGTAGTAGTGATCTGCTATTTCTTTTACATGTTGGCAAACATTTTTCCACTTTCCTACACCCATTTCTTCTAACCGTATATAGCACAAACGCTCGACATCCTTCAGTTTGGTTTCGGTGTTATGGCTATCGACCCGTTATTTAACATCTGTCCAGATTAGTTCAATAGGGTTTAAATCTGGGTGGTATGGTGGCAGTCTTAATGCAATAATTTTCCTCCAGAATTCTTTCCGCTAAGTACCTTACGTAATTAGATTCGTGCACTTTTATTGAATCATAGAGGTTGGATTTAGTCATGTTTTCATCGTATGCTGTGCTTTTATGGGAGAGCCATGTTTTCATGGTTTCCTTCAAGGAATTTGAAGTTTGAGCTTTACCTCTTTAGTGTTATGAAATGGCTCGTTATCAAACAACTACAGAGTTTGAAACTAGATTTGGAATGAGGTTGGTTTTTAAGTATTTAACGCAGTTTGTCGAAGTCCATTTCATTATGGTAATCTCCCTGTTTCTGGTTTTATTTATATATGAGCAGTGGAAATAAAACCTTGTTCACCCCAAGCACGAGCAATGATTAACCTCTTTCCCTTGGAAACCGGAGATTTGAGACCTGTAGTATTGTCACTAATAATTGTTTCTCGGGTGGTCAGCCACGTCAAATCTTTAAAATTCGAGCTTTGGGTCATGGAGTGTAAAATGACCGAAAGCTTGTTCCTGACGAAGGCCATGGAGCGTAAAATGGCCGAAAGCTTGTTCCTGATGGAGGCCCTTGAGTACAGTTGATTGTAAAGTATTGTACGGATATTAGTGAGTTAAGCGTGTGATAATCCCTCCTTTAATTTCAAATTTGAAAGGAAAACCACATCATACTCAAACTTGTGAAGTGGTCGCTACGATTATGAATACACGAAGGAAGAGGCCAAGCATAAGGATCGATACTTTACTAAGGTTTTCAAATAACATTTTTTAAACATCCAAAAATTGCAAAAAAGAGTTGATGCAGCCCCTATTGCGTATGTTCGCGTAACTTTGCAATTTGAGTGAAAACATGAGAAAACAGCATCATTTGGGGCTCCTAGATTAAAAAAAAATGTTCTACCTACCAACGAATAATATACTTGCGTTCTATGGAGCTTAAATTGATCTAATTTAACGTTAGGACCCAATGAGACGTATTTTTCGACAGAACCATATACATGTATTTATATATTTTACAAAGGACACCGTTCGAATAAGGAAAATATTAAATAATTATTCTAAGCCCCGGCACTACAGCCCTTGAGCCAAGCCTTACCGCCCAGCCGCTACGTCCCCCATCTCGCCCCAGTACAGGCGTCATTGATGGGGTGCAGTACTGGAGGGTGGTACGTGGTCAGCGGCAAGTTATGCGGTTCATCAAGTAGCTCCACAATTGGTCCCGCCGGGACTAACGAGGCTCAGTACACCCCGTGCCAGACCTCCCAGAGGGGATAAAATCCCCATGCTGGTACCGGGTCTTCCGCGCCAGAGGTAAGCGTGCTACGAACTGCGCTACGGAGGCGATCAGTAAATAATTATAATCGTATGGAATCTAGTATAATATTCAGACATAATACGTGCAATAACAAACTGTAAATAAGAGGTCCATATCAATTTATATCATTTTACTTACACTTGTCGAATGTGGTTGTCAGAGGTACTAAACTTCTGGAACGTGTGACGTTTACATGCGGCAAAAAGGTTAGAACTTGAGGTAAGCATTTGATAACGCTTTTGGGTAGTATGTACGTATTATTACATCTTCCATAATAAGGAGTTCTAACAATTCAGCCAGATTTGAAGGTCAAAGCAATAATCGGTCGTGCTTTCGTGAAGAAATGAATGCAAGAATCATTATTTGGAAGCCCCAAAAAAATAGCCGAAATGAAATTCGCACCTCCTATCGCATTTGAAGTGGAACGCGGTTTCTTCACGTTCAAGGGCATTTTAACGGGGGACAGATGAGGGTTTAACATGAGTAAATTTCCATATATGTTCAGTGTCATGCTGGAGCGCAAAATGAGAGTTGAAAGGTTTTGGACAGGTAGTGAATTCTGTGTTCAGTGTTATAGTAAAGCAAAATTATTAAGTATACTGAGAACTTTCGGGCACGTGTTCGAAATTAAATTACGTGTTTTTCGGTACGACACTAGTACAAATGAGTATACTGAGATTGTGTTTTCAGTGTCATACTAATCTTAGATGTATTGAACTTAATACTTTAAAATTCAGTCAAGTTGCAATTGAGTTAACTTTCCCGATTTGAAATTACAGTGTGATAAACACAGTGGCATGCCCAGTGATTTATAGTGTCACCGCGCCCGCCGCATCTAATTGCCGACAACAGCAGTGTCACCCATCGCATTATTGTCGGCACTACCGCAAAGGAGCCGAAGGAAAGAGACAGAGAATGGCCGCATTGTTGGGGCGCTTGCCGAAAGAGAGAAAAGGATAGAAGCTTCTGGAATCTTCCGCTTTGTATTCCAGCGCAATAAGTGAACTTTCCAGAATAGTGCCTGGGAGATATAAATAGCGGTAAAGTGTGAGAAGAGGGACTCAGACGTATATGAAGCGTTGAGTAGTCGTGCTGAGGACAGGACAGAGGTATGTGAAGCGTTGAGGGGTCGTGCCGACGGAGAAGGGACAGTTCTTTGTGTTACGAGTTCGGAGCCGTGCTGTTGGAGAATCGAAAAAGACTTTCTTACTGTTGCAACGAGTGTACAAAGTTACTATTTACGGAAATAAAAGTGTTTCTTTATCTTGACTACATCTGTCTCCTTTACTTCACACCCACCCAGAAAGTCACACTGGTGTCAGGAGTGGGATCCGTCGAATTGCTTCTAGTTTCGTTACATCGTCGTCAGAAGTTGCAACGTTAGAACCAAGATGGAGGGAGATTCGGAAACCAGGATGATGGCAATAATGAAAGAATTATTCGCCGAAATGAAGACGGCAAACGACAACTTGCTGCCGAAATGAAGACGGCAAACGACAACTTCGCTGCCGAAATGAAGACGGCAAACGACAACTTCGCTGCCAAAATGGAAACGTTAAATGACAATCTCGCTACCGAGCTGAAAGAGATGAAGACGGCAACCGACAACCTCGTTGCCAAAATGAAGACGAGAAACGACAACCTCGCTGCCGAGCTGAAAGAGATGAAGACGGAGCTATCGGCGAAAATTGACGGCGAACTGATTGGCGTGACGGAAGACGTGGAAGAACTCGGCGAAAAGGTGGAAGACCTCTGCCAGCACGTGGACGTCGTGGAGGACGACGGGGAACGTCTTGGCGCCCTGGTAGTAAGATTTGACGAGAGCGTCAAAGTACTGGATGCCAGGGGCAGACGGAATAGCGCGGACCTGGGGAGGGAGCACCTAGTGGCCGAGGCGACAGTCGCGCCCGTTTCAGATGATGTGAGGGAAGACGTGGAACAACTCGGCGAACTGATTGGCGTGACGGAAGACGTGGAACAACTCGGCAAACTGATTGGCGTGACGGAAGACGTGGAACAACTCGGCGAACTGATTGGCGTGACGGAAGACGTGGAACAACTCGGCGAACTGATTGGCGTGACGGAAGTCGTGGAACAACTCGGCGAACTGACTGGCGTGACGGAAGACGTGGAAGAACTCGGCGAAAAGGTGGAAGACCTCTGCCAACATGTGGACGTCGTGGAGGACGACGGGGAACGACTTGGCGCCCTGGTAGTAAGAGCTGACGACAGCGTCAAAGTACTGGATGCCAGGGGCAGACGGAATAGCGCGGACCCGGGGAGGAAGCACCTAGTGGCCGAGGCGACAGTTGCGCCCGTTTCAGATAACGAAAGTGTTCGTCTCGGGGAAGACAAAGGGGCAGTTCAGGGACGTCGTCGAGGATCCTCTGGAGGAGTGTGTCGGGTACGTAACCAACCAGGTTACGACGTGGAGGACGATCAGCAGGGAAGCGCACAAGCAAACGAGCATCACGCAAGAACCAACTTGGCGTGTGACATGGGGGGACCGTCGGAGCCATCCAATCACCTGACGCATAGTGCCGTGAACGGAAGAATGGTGGACATCATCTTGGACGGCAGGATTCAGGAGAGGCCGTGCCGAGCACGAGTGAACACGAGTTCAGCGGTGGACGCGACTCGCGCGGATGTGGCGGGGTTTGTTGCCGGACCCATCGGAAGCAAGGTGGCTGCGAAGGTGCGCCAGAGAGGTCGGCGGAGATGGTACCCAGTGAGCCGTTTCCAAGTGCGCAGGATGGCCCGTCAACACACCAGGAAGAAGGGCAACTGGACGAGGGACCGTCAAGACCGGCGGTACTGTTGCAGAATTTCGAAGCAGGATGGCATACATCGTCCTACCCGGACCAAGGGACACTATCCAACAGCGATACCTAGGATCGTGCCTCCTGGAGAAGAGGTTCGATGGGTTAGTCCACCGGGGCGCAAGGGAGATGCCGCAGTGATAGTGCTGGTCGGGACGACCAGCTCTGAGGAGGGAGCAGTGTCACCGCGCCCGCCGCATCTAATTGCCGACAACAGCAGTGTCACCCATCGCATTATTGTCGGCACTACCGCAAAGGAGCCGAAGGAAAGAGACAGAGAATGGCCGCATTGTTGGAGCGCTTGCCGAAAGAGAGAAAAGGATAGAAGCTTCTGGAATCTTCCGCTTTGTATTCCAGCGCAATAAGTGAACTTTCCAGAATAGTGCCTGGGAGATATAAATAGCGGTAAAGTGTGAGAAGAGGGAGTCAGACGTATGTGAAACGTTGAGTAGTCGTGCTGAGGACAGGACAGAGGTATGTGAAGCGTTGAGGGGTCGTGCCGACGGAGAAGGGACAGTTCTTTGTGTTACGAGTTCGGAGCCGTGCTGTTGGAGAATCGAAAAAGACTTTCTTACTGTTGCAACGAGTGTACAAAGTTACTGTTTACGGAAATAAAAGTGTTTCTTTATCTCGACTACATGTGTCTCCTTTACTTCACACCCACCCAGAAAGTCACAATACGAACAAACATCCAATATTCCAAAGGTCCTATAAATTCCTAAATTGAGCATATAAGATCCTATAAAATCACAATGCACTGATAGAATCTATTTATTTATTTTTTTAAGTTTTTAGACCATAAAAATCCGTGCCTTGATAATGACTGATGGTGACTCCACAGAGGAAGAAAATATGCTGGGCGCAGAATGATTAAAATGTTATCAAAACGGTTTGATTCACTACGAACTGCAATCGTTATCGAAACTGGCGTTTAATTTATTAGTGACTGCACGAACTTTCTGTATATAGACGTGTGAAATAAACATTCTAGTGATACCTGAGCAGGTGGCATCATCACAATGCGATATCTGCTACAGGAGGCAGGAAGTGACTCGCATCCACTCAAATATTTCAGTGTTTAAAATCTTTTGCGTAACCTATACGGTATTGTTTGAAGTGATTTAATTTGCTCCAATCAGTGTCACTCGAAAGTTCGTACACGTCGGTTGCCGCTGTATGCGAATCTTGGTCTTATTAAATAAAATGTCAGATTGTTGTCCGGGAGCAAAGAAGTCGAAATACGGATGCAGTGAATTAGATCCGGAAAAAAACATGAAAAATGTTCCAAGACTTGGCTTTATGTGGACATACATATTTAAAGGGTGGTTGGAAGCCGTTGAAGGTGATAACAGAAAGTGAGGTGCAAAGCGTGTAATCTGAGTGTTACTTGCGGTAATAGGAGCTTGTAAAACATGCTCGCGGGCTAAACACGTCAAATATGTTAAAACGTGCAAAGTAACAGGACTGTTCTTAATTGTTTTTCGAAAAAGAGCGATAAACGCATACATACGGAAAAAGTGGAGACAGCTGAAATAAAATTAGCAACTTTTTTCGCAGAGCACATCATCGCGTTTTCAACAGTGGACCATTTTGTTCCTGTGTCAAAAGATATTTTCCCTTATTCCAAAATAGCTTCAGGGGTGACTTTAGGTCGTACAAAGTGTACAAATATAGTGCAATATGTTGTTGCAAAGGTGGAAACTGATAAAATGATTCACTTACTAAAATATATCAAATTGTCTACTCTAGTGGTCGAAAGTACGGACATATCAGATAGTAAACATATGTGTGTTATAGTGTATACATATATAGTCAATTGGCGTGCGTGTCAAAACACGACTTTTGGAATTGATCCCTTTGGATGCCAAACACTGTTTGGCAGCAAAACCATTCATAGCTCTGGAGAGCATCTTGAAAGAGAAGTGTGTTCCAACAATAAACATACATAATTGGCATGGCTTGTGACAATCTCTAATGGTGAGAAGCCGTAATTCTGTCATAACAAGACTTACAAATATTGTGCCAAATTTGATTGTTCTCAACTGTATATGCTATTCATGTGCTTTAGTTGCAAGCAAGACATGCGAGAAACTTCCTAGATCCTGTGAAGAGTTAGTAAGCTACATATATGGTAGTGCAAAGCGCTTCGCTATTTTACAACAATTTCATAATTTTTTTGATTCAAGCGTAAAAAGCGCTTCGCTATTTTACAACAATTTCATAATTTTTTTGATTCAAGCGTAAAAAGGTGCTTAAATTATCGGGTATTCGCTGACTTGTTTAACACGCATCTGTTGTTCGTCTGTTTAAAAACTGTGATGTATTTTTGCACTATTTCCAGGCCAGTTAGCAACTGTTGAAGATAGGTTAAATGCTGCGGAAATGATTCTTCGCGAATTAGAAAGTTCGTATACTAAAGTTTAAATATGCTTTCTAAAGTATGTTCTGATTTTCTTCAACAGTTTTAACGCCGTTTTCCAATCGAGAAAAATATTAATTCACAATCTTTCAGAAGATAATTTGTGTCTGTTTCAAAACATTGGTCAGAGCTTTTTAAAACCTGGCGTACTCACAGGAATGTACTAGATGAATACACTTCAATCATGCCATTATCTACCACTGCAATCACTGTATCTTGATCCCGAATGTGAACAGTTATTGGAAACTCTTCCTAGAGAATGTGAAAAGGGAATTCATCAACTAAGACTTAAATGTCTTGATTTTTATATCGCAACAACCGAAGAAATGAAGAAACGTCTACCTATACACGATGAATTTATTGGAAACTTAAAATTCATGGAACCAAGTATTGCTTTAACAGCTGACGGTAGGTCCCGGATAAAGAATGTATCATGTGTTGCATTAAATTTTGGAGGATTAGATCTCAATACCTTAGCAGTTGAATGGAGAAGTCTTCCAATTGCAACCTGCGGATATGAAGAAGGAATTTTCAAATATGGACTTGGATTGTATGTGGAGTGAAATCTCAAAGTTGAAAGTCTTCCTGAATCAGCTGTGCTTTCAAAGTATTAGTAAACTTGCTAAGCTGGTTCTTTCACGTACACATTCTATTGCCAAAGCCGAAAGAATATTTCAATTGTAATTGAAGTAAAAAAGAAGGGGGAAAAAAGGGAACAGAATTGAAGCTGAGATTTTAAATTCTGTATGCGTTGTGAGATTATTACAAACAAATGGCATAGACTGCACAACATAAAGTGGAACGAAATCATCTCAATCTTCACAATAAGAAAAACTTGTGTTAAGTGAAAGTTTAAGTGTGAAGAGGGGACTAAAAGAGGGAGGACTGTGTATTTGGGGATTTATACTTCTATAAAAGGAAAGCTGTATTTACTGTTATGAGGAACAGGCACTTCAGTAACACAAGTCCTGATTTTACATATATGTACCTAGCCTAGAATTGTAAGGATGCTATAGTAAATGTAGTTGTGTAGCCGAAACTCGACTACTAATTTTTCACCCAGCGTGTGCTTTTTCTTTCTTTTTTTAATTTTAGCTTGGGTTTATACTGTATGCCCACAACAAGGCTAGAGGGGAATGAAGGGCAGAGGGGGCTGGAACTGTGTATCTGCTCCGGTAGCAGATCTGTTTACTAGGAAATGAGTGTATGAGAGTGCATATTTCTAGCTATGGGTGAGTTATGTGACAACATTGTGTATTTTAAACGAACCTAGCATTCTGGTCATACTCGGAAACTAGTCTTAAACACCGTGCGGGAAGCACAAAATGATTACGCTACACATTCCTAAGACTTCCCTTCTTGTTCTGGGCATACAGCACACCGGTCACACTTAGATAGAGTGTTCTGTGGCATACAGTACGTTTTTCTTAACGTGGGACACCTTATATACAAAAGGAACATTTTGAGCACTCACGTGGGACCACCTTGTGACTTCTGAGCTTCAGAAGTTGGCATCCCTGAGTTATATTTTGAAGTGTGATGGACACTTAATTCCTCTGTCACCAATGATTGATGTACATCGATTTGTAGTTATAACTTAAGGCTGTTTTTAACAGGTAACTGAATATTGGAAACGATCCCTGAATTTCTAGCAGCTGTCTAGCTGTGCGTTCTGGAAATTGCACATTAACCCGCTTTTTACAAATAAAAAAAAAAATTGTAAGGCTCCGCTCTGTGATGTGACAGCTATGAATAAGCGCTATTGAGATCCAGATAAAGTATTCCAACTTGTATTACTGCTTGTAAGCCAACGTGGTTTGCCTGCGGATTAATGTTTCGTATCCTTAAGAGTTACGTACATATGTCGCTTTTCTGCTCAATCGCAGGCATCTAACGTGTATGATATATTAGTAAACACTCGCTTTGCTCGCGTCACTTAATTTTTAATGGGCTGCAGTATGTAAAACCACATATAGTTTTCTTTAAACTGCTTATACATAGCTGATCTAACCTAATCTAATGTAACATTGGTAATCTCCATGGAAGAACTGCATAAGTGACGTTTTCCTACTATAATAAAGTTAAGTCTACAAAGTGCACCTTTCACATCACTTATGGAAAAAAAATATGTAAATTTGGTAACATATGAAAACCACATCGGTTCCCTTTGTTCAAGACTCTTTAAGGATACAAAAACATTCTGGGGGATGTGGGGAGGGTTAGATGTGATAGGTTACATCGACTCCAAATAACACTGTCAATCGTTCTCCTTTACTTTATAGCTGCAGGTACTAAAGTATTGCCCCAAGGTATCTTAAAACACCACCAGCAACAAATGTTTGGTATCTACATACGTTCATGGATAGTGTTGGGTAGTGGAGATGATCATGATAATTAGTTACTTTTATAAAGCATGTCATGGATAGAAGGTAAACATAAATCCAATGAACTGTAATACTTGTCTCATTTGGCTTCCCATGATTTGTGAGTTTCTCTACAGATGCCATTTGCTCCCTCAAACTATTTTGCAAACGTACAGCTAACGAACAGTGCTGAGGGATTGAAGGTCCTCAACCGTAAAGCATAGCCGTGTGATTAAGGGTCCTAGGCCACTAAGTATAGCCGAGGGTTTTTTTTTATAATAAGAGGAGTGAAGCAAGTGAATAAAAGGTAATTACAGAATGTAGCTATGGATTCTGTGCAGGTAAATCCCAATGATAACAGAGTCGGTATGGGTAGATTTACTGGCATGTAAAAGAACTCTTGGTGAACAAAATTCGAGCCCACTGGTGACGCTGATGTGATCCTGGCAATTGACAGCATTGTTAAACAACAAAGTAGTTATCAAAATGTTTTTAATCCGATGATAACATATTTGAAATACGGGTATTATGTATCAAGATGGGGTGTGAACAAGTACAATACTTTACTTCTCTGCAGGAAGCGAACAAGAAAAACAACAAATCAATCCCAAAAATCTAATAATAATCTGAAAATGTTTTTACTTTCTCTAGTGCTAAGTAGAGTAAGTATTGTATTCCACCCAAAAATTCAATGTCGAGATTTCACCAGAAATACATGTGACCCCCTGAATCCAAAAAAGGGTCTTTTTAGAAAAAAGGTCTGTGTGTGTGTGTGTGTGTGTGCGTGCATGCGTGTGTGCGTCAGCATAACTCAAAAATGAAAAGTTGGTTAAAAACTTAAGTTGAAATTTAAGTTTAATGTCTTTCAAGGATGCCACACGAAGATTTTGAAGCAAACAGCCCCACCCTAAACTACCCTTTACATGGAAAATTTTTGAAAATTTTTATATTTTTTAAAATGACTAACAATTTTGATTAAAATGCCATATGTTAAAGATATTTGTATGACAAATGAAGTGTATATTTTGAATTTTCTGGCTATAGCGTATGCAGTCCTGTTTACTCTGGATGACTTTTGAATAACTCGTAAACCATAAGAGAAAGACAAAATCTTACTGTACAAGAAATTTAGATCTCGCTAAAACACACAATTTAGATATACATTTTTTTGTAGAGAACCATGTCGTAGATATTCCTTGTTATTTGTGTTAGTTTTGGAAATCTTAAAACTTTTGTGAAATGGAACATTGTTGTTCATTGTTTTATATGTTAAGAGTGCAAAGAGAACAGGATCTCTAAGCTTGAAAAAATTTGACTATCTCTCAAAACCTACTGTATTCTAATTTTCCTCCTCCACCTACAAGGAAATAATAAGATAATTTGTACAAATGTTTATCTCAACTAACACGAAAAAGATATAGAAGAGTTTGTAAGAATGGTTAGTACAAGAGTGGAGAAAGTCATATGAGTGCAACACATCAGATTTTTTTGTTTGTTATTGCTGAATGTGTAATACATTCATATTGTAACAAAACCACAAAAATTCAAATTCTTGTTACTTTTCTATCACTTAATTGTCCTCTAAATGTGACTACAAATGCACATCTTCCTTCTCATTGCTAACACAGTTTATTGTCTTCTCTACTATTGCAATTCACAGTTATTGTTTCTTTTTCAGTTTTTCGCAGTGGCGTGTGGTCCATGTACGCCAGGTAAGCAGTGCTTACCCTTTACAATGCTACAAAATTATTTATATTATATTATCTTGCAGCATGTTCTGTTTCTATGTTAAGTGGTTGGCTACTGCTGTTTACCTGAACTAGAATTTCCGTTTCATTGTACAACGATATGATCTCAATATGTGCAACCAGCGTACTCTGTCCATGCGAACTCATTTTTGTAGGTTTTCGGGTCAGCTCGGACGCCATCGCGGCACCGGTTCAAGGGAAACACATGTGTTCTGTGCGGACCAAGGCGAATGACCTTCCAGCATTGTCGCAGTTTAACAAGTGTATTTCAAGCGAATACATAAGGAACGAGCGACTTTTTGCAGTGAGTTTAGCTTATTATTCGATGGCAAGTGTGATATCACTGACATCTTATTAACAGTTGATTTATGATAAGAGTTTCATATATTTTACCACGTATCATTCTAGAACAAAATTATCCCCTGCAAGGTAAGCATTTTCAAACAGTGCATACACTAGTGCTTGCAGCTTGGACCTAAAAATTTGGAGAGGGGAGAAAACACGGAATCATCGCTTTCTTTGGGAAGCAGAACTGCAGACGCGGATGATTGCATTGTGTGCAATATTATCTCACAAAGATTTTCTTCTAGAAATTATGAAGAAACGATTAAAGTTGTGCAGGAAGGAAGACCAATGCCTATCCTAAACAGTACTACTCCAATGAAGAGCTGTGTAAGAAAATTCAATTCACAGCCATATATTACTAATGAATGGCTTACTGGTTGTCCGCACAAACAAATGATTTATTGTTGGTGTTGTCTCTTGTTTGCTAACGAAAAAAGATGTATGGTTTAGTGACGAGTTCAGTGACATGGGGAATATCCATAAAGCAATTAAAAAACACAGTTTGACTAGCAATAATCTCTAAACCATCATTCTGCTGAAAACATTCTGCAAATCTAGAATTGACCATTTACTAGATACTCAGAAGAAAGTGAGGGAAAATCAGCACAACGAACTAGTAAGAAAGAATAGAAAAGTAATGAAATGCCTAATTGATATTGTTTGGTTTTTGGGGAAACAGGAATTAGCATTTAGGGGTCACGATGAGTCATCAGAATCCAGCAGCAAGGGGAATTATGTAGAACCTGTAAACCCGCTTTGTCTGTATGACAAGTTAAGAACTTGAATGGAACAGGGGCCAGTGTTTACAGGGCTATCAAATCTGATCCAGAACGACATAACTGAACCAATAAGTAATGTTCTAATAATGGAGATAAAGAGAGAAACCAATGAGACCAGTTTTGTTGCCATTAGTTTGGATGAAAGTACAGACGTTGCAAATTTATCCCAACTTTCTGCAGTAATGACATTCGTTGGAGCTGAAGGTGACGTTCAAGAAATATTTCTCCATTTTATAAGTATTTCAGATGATCCGTCAGCTGATGCTTACCATGGCCGATACCTTCACCACATGCCACTGGTTTTTCGATGTCTTGCTCCACTTTTGTCTCTTGTATCTTTACTATTACGATATAATCACTCTACACATATGTACTCACTGGCAGGCTGGCTGACTCACTCACATAACTAGTCTGATTTTTAAAAAACGATACCTTATAGCAGTCAAGCAAGGGGGGTTAAGGGTAAGAGGGGAAGGTCGTTGCTAAGGAAATGTAAACAAAGTTTGCAGTGACACTGATAGTTTTCTCCTCAGGTCAGTTGTAGCTAAGCTCATGCGGGGAACGGAACTTTTTCGGATGTTCAGTTGCATAGTGTGTTGTTAGCCTACTTCGTTAACACTTTTATATTAAAATGCATAGTTATTTGTATTGAGAACAAATTACCTTTGTTTTGATAGTAGGCTACTAGAGATTACATGTGCTTGTTTTCGCTGCCGTGAGATAAACCCGAACATTTGTTTATATGTGTCAAGTATTGAGGGTCATCACTATCTGCTCATAGACAACACTGCAGCTCTCCACATGGAGAAGCTAGCATTTGACATGTATCTTCTTTTAAAAATCATACTATAAAAACTAACTCTACACGACAACTTAAAGCTTAAACAACTCAACTAACTGCTCTGCTGTGTCTGTTGTATTTATACTGGAGCTGGCATCATGTGACCTTTGAGAACCTTTGTTACACATGTGTTACAATAACTCAGCAGAATTAACTAGAAGCTTCTGGACAGTAGTGTTATTGCACGCACATACACACAGTCACTAGTTGTGCTATAGTCTCGGACCTTCCTTTTGTGTTTTGCCCCCTCTCATCTGCATATCGTTGAATGACCCGATATGTTAATTAGAGCTATGGCCTATATATACTCTGTTCATCTAGAGATTAGAGAAGATATAAACAACGCACCGGTTTGTATCACTCCGCGGCCACGTGCATTCACAATGACGCAACACAGTTACCTACCGCTACGCGTAGGTATAATATGCATTTTACACTACTAAAAGGATATATTTACTTGATCCAAATAACATGTAGCACATGGAAATTAACTACTACTTACGTCTTCTCTGTCCACAATAACACTTTTTCATTTCCTGCTCTCAATCTCGAAACTAATCTCCAGAAGAAGCTTATGCAGGGAAGTTCGTTTTAAATCTGGAAGATCGGGATCAGAGTTAACTGCCAACAACACATTGTGTAAGGTGGAGGTTCATTGTTAACAAAGAACTGGTGAACTTTTTGACGGATTGCAGAACTTACAAATTAGTTGCAAACTACATCTACCATTTATCTGATACGTGGAGCTTTTGGCTGGGATCTTCACCAACTGACGATTTTTCCTTGCGTGTGTTGTAAATACTTGCAACTGACAAACCGGAAAACTCAGATGTTAATTTCATCACGTCTTCGATAGCAAGTTTGGGATATTTCTCGCAGAACTTGTTAAACACGTTCAATATTATTATCTTTTCACCACTTCGCAACGGTTTGCCGCTCTTATGTTTCACAACTCACTTGTTCCGCCATGTTACTTTCATACTGAATAATGCACGCGCAGAATGAATTAGGCTGGTTACAGATTCACTTAACTGCGCATTCTTACACTTTAGCTATGCTTAGTACACTTAGTTCATGCTTTAGCAAACATTAAGTGACATTTCAGACCTTAGTAACAGTATTTCTTCAAGGGACTATTTACACGGCGAAAGTGACAAGAAGGCGTGCTGTGGTCAAAACGCACATGGCTTTATTTACGTCTCCTCTAATCTCTTGATGAATAGAGTATAGTAACATCTCAATCTCGTAGCATTTTCAAGATATACTACCGTGTGTAGATTATATACAAGAATTATGTTACCTTGTCATATAACTGGACTTGCATTTAACATAGCATATACAATGGATTGAGACAAAATATTTTAAGTATGAACTATAATTAAAAAAATGACAGGGCATGAGAAAACAACTAAACCTTAAAAATTGAAAACAAAAGAAAATATTTGATACAAATGCAACTAAATATTGTATAACAGAAACGACATACTCTTAAAGTGTAATGATGGGGGGAAACGAGTGTATCTGTATATAAGCTTAGAAGTATTGGTTTGCATATGCTTAATAGATCAATTCATGTGTACATATTTTATGTATTGGTTGATATATATGCAAATTTATATGGTTTTAATACCTTATGTGCCATTAGTAACTCAAAGGGCCAATATTAAAGCAAAAATAAATCCTGCAGTTCCGATGTAAACTGAACCACAGAACAGGGAATATGGTATACACCAGCTGATGACATGGGCTCCCAAGGATCTTTAGCTGAGCGTAGTAGATTGCTGAGTTGTTTTGTGGGCTTGAAGACACTCTTGACACTGTGTCGTTGCAGTATGTACTGGATACGGTCAGTGACATTCTGGAAGTACGGCAGGAAATCTATGCCGTTATGCTTGGGCATGTCTGTTTTTTGTGAGGCAGGTTTTAGCCGGAAATAATTCTTGGTTATATTGACTCCGGCCGTGAAAGCGTACGCTCTCTCATGCAGTGCTTATTGTCATGAAAATTATGCTTGGTTTGTAATAAAAGCTCACAGCAGTTTATAAAAATGTTGAAAATGGAGGAACAGTAAGCTGACGTGAAGGGGACCTACAATTTGATGCAGGAGTTCAACTATGACCTTATGGTTGACACAAGTGATCCTGAGATAACGTGCTGTTGTTTATTCCTCTCGCTTTGATACTTTACATCCTGTTTCAAAAGTGACATATCCTTTCTTCCCCGGTACAATAAATATCACGCCATAGATATCACGCATCACTAACTCATTACATTACTACATCAAACAAAACAATAATGATCATACTTTCAGTAATATCACTAATGAATTATGTTTATTGGAGACACATGATATAATAATGTAGCAACACTGGCACTGCTTACGGTCCAACTGCCTTGCAGACAGCAGTTTTGAACTGCTGGTGTTACTCTGTTTGCATCGTACCAAGAAGCTCCCCACTACACAGCATGATTGTGCATTCTAGTACAAAGACACTCTCCAGAGTGAGTGACAGTAGGTTTGTTTTGGATTTCGTTGTGAGTGATGCTCTGGTATAGTGGAACATTATGCATTTCTTGTTAGGTCTTGCAGTGAGCAATGCCTTGGGGCCTTTGGCCTCTTATTTTGATTATTATACTTTTATATTTATTTTGAACAACTTAGTAAATAACTGGTTTCCACACTCAAAATATATTCATTTTTTTGTTGTTGATTTTACAACAATCATAACAACTAACGTTTCCAGTCATGCTACCAAATGTGGCAGCATCTAACTATGTCATGTCATTCATGTCCCTAAACCACTCTCTTCCCAGTTATTATACATCCTTCAAGAAGCAAGCTGGAAATTGTATTCTCTGGCCTGACTTTGTAGTTCTTGCTGTACTTGACATATCCACCATTTGGAGTTGTTCTTCTTTTACATGTTTATCATGAGCCAGTATATTTGCTGGTTTCAATCTATCTAAGGATATGTTTTTAATTTTGTCATTTATTTTTACACCAAAGAATTTTCCTGTAGTTCTATGAATTCATATGGACCTTGATGCAGTGCTTCTAGACCTGCCTTTACTTTGTCAACTCGTACAAATACATGACTTGCCTTATTGATATCTTGGGGTACAAATGGTATTTTGCTTTGCCTTATTAGGATATTCAGCAGGTTTGAGTTGATTCATGTATTTCCTCAATTGCACTACAAATGTTGGCAATTCTGCATTTAGGATCGTTGAAAAAATCTCCTAGTAATTTAAGTGGGGTATCACCATATATCATTTCTCCAATAGTGTCATTGCTACCTTTTCTGCTAGAACAACGTAGTCCCAATAAGATTGTAGGTAACATACTGCTCCACTTAAGATTTTCATGAGCACAGATAGATGCTTTAAGTGTTCTGTGAAATCTTTCAATTTTCCCATTTGATTGTGGATGATATGGAGTAATTTTTGTCAGTTTACAACCACATATTTTTGTTTGGAAGAATTCAGACTAAAATTGTGTTCCCTGATCAGTTACTATTTGGTATGGTGTCTTAAACCGAGTGACCCAAGCATTAAACAATTCTTAAGCTATAGTTTCTGCATGAATATTTTTAAGAGGAACAACTTCAGTCCAGCTGGTAAGTCAGTCTATACATGTGAGACAAATATAGTCTTCTGATGGAGGTAAGGGTCCCATCAAGTCTATGTGGACAACTGTAAATTTTCATCATTATTTGGAAACTCATAAGGGTTTCTGAATATGTCTGGCCACTTTATTTTCTGGCACACAATGTATGTTTTTGTCCAGTGACTTATATCACGTTTTATATTCTGCCAGACAAATCTGCTTATTGATATCTCCACAGAAGTTTTAATTCCTGGATGTGCTAAATTATATCTCAACTGTATCGGCTATGCTTTTTCACTTTTCTGTTTAAATGCAAACGCAAGTGGTGCATAGTCACTGTAAACAACGAAATATCTTCCTTCTATGAGATATCTGAAATATTTCACAGCCATATAAATGCTGAGTAACTCTCTGTTATATGTAGAATATTTCTGCTGAGATGGAGACAATGTTTTCGAGAAGAATTCAATAGGCCTACTCTTACCATTTTCATTTTGTTGTAATGCTGCACCTGCTGCAAAGTTTGAGACATCAACAAGTAATGCCAATTCATACTTGGTATCAGAATTTGTCAATAGTGCTGCATGAGCTGCTTCATTTTTGCATTTCTGGAATTGTTCTAATTCTTCTGTAGTCTGTTCAGTTTTCCTCTTGTCATTTTATGTTGTACCTTTAAGGTGTTCGTTTATTAGAGCTTGATTTCCTGCATAACATACCATCACCAAGATTTTACTTTCCATGACACATTATCTATATTTATAAAAGAACTAGCTGAAATACCAGGCATTGCTCATGGTTTGATGACTTTACCCCTACAACTTTTAGATTTACGCTAGATACTATAAAGAACACAAAATAAAAGCACTGTTGCACAACCCAAATACCACAGGAAGAAAGGCAAGTAGAGAAGGCTGTGTGAGTATAAGGCATTTGCATTTTTATGTCAATAATGTAGAAAATTGTATGAATTCTTTGTAGAAGATGGAGTAGTGAAAGAAAGGCAATTAAGTTCCATAAAAAAATGTGATTAAACATAACTGTGTGAATGTAATGTGTTGAATTTCATTTTCTACCATTTAAATGATTGCATGAATTGTTTACAGAAGAGGAAGTAGAGAAAGAAGTGTGATTGTGCATCATAAAGGAAAAGTGCAGAAAGTAGAGAAAGTTGTGTGAATATGGTATGTTGTAAAGCTACGTAGGCTTTCACGGCCTGCGTCTAAATTGTAGAATGAAGTATCTTCTGGGCTGTTATGCCGTTGTCTGCTGGAGATCTGTCTTCCAGACGTTTCGTTTACAACTGCGGTAAACATCCTCAGTGGCGTTGTCGAAGCCTCCTCGTGGAAGGTATCACTGCGACTGATGCGTCGACTGTCTGTGGCGCTCCATTTATACCATGCGCAACATGCGCTGATTGGCCCGGGGCGTGCAGAGGCGTGGTGGCTGGTGGAGGGGGTTCTATCTCTCTTATGCTGCTGGTATCTTCTGATTGGCTTACCTTGCTATCATGCTTCTTATGATGTTCTATGACCGGATGCCAGTTGCTGTTTAATCTTAAGGCCTCCTCCTTCTTATTAAAGTTGTTAGGGTGCTTGTAAATTTCAATAGCCTCTCGCTGTAGTCGGGCATGGTAATGTGTGGTAGATGCAAGGATGCGCATATCCTGGAACTTAATACTGTGTTCACCGACTGCATTGATGGCATGTTCAGCGACGCCAGACTTATCAGTTTGGCCCAGGCGGCAGCTTCTTTTGTGTTCCGTGAGTCTGGTCTTAACACTGCGCTGAGTAGTTCCAATGTAAACTGAGCCACAACCACAAGGAATACTGTATACTCCAGCCGATGACAAAGCTTCTTGGGGATCCTTGGGTGATCGTAGTAAACTGCTTAACTGTCTGGTGGGTTTAAAGATCGTCTTGACGTTATGTCGCTGTAATATGCGATCAATTCGGTCGGTGACATTTTTCAAGTATGGTAGGAACACAATGCCCTTACTTTTGGGCTGATCTGGATTCCGAATGACAGGTTGAGTCTTAGGAGGCCGGCAAGCTCTTCTTACTTCTTGGATTGAATTGGAAAGTAATGCTTGTTCTAAGTGGCCAAGTTCTTGTTTTAAGAAGTGTGGCTCACAGATGCGGGAAGCACGGGTTGCAAGCGTCTTGATCATTGCACGCTTCTGTCTGGGAATATGATTGGAATGTTATAAATGGTATAAATGGAGCGCCACAGACAGTCGACGCATCAGTCGCAGTGATACCTTCCACGAGGAGACTTCGACAACGCCACTGAGGATGTTTACCGCAGTTGTAAACGAAACGTCTGGAAGACAGATCTCCAGCAGACCACGGCATAACAGCCCGGAAGATACTTCATTCTACAATGGTATGTTGTATTTCAATCATAGAAAATTGTATGAATTGTTTGCTGAAAAGCAGGTAGGGAAGGATAGGTGAGTGTATTACGTAAAACAAAAGTGGGTAGAGAAAACCATAAAGTGAGCAAGGTCCAGGCCAGGACTGTCACCTAAGCTGGGGTGGCACCCAGGAAGTGAGCATGCCATCGGAGACATGAAATCCATCCATCCATTCATCCTCTCATTGCTTCACTAAACAGAATGGGTCCTATTACTCTAGAACTTACCGTGCAACATACTCCAATTTTCAGGTCATAAAGAGGTGTTTCATGCAATTGCACAGTTTCTTCTTAAGCCTAATATTGACTGTGTTAATGTTAATTTGTTGAGCTAGTTTGTTAACGATTTTCACGGTGACCACCCTCAATTGGCACCGATTTCATAGTTTATTTTCTGTTAAAACTGAATTAGAATGTTTCTTGTTTAACACTGAACCTGAAACTTCAAATTTATTAACGATTGTTGCCTCATTCTGAATTTCTTGCATTTCTTAATTCTGTGTCTAGTGTTGGAACAGTTCACTATTGTGCAATGTGTGCTAACTATTTTGAAAATGGTTTATCAGAGTGGAGAGAGCTATGCAGCAACTGTAAAGTGACTTTGCATGATTCTAGGTTTAATGAAGCACTGAATGAATCAACAGTTAGCAGACTTATGAAAAAAAGTTCAATGAAATGGGTTCAACAGTGAAATGAAAAGTCCTGGTTGTCATCTTTCTGGCTGGTCTGAGCAAAAATTGCAGTGGTTTGTGACAGTGTGGCTGTTAGTCTAATAAAATTGGTTCTGCAATTTGCTATCCATTATCCTTACAAAATTCAGTTAACAGAGTAGCTTAAAGTGTTTGATCATGAAAAGAGGTGTAGTTTTTGTAGCTGGTTTCTGAGAAGATACAGGAGGACGATGCCTTTGTAAGGAAAATCACCTAAAATGACAAGGCACACTTCCATTTAAATGAATTTGTAAATAAGCAGAACTGCGATATCTGGGGGTTAAAAAATGTCCTTGTATGATTGAAGCAAGGTAAATCTGATATATTTAAACGAGCAATTCTTTGTGTGTGTGTGTGTGGGTGGGTGCATGCGTGTAAATTTTACTTGTGATACATGGTTCACAGGCAATCAATTTGAGATAGGAAACCTATGGTCTAGGTTACAAATTATAGAACTGTGCCTTAAAATTGTTGGAGGGTATGCATGCTGCTGATCATGACCACTGCAGCAATAACATATGATGAGGTAACAAGCGGACAAATTTCGTAGCCTGTCTATTTAGTGTAATGGTTATGGTGCCCGGATGCAAATGCACACACGTATTAGAAGCACAGGTTCAAATACTCATAACCCCATATTTTTTATGCTCTTTTCTTTCCTTCCTCATAAGTGCATGCTTAATCTAATTTGATTTACACAAAACATCTGTGTTGCTGTGATTTTTTGTTTAACTAATCTTCAAACTTTTTGTTTCAAGTTTAAGTATTATTTGCACTTACATGACCTAAATAGTAGGTACACACTTAGAATTTCATTTTCACTTAAATGAGATGGTTCAAGCCTAACATAATGTTATTGTGTGCTGAAGGAAATAGGAAATAAAATGTTAGTGACTCGAGTAGGAAACAGTCACCATATGGTGGTGTTAATATCTTCCAGGGTTATAAATGTACCTATTGGCAGTATTAGACATTTGTATTGTTAACAGATAGGTATTCAGCGACTCTTTCGGTAGTTGTAGTACTTTATGCTATTACTTGGTTCAGCGTTTTGTGAACTGTTTACAGCACGTCAACTGTTGGAAGGAACATTTCTCTTATTGACATGGACAAATAGCCTACAGTCAGCTTCAGACAAATGGCAATACATAAGCCTCCAGCCGAAGTCATCAGATGTGAGAAGAAGCAAAACTAAACAATACTCTGTGCATTGCATATCATGGTCATATTTTGCTATTTTAAACCAAATGTACATTTCTTTCAAAATGGAAAAGAATGTAGAAAAAAATATGTTCATCTCTTCGGGTTTGAACTCGATTTCTCGGTTTCATGAGGTCCACAGTCAGTCGACTTAACTGCGTGGCCAAAGCATACGCTTTGGAACTGCCCCATATTTCTGTAGCCATTTGCCACAACCTATTATCTATTGCAGTGGCGTGCAGACACATGTTAAGTATCCAATTTAAGCACTTTGCGTAACGATGTTTCAAAAGTGTTTCTTTAGAGAGACAGCTTCATTAAGTTCCTAATAAGTATTGTTTTGATTCCAGTGGATAATATTGATATATTTCTTTCTGGTTATGATTTATTGGTCACAATCTCAAATTACTTTGAATACGTATAACTTATTAACTTCATGTCGTAGACCATTAGTTTCCTACCTCAAATTGATTGTCTATGAACCCTCTATTACCAGAAAAATTTGTGCAATATTATTCATTTATACTCTGTATATATATTTTCCGCACAACTTCAAAAGGGCTCTAATGATTTCGATCAAATTTGATATTCAGACAGTATTTGCTTATTAAGTTTATTTATATAGATGTCATTCCTCAAAAAACGCAGCTTTACACGTAACAGTCACAATTACTCTAAACCTTATTTTGGCCACAATTTCTATGTTAATGGGTCAGTTTAAACAAACGAGCCTGGATATTAAAGGTCTAGTCAAGAGCTTTTAGAAAAGCTAAAGAAAGTTGACTTAGCTATATTAGCCTACGCGTAACAGTCACAATTAGTCGAAACCTTATTTTGGCCATTTCTCTGTTAATGGGCCAATTCCAACAAACAAGTCAGGATATTAAAGGTCTCATCACAGATTCAGCTCCAACAATTAGGATGAAAATTTATATTTAATTAACATTTTGCTTTTCAAGTTTATCTAAATAAGTATCTTCTCCCCCCCAAAAAAACACGATTAAAAAAAAGGAAAAGAAAAGAAAAGCTGAGCAAAGCTTAGTCGCCCTGGTACTGCATTCATAAGTGACACTTTGGTGTGCCTTTTTTGGGCAGCATTATTGGCCCTTATTTTTTTGAAGATAGGCAAGACAAGCTGTAACAGGTAATGGAAACTGACATCATATGATGATAAGAGTTTTTGACTTAATTTCAATGGAATGGACATTCAGAAGCTGTGATTTCAGCAGTATGGTGCTACCTACAATACCTCCTTTGAAACAATTCAGTTGTTCTATGAGTAGTTCCCTGATGCCTCATTTTGCATAATGCTCACCATCAAAGGTCATGTAATTTAACTCTTTGTGATCAGTTTTTCGTAGATCATTGGGTATGTCAATAAACCCCAAAATATCCATGAGTTAAGGCAGGAAATTATACAAGTTGTTGGCAAAATTTAAGTGGAAACTTGTTGGATGGTCATTGACTATCACATTCACAGACAGAATTCTTGTATGCAAGTGCAGCGGAGATGGTCATAAAACAACAGCTCCATGTCAGTAGATTTATTGCCATGTATTATTGGCGCCAAACAAGAAAGGGATTGACATTTCACAGTGAAAGATAGGCGACGTTGCTACTTATCGCGACCACGTGGAGAGCACGATAGCATTGTGTGTAACAAGATGGTGGGATTGCGTTTGAAATGTAGGTCAGGTATAATTTATATTCTTATTTGAAGACAATAGTAAAATAGTGAATCTACATGTAAAGGATAGAATATGGAAGTATGTAAAGATTTATGTTAACAAGGAAAACATACCTGTGAAATATTGTAATGGGAAATGCCGCTGATATCCGACACATCATTACTGTTGTTCCTGGAATTAACCGTAGAAATGACAAACTGTCCTATCCTTGCTTCTAAGACACTATTTTCACATGTTGCACTTATTACGCCCTTTGTATCAGTTACCACTTGTTCACAGTTTTCAGCCTTTTATTGATGTAGTTTTACTACAGACAATACAGTGAAATCTTTGTTGTTTCACACAATGTAACCCTTTATTTTGGCCCAAATTAATCAAATCAGATTGCACTAGGAAAGGGGAACCAAACAATTTTGCGACCATGTTCTTCAGCAATACCATCGACTGTATCATCCTTTAATTGGGATATGTACCTTACCAAATACAATTGTATTTGCTTCCCAAGTGCGTAAAGTTTTTCGTTTGACTACACTGTCTTTCTCAATATTTTTGGGCATAATTATTCATTAAAAGAGTGAGACAGTTGTAAATGCTCACAACATATGCACAGATACACAGATTCAAACACACATAAATACAAGGCAAAAAACCACAATAAATAGAATGATGCAAATTAACTTGTCAGCACACAGGCAATCTCTGATACAAATATTGCAAGCTGAAGCTGGAGGGAGATATTGCATATATTGCAGGGAAAACAGAAGATAAGACACACAGTTTATGTTACTGCTTGATTGCAGGTCAGGCACATACTAATCATGTGTTAAATATCGACCACTGCTGACTACACTGGTTTAGCATTGCTGTGGAAACGTCTTAGCTCTAATGGTTCCTCTTTTCATTGCTATAATGATTACAATGAGACATCCATCCCCTCCTGTTCATTTAGACCTTTCCACCACGTGGGTAGCAACTGTCAATCCCCTTCTTATTTGGCGCTGAGTATAAAAGAACCCCTGAGGGACGAAATTCCAGCACTTCAGCAATGCTGATGTGATCCTGGCAATTGACAGCATCATTAAACAACATTTTTTAATTTTTCCCCATGTCAGGTCTAATGTAAACTGCAAGGATTTTTAAATGAATAACCTGAATTTCAATGGGATGTATTATTTATTCTTCACAATTATCTAATACAAAGAACACACCATCTATAATTGTGACTTATTTAGTAAGAATGTGGGAAATTAATATTGAACATACTTAACCATTATTAAGAATTACAATTGATGTGTTACTTTTCTTATGTCACAATATCATCTTAACGTTACATATTCTCTCACAAGCTCTTAGAACCTGTCATTGTATCTTAATGCTGGATGATTAATAACTAGTACACAGGCTACACCTCTATCATACATAAATACAAAACCTTTTGTGCCAGTAATACAGCCTTTGTAAATTTTACCTTAACTACAATGTTGGATTATTAATTACATTTTTCTTTTTCTTCAGGATTTGTAACAGACTCTGAGAATACCAGAGGCATGTATGGGAATGACTGACAGGACACCAGATAGAAACTCAAGATTTGGCAAAGAACTTGTCTGAAGTTAAATTCAATCAAGAATGGCATCTTTCTTCAGCAGCATTTAAAGAATAAGACAGTTCTATTTTGTTGGTGTTCATAATGAAGTTTAAGAATTGTATTGACTTAGCTGAAATGGACACCAAAATAGAAATCAAACAGGAAGCTTGTTTACTGAAGCAAAGATCAACTGAACCACATTGTGAATCAGAAGAGACTCGTGAGTCAGATGCTCATACAGAGAGAGGGTCAGTTCCTTTTGCTTCAGTTTTTATAACGGAGAGTTTTTCCAACGTTCATGGGGTTGATTGTGAAGTGAACAGTGACTCTGATATACATGGGGTTGGTCATGAAGTAGACACTGACTCTAACATACATGGGGTTGATCATAAGCTAGATACTGTCTCCAACATATATGGATTTGTTCATGAAGTAGACGCCATCACCAGAATCAAAGAAGAAGCTAGAGAGTTGGAAAGAGCAGTAACTCAACAGCAGTCTGATTCACTGGATACTCTTGCTTCAGAAGTGCACGTAAAGAACAGATTACCTTCTTTTGTTTTACCTTCGATAGTGGGATCTGTCTCTGACATACATGGGGCTGATCGTGAAATAGACACTGACTCCGACATAGATGGGGATGATCATAACAAAAATAACAGAAATGGAATCAAGGAAGAACATACATTTTTGGAAGGAGCAGCTGAAATGATCTCTGAATCAGAAGAGATTCATCTTAAAGATATGCCAATACACTTGGACACTGAGGTAAGAATTAATAACTGTAATAGTAGTAACTAAGTATCTCTTCCAGTCTTGTAGTCCGTGGTCTAGAAGGCATCTAAGATACCAACATTTCGTGAAATGATTGCGCTTGGCATCTTCAGGGTAAGATGATCCGTTGTCTGAGCTGGTCAGAGTTTGAATGCGGAAGCAATGACTGTGGTGCTCTTATATAGTGAGAGTGGGCAGGGCTTGCTGTGCTGACTAAGGTGGTGATTGGCTAGTATCGGTTGGCGGGGTGGGTGTAGGCGAGGTTTTATTACAGGTGTTGTTGTTTGTCTGAAAGGTTTTCTAAGACAGATATTTATGCTTTCTGTACATGGAGCACTTCTTTATTTGGTTGAAATTGTCTTGTAGATTTGTGTTTGTAGATTTCTATGGCCTCCCTTTGTAGTCGAGCATAGTAGTTAACTATAGCAGACAGGACTCAGTTTCACCGAGTTTAAGCTGAGATGAAACCAGATATTACAAGTTGAGGTAAGGGATATTAAAAAAGAAATCTGTGTAATAAAAATGATGGTGAATAAATTGGAGCAGAAGAATTGCAAGTTTGCTATTCTTCTTTACCAGATTACCCTCCCCTTTGTAGGACTTAAAGCCCCTAGGGCTTACAAGCCACTGCCTAGGGTCAGACGCCTGTCAGGGAGCAGATGTACCTATGGACCAGAGTGAAGACCTGGAAGCGGGTGGTCAGCCCAGCACTAGGTATGATAGTGAGGAAGAGAATGATATGAAATGCAGGTGAAACTAATCAAAGGAAAGATGATGATGCAGCAATTGGTGGAATGAGTGGCAGGGGAGCCCGAGAACCTGGAGAAAATCTGCCCTGATGGTGTTCTTTTCACCACGAATACCACATGCAGGTCTGCTCTAACCGCTGAGCTACGATACCACCCAGCTTGCTATTCAGCAGATTCAAAGAGCGAGGAGGTGTTTGGGCATTCAAGATGTGGGTAAGATTTTGGAACCAAAAACTGAGTTGAAACTGGGACAATGGGAAATTTCAGACAATTTCATGTCAGGAGAAAACAGGAAGGAGGTTACTTGCAAAGTTTATGAACATAAACACTGTATTACATCTTAACCAGCTTGGTAAAACTGAAGGTTGGCATAAACGGAGATCTGTTGTTTAAAGAAAGAGTTTAAGAAAAGCCAGACTAGCTTGGAGGAAGGCATGTACTTAGAATCTGCTATTGTGGATTGTCTACAGGCAAGATGTGAAGGAGAAAGAGATATAAGGATAATGAAAGGAGCACCAGAGTAGGAAATAACCCAGTAAAATTTATCAATGGTGGGTGAGAGAATGGGAAGATAAGGGCCAGTGTATTATGGAGAACCCAGCTAATTATGTATGTGAATAGCATTCTTGTCAAACCTACATAGAACATTACGAGACAATTAATTAATGGTCCGAGAGAAATTAGTTAATCTCAATTTTAGAGCAGGTTTTGGAGAAATAAAGGAACAACGGGTAGTATCTTGATTTAAAACAAATAATAACAACAATAGCCTAATGTGTCCCTTGGAGGGCAAAGGCCTCCTGCCAGAGGATAGCTCTATTTCACTAATGCAGTGAGCTACTCTGCGTTAGGTTGTGTCTAGTGTTTCTAAGTCTAGTTTAGGTTGATTTCACTTCCATTTAAGTCTGTTTGATATCTGTCTGGGAAACCGTAGACTATGCACTGTATTTTTGGATGTAGAGAAATCCAGTGCAGTTGAATAGTAATGCATTATGGTAGAAACTGTGGAGCAAAGAAATGAGTAATGGCTTGAATAGGTTACTTCAAGCAATATGCAGGGTTGGCAGTGGGATATGATGGTATTTAGGATGTCTTATTTCTGGTGGTTTTGAGTGTTGGTAACATAATTCTGAAGCCAGCAATTTATTGTTCTTAATGTTGTGACAGAGAATAAGGAAAACTACTGTGTGACAGAAGGTCTATTTTGCAATAACTTTTGTTATATCGAAGATAACCACTCATGTATAGAAAATATTAAAAAGGTGAACTTATATTCGACACCTATCAAGATGGTGATTGACAGTTGATAAGCATTTATGGAAAGGTCTAAATGAGCCGGAGGGAATAAATATTTATTTATTTATTTATTTATTTATTTATTTATTCTTATGAACATAACAGGCTTGGAAGCCCAATTACAATGTTCATCATACATAGATGTTTACATATAATAATATACACACTCAAATAAAATACAAGAAAAACATAAATGAACATAAACTAATATAAGGAATAGAAACAATTATAAAAAAAAGAAGAAGAAAGAAAGAAAAAAAAAAGTGAAGGTGGTATGGTAAGTAATTTTTTTACTATTCCTAATTACAGCAACGATACTACTATTACCAATTTAGTTGTAGCATTTTTAAATTGAGTTTCAGACATGTTGAAAATATCTACATCGAAATGATGAAGCTTGTTATATAAATACATAATTCTGTGTAATGGTGAATTTTTATGGATTTCTGTATTTACTCTGGAGGTGAAGAAAAGCCTCCTGAATCTGCTTATTTTATTGGGTACATAAATTGATACATTTGTTGTAATATTAATATCATCAATAATCGAATGCAATACCTTATACAGAAATATTAACCCTGCAATGTCTCTTCTAAATTTCAAAGTTTTAAGTTTAAATATTTCCAAAAGGGTTTCATAGTTTGTGTAAGTAGGATAATATCCAGATCTTTTAAATAGTATGTATTTTAGAAATTTTGATTGTACTTTTTCTATTGCGGTGACATGCATTATCATCTTAGGATTCCAAATAATAGATGCATATTCGAGTTTTTGTCTTACAAATGAATTATAAAGTTGAATTAAAGTTTTTTCTTTAAATGAATAGGAATTTCGAATAATAAAGCCAAGGCATTTTAGCGATTTGGATACAATTAAGTCAATGTGTCTATTGAATCTAAGATCTATTGTAAAATGTACCCCTAGATCCTTTTTTTCAATCACTTCAACGAGTGGTGTCATATTGATATTATAAACATATTTATATGGGTTTTTGTTTCTATTGAAGGACATTTTTACACATTTACTAATATTAAATGGGAGTTTGTTTGTTTCGCTCCATGCATATAAAGAATCAAGGTCCTGTTGAAGTTCCATACAGTCTTTAACATTATTGATACTTTTATATAGTTTAACATCATCAGCAAACATTAGGATTTTTGAATGTTTTACAACGCTAGGTAAATCATTTATATAACATAAAAATAACAGAGGTCCTAAATTAGAACCTTGAGGAATCCCTGAATTAACATTAAATTGGTATGACATGCAATGCTTATAATAGACTACCTGCGATCTATCTTTTAAATATGACTGAAATATTTTCATTAATGGAAAAGCAAAACTTAATTTAGCTAACTTAGCAAGTAAACAGTCATGATCAACTTTATCAAAAGCCTTTTGAAAATCAGTATATACTACATCTACTTGTTTGAAATGGTCTAGTTCTAATGATACATATTCAGTGAAGTTAAAAAGATTTGTAACAATTGATCTTTTTGGCATGAAACCATGTTGTAGTGGTGAAATTACTAACTTTATATGGTTAAATATATGTGTATAAATAATGCTTTCTATAATTTTTGCTGGTGTAGACAAAACAGCAATAGGCCTATAGTTGCTTATCAGCTTAGAATTTCCAGATTTAGGAATCGGAATTACTTTAGTTAGTTTCCATACATTGGGAAAAATTCCTTGTTGTAGGATTTGGTTATAAATTGTTGTTAGAGGGTATAATAACAATTCTCCACAGCCTTTAAATATATAAGTTGGTATTCCATCAGGCCCTGCAGATTTTTTACTCTTAAGTTGTTTTATTGCAATTTTGACTTCATTTTCACTTATTGCGCTTATATTAAGAGAGTCTAAAATGTTGACACTGTTATCAGCTTTATAAGTGTATTTTGAAGTACTACTTGAGTAAACTGATTTAAAGTAATCGGCATATCCATTGGCAATTTCAGTAGGAGTTTTTAATACTCTACCATTATATTATATATAATATGGTATTGTGGCTGTCATAGCAACAAAACGAAGAACCAATTAGAACTAAGATGTTTCCATAGCAACGGTAGGTTTGTTATTATAATTAATCTAAAGTCTATGGTTTTCCCCATGACTGTTTATTCCTGTAGCTTGTTCTTTCCCTAAGTCCTTCATGTTAAGCATGGATTACTCATTCCTGTAAATGAAGTTAAATTCTAACAGTAAATTATGATATATATAATCTGTACATCAAGAGATTAGAGGACACGTAAACAAAGCCACGTGGGTTTTGACCACAGCATGCCCTCTTGACGCTTTCGCCGTGTAAATAGTCTCTTGAAGAAATACTGTTACTAAGGTCTGAAATCTCACTTAATATTTAAGAGGTAGAACTGGAACTTAAAAATTCAATGCCACAACTGGGATTTGAACCACAGACCTTCCGCTTGCCGGGCGGACGCTCTAACCACTGAGCTATTGTGACAAACTGCCAGAATGGCATTAAATTCTCAAGCCAGTTCGTATTTCTTCTGGTAAACCACAAAGGCAGTCTCACATCAGGGACAATTACCCCAATGGTGACTTACTATTGCAAGTACTTTATATCCCAGGATTAAATAACCTTCACATGGTAATTATTATTTATTTATGCCAACAAACTTACTGTTGGTGTTTTTAAACACACAAGCCGTGTGTGGGCAAAGTTTAAGAGGTAGAACTGGAACTTAAAAATTCAATGCCACAACTGGGATTTGAACCACAGACCTTCCGCTTGCCGGGCGGAAGTCACAATAGTGGTTAGAGCGTTCGCCCGGCAAGCGGAAGGTCTGTGGTTCAAATCCCAGCTGTGGCATTGAATTTTTAAGTTCCAGTTCTACCTCTTAAACTTTGCCCACACACGGCCTGTGTGTTTAAAAACACCAACAGTAAGTTTGTTGGCATAAATAAATAATAATTACCATGTGAAGGTTATTTAATCCTGGGATATAAAGTACTTACAATAATAAGTCACCATTGGGGTAATTGTCTCTGATGTGAGACTGCCTTTGTGGTTTACCAGGAGAAATACGAACTGGCTTGAGAATTTAATGTCATTCTGGCAGTTTGTCACAATAGCTCAGTGGTTAGAGCGTCTGCCCGGCAAGCGGAAAGTCTGTGGTTCAAATCCCAGTTGTGGCATTGAATTTTTAAGTTCCAGTTCTACCTCTTAAACTTTGCCCACACACGGCTTGTGTGTTTAAAAACACCAACAGTAAGTTTGTTGGCATAAATAAATAAATCTCACTTAATGTTTGCTAAAGCATGAACTAAGTGTACTAAGCATAGTTAAAGTGTAAGAGTACAAAGTTAAGTGAATCTGTAACCAGCCTAATTCATTCTGCACGCGCATTATTCAGTATGAAAGTAACATGGTGAAACAAGTGAGTTGTGAAACATAAGTGCGGCAAACCGTTGCGAAGTGGTGAAAAGACAACAATATTGAATGTGTTTAACAAGTTCTGCAAGAAATATCCCGAACTTGCTATCGAAGACGTGATGAAATTAACATCCGAGTTTACCGGTGTGTCAGTTGCAAGTACTTACAGCACACTAAAAAAAAATCGTCAGTTGGTGAAGATCCCGGCAAAAAGTGACCACGTGCCAGATAAATGGTGGATGTAGTTTGCAACGAATTTGTGAGATCTGCAATCCGTCGAAAAGTTCGTCAGTCAATGAACCCCCACCTTAAACAAAGTGCTGTTGGCAGTTAACTCTGATCCCGATCTTCCAGATTTAAAATGAACTTCCCTCCACAAGCTGCTTCTGGAGATTGGTTTCGAAATTGTGAGCAGGAAATGAAAAAGTGTTATTGTGGACAGAGATGATGTAAGTAGCAGTTAATTTCCATGTGCTACATGTTATTTGGATCAAGTAAATATATCTGTTTAGTAGTGTAAAATGCATATTATACCTACGCGTAGCGGTAGGTAACTGTGTTGAATCAGTTCCTCATGTAAGTCCCATTTTCAGTAATTTACAGTGTGTAACTTAGCGAACAATTTGTGATAAATAAGGTGACACATAACCGCCTCCATAGCGCACTTGCCTCTGGCACGGAGGACCCAGGTTCGATCCCTGGTACCAGCATGGGGATTTTTCCCCCACTGGGAGGTCTGACATGGGGTGTACTCAGCCTCGTTAGGTCCTGGGGGGTGGGGGGTCCAATTGAAGCCCTTAGAATAGCAAGGGCGTATGCGCCAAAAGCTAGCTTTGAGAAATATGCGATTAAAGTTTTGCTAATGTAGTACATAATAAAATCACTTATAGAGATGAAAAATTGCTCAAATGTGAATCTAATGAATTAATACTGTTAATTAGAAATGTAAAATGTTATTTGGCAGATATTTAAGATTTCCGAAGGTTAATTTCATCAACAATATAATTTAGATAACGTATGTTTTCATGCGTGTTATAAGCAAAACGTTTACTTGTAAAGTTAGCATTTTGCAAGCAATACTGTAACTAATATTGGTAAATATGTGTTCTAATGCTAACAAACAATACTTCTAAAGTGAATACAAAGAAGTAAGTTAACAAAAAGTATGTTTAGATTACCGAAGATGTTTAAGTGCTGGTCCAAGTTGTATTGTACCGAGAGGAACCGGAGTATGCTAGTAATGTAAAGTATCGTCATCCAGTGCTGCCTCTTCTATTACCTCTGGTGTGTGCCTTTACTATATGTTTGGTTTTTTAACGTGTTCCTCACCTATTTTTCTCTTCTTCTTAGCTGTATGCATTTTCCATTGGTTTTTCTGCATGCAGCGTTTTCTGGGACAACTTACGTGATGAGAAATAGAATCATTGTCTGTGTCACTCATAGTGCTTAATAAAAGTAAGTCACTACACTAAATGGACTAAAGGTTTGCGCAATGGTATTTTCAGTACACAACACAACTCTAGAAGCATAATGCTAAACAGAAGTTAAGCCGAGAGCTGCAAGCCACTAAAACATGTTACAACTTTCTTTAAAAGTAACAGACTGAACTAAAGAAACACCCCATACAGGCAGCAGTACATCTAGGCAAAAACTATTTACAAAACCGCAAAAATATTTTAAAGGTTAAGGAATAGCTATTTATGAGGGGTAAAGGTCTGAAAATAAACAGTACCCTCTCTTAAGTGATTTATTGCTAAATTTTCTTCAAGAGTGACTGTCACAGCGTAGCGGCAGGCAGGTTGGCTTACGCACCTTTGCTGTTCTCGAGATTCAGTTGAAGTGCGTTAGGTCTAACACAATGCTGTATTCAAATGGAGAATTCGTTCATATCCAGGGTGTATTAACCATTCACACTTAAAAGGTATTAAAGAGTAGGCTTCATACTATATGTTGCAAGAAAAACAAAAAATTCATACTTGGCACTTATGCCTTTGCTATTCTCAGCACCTCAATTAAGGAGTTACTTGATGGAGAGTAGCAGCCTCAGGTCGCGAAGGCCGCATAACTGACCAGGGGAGCTTGCGGTGCTGACCATGTCCCACCTCCAGTACTGCACCCCACCAATGATGCTGTAGTAGGCAGAGGTGGGGGGACGCAGCAGCTGGGTGGCAAGCCAAGGCCCTTCATGGGCTGTAGCGTTAGGCGTTAGTTTTAAGGTGACATGCAAGAGAAATTTGTAAAGTTTATTGTTGTTTGATTCTATAGCTCCCTGGTTGGCTACAAGCTGTGCTGAAAAATCATATTGCGTCTTGCAATTTGATAGACATAATTGTGCTCTTTTCGAAAGAGATTTGGAAAAGCAGCATCCAACAGGATGATGATAAAGGAGTGATATCACCAATTTGTAACAAAGGATGTTTGTGCTCACAGGAAAGGATCAGACGTCCAGAGTTAGTAATGAATGTGTTCAGCATGTACAGGAGTGTTTTCATAAAGACCCTCAGAAGTCCATGTGGTGGGCCTGCAGGATCTATGAATGAGGATTGAAGAAGCCTCAGCTGCGATGATACCCAACATGCTATCCAGAGTCTGGCAGGAGTTAAAATATCGCATGGACATTTGTCACACCACACATGGCACTTGTATCAAACCTCTAGCTTAAAACAAGAAAACCGGGCAACTTGTGTTTCATATGTATCATCAAGCTTTGTTGAATATTAAATAGTATTTGAATAAAAAAAGATGAAAGTAGGACTTACTTTAGGGACATCTTGTATACGAAAAGGCTACTTTTCTGGGAAATCCTCCAGTTGCATAAGATTTTATGGTAAATGCAGCCAACAGTTTTTGAAAGATCTAAGAACAGCAAATTTTATGTTTTTGTAAGAACATATCTACATGGTTAGATTGGATGTAAAGAGAAAATTTGGAGTATTTCTCTTTAAGTGAGTGGTAGAAACTGACATTACAATGCACTCTATTGTTGCAGGATGGACCAGATGGAGATCAGAAGTTACTATTGCCAGAACCAACAAGGTAAGACTGCTAGAGTCTGTACACTATATTACTCTGTGCCTTGATTCACCTTCTGCTTAGAGGTTAAGCTTTAGCTTAAACTTTTTTGGTATTGACTCAGCTTAAACTTAATTCAATAAGTAAAATAAGACAAGTCTTTTTATAGATTAATCTTATTTTTTAAAGGGGAACGAAACACAAAAACGAATATTTAGGGTGACTGAGGAAGTGATACTAGGACTGCATGCCCTCAGGAACCACAATGTGATGGTCGACATTGGTAGGAGGGTCTTGTGACTCAGCCGAGATGAGGAGATGCTTTGGAAGCCAATCAAACAACCAGGAAAGTGCACGATGACCCTGATGGAAAACTTAATAGTTCCTGTGCAAAGTGACGTGGTTGTTCAGGTGCGCCTGGGTGGGAAGCTGTCAAGGAAACTGGTGCTGGACTGGAGGACACCCTTAGATGGTTTGTGCATTGCCAAGTTGTTGTTGCCTTGCCAGAAGGAAGTGCCGGTGAGTGCTGAGTCCTTTGGACAGCGATCAGGATATATAAGCAGGAACAGTGCTGAGGAAGTGTGACCCGCCTGTGAGTGTGACATTGTGTGATAGATCAGTGGAGCCAACCCCGTCACAAGACCTGGGGCTCTGGCTGGTTTTCAATCAGAGGAACAGCGATTACAGTTGCATCAACCAAGTGCTCCAACACATCAATACTGGAGACTCCCAACCTATCTTGCAACCACCAAAACGTGTTTCTGAGGTAAAGCAAGCAGAGATACGGGACATACTGCAGGACATGACACCTAGGGGGATCATTGAAGAGTCCAACAGGCCTTGGTGCTCCCTGTAGTCCTGATGAAGAACAGCAAAATTTGCCCCTGTGTGGATTACTGGAAGCTGAAAACCTTGTCACCCGAAAGGACTGCTTTTTCTTGTCCCAGATGGATGACACTCTGGATACTCTTGCTGGTGCCCAGTGGTTCTTGACTTTAGACTTGAAATCTGGGCACTGACAGGTGGCTCTGAACCCCAGAGACAAGGAGAAGATTGCATTCTTGATGAGCCAAGGGCTTTGCAATTCACAATTATACCTTTTAGCCTCTGTAATGCACTAGCCACCTTCCAGTGCCTCATGGAATCGATGATGAGGGACCCGACTTATAACACCTGCTTGCTATACCTGGGTGACATCATTGTGATTGGCAGTACCTTCGAAGATCATATGTTGAACCTGACCAAGGTGTTATGAAGATTACAGGCAGCCAATCTGAAGATGAACATGAAGATTCAGAAGAAGATTTAGTTGTTCATCAACAAGGTTCAGTATTTGGGCATATATTTTCTACCAGAGGGGTAGCCACAGAGCCGGAGAAGGCTCAGGCTGTGAGATACTGGCGTCACCTGAAACATAGATGATAGTTGCACAGTTTTCTGGGTCTGTGCAGCTACTACCACCGGTTTGTCAGAGGCATCTGCAACATCATAAAGCCCCTCACTCGTCTGGCAGAAGAACACCGGCATTATATGTGGATGGAAGAGTCCGAAGGCCCTTAAGTCAGCACTCTGTAGTGCCCATGTTTTAGCCTTCCCACAAACAGACTGCAATTTTGTAATGGACACTGGTACTAGTGACCGCGGAATTGGACGTGTATTATCCTGATACAAGACAGGCAGAAACGGGTGATAACCTACTATAGCAAGACACTATCTAAGGCCAAAAGGAACTACTGCATCACCCACCGTGAGCTCCTAGCAGTAGTATAGGTGCTGAAACTTTTCCATAAGTACCTGTACAGTCGGCCTTTCCATCTGAGGACTGAGCACTCCACCCTCACCTGGCTGTTAAGCTTTAAAAACCTAGAAGGCCAGAGGCTCCAGAAATATAACTTTACCTCAGAACACTGGAAGGAAAAGAACCACTTCAATGCAAATGCCTTGTAGAGAAGACTTTACGTAGAAGAGTGTGGTCACTGCAATAGGACGGAGAAGGAGCATGCCGCAGCTGTCTGTGTGATTTCAGAAGTGCCTGCAGATGGATGGGATAGTGCAGACCTGAGGAGAAAACAGCTAGCAGACACACATTTAAGGACACTCCTCCAAGAGGTGGAAGCAGGAACCAGGCCGAGCTGGAAGGACATCACACCCAGGAGTGGCGAGTATGTTTTACTGGCCACAGTGGGACTCACTGAAGATCAAGGACAGTGTGTTGTACCGAATCTGGGAGTCATCAGAAGGAAAGACCCAGAGAGAGCAGCTGGTACTTCCACAGAGTAAGGTTATGGAGGTCCTGCAGGAGGTACATTCAGGTTCCTTGCGAGGGCATCTTGGATCCAACCACACTGTCAAGAGCGGTACTACTGGTTGAGACTACATCCAAATACTGAGAGGTGGATCCGCCTCTGTCATGTGTGTGCAGCAAGTTTTGACCAGCAGACCATGAGCTCAGGCCACATGCTACAATATAATATGGTAGCACCCTCCAAGCACATTGCTATTGATATAGCTGAGCCATTCCCTGTTTCTGGACAGAAGCAATAAATATCTGCTAGTGGCCATGGACTACTTCACAAAGTGGCCGGAGGTGTATGCAATACCTAACCAGGAGGCCAAAAAACGATCATGGACTGACTTGTGGAAGAACTGTTCAGCTGATTTGGTGCTGCTAGAACAGCACTAGCTGTTCAGGGCCTGAAGTTAAAGTCCAATCTGATGAAAGAAATGCTAGAGTGGCTCACAGCATAGCTCACAAGACACGCACAATGCTTCTCCATCCACAGTCAGGTGGCACAGTCAACAGGTGCATTAAGACCCTCTAAGAACATTTCAGGAAAGTCTCAGCCAACCACCAGAGTGACTGGGATGTCAGGGTGCCACTGTTCTTGCTGGCTTATCGTTCATCTATGCATGACACCAGCTAGTTCAGTCTTCAGCAGAAAATTGCGCCTTCCATGCGACCTGATGTTTGGAAGTCCCCCTGGGTCAGGACAGTCAACAATTGTCTATGTGGAGAAGCTCATGGACCATCTTCATGATGTGCACGAGTTGATCTGTCAACACATCCAAGTAGTGAGTGACTGGACGAAGACAGAGCACAACCAACAGGCGAACTGCCTAGGGTTCCAGCAATATGATTTAGTGTGGCTGTATCAACATATTTGGACCAAAGGGTGCTGTCCCAAGCTCCAACAACCATGACAAGGACCATACTGCATGGTAAGAAGGAGCAATGATTTCTACTGTATCCAGAGGCTGCCCCGTGGGAAGATGCTGGTGCTACATTTGGCTTATCTGGCCCACTATGATGGTACTGCTCAGGGCGAGGAATGCTGAAGGGGGGCCTGTGTGACATTGGTGCTAATCTCTTTGGAGAAGGCATCCAAAGTAGAATGGTCTTGGCATGACGTGATTGTTCTAAGGAGCAGCAAATAACTTTTAGTGTTAAAAAGGTTAACTGTGAAAGTTTATGTGAGAAAAAGAGTTAACATGTAATTTTGTCAAAGTTTGTGTGAGGACACAACTAAGTGTAATTATAAAGTAATTAAAAAGTTACAATATCTATGATGAACCTGTCGCACATGTCGAAAACAGATTGAAGACTTCGTATTGTTTTTCCACATCCTCTACATGGTTTATGTATTTCTGCCACTGTTATAGAGTCACTTTGCTGTCTGTTTCTTTTAAGATCTCCGTTGTTTCACATATGGTTACTTCTTTTCATTACTAGATGCCTCTGAACACTATTTGTGACCACACCACTTTGATTGGATTTAAAATACAGTGATAAGGGGGTAATCTTACCACAATATGCCCATATGATGCAGCCATCTCGTCAGTTACGTACCTTTTAAATCTATCATGTGGTGATAACTGTTTGTTGATTCAATCAGAACTGGTATTCTGGGAACAGGATTCATAATAGGGATGTTACGTTCTTTCATGTATTCAAGGATATTTACTTTTTTCTAAAAGGTGGTAGGCTTCAGGTTTAGGTTACGACTGTTGTTGTTAGCTAATGCTGGTTTCCTGACAATGAAGTCATTAATCCTCTTGCTCTCCAATATTTTTCACTTATGAATGAAGTGGCCGGGCGGCTTCAGGTTTAGGTTACGACTGTTGTTGTTAGCTAATGCTGGTTTCCTGACAATGAAGTCATTAATCCTCTTGCTCTCCAATATTTTTCACTTATGAATGAAGTGGCCGGGCATATTTGAAGGTGGTCTTGGTTCATTTCCTCTTGCAGATCACCTACAGGACAGAGTGGTGAAGAATATATCCCAATTCTATTCAAATGTTTTGCCAGACAATCATGTCCTGTAATCAACCTGAAGGTTGCAACTGCTGTTTTTCGCGATACTCAGGAGTTACTGTTTGAATGTTTGGCAGTTCCCATCTTTTATTTTTTGATTTTTCATAGTAGGTAATATTTGGCAATAATTTTTTTGAATTCAGAGTTGACTAATCTTTTAGCCGCATAAAATGGTAGATTAGCTATAGATTTCTGTACACTGATGGTACCGTTTTTAGCAAGAAAATCAGCTTTCTCATTACCACTCAGTCCACAGTGAGCTGGTATCCATTGGAAGACTAGGTGTTTTTGAAGTGCTGTTAGATGGGTAAGGATTTTCCAACATTCTATAATTGTTTGGTTTTTGATGACAACTTGGAAGTAATTGCTATAATTGCTGCCCTGGAATCTGAGAGAATAACTGCTTGATGAAAATGTGAAATTCTATACAAAAGATTTTGTAAGGCCATTCAAATTGCTTCAATTTCTCCATCGAAGTTTGTAGTTCCAAAACTTAAAGATTTGTAATAAGAAAAGAGGTGACACGTGACTCCAGCTCCGGCTCTGTCTCGGTTTGATATCAATGATCCATCAGTATAAATGTGGAGCCATTCATGTTCCAGAAATCTAGTATGGATTGTCTCTAATGCCAATAATTTTAGAACACTAGTTGAAGTATCACTTTTCTTAACTTCTTCTGTCAGGTGTAAATAATATGTGATGTTTAATGTTTGTGTCGGATTGACTTTATTTTTGAAGTTTTCCTTTGAATTAGGAAGGTATACATTCTTCTTGATGTCTTGAATTTTGGAAAGAAAGCTCTCCTGAGTCTTTAGTGTGTATGTAAAATTGCTCTTGTTCCATGTATTGAATGGGAGTCTGATCAACTTTTCATGTTGAATAAGAGCCGCTTTTTCTATTTCATATTCAATGGAATATTGGTTGGTTAATATTTCCATAGCTGGTATTGGAGTGGTTGAAAGATTTGAATTTTTTTGTATTTGCTGTTACAAGAACTTCGCTGCAGTAAGCTTTATATATACATTGTATGTTGTGTTAAGAGTTGCTCTGGAACATCCCCACTTTATTCTTGTTAGACGTTTTAACAGTGAAAGGCACGTTTTTGCTCTTTTATTACATTTTCTATTTGTTTGGTCTATGTAAGTTTGGTATCAAATGTAACTCCTAAATACTTTGGTTCTTTTGTTTCTGAGTTGTTGACCCTCAAAATTTAGTTTTATTTTTAGTGGTTTTTTCATAGTGAAAAGATTTGTTAGTTTGATTTTGTTGTATTAACAGTCATTAAATTTCTTTGGACCACTTTTGTAGGTCGGTTAAGGATTCTTGCATGGTTTTTTCTAATTCTGTACTCTTGCTTTTTGGTTTTGAAGTTCACATTACTAAGTCACCGGCAAATAGTGCACACTTCACACCTGATTCTTGTGTTTGTTGTGGCAGATCGTTTATAAATATATTAAAAGTGTACTGCTGGGCACATCACCTTGTAGTAAGCCATGGTGTACTTGTTTATATTTAGATATATTTCCTGCATATCTGGTAGCAATAAAGCATTGCATAGCATCCAATGAAAACATTGGACCTTGTATCCCTATTTTTTTTTACTTTCTTTAGTAGTTTTGTTCTGCATATAGAATCATATGCACTTTGGAAATCAATAAAAACTGATGCATTATCTTCTTTTCTATTGAAGGAGTCTTTGATTCCTTGCCTGAGAAGTAAGACTTGTTCATTTGTAGAGTGGAGCTCTCTGAATCCAGCTTGAGATGGGGAAATTAAATTTTGTGATTCTAGAAGCCACTGTGATAGGCAGCATTATCTAATTCAATCACCTGTGGTTCTGCTAGTCCATGCAAGATGCGATTTTCAAGCCAGTCTTCAAAATGTGTGTGTTTATTGACCCATGATAATCTGCAGGTGCATTTATCAGACATTTATGCGTCACAAATAAAGCGTCCTTCACAAAGCCCAGTCTTCTACCAAATTCATAATTCCAGTCCTCTCGCATTTACTGTTGGGTGTAGTTATGAAACAATTGTCACTATAATCAGACCTTTTTTCATAAGGCAGGAAATGACTGTCATACAATGTTTATCTGAATTTGTATCACTGTAATGCTGCACATGAAGACGACTGATTTGGCTGAGACATTTACACCTCCATGTTACAATTTCATTTGACTCAGCTCTAAAACTTTCCTTGTCATAGAACCATGCTCAAATCCCATAGATATAAAGGCTAAACTGTACTTCTACTGTATGGGAAGACAATCACTTCCAGCCGTCTTCTTGTACATTATTTCCGTCAATTGGTGAACAGTGGGAAATTCATCTTTTGTGTAACAGTCGTACACAGTCCTTTGCAATAGCTCACGATTGAAGTCATCAATGTTGTCAAATAAAGACTTATGTTTTATTTAATTTCGTTTTAGATTGCGTGCTTATAGAGATGTCAATTGATGCAAGCTTTCTGACCATTGTAATTCCTACCAACCGCATTAGCATTTAATTTGTCTGAACTTTTTTATGGCAGTGCATCCTATTCTTCAGTCACAGTTTTCAGAAAATTTGTCAGATTCAGCAACATGTTTGTACTGTGCTTCCTTATTGCTTCCTCTCCCTATACTGCCTCTTTTCTTGGTTGAAGTCCTTGCTGACGATTGGATTGGGAGATCATCATTACCTTCGTTAATTTCACCATTCACATTACCTATGCTAATTTTGCCAGCACATGGGCAACCGTGCTTCGCTAGGCATTTTGCTTCCTTTTAATTTTTTTTGCATTTTTTCGAAACCCCCCACCTCAAACAAAATGCTGTTGAGTTTGTGAGCAGCAAATGGAAAAGTGTTATTGTGGACAGGGATGATACTATTTTAATGCAGAGAGATTTTCTCCATAAAATAAAAGAACTTCATAAAATGCGGAAAGTGTACTATTTAGACAAGACATGGCTTCATGAGGGACACACGACAAGCAAAGCATGGACTGACACCACTGTAAAATCAAGAAAGCAGGCATTTCAATGGTGCTTAAATGCAGGGTTTTAAAATCCTACAGAGAGGGGCAGGTGCCTGACAGTGCTGCACATAAGAAGTGATTATGATTTTGTGGAGGGCGGCCAGTTTGTGTTCGTATCTATAACAAGCGGAGACTATCATGAGGAAATGAATGGTGACCTTTTAAAATCCCGGGTTGAAAAGGTTCTCCCCAAATTACAACCAAATAATATCATTGTGATGGACAATGCCCCTTACAACAGTATGAGGTTAGAGCGTATACCAAACCAATCTTGGAGAAAAGGAGATATCATAGCTTTGCTACAGAGTAAAAATATAGTTTATGGCGACGATCTTGTTAAGGCAGAATTATTGGCATCAACCAAGTCTCATTCTAAAGAGTACGAAAAATAGGTAATTGATGAAATGGACAAACTTCTGAGCCACACTGCACTCCGATTGCCACCTTATCACTGTTACTTGAATCCGATGGTGATAGTCAGGTGAAAGGATACTTCGCCAGAAATAACCTTCAAACTGTAGAGGGCATTATTGACGCTGTTGTGGAAAAATGTGTTAAACATCTGCGAGATGAATGTAGCAACACAGAGACATCTGACCTATGGGAATTATTTAGATCAAGTTGTTGTTAGCTAATGCTGGATTTCTGACAATGAAGTCATTAATCCTCTTGCTCTCCAATATTTTTCACTGATGGATGGGGCACTAGAAGTGGCCGGGCATATATGAAGGTGGTCTTGATCCATTTCCTCTTGCAGATCACATAGAGGACAGAGTGCTGAAGAATATATCCCAATTCTGTTTAACCCTATTTGGCGCATAGCGTAGTAAAGCGTAGTGAAATGAAAAATGACCTGCCGCGCACAGCGTAGTAGAACGTAGTAAGTTTGTTCATCATTTCATATGGGTTCTGCTTATGCTGACCTCAGCTTTTAGGAGCTGTGTCAATGTAAACGTTCTCCTATTGCACTATTACAGCAATAGCAATGAAGGAAATTAATACCAAGCTATAAATAACACTTCTTAGAGCTGAGTGCAGTCGTGTAAGTAAGCAGTTTCCTGACGCATTTACAGCTAATTCAGTACCATGGAGACCGTTCCAAGTACATCACAGGCTAGTAAGTGCCATAGTAATAAGGTTTTGGTAACAAATGAGGAAATCTTGCAGCAGTTTATGAGGAATTAGATCGCGAAATTAGCTCCTATGAATCTTGGTTTGCCGAGTTAGAGGAAGACAGTGATAAGGAACAAAGTGGTAGTGAAGGTGCTGAGGAATAGGTAGAACATGTGGCTAAAATTAATGCAAAGCAAACTAAAACTAAATTAGTACCTGCACAGTGGACCTCCAATTTGTCTTTCAATGTGTTAGAAGTATTCTCTTCCCCTGTAGGTGTAAACCATTCTATTCCTCCAGGAAGTCCAGAAATAGACTTCACCTGAATGATGAATCTGCAAAACCACAATTTGGGATAGATTCTTATAATTATCTGTATAGGGCATCATGACCTGCGTTAGATATAATCAAAAAGTTTTCAAATGTCTACAAACCAAATTGCGATCTCTCTGTTGATGAAGCAGTGATCGGTTTCAGAGGGTGCTTCTTTTTGAAACAATACATGCCCGCTAAACCTACAAAGTGGGGACTAAAGGCATGGGGTATTGCAGACAGTAAAAGTGGCTATGTACTGATCTGTAAAATCTATCTTGGGAAAAAAGAGGCGAGAAACACCGATCTTCTGCTTGGAGAACAGGTGGTTTTAGACATGTGTGTGAAATACACGGGATTGTGACTCCACGTCTACTTTGATAATTTTTTTACTTCCACGTGCTTAACCTCTTCAGCGATGGCCATTTAAACGTCCGCGAGCCGAGAACTGCTAGCATTTAAATTGTTAAATGCGCTTCTTATATACACAGCTGTATTTTGTGTAAATATTGTTATTTTAATGAAACAAAAACTGGTATAAAACTCGTTATTGGCAGTATAAATGTACGTCATCAGCAAAGTTGAGTTGTATTTACAAAACGTTGAAATGGCACAATTTTGTTTCACTGTGGTAAAAAGTCAACTTTGCTGTGTCGAACGCATCTCATATTAGTTCTCAGAAAGATACAGTAAAGGAACACCCATTGTATGTGTGGCTAATGCGTCAGCATACTGTGAAATAAATCGCTACTGCATGCGTGGCCTCTTGAGTCGTCAGAATAGATCAACATTACAACTTTTCTAAAATAAGAACAAATTAGAAACTAAAAACTTCAGTTATCTTAGTATGTTGCTTGGCAAGATTTTGTTTATATGACTTTGAGAATGAGCTGGATATAGCTTGAAACCCCTGGGTCAGAAAAATAGAAAAAGGATATCAACATACTAAGATAAGTGAAGTTTTTAGTTTCTAATTTGTTCTTATTTTAGAATCTTGTTGCTTCACTGTTAATAGCTTCAATTTTTACTTAATTACAACTTTTGCTTACGCGAGTTTCGTAACTGAGTAGAGTCCGTGTCTTTCTTTGTTGAAATACATACGTATTCTTTCCTGCTTGTAGCTGAAGGGAGAAGTGGTATAAAAAGGTGTTTTTGCACCAATTGGATATAACCATATACAATTGTTTGGGGATTTGGACAGCTCTCTAAACCCACATAGGACAATGACCGACCTTGACTACCGACTATAAATAACTCGCAGCCTAATTGAACAATACCACGTTGGGGGTTGAAAATCCAAAACCCCTGCACCCCTCAGACTTCAAGGAAAACATTATCCTAAAAGGATACCACCAACAGCAAAAAAGTCCCGCCCATTTCGAAAGTGATTCGTGTGCCGCAAGAAGGGAATTCGTGAATGTGGAGATGTACGTACCCTTGTGTGTTTATCCCTGTTTTGAGGTAAATCACTGCAGAACGAACATATTAAGGTAAGTCAATAAAGTATATAGACCTTACTAAAATGTTTCATAAAGGGAAAATTATAATAAGTTGAGTTGGATAAGGGATAAATAAGGGTTAAATGCTTAAACGCACAGGACGCCCATATCGCTCATCCGCCATTTTAAATTGGCGTGATTTCACGTCGATATCCCTCAAGAGGTTAATGAAATTACTTTTAGAGAAGAAGACATATGCGTGTGGTACATCGTGTGCCGGAAGGAAAGACTGGCCAAAACAGTTTTCTAAGGAAAAACAATTAAAACTGAAAAGGGATGAATCTTGCAAACTGCAACATGAAGGTGTAACTGCAGTAGTTTGGCATGATAACAGGGACGTTCTTTTATTATCTACCAATTCCGATCCTAGAACAGATGGAGAGGTACACAGGAAGAGTGGCAGGGGGAGAGAACAAATAAAAATACCTTGTCCTAATGCAGTAATAAATTACACATGTAATATGGCAGGGATTGATCTCGCGGACCAAAGGCGGGAGTGTTACAGTGTCGGCCGGCCTTAAAAAAAATGGTGGAAATACTTGTTCCATTTTGTAGTGAATGTTGCCATTGTTAATAGTTTTATAATATACGACATTTCAAACAGACCTGCTTCTACAGCTCATGGCAACAGGCTTCTTCATTACAGTCAGAATTTGGTGTGACAGCTAATTGCAAACTTCACATCCCGCAAGCGAGTGGGATTTCAGCGTAGCCTACCTTCTGCTACCCCTGTGCCCAGTTCTCTTCACACCCTTGTAAAAATTCTAGGCTGGGTGAAATGTGTGTAGAGTGTATCGTGAAGAAAAGAAAAACACAATCAGGTCATGGCATACAGTCAGAGTACAAGTGCAAACAGTGTGATACTGCCTTGTGTAGAACTGGGTGTTTCCTCAGTTATCATCAAGCGAGGGGGTGGAAATTCAAAACTGACATGGGGTGTACATACCAAAACATTAATAAGCATAAGTGTGTATAGAAATTTTTATTGTGCAACAGAATAGCGTGAATAACATTTTATGGACCATATTTTTATGTTTTGGCGGTCACATCGCTCTCTCACAACCCCCAGAATGTCTGGAGGACCACACCTGTCTTTGGTTTACGGGTCTCACCAACCTGACCGGGAGAGTTATCAAAATAAATTCACCGGCCATATCCTCTGATTACCAATCAGAGGACGCATTACATGTCATGACAGGTCAGCATATTAAGCATATTGTATTTCATTGCATAATTGTCACACTTTTTATGCTGTGTCCCACTGCAATGAGAATCATATATCTTTTACTGAATCATTCCTTGAGCAATAGTCAAATCCTATGTGATAGCTTTGAAATCCTATTCTCCTTACTCACCAAAGGAAAAAAATTAATAGCAATTTTTCGCTATTAACCTCTTGAGCGATGGCCATTTAAAACGTCCGCGAAACGAGAACTGCTAGCATTTAAATTGTTAAATGCGCTAAAAGTGCTTCGTGTATACACAGCCGTATTTTTTGTAAATATTAAGTTATGTTAATGAAACAAAAACTGGTATAAAACTCGTTATTTGCAGTATAAATGTATGTCACCAGCAAAGTTGAGTTGTATTTACAAAACGTTGAAATGGCACAATTTTGTTTTGCTGTGGTGAAAAGTCAACTTTGCTCTGTCGAACGCATCTAATATAAGTTCTCGGAAAGAAAGAGTAAAGAAACACCCATTGTATGTGTGGCTTATGCGTCAGCATACTGTGTAATAAAGCGCTACTGCAATCGTGGTCTCTTGAGTCATCAGTATAGATCAACGTTGCAACTTTTGCTTACGCGAGTTTCGTAACTTAGTAGAGTCCGTGTCTTTCTTTGTTGAAATACATACGTATTCTTTCCTGCTTGTAGCTGAAGGGAGAAGTGGTATAAAAAGGTGTTTTTGCACCAACTGGATATAACCATATACAATTGTTTGGGGATTTGGACAGCTCTCTAAACCCACACAGGACAATGACCGACCTTGACTACCGACTATAAATAACTCGCAGCCTAATTGAACAATACCACGTTGGGGGTTGAAAATCCAAAACCCCTGCACCCCTCAGACTTCAAGGAAAACATTATCCTAAAAGGATACCACCAACAGCAAAGAAGTCCCGCCCATCTCCAAAGTGTTTCGTGTGCCGCAAGAAGGGAATTCGCGAATGTGGAGATGTACGTACCCTTGTGTGTTTATCCCTGTTTTGAGGTAAATCACTGCAGAACGAACATATTAAGGTAAGCCAATAAAGTATATAGACCTTACCAAAATATTTCATAAAGGGAAAATTATAATAAGTTGAGTTGGATAAGGAATAAATAAGGGTTAAATGCTTAAACGCACAGGACGCCCATATCGCTCATCTGTCATTTTAAATTGACGTGATTTCACGTCGATAAACCTCAAGAGGTTAATTTTGGTGCTCTTAAAAGCGGTTACTATACTGCTATTGCTCTATGAGTGAAAAATATTGTAGAGCAAGAGGATTAATGACTTCATTGTCAGAAATCCAGCATTACCTAACAACAACAACAACATTTTATGGACCAGCTTCAACATCTTCAATATAATAATGGCAGGGATGTAAACTTTTTAAGGGTGAGTACCATAAAATTTCACAGAAATTATTTTAATTTATCTTAGCCAACTTTAGGATATTTTGTCTGGTGTTAATATTCTAAAGTAGCAAAATTTAATTTCTTTAATATTGTGGAGTATTAAAAATGTGTGACAAAGGGGTGCATATGTTTCCCTTCAACGGGGTTGATTTTTTCCGTTATAAACAGTTGAAATAAAACTTATATCATATTTACTGCAAACCAATATCAAATAAGTTAATTAAACACATTATTTCAGCCAGTAAAAGATACTATAATTATGTAAGTATATAGGTCACTTTTAGTTTAATATCTGCAGTAGCAGTTCAGAATTTAAAGGGACACAAGTCTGCTGGGAGAATAACTAGCTAATACTGTATGCGCAGCAAATGGTTAAATGTTTTGCCAGACAATCATGTCCTATAATCAACCTGAAGGTTGCAACTGCTGTTTTTCGAGGATACTCAGGAATTACTGTTTGAATGTTTGGTAGTTCCCATAGTTTATTCTTTGATTTTTCATAGTAATATTGTTCAATAATTTTTTTGTATTCAGAGTTGACTAATCAAGTAAATATATCCTTTTAGTGGCGTAAAAGACAGATACTTATGTGTGGTGATAACTGTTCTGTCATTCAAAATGCATGTGCCCGCGGAGTGATAGAAACTGGCACTTTGTTTACATCCAGTTTATTCACTTGATGTAAGGGTAAGTTATTCTCTCATTATTCCCTTACTGTTAAGCTGTGGTTTAAACATCTTAGCTACAATAGTAACAATACACAGTTGATGTGCAACTAGTATATTGTAACACTGCAATGCTGCCTCATAAAGACAGCCTGTCTCCTGAGTGGTTCTATTGATCATTCTAATGATCATACCCTGGGGGTGTGGAGTTGCAATGTGTAGCCAAACTCTTACTTCTTGGAAATAAACCTGTGAAGAAGCTGGGTAGACTATACCAGCTTGATTTTATCTTCTATTTGTACATTTTGTTTAACCTATTATTAGCCTCTGTGTCTCAGAACTGCATATATTAACTACTGATTTTCCTATTTCAGATTGGATATAGAGATGGTGTGGAACCAAGAATCTGGCATTATTACTGCAGATTTAGATAAAAGCTGCATAAATTTAGGAGAAAATGACACCCCTTGTAATGTGAACACAAATGCAACTGTCACAGGTGATAATGGAAATATTGTGAATTACAGAACATTACACAGATGTGAAATCTGCAGCATGTGCTTTAGTGCAGCGTCATCTTTACAAAGTCACATTGCCATTCATGAAGACAAAAGGAAACACAAGTGTAATATTTGCAACAAAAGCTTTCGTGATCCATCTTCTGTGAAAAGACATAGATTAATTACTCATGAGGGCAAAAGGCCATACAAGTGTAACATTTGTAATAAGAGCTTTACTTCTGCATCTCATTTGGGCACTCATAATTTAATTCATGAAGGTAAATGGCCTTACAAATGCAGCATTTGTGATAAGGGCTTTTTTACAAAATCTTATTTGAAAACACATATTTTAATTCATCAGGGGATACGATTTAAATGTGAGAAGTGTGATAAGAGTTTTAATTCATCATCAAGTTTGAGAAAACATAGTTTAATTCATGATGGAATACGGTTTAAATGTGACAAGTGTGATAAGAGCTTTAGTACATCAACAAAATTGAAAATGCATTATTTAATTCATGAGGGAATACGGTTCAAATGTGAGAAATGTGATAAAAGCTTTACCACATCATCAAGTATGAGAACACACAGCTTAATTCATGAGGGAATACAGTTTAATTGTGAAAAGTGCGACAAGAGCTATAATACCTCATCAGAACTGAAAAAGCATAGTTTAATTCATGATGGAATACGATTTAAATGTGAGAAATGTGATAAGAGCTTTAATACCTCATCAGATCTAAAAAGACATACTTTAATTCATGAGGGAATAAGATTTAAATGTGAGAAGTGTGATAAGAGCTTTACTACATCAACAAAATTGAAAATGCATATTTCGATTCATGAGGGAATACGGTTTAAATGTGAGCAATGTGATAAAAGCTTTACTACATCATCAAGTTTGAGAATACATAGCTTAATTCATGAGGGAATACAGTTTAATTGTGAAAAGTGCGACAAGCGCTTTAACACATCATCAGCATTGAAAAAGCATACTTTAATTCATGAGGGACTACAATTTAAATGTGAGAAGTGTGATAAAAACTTTACTACATCATCACAATTGAAAAAGCATACTTCAATTATTCATGAGGGAATAAGATTTAAATGTGAGAATTGCGATAAGAGCTTTACTACATCATCAAAATTGAAAATGCATAATTTAATTCATAAGGGAATACAGTTCAAATGTGAGAAGTGTGATAAGAGCTTTACTACATCATCAAAATTGAAAATGCATAATTTAATTCATGAGGGAATATGGTTTAAATGTGAGAAGTGTGATAAGAGTTTTAGTACACCATCAAATTTGAAAACACACACTTTAATTCATGAGGGAATACGGTTTGAGTGTGAGAAATGTGATAAGGTCTTTACTACATCATCAAGTTTGAAAACACATAGTTTAATTCATGAGGGAATAGAGTTTAAATGTGAGAAGTGTGATAAGAGCTTTAGTACACCATCAAATTTGAAAAAACATATTTTAATTCATGATGGACAGTTTAAATGCGAGAAGTGTGACAAGAACTTTAGTACATCATCAAATTTGAAAACACACAGTTTAATTCATGATGGAATACAGTTTCAATGTGATAAGTGTGATAAGAGCTTTTATACATCATCAAGTTTGAAAACACACAGTTTAATTCATGAGGGAATAGAGTTTAAATGTGATAAATGCGATAAGAGCTTTAGTAGATCATCACATTTGAAAGAGCATACCTTAATTCATGAGGGAATACGGTTTAAATGTGATAAGTGTGATAAGAGTTTTACTAGATCATCAAAATTGAAGACACACAGATTAATTCATGAGGGAGTACAGTTTAAATGTGATAAGTGTGATAAGAGTTTTGCTACATCATCAAATTTGAAAGCACATAGTTTAGTTCATGATGGAATAGGGTTTAAATGTGAGAAGTGTGATAAGACTTTTACTTTATTATCAAATTTGAAAGCACATAATTTACTTCATGATAGAAAACGATTTAAATGTGAGAAATGTGATAGGCTCTTTGATACATCATCAAGTTTGGAAACTCACAGTTTAATTCATGAGGGAGTACAGTTTAAATGTGATAAGTGTGATAAGAGCTTTACTAAATCATCACATTTGAAGCAGCATACCTTAATTCACGAAGGAATACGCTATAAATGTGAGAAGTGTGACAAGAGCTTTACTTCATTATCAAGTTTGAAAACACATGGTTTAATTCATGATGGAATACAGTTTAGATGTGAGAAATGTGATAAGAGCTTTACTGCACCTTCAAGTTTAAAAAGACACAGTGTAATTCATGAGGAGAAACAACTATAAACATGAATGACTTGTAACTATACTGCTCGCAAAAGTTTAAAGGCATGTGAACGTTCCCCAATGCTCAAGCGGAGCGCTGTTGCCAAGCTGAGGTTCTGTACATAAGAACATGTGAGATGCATTTACCACATTCATCAGTGCTGACAGGGGAGGCAAGCGTAGGATTCGCTGTAGTCTGCAGTACGGCCCATCTCCATATGCATTTTAAGTTTTGCAAAGAATATTGAGCTTCACTTAAGCTGTCCATTTGGAAGCTCATAATTCAATTAATAATTGAAACAGATCTTTAAATACAACTGGTGTGATGAGAGGTTTACTGCAACATTAAAGCAGCTGGGTAACAGACAAAATGAATGTATTCTGCATGTTATAAGATAGAATTCAGATATAATTTATCCACCATCAGATCTTAGAAGATATTGGTTTCATCATTATTAATAATTATTATTAATTTTTAAATTATACATAGTATTATTGATTTGTACCATTCATGCCGATAATATGGTACTGGCCAGTGGCCACTGCCTCAAAGATGCTCAAGCTCAAGGTAATTCACTTCACAGCTGTTAAATATGCTGCCTAACAACAATGGAGCGGTCAGAACAAAGGCGACAATGAGCGCAGTGGAACAAAGTGTTTTCAGAGTGTTTGAGAAACTTGACTGCCGGTCATTTACATGAAGTGTGACAAAAGATATATTTTTCAGAGAATTCATTGGTAGTTCGCCTGTACTATAAAAGCAAGTGAAGGACCGAGCATTAGAGTAGTTCTACAGAGTTGAGTATTGTGTTAAGTTTAAACAGTTTTCAGATGTGTGTTGTGTACAGTCGGTGTTGACAGAATTTGTATGTATTGTCAGAGACAGATTTGGACATTTAGTCAACACTTTGGAGTTGTTTGTTATGTGAAGCAGTTTTTAGTACATGTATCGACAAAGTCAGCTATTTTTTAGACAGAGAGAGAATAGAACTGAGAGACAGTAAAGTATGTGTCAAGGTTGCAATCAGAACAGCTGTGAGTTGCAAGATCAAGATGAGTTGTAAATTATGTTATCAATAAACAGTTTCTGGAACAATGTTACTTTGTTTTATTTCAGTAAATTCACCACTAATTGAACACTAGCGTCAATGTTAAAATACTGTCCTTCGTTCAAGCAACAACACTGATCTGTGCGACTTTTATATCGCAGACATTTGTGTTCATTAGCTTTACCGTTAAGCTGATTTCACCTTGTGCATGACTGCCCCAATGAATCACACTTGTCAGCTGTAATAGTTTGAGTAAGCACTCGCCAATTGACGCGTCCCTAGGTGAGTCACTGCGAACTAATACGCGGTACTCCTTTATTGGTGTGTCAACATCTTCCATGAGAAACGGTCCCGAATTTTGCCCCTGCCTTGCAGCATGCCCTTGATAGTGAACAAAGACTTTCTTCTCAGGTGTACGGTAGCGTTTCGTCACCAGTTTCTCCAAGAAATCTGCATCTTCATTCTCCGTTTCCAATGTTAGACAACAGACTTGAAATGTACTCACTCTCCTTCTGGGTCTGTGGCAAGTCCCGTGGAATGCAATGGACACACCTTTTTTAACTCCTTCCTTCCACAAAAATCATTCACTCCATCTTTGTCCGTGGTAGTCACCTTCCATCTTGTCCATGGCTTTCTCTAGGTAACAACAAACAAGCGCTGTTCCTTCACGTTGCCCTCCCTTCACAACTCCCACCTAGTGTCTTCGGTTGACGAGTAAACTCCGATATTCGTTTTGTGCGCTATCTTTGGATATTGTTAAATATTCATTAAAAGTGTTAGCACAATTGTTGCAAATGCCACAACACACGCACAGATACACGTAAACACAAGGGTATTGCGTCTTCGCTCTAATCGGTCCCTTTCATTGCTATGGCCTGTTTATTGCCTCCCTTTCATTTAAACCTTTGCACCGTGTGTCTGACTACTGTTAATCCCCTTCTTGATTGGTTGTGTACGAATAGGTGGTTTTTCACCTCCTATTTGCATAACTTGCCGTCATTTTTAACTGTGACTTCAGTGAGATGGCAGCGGTTTACGGTTACCGTCACTGCTAGGGCTGCGTTTTCTCCAGTTTCGAAAATCAAATTTGGACCGCTATGGCTTAGGCTTATTTATTTAAAATGCACCAAAGAGATCCAGTAAAATGTTTCCGGGCTTCTTGGCCGTGGGTCAGACGTGTCAACACCTGATGTTTCGTGTGCCATTCCGACGGGCATCCTCAAAGGGATGGTGATTCTTACTGCTAATTGGTGAAGGTTTCACCAACCATATTAATAATCTTTGAGGCGCACTCTAGTAAATGCGACCATGGTCTATGGAATATTACATCCCTGTTTCATTGAGCAGCCGGATTGGCCATTCTTGACTCCTGGAGGGAGTAAATGTGAAGCGTAATAGTTCTACTGACCAAGTCAAGTGACTGCAGAAATCATATGAACTGCTGTGCCAGCCTCATTTGCAACTCGGTCAATGTTCGTGGTAGTGAAGCAGTACAGTCCTTGCCCGCCTCAGTAGTGTGATAGCGTGTCTGCCTCACGTCGCGAGTTCGAATCTCGCTTAAGGTAAATTATTCGGGTAAGTTTTTTTTTTTTTTTTTTTTTTTTTCCCGAGCTTTTCTCTTATCCTGAGAAGACGAATGTCGGATAACTTAAAGCTCCATGGACCTCGGTTTCATTTGAAAGGTTCACATACTGTTCACATAATGTAGGTACCTGGCTTAATTAACTATGCAAATTTGATCGTATTGTGCCGGGCTCGGCGCACAACATACCACGGATGGGGCCAAGCTACTTCACACCACATGCCGTGCCGGCGAGTAGACAAAGACGTTCAAGGACGGGCTGCCTCGCGGAATGTTGTGTGTACATGACTTAACAGTCGAGGCGGCAGAAGATAAAGGGGTGTCGAGAACGTTCGCGAGACTTCTAGATGAGTAATTTTCGGTGCGTGTGAGTAGAAATCAAGAAAGGTCCGTCTGACATCCCCAGTATATAAGGAGGTAAAGGAATGAGTTTTCAGAGTTACAGAGTCGGCCAGTGTGTCAGTGAGTGCAAGACAGCTGTGGGTTGGAAGAAGATTCAGTGAGCGTCGCGTGTGATTACATCGTAATTAGTGCACGAAAGACAGGGGAAGTGAAGAAAGCCACTAAAAGGACTGAGCAGGGCTATGGGAAGTAAAAATTGTGAGTTGTGATAGCCCGAAAGGCTGTAAACTGTGTTAACGACGAGAAGAATACATGTACTTGTAAAATTTTAGAAGATAAAGTGATAAAAATCTGAAGTTTTGTACTCACATGACTTTCTCTACTCTTGTACTAACCATTCTTACAAACTCCTATTGCTATATCTTCTTTGTGTTAATTGAGATAAACATTTGCACATCTTATTGTTTATTTCCTTGTAGATGTAAGAGGAATGTTAGAATACATTAGGCTTTGAGTGATAGTCAAATATTTTAAAGCTTTGAGATCCCATTCTCTTTGCACGCTTCACATATAAAAAAGAGAACAGCGGTGTTCCATTTCACCAAAGTTTTAAGTTTTCCGAAACTGACACAAATAACAAGGAATATCTCCGAGATGGCTCACTCTAAAAAAAAAAAAAAAAAAAAAAAAAAAAAAAAAAAAAATCAGACATAAATTGTGTATTTTAGCGAGATTACATTTTTGTGCAGTAAGATTATGTCTCTTGCGGTTTTCGAGTTATTCAAAAGTCATCCAGAGTAAACACGACTACTTGGGCTATAGCCAGAAAATCAAAATATACATTTCATTTGTCATTCAAATATCTTAAACATATAGTATTTTAATCAAAGTCGTAATTAGTCATTTTCAAGAAAATAAAAATTTTCCATGTAAAGGGTAGTTTAGGATGGGGCCATTTTCTTCAAAATCTTCGTGTCGCATCCTTGAACGGCACTAAACTTAAATGCCAACTTTGGTTTTTAACAGCCTTTTCGTTTTTGAGTTATGCTGTTCACAGACCGACACACACACACACGCATGTGCGCGCGCGGACCTTTTTCTAAAAATTTTTTTTTTGGATTCAGGTGTCCTCAAAACATATATTTCTGGTGAAATCTCGATATGGAATATTTGGTTGGAATACAATACTTCCTCTACGTACCAGTAGAGAAAGTAAAAGCGAACGATGATTCATTTCACTTGAACCAATCAGGAGGAAACAACACATTGGGTGAAGCCCGCCCCCTCCCTCCTGCTCTCTGCTATCCGGACCAATCAGCGGAGGCCACTCGAAGGATAAATACAGTAGCTCAGACATACCACCTCACGGGTAAATCCGTAATTAAACGGATAGGTACCGCTGCCACCTTACCATCCGCCTGGGCTAACCCAGGCGACTCGTACTCACTCCTGGACTCCACGTCAACTTCTCCGAGGAGACTACGATCGTACCACTGAAGTTGTCTGCCTCAGCTGTGGACGAAACGTCTGGGCACTTAAACTCCAGCAGACCACGGTATAACAGCCCGGAAATAACTTCTAGATATATTGGCTCCGGCCGTGAAACTTTACGCTCTCTCAAAACAATAAGATAATTTGCACAAACGTTTATCTCAACTAACACGAAGAAGATAGAGGAATAAGAGTTTGCAGGAATGATTAGTACAAAAGTACAGAAAGTTATGTGAACGCAACACATCGGACTTTTATATTTGTAACTTCTGTTTTGCCAGTACGTTATACTGAAACCTAAGTAGTTAAAGGATTTCACTTGTTCAATAATATTGTTATTTATAACAATTTTGCATAGCAGATGGTGTTTTTTTGCTTGAAATGCCATTGATTTTGTTTTTCTACATCAAACACTTAAATTATATTCCTTGCCTACTTTTTCTAATTTATTTGCAGCTCTTTGGATATTATCTTCTGATGAGCTAAGAATAACCTGGTCATCAGCAAATAAAACTGTGCTTAGAACTTTATGGTTTATTTTAAAATGTTCAGTTATTTCATCTTACCATTTCTTAATAGCATGGCCAACATATACATTAAATATTGCCTGAGATAGTGGGCATCCCTGTCTTACCCCCTGATTCACATCTTCGGTGATATTACTCGCCGTTACTAATTTGTCAGTGTTGATGGTTGTTTTGGAATACATGCTTTTAACTACTTCTAAAATATGATTTGGGTATCTACGCGTTTTCATACCGGTCCATGTTTTATCTGTGTAAGTGTGTCTTCCTTCTAACATATGCTCGTATGGGTTTCATATAGTCTTCTCGTTTAGAACGAATGTCGTGCATTTCAATCAGCAGTTTTCTCACTATGTAGACTTGGGCGGCCGGTGTCCATATTAACTAGGCTTTTCCCGGAAGACCTAGTTAATACACCAGTTTTCTGTTTGATTTAATATTTTCCCATTTACAACCAAATTCTTCCGCTTTTCTGTTTAAGGATGACTTCCTGCCCTGAAAGTTAATGCTTTATCTTAAATTAATAAGTAAATTTGGCTATTGTAAGAGCACTTTTTCCTGAATAGAAACATTTTGGATCGTTCTTATAACAAACGACACATTTGTCCAAGTCATTTAGATCTGACACTCGTCTCGGAATGTTGTGCCTTTCACCTGGAGTTCCAAAATATGTGTTCTAATTTTTATTTTGTTTGCGTTCTTAAACAAGTTCTTTCTGACACACCCGTGACATGTGTTGCGCGCTTTTGAATTTTTTTAATCTTCTTGAAAAACTCTTCTGATGTAAGCCGTTCTTTGCCCGTACCTACATTTATTTTGAAATAATTTCTCGACTCGGACTGTGTAATGTTTTACACCCTAATTTAGAAAGTACTGGTGGCATAACTGATTTATATAATGATGAATGTCTTACAAATTCACTATGCTCACTTCTTATTGCAAAGCTCTGATTATGTGTCCAACCGCACGCTGCACACAAAAGCAACTGAGAATTAGCGAGGACTATGCCTCAGATGCAGACGACATTACTACCTCCCCCTATCCAACCAACTGTTGTGATGCTTTCATTGAGCAGAACTATATGAGCTCACAGACACCTACCTATGAGCTGATGAAAAGGACATCAGGACCTACAGTCAAGGCCATAGGCCAAGAACAATGGGTTCAGCTGTAATTAAGTACACTTTCCAGAGTGTACTCGGACGTTTCTTCAATTGCAAGATGAAATTTTAAACCCTCTCTTCCTGATGTTAGAAAATAGGAAAATGGCATATTTCCTCTTCCACAACGGTGTGGACCCTATCTGGTATTATCGATGCAAACATCGATTGATCCATTAAGGATCGAGATACTGAGCCTCCACTGATATGCAGTGTTCCCAAATTAGTGGTTCTTTCACTAAATCTGGTGTTTTTAATACCTGTCTAGCTGTCGAATTTTGCATGTAGTGGCTATTGGGAATTATGGTGGATTCTAAAAATATTTGGGTAGTTTTACGGAAAAGTTATTCAGAATTCTTTTTTTTTTTAATTAACGTCCTCCAACATTGTGTCATATCGGACGAATGAATGAAATGAAATGGGTGAAATGATGCTCAAATGAGCCCGAGGTCCATGGAGCTTTAAGTTATCCGACATTCGTCTTCTCAGGGTAGGGAAAACCTCGGAAAAAACCTTACCCGGATAACTTACCCTAAGCGAGATTCGAACTCGCGACCTCTTGAACGTGAGGCAGACACGCTAATTAAGAATTACTTGGTTCATTCAACATATAGCAAACAACTCTAGCAGCTCTTAAATTTCTAACGCCTAAACAGCTTGATTTCACAGCAGACGGTCTTTCGGCTTCTTTCCCGAATTGATTTGCTTACTTGTGGAATGGAGTGTGTTGAAATCAGTGACTATAAACGTCTTTAACTACTTGATTTGTTAGATAAGCCTATCCCAGGTAGCTGAGACAGCAAAGCGCATACTCGTAAGCTGGAGGCAGGCAATTGTGATCCTAATAATTATGCAGCTGAGATGAAATTTTTGAGGTACGTAGCTGGCTGTAGTCTCAAAGATCATATTAAGAGTGATACAATAAGAGAGCAACTAAAAAATTTCATTTAAACGACAAAATCAGGAAGTACAAAATGAAATCACAAGAGCATATCTCCCGAATGCCAGAAGAAGGACTAACCAAACAGGCCTTGCAGTACAAACCAGGTGGTAGGAGAGAAGTTGGAAGACTGCAAAGACGCTGGGAAGATCCCTTCTGAGTCGAAACAGGTCTAACTGGCCTATCTGGAGGGTTCAATTAAATTATTTTATTGTTTAACGACACTGTCAATTGCCAGGATCACATCAGCTTCGCACCTTGAGGGTTGATGATTATGATGATGAGGATGCTGTGCGTATGTCTATATATAGAGAGGTGAGACATGGGACGTCAGGTGAGACGTGAACAACTCTTGCGCATAGGGGAAGCTGCTTTCCTTCCCTCCCTCTCCGCTACGGCCGGTGAGCTTATTGCGAAAGAGTAAACATTACTATAACAGCGTGCAGCTGAAACAATTGCAGTTCACATGAAAGTAATTTTTGGCACCTAGCCATAGTTATAGTCAAATCACTTTGTTCGTTATAATGATAATTTTTACACATATATAATGTCATTGACAATATGCATTAAAGCAATGCTAGCGATCCTCACTCGTTTGTGGATGGAAACGTTTTCACTTCTGCGCATATATGATTGCGCAACTTCTCCCAGTATCAGTATTTCAGGTGAGGAGTTGCCACTGCGCATCTATATATATATATATAGAGGATGTAAATGCATAACACCGCATGCATTTTACTGGTGATACACGGTTCATAGGCAATCAATTTGAGATAGGAAACCTATGGTCTAGATTTACAAATTATACAGCTGTGCCTTAAAACTGTTTGAATGCACGCACGCCACTGATCATGTCCACTGCAGCTATAATGCATGATTAGAAAACAAGAGGGTGAATTTCGTAAACTATTTAGCTTAGTGGTTATGGTTATACTGCCCGGACGCGAAGATAAGCACGTGTTACAAGCGCAGGTTCGAATACTCACAACCACATATTTTTGTTATGTTCTTCTTTTCTTTCCTTCTTCATAAGCACTTGCTAAATTTAATTTGATTTACACGAAACATTTGTGTCGTAATTTTTCGTTTATGCTTAAACTTTTTGTTTCAAGTTTAACTATTATTTACACTTGCATGACCTAAATAGAAGGTACTCACTGAGAATTTCGTTTTAATTTAAATGGCTAACGCAATGTTATTGTGTGCTGAAGGAAATAGGAAATGAGACGTGGGTGACTCGAGTAGGACAGTCACCATATGGTGGTGTTAGTGTCTCCCAGGGTTATAAATGTACCTATTGGCAGTATTAGACATGTATCACGCCAACAGATAGGCGTTCAGCGTCTCTTTGGGGAGTTGTAGTACTTTGTGCTATTACTTGGTTTAACGTTTCGTGAACTGTTTACAGCAGATCAACTTTTGGAAAGAAAATTCCTCTTACTGACATGGACAAATAGCCTACTGTCAGCTTCAGACAAATGGCAATACATAAACCTCCAGTCGAAGTCATCAGATGTGAGAAGAAGCAAAAGTAAACAATATTCTGCCCATTGCATATGATGGTCATATTTTGCTATTTTAAACCAAGCGCACATTTCTCTCAAAATGGAAAAGAAAGCAGAAAAAAATATTTATCCCCCGTCGCTTTTGAGCTAGATTTTTCGTTTCATTAGATCCACACTCAGTCGACATAACCGCGTGGCCAAAGCACACACTTCAGAATTGCCCTATATTTCTGTAGCGGCTCGCCATAACTTATCTATTTCAGTGGCGTGCAGCCACACGTTAAATGTCAAATTTAAGCGCTTTTCGTAGCTCTGCAATTTAGAAGTGCTTCTTCAGAGACGGCAGACAAAATTCACTAAGTTCCCTAATGAGCACTATTTCGATTCCGTGGACAATACACACACGCACGCGCGCGCACACACACGCGCACGCACACACACCACACACACAACAAACACACGCACACACACACAGGATGGAAGTGAAATAATCCGCCAGACTGAAGGAGGTGAGAGAGCGGGTGTAATATAACAAAAAAATTCCAATATTTTTTTAATTAAATGCACCGTTAATTAGATGATCACGTTTGAAGGCGAGAGTGTGTGGCAACATGGTGCAGCCTGTTGATCGCGTACCCAGCTTCTATCGGCAGATCAATGAACTATTCTAATGTTCTATAAAAACCATTTAGGTAACGTTAAGCATAAGCAAGAGCAACAGCTATCCCTAATAGCACCGCAGGAAGTTTACAAGCTCATCAGGAAATTGCATAATGGTAAAGCTGCCGGCCCAGACAAAGTGACTAATGAGGAACTTAAGCATCTTCCGAGAAAAGCTCTGGTGCAACTGACAAAGATATTTAACGCCTGTTTGCAGCAAGGCTATTTCCCCTCTACTTGGAAACGAGCCAAGGTCATCATGCTCCCAAAGCAAGGAAAAAGCACCAGACAAGCCGCAAAATTACCGCCCCATTAGTCTCTTGTCTACTATTGGTAAATTGCTCGAAAAACTTATCCTTTCTCGACTTCAAAAACAAATTTCGGAAACACATGAACTCTCAAATTCACAATTTGGCTTTAGAAAAGGACATTCCACAGAATTACAGCTTCTCAGACTAACTGATGACGTAACAGAGCAATTTAACAATGGGGCTTCAACGTTGGCATTATTTCTGGAAGTAGAAGCTGCATTTGACCGGTGCTGGCACAATGACCTCATTTACAAAATTATCTGTACCTGCTGCACAACTTCTTAGAAAATCGACACTTCTACGTCCGAGTGGGCCGCTCCTTCTCTCGGGAGAGAGTGATGCGTGCTGGCGTCCCACAAGGGGCAATCATGTCACCGTTCCTGTACATACTGTTTACAAATGATTTGCCAGTGGATGCCAGATGCAAGGTCGCCATGTATGCAGACGACACTGCAATATACAACCACCACAAAAATCCTCGTTTCGGCCTTGCAGAAATTCAAAGATATACAAACAACTTCCTCTCATGGCTCCATGACTGGAAAATCAAAATCAAAATTAATAAATGCCAGCTAATACATTTTTCAAAGCGGCATCACACTTTGGCAATGGACCTAACGGTCGGTGGTCAAGTATTGCAATGTCGCCAGAATATCAAATACCTTGGCGTCACCATGGACCGCACGATGTGCTGGTCCACCCGCGTAAAAAATACGGCCAACAAAGGCAGACGCGGATAAAGTTATGCGCTCCCATCTTCCGCAGCAAACAGCTACAACTTAAATCCAAGCTGATTTTATATAGGTAATTTATACTCTCGGTGGTCCTGTACGCATTCGTGGCCTGGGCAAATGTCTCTAAAACCGCCCTCAAACAAATTCAAACTCTCCAAAACCTCTCCCTTAGAAAAATCCTCTCTGCTCCACTCCTTACCACTAACCAAACTGTTCACCTCGAAACTCAGATCCCGTCCATCCCAGAGGCAATAGCAAAAAGAGCAACGGCAGCATGGACGCACATTAGGAACCACGAAAACTACGTGATCGCCAACATTGGCAAAGGCGAGCCGAAGCACCGCAAACATACTAGAATAAAAATGTTCTAGACGCGGCACGGCTCGCCGACTAATGCGTGTCCATGCAATCTCGCTCTTAGGCCACACACACGTTATGACAGAGGCCCTCGCCTCGGAAAACACCCAGTAGCTACACCCTGCCCGCGCAGGAAAACAGCGGGAAAATGTAAATATTGTAAATAGTGCAGTGCGCGAGCTGGGACGCATTTTTCTGCTGTGCCCAGTGAACGTGTGTGTGTAAGCGTGTGAATGTGAGTGTGTGGGTGAATGCGTGCGTGTATGTGTGTATATAGATGTATATAAGGAAAAAAACAAAAACAACAAATAATAGGAATAGACACCAAAAGACTAACGAAAACTATTCTCGGTGGCCTAAAGATGGTCACCGTATGGGTTTTTGGTGATACCCAAAACTATAAGCTTGTAAAAAAAATTGTAAATAAATGTAAATTTATAGCCTGTAAGCCGGGCCCCTTGTACCGGCACCAGGCCAAAATTATGAATAAAGAAAACTTGAACCTGTGTTGAATTCAGATATTTCGTCGCGGTGCGCCAGGCACCACAAAATTACTTGAAAAAGTAAGGTTATGGCTGATTGTCCCGCATGAGAACATTAGGTACCTCGAATCTTACATTTCCACATAATTACAAATACTTTATTTGGTACGTTTAAAGGTTTGAATATCTGGCATGTTCTATTTGAGGCGCTTATGCCATAGGATAACGCCTCACTTGGAATTGGATTCTTCTTTTAAACGCCGAGCAAAATTGTTTGCTAACTTCTGACTGTAATTGCAGTATTACATCCATTAGGGAATAACAAATATTATAGAAACATTAAAAAACAAACTTTAAATATGCTCTAATCAGTCAGAAATGCATAAATTCACTTGAAATGAAACGAATACACGCTAAGCCCATGTCTACTTGTTGCACATGCACGCTGAGGAAATGCGAGTTGCCTTATTCACTTTATTTACCGAACGGTATGGACCTAACACGATATTCATGTTTACAATAAATACTAAGGTGGTTTATTTCTAACATTTACACATATGGTGAACACATGCAGTTTTCATATCGTTTGTAAGACGTACATATGTATGAAGCATTCGTGCTGAAGCTGGCAGCTAATGGCTGGAGGTTAGTTTGGATATTTGTTCCCAATGTACATTGGCATAACCTTTGGAATGTTAACTCTTGTGTGAAACATCTCTTGCGTTAGTAATATCGTTATGTCGTATTGAATTTAAGAATGTGATACTAGTAACTGCTAAACTTTTAGGAAAGCATAATTTATAATGTAAATTTACACTTCACTGCAACATTTTAAAATAAAATGTATGTGCAAATGTTTACGCGTTGGGGTCGGTAAGTATTGCAATTCTCTTTAGTTTTTTTATATACCCGATTTAAAATGGGACTAATGTGCTTTATGCAAGCACATAATTACATCTAAAAGAAGGAATTTGTAATACGTGATGCACAAACTTTTTTGAAGCACTTTCGCTTCCAACAATTAGTCCAATAAGCTTTAACAAGAATCTTATGAGCGATAAAAAAACTCGAGTTAGTGAAATTTGCAACTCAAAATTTCTTACATGATTCGTGCGCTTGAGTATGTGCGAAAGATATCCAAATATTTAAAAAATGTTGGTAAATAAATCTGACACCGGTGCTCGTGCCATAGTTGTGAGCTGACCATTATTTACATACGTGGTAGCTTTAGAAACAAAAAATGGCCATACTTTTAATACCCAACATTTATTAGCAGTAACAAGTATGCAATAACATTTGCATTAATTCGAAATAAGAGTTTACAGCAAGTATTCAATAATGTCTTTTGCGGCTTCGACAAAAAAAAAATCATGATATGTTTCCTCCTTTTTTTTTCCCTCAATGTTTAGTCGCGATATGACTTTTATGTTGAAGCGACTTCAAATAATAAATAAATTAAAAAAAAAAAACAAAAAAAACTAGGGATTAAATGAATATTACGCGGTATCTACACCGATATGCCAAGAAAGTAAACACATTTGATGCGATGTTGCCACTCCACTTCTAGCAGCATTAAGAAGGCAACTAATTGTGGGTTTTTAGAATTTAATTTACACAAAACCGTTAAATCTATTTAAATACGCAAAGGAAAAACGTTATCGTTTATTCAGTTTTCTACTAATATGACCATAAATAAGCACCTGTAATCAATAATAATTCAGCCAGGTGATACATTTTTTGGATAAAAATATTTTTTTCTAGCAAACTACAAACTTTTCAGCGTTTTGGTATTAGACTTTCTTGTTACAACATGAGAAACTGGTGTTAAAGTCTGACGGATTATTTCACTTCCACTCTGTATATATACTGAAATTGTCTTAAAACAAATCTATTATAGTCCTTTCTGGTGGTTTTGAATAAGATTATTAGTGGGAAATTGCAATTCATTGTTGGCAACACTGAGATATCTGCTGTACCATGGACGCTATAATGCTTGCATTGGCAGACGATTGTTTTACGCACGTGGATTTGTACGTAATTAATAACTTAAGCCTGTCCTCAATAGGTAACTGAATATTGGAAATGAGTCCTGAATTTATAGCAGCTATGTTCTCTGTGAATTGCACACAAACCCACCTTTGCAAAAAATTCTGAAAGACCCCACTCTGTGATGGTAGGCTATGGTAGGATTGTGCATGTTACTAAGATCCAGATTAAGCATTACAAATTATATTAGAGCTTGTAAGCCAAGAAAAGTATGGCGGTAAAGTACTGAGAAATTGTTTTCTTGTGAAAGAGGTCGTCCTATAGGGGACGAGTTACAATTTTGAGTGCTGAAATGTCTTGTATGTTTAAGAATGTTCTTTTTGCGCTCAGTCGCAAGCATCTTAAGTTTTAGGAATGTATTAGTAATCACTCGATTTGCTCGCGTCGCATATTTCTTAGTGTGCTGCAATATATAGAGCTATAGTTTTATTAAACTTTCTTACAAAACACCAAACCTAACCTTGGTGTCTTACAGCACCAACAAATGCCTGATTTGTTAAATGCTATGTACCTACATATGTATGTTTATAGATAGTGTTAGATACTGGAGATTATCATGATAATTAGTTACTTTTATAAAACATGTCGTGAACAAAGTACAAACATAAATCCAATAAATCATTTTGTAGCTGATATTGCTGAACCAAACCATCTCTCTGACTTGTAAACAGAAACGAAAGTACATTTGTAGTGTACCAAATCATATTTTTAACGCAGCAGTGAAGGAATAAGCAGCAGCAAACCAAATAGTTCACCCCTTTCACAGGTATTGTTCAAAATGTCCATCATTTGTGCACTTGCAAGCTTGAAACGTTCTTAACCAATTAGGTTGCTCTCTAGCAAAAACACTCATTGTTGTGTATTTGCTCCACAGCCAGATAAATGCATGCTCTCAAAGATTCGAGATCAGTAATTGCTGTTTTGTCGATCCTGCTTTTCATATCTCCCCTGAAAAAAAGGTCCAAAGGATTCATATCTAGCGATCTTGTAGGCCAATTGATGGGTTTGTCGTCCAACCCACCTATTAGAAAAACTACGATTCAGATGGTCATGAGCATCCCGAGTAATGTGCAGTGGAGCACAATCATATAGGAACCACATCTTTCTTTTGGTTTCAAAAGGGATATTTTCCAATAAGCCTGGAAGCGTCTCTTGCAGAAATATCAAATAATTAACCCCGTTCAACTGCTCAGGGAGAATGTAAGGACCCATGTGGCAGTCATCAACAATTCCTGCCAATACGTTCACAGGAAATCACTGTTGAAAATATTTGGTGCTGTGAGTGTTTTTCTCAGCCCATGCATGGGTATTACAGAGGTTGAAAATGCCAGTTTTTGTAAAGGTAGCTTCTTCTGTTCCCATAATTGTGGCATATGTGCGTGTTTTTCTGCTGCTGAAACACACTGGACCCGATGGATATGATACACTCACAATAATTGTTCCTTTGTCGTCTTGAAAACAGACCAAGGGACATGCCGACCATGCGAGCTATTTTCCGACTTCTGCTGCAGGGTTGTTCATCTATGAGATTTAAAATTTCTTCATGTGTGGCGATGGTAATCGTTCCCGATCTGCCTCCTGCGTGTTATGGCTGGATGCTCCCTGTGTCCAGGACCCTCTGTGTGGTCAGGACAAACATTCTTGGGTGTGGAATTCTTCAAGCGGGAATGTCCCCACTACCTTCCTTTTTTCCTTCATACAAGACCCACTACAGCAATAACTTCATCAGTTTCCATCTTTGCGAACTGAAAGTACAATAGAATGCGAGTACTTCAGCCACATGCGTTTATATCTCAAATGTGTGCAAATATTATGTGCATAAACATGGATGCAAAGATTACGCTCGTGTGTCCCCCGTGTTAACCTTTGATTATTCAGATTCTCCCATTGAAACTTTAGACTGAGGCAGTTAGCTGTGGTCATAAGGTTGGCATGTTGACCTGGTTTTACTATGAACAAGAAGGCAGTGGTTATTGTCATAAAAATGAGGCTTGGTGTGTGATAAAAATGCACAGCAGTTGACAGAAATCTCTGTCTGTGGCAGTCTTCCACAGTTCCAGTATCAAGGAAGCGCTGGACAGTGCAATATGTGAACTTCCTGCTTAAGTTTAATTTCTGGAGAAGTTTGAATATCTTACATGAGGATTGGCCTTCCTTGTGCAAAGTTACCACAGGCACATGATTTTCATTATCGCCCCAGTCCATCTTGAAAACTACCAGAAGGAACTTTATGCTTCTGTAGCTGAACTCTCAGTCACCCACTCACTCAGGGTTAACAGATTATTTTATGGAAATGTAGGACACAATGATAAAAAATCTGATTTGTTGCACTCACATGACTTTCTCTACTCTTGTACTAACCATTCTTATAAACTTTTATTCCTATATCTTCTTCGTGTTAATTGAGATAAACATTTGTACAAATTATCTTATTGCTTATTTCCTTGTAGGTACAAGGGGAATATTACAATACAGTAGGCTTTGTGCGATAATCAAATCTTTTAAAGTTTTGAGATTCCATTTTCTTTGCACACTTAACATATAAAAAATGAACATGATGTTCCATTTCATGAAAGTTTTAAGTTTTCTGAAACTCACACACATAACAAGGAATATCTCCGAAATGGTTCACTCTACAAGAAAATTTATTTGGACATAAATTGTGTATTTTAGCAAGATCTACATTTTTTGTATAGTATGATTTGGTCTATCTCTAATGGTTTACCACTAATGCAAAAGTTGTCCAGAGTAAATGCGACTACAGGGGCTATAGCCAAAAAATTCAAAATATACATTTCATTTGTTATAAAAATATCTCAAACATATGACATTTTAATCAAAATCGTTAGAGCCATTTTAAAGACAATCAAAATTTTTCGAAAAATTTTCCATGTAAAGGGTAGTTAAGGGTGGGGCTATTTTCGTCAAAATCTTTGTGTCACATCCTTGAAAGACATTAAACTTAAATGCCAACTTTGGTTTTTAACCTACTTTTCGTTTTTGAGTTAGGTTGTCCACAGACAGACACACACGCACACGCACGCACACACACACACACACACCTTTTTCTAAAAATGCTTTTTTTGGATTCAGGGGTTCTCAAAACATTAATTTCCAGTGAAATCTCGACATAGAATTTTTGGGTGGAACACAATACTTCCCCTACTTACCAGTAGAGAAAGTAAAAATGTAGGACATTATTGGTCAGTGCAAAGTTATATTGTAAATGCTATTTATATATACCCAAGCGCATATACATTTGCATTTTCTTGAAATCCTGAAACATAAAATGTTAAATGAGATCATCAACAGCAGTCATGCTTTTCTGAACAACAAATCTTGTGCTGTTAATATGACTAGTTTGGCGAGTATGTTTTCACCCTCTGGTCGCCTTATGCCACCGCAATTTCTGTTTGTTTTGTCAGCTCCAGATGCTACACATTTCTTTTTGTTGCTAACACTACTAAGGTATCTTGAACTTATGATGGTGTAGAATGAGTAAAATCAAACTGAAAAATTCAATGTTATAGACAGGATTTAAACCACAGATCTTCTGGTTGGTTTAACCACTGAGCTACCATGGCAACATGCCGACAGGACATGAAATTCTTCAATTGACTGGCATTTTTTCCAGTAAATCAGAAGCAGATGTTAAATTCATTTGAGATACTATGTACCCCAATGGTAACCTAGAATGCTGTAAGTACCTAAGTCCCAGGCTTCATAGTTTAACCAACTCTGAGGTCACTCAATGGAAGACGTAAACATTTCTTTGCCCCTACAGAATACCAACATTGGCCTCGGAGTGCAAATGCTGCGTTGCAAATCCCTCGTCAAATTGTATTAATGGATCAGTATATCCTGTGAGAGTAGGTGATTTAGCCATGTTGCCATAGAAATTTGCAGTTGCGAATAATTCATTTATATTTTCCCTGTTTCCAGTTCATTTTCTATGGATCACTGCTTGCTTCTGAAAATGTAGGACATTAGAGACTTTAGAAAATTCCTTCCTGGCGCCAGACAAATGGTTAAAATGCAGGTCATGTCCAGGAATTTCCGGACGTCTGGTAACCCCACACTCGCTGCTAGCGGTGTAATGCAGGAATGTGCAGGTGGTTACATTGAGGAGGGAAGAGTACAGGCACTCTCAAAAGTTGTTGTTAGCTAATGCTGGATTTCTGACAATGAAGTCATTAATCCTCTTGCTCTCCAATATTTTTCACTGATGATATTGAAGAGAGCAATAGCAGTAATAGTAACCACTTTTTAGAGAGCACCATATTTTTATGTTTTGGCGGTCACATTGCTCTCTCACAACCCCCAGAATGTCTGGAGAACCACACCTGTCGGTTTACGGGTCTCACCAATCTGACCGGGAGAATTATCAAAATAAATTCACTCACCATATCCTCTGATCACCAATCAGAGGACGTATTACATGCCATGACAGGTCAGCATGTTAGGGGTTAAGAGGTTATAGAGAAATTATAGAAATGGAGAGGTTGGAAAAATAAAGACTCCCTAGCCCTGGGGAACCCTAAAAGCATCGGGGTCGGAAGAGAACAAGAGATGACCAAGGTAAGGTGAGATAGAAAAGTTACAGTGAGGAGCAAAACACCAGTAAGTGGAAGTAATGTTCTGCTCAGCTTGGGTACCTTGTGGTCGCTATTCACATATCCCCTAGACGGAGACCCCTGAGTCAGTGTTAATATATAGAAAGCCCAAAAAAAGGAGGGGAAGATGGTGATCAGTGCTGCGTGACATGGAGGAGAAAAAGATTAAGTGAAATGGTTCAGGGTTGCAAGGAGGGAGGGAAACAAAAGTTTAGGGGTAAAGCCAAGTAAGTATTATAAGTAAAAGCGAAGTGAGGTGTAAGAAATTGTTAGTAAACGATCATGAAACAAGTAAGAGGGGGAAATTAAATTTTAGATGGGTTGTTTAAAATAGTAATGCGCTTAGGAAAAGGAAAGTATAAGAGAATTTGGTGAAAACAAGTGAATTAAAAGACAAATGACAGGTTTGAGTAAGGCTAATAAATTGTAGCTGAATGATAAATAGCACAGGTCAAATGTAGAGAAGCTCAGAGGGCTTGTCCAATGTCAGAAGAGTCGGGGCCAGAGTTCATGGGCAGCCCAACATGCATATGCTCTAGTATTCAATTCAATTCCATTCAACTGAACTAGTAGATTCTCTAATCTAATTTTTGAAAGAGAGAAAACAGAGGGACAAAAAGTTGTGACAGTATTTATGGTTGTATGGGATAATGCCGGACAATGTGAGAACTTAAATTGTATGCCTAAAGGGTATAATGAATTATTTATATTTATACACTTCTCTTGCTATATCTACGTATTTTCCATGTAAGCCTGGGTGCAGATAAACAGAAATATGCAAATGATTATACAGATTGTCTAGCTTTGTTCAATATCTAAAGATTGTATTGGCACCATACGAAAGTCACTACGAATGTTTTGAGATGTAAGAAAATGAAAGTTGATCCACTTGAATTGGATGCAGAATGGAATAGCCTTATCCTTTGTGAGTAAACTGCTCTCTGGTAGTGACTCTCCCCCTCCAGGAATTCCTGCAGCACAAGGATAAACAGCCTGCAGCGCACAGGAAGTCAGGATCGTGGAAGAGAACATTTTTGCTCTTTCCAGGCATGCAAAATTTTATTATTGGGAACAGAAATAAGTCACATGGGGCCAGGTCATAATCGTATGGTGGATGAATCATAAGTTTGATCTCCGTAGACTCCAGGACCTGAACGGTAATTTTGGCCATCTGTGTGTGTGGACGCGTTGTCATGGTGGAGAAGAATCCTATGCAGTCCCATTCGTGGTCGTCATTGTTGGAGCTTGGCAAAAACCTTTGGCAAGCAGACTGTAGTGTACCAATTAGCATAACAGGCTTTGCTCCTTCAGAGAAATGGTTGCCACAAGATCACCCTTTAGGAAAAATGAGGCACCATAAAATATGATTTGAAGCTTTCCTGGCGACAAACATTCAAGATGTTCTCGGGCTTCGAGCCAGGATGATGATGGTGGGAGAGGTGTACACTCCCGAAATGTCGATGGCTCTTCATCATTACACCTGGCTCAAAGCCCGAGAACATCTTGAATATGAGGCATCATTTTCTTGTGGACACTTTGGCGACACTTCACTTTTGTCAATGGATTGTCATCAGAAAAGATATACACCACTGATTGGTCTCCGGATCAAAATAATAAACCAGGGTATTATCATCTGTGACAATGCCAAAAGCCTATCAGGAGTCCCCTCCTTTGGATCTTGTCAGCGTTTTCTTACACCATTCAACATAGGCATGTTTTTGTTCTGCGAGACACCCATCGGATGTGACCCTCCTCACACAAAGCCATTCATGGAGTATTTTCAAAAGTGCTGACAATCCAATATGCAATGCTGCCTCCATTTCTTTAAATGTTAGGCAACCATTCTCACAGAGCATTTTTCCCAACATTGCTACATTCTCAGTCACTGCCGATGTCAGATGTGCACTTCTCTCCTCATCTTTCAAAGATGTTAGGTCCCTTTTAAATTCCTGAAATCGCCGAAAACCTGTGTCATGGGAAGGAACAATGTCCCCAAAAGCCTGTGACACATTCAAAATTTTGGCACTGGTTTAACCTGCCTTTATATTGTAACAAATTTAACAAATCTTTTTTATTTTCTCAACACTCAAGTACAGCCACACTACTAGTTTCTGTCTCTTAATCTTTCCAAACTCTCACACCATACTAGTTTCTGTCTCTTAATCTTCAACAACTCAAAACTGTCTCTATGGCAACCTCTTGAAAATCAAAGAGTCTTAATGACATGGAGAAGCCATGTCACACTGCTCCCTCCTCAGAGCTGGTCGTCCCGACCAGCACTATCACTGCGGCATCTCCCTTGCGCCCCGGTGGATTAACCCATCGAACCTCTTCTCCTGGTGGTCCACGAGGGCCTGGTGGTCCTGGTATACCTTGAGGTCCTGGGTTTCCATCTCTTCCAGGCATACCTTTAGTTCCAGGTTCACCATCTTTTCCCGACAATCCTGGAGGTCCAGTCATGCCTTTGTCTCCTGGAGGTCCCTGAGGTCCAGGTAACCCTTGTAGACCAATGAGACCACGGTGTCCTTTTGCACCCTTTGGACCTTCTTCTCCTCTATCACCCTTACCTCCCTCTGGCCCTGGAGGTCCTGGCTTTCCTCTAGCTCCCTGTGGCCCTTCTACACCCTGTGGTCCAGTTTCTCCTCGAAGACCCCGTTCTCCTGCTGGTCCTGGAGGTCCATTTGGACCAGGTGGCCCTGGAAGACCTGGTGCCCCTGGAGTTCCCGGAGGTCCTGAAGGTCCTACAGGTCCCTTATCTCCCGGTCTTCCTGCAATACCAGGTGTTCCTGCTTTACCTGGTGCTCCCTCTGGTCCCTGTTCTCCAATTGGTCCCAGTGGTCCTAGAGGTCCTGCAATACCTTGTGGTCCTGGAGGTCCTTCACTGCCTGGCTTCCCTGGTGGACCTGTCTCACCTTGTGCACCTCTCTGACCTCTGAGGCCAGCAGGTCCTGTTGGGCCGGGTAATCCTGGAAGTCCTCTGTCTCCTGGAGGGCCCTGTGGACCAGGTTGTCCTGGAGCTCCATGTTGTCCTTAGAGCCTGAGTCACCCTTAGGTCCTTCAGGTCCTGGTGCACCAGCTTGTCCTGGAGGTCCTGGATTGCCCTGTTCACCTTTCATTCCTGGGAATCCACGTTCACCCTTCATTCCAGGCAAGCCTACCAGACCCTGAGGGCCAGGGAATCCTTGTAAACCTTGAGGGCCAGTAGGACCTCGCTCTCCAGGGGGCACGATCCTAGGTATCGCTGTTGGATAGTGTCCCTTGGTCCAGGTAGGACGATGTATGCCATCCTGCTTCGAAATTCTGCAACAGTACCGCCGGTCTTGACGGTCCCTCGTCCAGTTGCCCTTCTTCCTGGTGTGTTGACGGGCCATCCTGCGCACTTTGAAACGGCTCACTGGGTACCATGTCCGCCGACCTCTCTGGCGCACCTTCGCAGCCACCTTGCTTCCGATGGGTCCGGCAACAAACCCCACCACATCCGCGCGAGTCGCGTCCACCGCTGCACTCGTGTTCACTCGTGCTCGGCACGGCCTCTCCTGTATCCTGCCGTCCACGATGATGTCCACCATTCTTCCGTTCACGGCACTATGCGTCAGGTGATTGGATGGCCCCGACGGTCCCCCCATGTCACACGCCAAGTCGGTTCTCGCGTGTTGCTCGTTTGCTTGTGCGCTTCCCTGCTGATCGTCCGAAACGGGCGCAACTGTCGCCTCGGCCACTAGGTGCTCCCTCCCCGGCTCCGCGCTATTCCGTCTGCCCCTGGCATCCAGTACTTTGACGCTCTCGTCAACTCTTACTACCAGGGCGCCAAGACGTTCCCCGTCGTCCTCCACGACGTCCACGTGCTGGCAGAGGTCTTCCACCTTTTCGCCGAGTTGTTCCACGTCTTCCGTCACGCCAATCCATTCGCCGAGTTGTTCTACGTCTTCCGTCACGCCAATCCGTTCGCCGAGTTGTTCCACGTCTTCCGTCACGCCAATCCGTTCGCCGAGTTGTTCCACGTTTTCCCTCATATCATCCGAAACGGGCGCAACTGTCGCCTCGGCCACTAGGTGCTCCCTCCCCGGCTCCGCGCTATTCCGTCTGCCCCTGGCATCCAGTACTTTGACGCTCTCGTCAACTCTTACTACCAGGGCGCCAAGACGTTCCCCGTCGTCCTCCACGACGTCCACGTGCTGGCAGAGGTCTTCCACCTTTTCGCCGAGTTCTTCCACGCCTTCCGTCACGCCAGCCAGTTGCCCGTCAATTTTCGCCGATAGCTCCGTCTTCATCTCTTTCAGCTCGGCAGCGAGGTTGTCGTTTCTCGTTTCCATTTTGGCAAATAATTCTTTCATCATTGCCATCATCCTGGTTTCCGAATCTCCCTCCATCTTGGTTCTAACGTTGCAACTTCTAACGACGATGTAATGAAACTAGAAGCAACCCGACGAATCCCACTTCCTGACACCAAATGTAACAAATTTAACAAATCTTTTTTATTTTCTCAACACTCAAGTACAGCCACACTACTAGTTTCTGTCTCTTAATCTTTCCAAACTCTCACACCATACTAGTTTCTGTCTCTTAATCTTCAACAACTCAAAACTGTCTCTATGGCAACCTCTTGAAAATCAAAGAGTCTTAATGACATGGAGAAGCCATGTCACACTATCGTAGGAACTCAAGCGAAAATGCTCTCTTCCCAGCTGCATTGCAGGGACTGACTGTGCACCACAGGTTGTTCATTCTTGCGCTACTGGAAGAGTCACCACCTGATACCAGTTCACTCACAAAGGATGCATCCAATTTGTGTGAATCAACCTTCGTTTTCTCGCATCTCAAAACTTTCTTAGTGAACCTCTTAGCTTTGCTATTCCACTTATTAAGCTTGAGTTTGCTTTTTCCTCATAAGAGGAACAAAAAAATTGTATGTTATCTTCTGTAGACTGAGCTAAATACATGTTAGGAGAAATGAAGGCAGTCTTACAGGAATGTGTTGCAATACTAGCATAGTTGCTCCTCCAGGGAATGATGCCAACAAACTAAAAGCTTGGGGCGGTTGTTTTATAATAGTGTTTGAGATATTATCTGTAGTGTGACTTAGTCTAATGTAAAGGTCAAGGATTTTTAAATGAATAATTTGAATTCCGATTTGATGTATTATTTACTTTTGATAATTATCTAACACAAAGGGCTCGCTGTCTGTAATTATCATTTGGTTAGCAAGAATTGAAGAACCCATTGTAAATATTGTGATAAATGAGTCTGATTATATTTCTATCACCGTATTTTTTATAAAATTTTATCACAAATACACAGTTTTCTTCTTGTCGTTAACACATTCTGCAGTCTTTCATGCTATCACAACCTACAACCTTTATATCTGCCATCCTTGTCTCAGCCCTTTCAGTGTCTTTCTTCACTTTCTCTGTTTCTCATACACTAACTACAAAGATACAATCACTCGACACTCATGAAATCTTTATGACGCACACACAGCTGACAACCTGACCTACTTGTGTCTGTATCTGTAACTCCACTCTACTGGTGCCTCGCCTCCTTATATAGAGTGGTTGAGGTCATGTGAACCTTTCTCGATCTCCACAAATGTGCCACCAATGATGATTCCAGATCTTTCTAAAAGGTTCTCGAGAAAAACTTTAGTGTAGCCCCTTCATTGTTGTTTAGTTGTGTGTTCGCTCGCATAAGTGGTGTGATGAAGCTTGGCCTTGCGCATTAGTTTGCTCACTGACCTGTTATGTGGTGTGAAGTAGCTTGGCCCCATCTGTCCTTTGTTGTGTGCCGAGCCCAGCATCACAATAAATATAGGGATGGTATGTGACACATCTAATTAGGAGCAAGGCTGATACTGTATTGACTACGGAATTTTCTTCTCCATGGATACAGTTCTCATGATGATAGGTGACAAGTACTTGGTTATATTTCTTTGACATATGAAGTAACAATATTAATGTAGGTCATCTATTTCTTTACTTTTAGTAAAATAAATTATACTTGCATGCTCTACTAGATTTAGGTTATGCTTCCAAACTTTTGAAAAGCATTTAAATACGATGGTAACAAATAAATAAACATAAGCAATATTTGTTGATGAATAGAATACAAACATATTAAACATACTTAAATATCATCTTAACGTTACCTATTCTGTCACAAGCTCTTCGAACCTGTCATTGTATCTTAATGCTGGATGATTAATAGCTAGTACACAGGCTACACCTCTATCATATATAAATACAAAACCTTTTGTGCCAGTAATACAGCCTGTGTAAATTTTACCTTAACAACAATGCTGGATTATTAATTACATCTTTTTCTTCAGGTTTTGAAACAAGCTTTGGGAATACCAGAGCCATACATGGGAATGCCTGACAGGACACCAGATAGAAACTCAAGATTTGGCAAAGAACTCATCTGAAATTAAATTCAATCAAGAATGGCATCTTTCTTCAGCAGCATATAAAGAATAAGACAGTTCTATTTTGTTGGTGTTCATAATGAAGTTTAAGAATTGTATTGACTTAGCTGAAATGGACACCAAGATACAAATCAAACAGGAAGCTTGTTTAATGAAAAGATCAGCTGAACAGTGCTGGGAATTAGAAGAGACTCATGAGTCAGATGGTCACTCAGAGAGAGAGTTAGTTCCTATTGCTTCAGTTTTTATAACGGAGAGTTTCTCCAACGTACATGGGGTTGATCATGAAGTAGACGCCATCACCAGAATCAAAGAAGAGCCTAGAGAGTTGGAAAGAGCAGCAACTGAACAGCAGTCTGGTTCACTGGGCACTCTTGGTTCAGAAGTGCAGCTAAAGAACAGATTAGCTTCTTTTGTGCCTTTTAAAGAGGAACCTGACTTTGACATACATGAGGATGGTCATAACAAAGATAACAAAAGTGGAATCAAGGAAGAACATACGTTTTTGGAAAGAACAACTGAAGTACCTGAATCAGAAGAGATTGATCTTAAAGATGAGCCAATACACTTGGATACTGAGGTAAGAATTACTCATAATAGTAATAACAATTTTTATTATAATTAGGATTTTCTACAATGGTTTCCTGCACCAAATAAAATAACAATTTATACATAATAACAGTACAAGATTAGTACATAGGATGTTCACTATTTTACCTGTTTTCATTGTTCTGTATACAACGCATCTGTTTCCTGCAGTCTCATCTCCATACATCATCTGGCTCCATTTATCCAGTTTCCATTTGGTGTTCCTTTCGTATTGTGGCGGGGATTTATTTTAAATGATGGTTAACACATATTAGTGTGGATATAGCAGCAAATGGAGCACTGTTTTTGCTAAAAGGTGGAAAGTTTGTTAGAGCAGACGCCACTCTTTTCTGCAGGGGAGGTGGTCGTAGAATGGAATGCATAAACCAACGTACTTTTATTAGAAACACATTTATTCTTTATATACACTTTTCTTTACACTTTCAGCTAGCTAATAACTTTTAAAATTGGATAGCGTCCATGCCGGTTAAAAGTTTGTGTGTAATTCACATATTCACACGCCATCAACAATTATACGTCCTTACACTTTGAAGTCACAGACGCTAATGAAAGTAGTTTCTGAGCGTCTCTATGACGCAACACCGCCATTCTTGCGTATTCATCCGCGCAACAGTTCTCATTGGTCGAACTCAAACAGTTGAGAAGACATTGTCTATTTTGAGTATTATCAAAAGAAATAAGTCCCTGATACACCCAAATTAAAAGAATTAAAAATTTACACACTCTTACAAAAATATTTACATGAACAATTTTCTATTAATCAATATTCTGTCTCATATGCCCCTTGTTTTGTTTTTCAGATTGTCACCTTATTTACAATCTTGAAACACAATACAACACTTCTCCCTACTTCTATGATTCAATCACTTTGTACAATATATATTTTTTTTTTTTTTTTCCTTTACAGTCTTCTTCACTGTTTGTCTTTGTCCTTTGTTTTGACATAATACAACATGTCTTTATAAGTTTCACATATTCGGTTACTACACAATGCATTCGGTTATTATACAATACATATCCAGTTATTGCACAACATATTTAGTTATTACACAATATGTCCAATTATTATGTAATACATATTCAGTCCTTGTACAATATACCCAGTTATCATATCACATATGTTGTTATTATACAATACACCTTCAGTCATTATACAATACATATTCAGTTATTGTACAACACATTTGATTACTACACAACATGTCCAATCATTACACAATATATGTTCAGTTATTGCACAATATATCCTGCTATCATAATACATATGTTCTGTTATTATGCAATACATATTCAGTTATTACACAATACACATTCAATTTTGGCATAAAGCATTTAGTTATTACTCAACATATTCTGTTATTGTACAATATATCCTGCTATCATAATACATATGTTCTGTTATTATGCAATACATATTCAGTTATTACACAATACACATTCAGTTTTGGCATAAAGCATTTAGTTATTACTCAACATATTCAGTTATTTTACAATATATCCAGTTATCATACAATACATATTCAGTTATTGTACAGCACATACTCAGTTCTTATACAACACATACTCAGTTATTGTACATTTGACATTGACACAAATATAATTTAAATGTATCATGTGGTTTTTGGCTTGTATTCATTGCTATGAGGAGAGAAAAACAGGATACAAATTTTGAGCTAATGATTATGATCATGTTTATGGCAATATTTTATTCAGTTCTTTGCCTTCTTTGTCTTATAAGCTTATGTATAGGCAGGTTATTGAGTTGGTTCTTAAACTCTGATGTTACTAATGGTACTAATTTTCTTGATTGGGTTATTATTCATTGTTGTTTGGTTCAACATTTCTTCGAGCTTAGCATTGGCTATATTCATCTCAATTCATGGGCATTGTTTTTCTGGTTATGGTTTTCCTTACTTCACTAATTGTCATTTCTTCGTCTCTTATTTTTATAAGAGAAAACTTCTATACTTACAATTATTCTGTAATTGTATTATTTTTCTTCTCCATTTACCCTCGACATCTTTGTGTCGAAATATTATATCTTTTTCATCATAATTAATTCATTTTTATTTTTGTCCCTGACATCCTTATGTCAAAAACATATTATCTTCCGTCGCTATGATTCATTTATTTAATGACAATCAGTGTCCTCATCTGTCTTTGTTGACAATGCTCTTTGTGGTCGATATAGCCAATGACTATGTTGATTTTCTTCCCTGTTGTAATCCTATTCTGAACATAATTTTCTATGAGTAACCCATTAAAAATTGTTATCTTCTTTCATCTCTACTACTCCTGCCTTACACATTTGTTGACAAAGGCTATTTGGTTCTTTCTTTGTATGGCTTCAATTTATTTTTGTGGTATCTTCCTACCAACTTGCCATTTGTATTCTGTAGCTCATACGTGTGGTCACCCAGCTGTTTTGTTATGACCAGTGGTCCAGTATACAATAGTTCCATCTTTCCAGATCTCTTCTCAGATGCCTTGGATGCTTTGTGGCTTTTTAAGAGCACCTTTTCTCCAATTTGTGGGGACCATTTCCTGACGAATCTTTTCACCTTGTTCCTCCCCTTTTCAGCCTTCTGTTGTAATCTTCTGAATGCCAATTGGCATTTTTCTTTCTCTGATAATTCTCTTTGGGCAGCCATGGTAGTGTCAATGTCAATTGCTAATTTTCTTGGTTTCGTGTTGGTCATTAGCTCGATAGGTGCGAACTTGGTCGTGGGGTTCACCGAATGGTTAATCACCTCCTCTATATATCCGCATTTTTCCGTCCAGGAAGTGTGGTCTCTGTGGCAGAGCAAACGAAAATAAATACTAATATCCCTCATGATTCTCTCAGTCGGGTTTCCCTGGGGGTAATATGCTGAGGAATAGTACAATTTTACTCCTAATGTTTCTAAGGTGTTCTGAAACAACTTGCTCTTATGCATGGTCGCATTGTCCGATAGGATACATTTTATTCTCCCATATTTTGGGATGTAGTCCTTGACGATTTTATCTAGACATGTTCTGCTTTTGATGTTCTTAATGGGGTATATTTTGGTGAATTTTGTAAAAACATCAAACATGACAAATATGTATCTGTTTCCATCTTTACCCCTTGGCAGCTCTCCATGCTCGTCAATACACACCAATGCATTTTTCTCATTCCTCACAATGGATTGTGGGATGACATCGTACTTTACATTAATTGGCTTGGCCTTTTGGCATAGGTCGCATGAGGAAATTAACTTCCTGACCTTCTTGCCAAGATGTTTAATGTACAATACCTCCTCGATGGCAAGCATTGTCCTCTCAGTACCGGAGTGAAGCATCGAGTGGTGGAATGCTAAAATGACCCTGTCCTGTAAGGAATTTGGTACCATCATTTTCCATTTCCTTACGTCGCGACCATGCAGTTTAAATAGTATGTTCCTAAATTTGCCTATCTTGGCATCCAATCTTGGTATTATGTCTGGAGCCTTGTCGAATAGCTTCTTCAATTCAGGGTCTTCTTGTTGTAGCTTTGCTATGTTCTTGAAGTCTTGCAAGATCTCGTTGTTTTCTTTGCTACTTATCTGCATAATTTTGATCTCATGGTGCGGACTGTATACCGTCTCGGGTATGTGACTCTCCGACCTCAATCTTGACAATAAGTCACTGAAGATGTTCTCCTTCCCCGGGATATGTTTGACCTCTATGTCGTATGACATTATCTCATGTATGTACCTTGAGATTTTGGAGTTGGTCAGCTTGCATTTTTGAATGAAGGACAGGCTTACGTGATCTGTGTATATAATTATCTTATAAAGATATATATATTGTCTGAACTTCTGCAACGCAAAATGGATTGCACCTATTTCCAGTTCGGTTATGCAGGCATTGGCTTCTATTTTGTTTAAAAATCTAGAAGCTGTGGCAATCACATGTTTGTTGCCATCTGCATCTTCCTGTGCTAATATTGCTCCATATGAGTGCGCACTAGCATCAGTGTATACTAGAAAAGGTGAATTCGGATCCGGTCGTTCCAGGAGAATACTATGCTTGAAAAGTTCTTTGATATTCTCAAAGGCCACCTGGTGTTCAACATTCCACTCCCACTTAGTATCTTTTTTCAACAGTGCTCTAAGGGGTACCAATTCCTTAGCGTAGTTGACCACGAATTTCGACTGGTACTGTAAAATGCCCAGAAACCTCCTCAACTGTTTTAAGTTACGTGGGGGTGGTATATGCTCTATGGCCTTGACCCTCTCCGGATTAGGTTGTATACCATCAGGTGTTATGATGTGGCCTAGAAATTCAGCTTCTTTGACGAAAAACTCACACTTTTCTAAATTTAGGGTCATGTTGCTTTCCTGGAACCTGGATAATACATAATCTATGTGATGTAAGTGCGACTCGGGATTCTCACTGTATATTAAAAAGTCGTCTACATATTGCGTCACAAAAGTCTCGATGGTATCTCCAAAAACTTTGTCTAGAGCCCTCAGTAGTGCACTGCTACTGGTCGATAGTCCAAAGGCACATTTTGAAAATTGGTATACCTTTCCCTTGTGCAAGAAACAGGTATATTTCCTGACATCTGGATGAAGAGGAATTTGCCAGAACGATGCTGTCAAGTCGAGACTAGTGAAATGTTGACCTCCCTTCAATTTCGATATTAGTTGGTCTACCCCCTCAGGCCTGTAGTGATCCGGCAAGGTATGTGTGTTTATCTTCCTTGCGTCGATGGTCATCCTCAATTTTCCCCCTTTCTTATGGACCCATACTACTGGATTCACATAACATGAGTCCGACGGCTCTATTATTCCGTCCGCTAACATTTTCTGGATTACTCTGTCAGCTTCCTCCCTAATGGAGTTGGGGATGGGCCTGGATTTGTGTGAATAGGGGGTTATATCTGTTACTGTGAAAGTATGTACGTACTTGTTACACGTACCTGGCTTTTTATCGAAAACTTTTCTGTTTTTAACCAATATTTTCTTAAGTTGGCTTCTTTCCTCTTCAGAGATGCCATGTGCCCCCCAGACCTTCTCATCGATTAGCTGTAACATCGATTCTTCTCCATCTATTGGTAGTGGTTCAGGTTGGTAGTTATCCCAGGTAACATATTCGTCTTCTGTGCAGATCCAATGGCTGCAAACGTTAGTTTCTTCATCGCTCGTCCAACCTGTTTTCTTCTTATTTACCCTTAGGTCTACCAATCTATTCTCGTGGACATTGATGTTCTCCACAAAGAATTGTTCGTCCGGATGGATCCCTGTCTGGTCTGGTTCCTCCTGGCATGTTTCTTCCTCCAGGAACTTCGCAGTGCATTCTGAGGCTCCTTCCTTAATGATAAATTCATGTAGGTCATAGTTAATTACCGACCTCCAAAGGTTAAGCAAATCACTGCCAATGATTAGGGTGGCTGTTAATCTTGGTATTACTAGGGCAATAAAATCGAACTTCCAACTTTCGATTTCAATTACCAGCCTTACCTGGTATTTAACATGTTCCTTCTTCTTGCCAATTGCTGTGCTGCAATATACTCCACACACAGGCAAGAATTCAGCATTCCTTTTAGTTATCAGTTCCTGGAACAGCTGTTCGTCACATACTGATGTGCTGGCTCCTGTATCTATCATTGCTGGCAATTCGATACCCCATACCTTCAGCCTAATCATTGGTGGATTGGTTATCTCCTTTCTTTCACTCGTCTGTCTTCTCAAGGTACCTACATTACATTGGTCAATATTGCCCCTACTGCCACACAGGTCAACTTCCGGGACACAAAGTTGACTTGTACTTAGTTTTCCTGGACGTTGGAGGTGATCGTAGTTTCTGTATTCTGTGCAGTATCGGTCCTATCCGGCACATTTTCATTCTGTTCCTGTTGTCTTACGTTGTCGATGTTCCCTTGGTTTCTGCCCCTTTGACGTGAACCCCTATTGTACGACGGCCTATGGCTGTTCATGTATTCCCTACAGAATCGTATATGATTCACTTGATGGGTACGATCTCCTGGTCTTCCACGATCATACCTGTGCGTTCTGTACCTCGATTCACCCCTCGGTATTGTGTCGTGGTACCGCTGTCTTGTGTTCTCCATCCTCTCGCCATGATTATGTGGTTGTGGGAAATGGTGTGCCCCTCTCCCCCTTTCATGGGTATTCCTAGTATTTCTATGTTCTCCCTCACTCTGGTTGTTCGTAATCGTGTTCTGGTTTAGGATGGGTGAGTTTGGGTGACCGTTCCTATGTCTATGCTCATTAGGCCGACCATTTTGTGTTTCGAAGGCTGTCAGCAGTTCTATCATATCTGCAAAATCTACTGGCCTCGCAACAATTAATCCTGTTCTCACTGTGTCTGGGAAATGTCTTGTTATGCTGGCAATTAGTTCTGCCTCCGACAAGTTGGGGTCTAATAGCTTTCCTTTGTTGGCTACTTTCATAAAATAGTCGACTAATGACAACCCTTTGGCTGGATCGTATCTACCTGTCGCTAGCTCTACCCTAGTTTGGTTTTGTTTAGCTGGGCCCCAATATCTTGATAGGAATAAATTTCTGAATGAGCTATAAGACTCGTGACCAGCTAGTGTTAACCTGAGCCATTCTAATGCCTTGTTTTTTAAGCTTTTCTTAACTATCATCATCCTAAGCTCGTTTGGTATCCTTTTCACTTTAAAGTATTCTTCCATCTCTTTAACAAAGAGTTTTGGATCGTCTCCCTTCTCCTCGTCAAATATGGGTGGTGTGATTTCATGTAATATGCTGTTGGTGTAACATGTGTTATGTGTTATGTCATTGTTTGGTTGTGAACCTCTTTCTCTGTATGGTGAGTCAACATTTTGTACATTACTCAAATAACTCTCATCTTGTACATTACTTACATCTAAATCATCTTGTCTTTGTAATGCCTTCACAACATCATTTACATTAGCCAAATTTTCTTTCCCTTTTTTCATTTCTTCACAAATTGATTTTAAATCATTCTTTATTTCTAAGTGGCTTTGTTTCATATCATTTATAGCATCCTGTTGTGAAAGCATCACATCATTCATTGTCTTAATTTTAGGAATTACAATTTGTTCTACAGTTTCATTAATAATGTCTTTCTTTACTACCTCAATCTCTTTCCTTAATTCCTCAGTTATTTCTGCTTTTACATTTGTTATTTTACAGTCTACACTTGTATTACTTTCTGTTATTTCATCCCTGCATTTAGCAATTTCTTCTTCTAACACAATTTTATTCTCTCTCATCTCTGATTCTATCTTTCCCATCCTATCTCCTACAATTTCTATCCTAGCTTCTAAGGCTTCCTTTGTTTCATTTAAGTTTTTGTGAACTAATTTTAAATTAGTTTCCATTACTTTCATATTTTCTTTACACTCCTGTCTTCCTAATTCTATTTTCTGTTCTAGGTTCTGTCTACCTAATTCCATTTGCTGTTCTAAGTTCTGTCTACCTAATTCCATTTTCTGTTCTAAGTCTTTTCTCACTTCCTCCATTTTCTGACCTAAACTTTGTTCTATATCCTGTTTTAATTCTATGTTATTTTGTTTCATTTTCTGACCTATCTCTTTTTTATTATTTTCCAAGTCCTCTCTCACTCCCTCTATTTTCTGACCTAATTCTACCTTGTTTTGTTCCAGTTTCTGTTCTAGTCTTTCAAACATCATCATCATTAACCTTTGATCTTTGCTTATTTCCGCCTGTTCCTCCCCTTCTAATTCTATCTGATAACTAGGCCTATCTGCCCCTTCCCCCACTCCTGTTTCTATCTCTTTTCGCGACATTTTAATTCCTTTATCTAATTCACTTTTGGTTAAAAGTCCCGCTACTTTTCCACTTCTAAGTATCATTAACTAATGGAAATAAAATAAAGACACAAAAAATTTTGATCCTACTTTCTTTTCTGCTGATTCTTCGTCCGGTTATTTGCGTCTCCTGGGTAGTTGGTTTCGCCAGATGATCTCCGGTGTTTTTCCCACGTTGATTCTCCGTGCATCGATGTTTTGTTGATATCAGACGATGGTCTAATGGCGTCTTTCTCCTGCACGATGAGATGGCGTCCTTTTTGATGTTAGCACTTTATTCTCGTAATTTTGCATTCCATTCTAAATTCGCGCTCCACGTTGGGCAAGCCATTTGTGGCGGGGATTTATTTTAAATGATGGTTAACACATATTAGTGTGGATATAGCAGCAAATGGAGCACTGTTTTTGCTAAAAGGTGGAAAGTTTGTTAGAGCAGACGCCACTCTTTTCTGCAGGGGAGGTGGTCGTAGAATGGAATGCATAAACCAACGTACTTTTATTAGAAACACATTTATTCTTTATATACACTTTTCTTTACACTTTCAGCTAGCTAATAACTTTTAAAATTGGATAGCGTCCATGCCGGTTAAAAGTTTGTGTGTAATTCACATATTCACACGCCATCAACAATTATACGTCCTTACACTTTGAAGTCACAGACGCTAATGAAAGTAGTTTCTGAGCGTCTCTATGACGCAACACCGCCATTCTTGCGTATTCATCCGCGCAACAGTTCTCATTGGTCGAACTCAAACAGTTGAGAAGACATTGTCTATTTTGAGTATTATCAAAAGAAATAAGTCCCTGATACACCCAAATTAAAAGAATTAAAAATTTACACACTCTTACAAAAATATTTACATGAACAATTTTCTATTAATCAATATTCTGTCTCAGTATTTATTCCTTGTGATGCCCACCTCATCACTTCCTTTGGCAATCTTCCATTCGGATTATGTGTCCAAACCATTGCAGTCTTTTTCCATTTATCACTTCGATTATATCCTTTTCTATACACATTAAGCATTGTATTTCTTCATTTCCTATTCTCTCTTTTCTCGACTTCCTAGCCAATCTTCTGAAGAAGTCTAGCTCAACAGTTCTCAATTTTCCTTCCTGTATTCTGCTTATTGACCAAGTTTGCGTCCCATAAAGCATCACACTCAACTATTGATTTATAAATTAATTTATTTGTTTTAGCCAAAATATTACTGCTCCATAATAATGAATTTAGCATTCCAATAGCTCATTTTCTTCGGTATATTCAGCTTTCTATTTCTAATTTTGATGATCCATCTGTCTGTAATATTGACCTTAAATATTTAAAATGTTCAACCTTCTTAACATTATGACCTCAATTTCAATGTAACAATAGTAGTAGCGGTGGTGGTGGCAGTGGCAGTGGCGGTGGCGGCAGTGGTATTTTTTTTAAGGCAGGGGAAAAATCTTCAAAAGACACCGCTGATCCGGTGAGTTGAGTTCCTACCAACCAAAAAACTCCTTCAGATCATTAGAGCTTCTTGGAACTACCCTGGCGGTATTACTTCAAGAAGCAGATGATTCAAGATGTTAGTTGTCTATGTTGGTCAGTAATTGTCTTAAATATCATTCATTTCTCGTCGTTTGTGAGATAATATGTCATGGGTGAACTTGCTGATTATTCTCCAATTAGTGCCAGACTTAAGCATGAAGGGGACCACATGTGGAGCTGTAAACAAGGTCATTTTGAACTCAATTTGTTGTCTGAGGTTGCACCATCTAATGCAGTCAAAAAACGTGTGTACCACTTTGTCCACCTTCCCACAGTAAATGCACTCATCTGAAGCACTAAGGCCGAATCGATTGCGGCAATACCTAAAGCAACCATGCCCAGTGAGAAGTTGTGTTAGATAGAAGTTTACTTCTCCACTCCGGCAATTAATAGTGGTAGTGGCAGTAGCAGTGGTAATAACAACAATAATAATATGAGTGTTGTCCATAAAATAAGGTTCCCAAGGATCTGCAGTCGTGAGGAATGTTGTTACAGGAGATACAGCAAGTAGCTTGGTTCTCCCTCTCCCAGTCCCCCGGCCAGTGGGCTGTCTGCGACACAAATCTTGGCTTAGCAGCTATTAGAAATGGAACTTCCACTTGCTTCTCCCGCCAGGTGTGAATTACCCTTGTGATGCTTTTTTGTGTGCAAAAGGCCTGCACCAGTGAACATTCATTCCCAACTGTGTAAAGTGTACAGAGAGCAGTGCGTGAGCGTACAACACATGTGCAAATGGTGCAGAGAATTCAAAGACAGACGTGCAGATGTCCATGGCAACCAGCGTTCTGGACAGCCATCAGTATCAGTTTTGGACGAAACAATTGTGAAAGTGGAAGAAACAATGCTGAAAAATCAAAGGGTGGCATTTTGGGAGAGCTGTGAGATGATCCCTGATGTCAGTAAGACCTATATCCACAAAATTTTGGCAGATCATTAAGGTTATACCATGGTGGATTCTGAGAATGCTTACGAAGGACCACAGACAAAAACGTGTTAATGTGGGCTGCAAATTTTTTCAGGCCTACGACCAATCTCTGCAACAACTTTGGATGGGATACTGTCAAACACCCTACTTACAGCCCAGACCTAGCCCCAAGTGACTACCATCTCTTCCCTGACTTGAAGAAACATCTGTGTTAGACGCATTTCAGAACCGAAGAGGAACTGAAAGAAACTGTTTTAAGCTATCTTTGCCATGCAGCAGGGGAGTTATACAATGCAGGCATACAAAAGATGGTATACGACATGCAAAAATGGATTGATCAGAACGGCAATTATGTCGAAAAATAGGAAAAAGTTTAAGCTTTCCAAAAATGTATTATTAAATACCAATAAATATGTTCTTCATTACGAAAAAAAAATTGGAAACCTTATTTTACGAACAAGCCTCGTAGTAACAATAACAGTAATAACAAACATAGCGAAAAAAGAATGCAAAATTGTAAGAAAAAGTTTAGGTCCACAAGTTGTAGGTGAGGAGTATAGATTCAAAAGTAAAAATATATATACTGACATTGATAGTGATATAAGAAAAGGTAGGTTAAAATTTTATGTGCATGTTAAATGAATGAACTCAAATGGGCTCACAAAACAAATATTAGAATATTTCAAAAATAGAAGTAAAACAAAAGTAGGTACCATGAAGTGGATTAGGTATGTAAAAAATGACTTAAAATTAGCAGCAGAAGACCACATAAACAGAGAAAAGTTCAGAATCAAGGTGCATGAATGCCACTTGACCAAGAGGACAAACCGAAGGAAAAAAACTGAAACAACATGGACAGATGAGAGAAAGAAAGCACAGTCTAAGAATGAAAGAAAAGCAAATGGAATATGCTGAAGAAATTAAATTCCTGGGTATTGCACTGGATAGAAAATTAAAAATGAAATACCAGTGTGAAATGTCATACAAAAGGTTACAAAAAGAATTGACATATTGAAGAGATTAGCTGGATCTAAATTGGGCAGTTCAATAGAAGTTTTAAATAAAACATATAACTATATAAAACCAGTATTAAAACATGGATGTGAAGTATTTTTAACTGATACTGAAGACAAAATTAATAAAATAGGGAAATGTAAAAATCAGTGTTTAAGATTATACTCGGCGCCAAATAAGAAGGGGATTGACAGATGTGAAGCACGTGGCGGAAACGCATAAATGAACGGGAGGGGATGAATGCGTCTTAGCTGTTGCCATAGCAACGAAAAGAATAACCAATTAGAGCTAAGGCGTTATAATGGCGTTCCCATAGAAACGGTACACACAAGGACCTTGTTGCCGATATGTAACACGTGATTAGCAGGTGGCTGATGAACCCAGCAGTAACATGAAGTGCTTCTGTTATATTCTGTTATCGCTGCATATAAACAAATAGTGCTGCAGGCTGCAGCCCGAGCTTGCAATGCTTGCATCAGTTAAGAGATTGCCTTTATGTTGAGAAGTTCGTTTGTGTTATTCTAATATACGGTTATTTGTCTTGTGTTTACGTGTGTCTGAGTCTGTGCATCTATGCGTGTGTTGCGAGCTTTTGCATTTGTGCTAACGCTTTTAATTATTGTTTAACAGTGTCAAAAAATAGTGACAAAGATAGTGCTGCCAAACGAAAAATCGAACGTACTCGAGAACCGAATAAAACTGTGTTTGGTAAAGGTATCCCAATTAAAGGACAAGCGCGGGAAATAATATGTTCTGTTAGAGAATATTTGGAAGAGGAGAAATTGAACGGGGGACCTCTTATTCCAGTCTCTAAGGTAATTGATAGAACCTCGCATGCTGTAGGAATACTATAGTTAAAATTGGGAAAGAGAAGTACGACAAAGAGGGAAATCAGGCGTCAGGGTCTAAATTGCAGTAGCAGCAAATACAACAGTGATGCAAGTAATTCGGATATTAGCGGCATTTTCCCATTAGAATAAGCATCAATATTTCACAGGTATGTTTCTTTTGTTAACGCAAATATTTAGACATATAAAATTGCAATTCTGTCATTTGAATGCAGATTCAATATTTTATTGTTGTCTTTGCATACGAATATAAATAATATGCGCTCAACATTTCAGCCGCAGTGCAATCTTCTTCGTACACATAATCATATCGCGGTCTCCACGTGGTCATGGTCGCGATAAGCAGCAACGTCGCTTCTCCCTCACTGCAAACTGTCAATCCCTTTCTTGGTTGGCGCCGACTTTAGTAACAGGAGCTGTGACAACACCAGTTTGTGTACTTCTTGCTGGGACAAATAATAACCCAATAAAATTAGTAAAATATGCTTCTGGGCTAAGAGGCCGTGGCCCACCGGGCTCCTTCATTCCTCTCCAAGACATTTTGCTTGCAGCTACGACAAGCATCATCAGCAGCGAGGTATAACTCTCCTAGATCTGTCAGTTGCTACTGAATTGCTGGCAGAAAGAGCGGGCTTATATATGCTGGTAGGTACCTTCCTCCCATAACCTGATTGGTCCACCTGTTTTCTATGATTGGTCTACGGGGTTTGGCTGAGGGTCTGTTTAGTAGAGCAGGGTACCATGTCTTATGAAGCTTGAGAACTCCTTCTTTCCTGCTAAAGTTGTCTTTATGCTTATAAATTTTGCTTGCTTCACGGTATAGTCATGCGTGGTAATGAGATGTTTTAGCAAGGATGTTCGCGTCATTGTAGTGTGTTCACCGGGTGCTTCTAAGGCATGTTGGGCAACTGCTGACTTCTCCGGCTCCCCAAAACAGCAATGTTTATGGTGTTCTCTTAATCTGGCATTGATACTGCGTTGGGTGGTGGCCACGTAGATGACCCGCAAGAGCAAGGTATTTGGTACACTCCAGTCCACATAAGTGGGTCCCTGGGATCTTCAGCTGATTGAAGAAAACCGTGAATTGTTTTAGTCAGGATGAAAACAATTTCTACATTATGGGCCTTCAGTAATTTAGAAATGTGGTCTGTAGTATGTTGCAAATAAGGGAAGTATACTGTGCCTTTCCTGTCGTTAGAGCATTCTCCCCTTTGTGTTTGAGTTTTCTTTTTTTGGGTGTAAGGCTTGTTTTATTTCTTTGTGTACTCATTATTACGAAGAGCGTATTCTAGATATTGTAATTCCTGTCGTAAGTACTGAGGTTCACATATTCTTAAGGCTTTGTCTACCAAAGTTTTGATCACTCCCAGTTTTTGTTGTGGATGATGGTATGAGATTTTGTGGAGATATCGGTTAGTGTGGGTGGGTTTGCGATAAACTATGTGTCCTAGTATGCCACCACTTTTCTTGATAACAAGAACGTCTAGGAAAGGAAGTATACCACCTTTCTCTTTCTCTATAGTGAACTGAATCTGAGGGTTTAGACTGTTATTGTGAAGTGAAACCTCTTCTAAGGCGGAGTCTGCCAAGTGCCATACCACAAAGGTGTCATAAACATAGTGAAACCAACTGACAGGCTTTTGGGGGGTGGAGTACAGTGCAGTGGCTTCGAAGTGTTTCATATAAAACTTAGCTATTACAGGGCTCAATGGGCTACCCATAGCAACACCATCAGCTTGCTCATAGTATTCTTCTTGCCTCTGGAAGTGGTAGTTAAAATATGTTGGAATAGAGCCAAGATAAATCAGGAAGTAAGTCTTTGAGATGAGCAAGGGCATCTTTGACAGATACCATCATGAATAAAGACTCTATGTTGAAGCTGTCCAACTGAGCACCAGGTTTCAAAGAAAGTGTTTTTATTTTCTGTATGAAGTGCGTTGAATCTTTGGTAAGGGTGTCTGTCTGACCAATATGGGATTGGAGTAAGTTGGCATGAGTCAGCCATAAATGATGCATGTAAAGGGGAGTGTAAGATGGAGGAATTTTCTTCAAAATCTCTTGGTTCCCAAGATAGCCCTGGGGAGGCGCACCGGGTCCGTCCCCTCCATGCGGCCCGCCCGACCGACCACGTGGTCTCCCCACCAGGCTTCTTCCCCACCACGTCACACACCCGAGCCTATATATAGGACCGCACTCGACGTCCCCTCCACAATACCACGTGACACACCAGAGCCTATATATAGGACCACCACACCATATATATTTATACTTAGTATTTATAGCCTTCTCTCGCGTACACCGCCTATATAATACTGAGTCACAACCTTGAAGGTATTAAACTTTTCATTTATGAGTTATGGTGTTGACAGACAGACACATGTACGCCGTGGACCTTTTTCTAAACTGCTCTTTTTTTTTGGGGGGGGGGGGGGGTTCAGGGGACCTCAAAACATATAATTCCAGTGAAATCACAATATTGAGACTGGATCGAACACAATACTTCTACTTATACATGGTAGAGAAAGTAAAAACTATACATAATCACTGTCTTATCTGAATTGTGTGATATAAATTTTATGCACATAGGCCTATTACAGAGAGACTCAATAATGTCCAAACCGCTGTGCGTGTTTTTCCACTGCACACATTGAAACATGACAACACACAGCTGCTGTACACAAGTCATAAGGTTGACTTATTTTTCTCTGCTCTGAAAGAGTGGTTGAGTTATTACCAGCGTGCTTCATTATTTTGTTCTGCACTTAGTCACAAAATGTTATGGCTCAGCATTCGTTTTCTATTGCACAGCATGTATTTATGATTCATATGTTAAGTCAGCTCACCAAGTGAAAGAACGATTTGCAGAAAGATTTCCAGGCGTAAAAGTTCCAGGCCATACAACAATCCATGAATTTTACAATAAATTTCTGGCCACAGGAAGCATTCGGACTCAGAAATCTAAAGGACAGCATATGGTTCTTACTGAAGTAATATTAGACATCAGTGTTCTTTTGGAGAATTTCCCCAAAAATAGCTTAGGTGACTTTCACAACAGGCATGCATTTGTTATGGCTCTGTGCAAACAGCTACTAAATTGCTGAAGTTAAAACCATATAAAATAATTGTGACACTTGCCGTTTGACCAGATGATCCTGTAATTAGGCCCTCATTTTGTGAGTGGACTCTCAATAGTGTATACAGTGGCAAAATTGACCCACGTGTAATATTTTTCACAGAGGAGGCTTGGTTGCACCTTCATGGATATGTGTGTACACAAAATAATTGTTATTGGAGCTCTAACAAACCTAATCTTGTTTTATAAATGTTGTATGTTTTTATCCACGCTGTTCTATGACAGCAGCGAAGATGCGTACAGGCAAAACACAGTGCTGCCGATTCGGAGTCTTTTGGGTTGTCCATTATTATCTACACTAATATAGCATTAGTGAGTTACGGAATGACATCATTCCTTAATAAGAAGGGGTACCATTACAAAAGAGCTGAGGGTGATGGGAAAAAGCAGAAAACAGGTTTGAAATCAGCACAGCCAAATTATTATAAATCAGGCACTTTCACATCAGTTCCTTAAAATTTTTAAAATTTGTACAGTGATGTAATGTTATACCAATATTCCACCAGATGAGTAGTGAAAAATTGAATGCAAAGTCTAATAGATAACCTTAATTTTTATTGCAATATTGTAGAAAGAAACACACGCAAAGACTTGAGCTATGTTGTTATTATAAGTGAATATAAATCTTATGGTTTTCTCTATTGTTTTCTCATTCCATTCACTTATTCTTTCCCTAAGTACTTCATGTTGTTAAGCATGGATTACTCATTCTTGTAACATGAAGTTAAATTCTGACATAAAATTTTGACATAGATTGTGTAAAAATAAGTAATATTCTTCAATAGAATATACATGTAGATTATGTATTTTATGCCACCTTTCCTACTGATCCAGTCCTATATACAGGGTGTTCCTAATGTAAGTCCTATTTTCACTAATTTACAGCATGTAACATAACAAACACCTTGAGTTAAATAAGGTGACACATGCAAGAGAAATTTGTAACGTTTATTGCTGTTTGATTATATAGTTCGTTGGTTGGCCAAAAGTGGTGTTGTGACAACAATCGAGCAATGGTGTTTAGTGGCGCTGAAAAATCATATTGTGTCTTGCCATTTGATAGACATGGTTGTGAAACACAAGTGTAACACTCTTTTTGAAACAGGTTTGGAAAAGCAGCATGCAGCAGCGCTCTTATCGAATCCCTGTAATAAAACCAGGAAACCTTGCGCATCACATGAATCATCAAGTTTGCCTAGTATTAAGTAGTATTTGAATAAAAATAGATATTAAAGTGGGATGTCTTTTGGGGACCACCTGTATATTGTCACCGCGCCCGCCGCATCTAATTGCCGACAACAGCAGTGTCACCCATCGCATTATTGTCGGCACTACCGCAAAGGAGCCGAAGGAAAAAGACAGAGAATGGCCGCATTGTTGGGGCGCTTGCCGAAAGAGAGAAAAGGATAGAGACTTCGAGAATCTTCTCTGCTTTGTATTTCACCGCAATAACTGAACTTTCCAGAATAGTGCCTGGGAGATATAAATAGCGGTAAAGTGCGACAGAAAGTGAGTCAGACGTATGTGAAGCGTTGAGTAGTCGTGCCGACGGAGACGGACAGACGATGTGAAGAGTTGTGCCGACGGAGAAGGGGCAGTTCTTTGTGTTACGAGTTCGGAGCCGTGCTGTTGGAGAATCGGAAAAGACTTTCTTGTTGTTGCAACGAGTGTACAAAGTTACTGTTTACGGAAATAAAAGTGTTTCTTCATCTCGACTACATCTGTCTTCTTTACTTTACACCCACACCAAAAAGTCACACTGGTGTCAGAAGTGGGATTCGTCGAATTGCTTCTAGTTTCGTTACGTCGTCGTTAGAAGTTGCAACGTTAGAACCAAGATGGAGGGAGATTCGGAAACCAGGATGATGGCAATGATGAAACAATTATTCGCCGAAATAAAGACGGCAAACGACAACTTCGCTGCCAAAATGGAAACGTTAAATGACAATCTCGCTGCCGAGCTGAAGACGGCAACTGACAACCTCGTTGCCAAAATGAAGACGAGAAACGACAACCTCGCTGCCGAGCTGAAAGAGATGAAGACGGAGCTATCGGCGAAAATTGACGGCGAACTGATTGGCGTGACGGAAGACGTGGAAGAACTCGGCGAAAAGGTGGACGTCGTAGAGGACGACGGGGAACGTCTTGGCGCCCTGGTAGTAAGAGTTGACGAGAGCGTCAAAGTACTGGATGCCAGGGGCAGACGGAATAGCGCGGAGCCGGGGAGGGAGCACCTAGTGGCCGAGGCGACAGTTGCGCCCGTTTCAGATGATATGAGGGAAGACGTGGAACAACTCGGCGAACTGATTGGCGTGAGGGAAGACGTGGAACAACTCGGCGAACTGATTGGCGTGACGGAAGACGTGGAACAACTCGGCGAACTGATTGGAGTGACGGAAGACGTGGAACAACTCGGCGAACTGATTGGCATGACGGAAGACGTGGAACAACTCGGCGAACTGATTGGTGTGACGGAAGACGTGGAAGAACTCGGCGGAAAGATGGAAGACCTCTGCCAGCATGTGGACGTCGTGGAGGACGACGGGGAACGTCTTGGCGCCCTGGTAGTAAGAGTTGACGAGAGCGTCAAAGTACTGGATGCCAGGGGCAGACGGAATAGCGCGGAGCCGGGGAGGGAGCACCTAGTGGCCGAGGCGACAGTTGCGCCCGTTTCAGATGATATGAGGGAAGACGTGGAACAACTCGGCGAACTGATTGGCGTGAGGGAAGACGTGGAACAACTCGGCGAACTGATTGGCGTGACGGAAGACGTGGAACAACTCGGCGAACTGATTGGCGTGACGGAAGACGTGGAACAACTCGGCGAACTGATTGGCATGACGGAAGACGTGGAACAACTCGGCGAACTGATTGGTGTGACGGAAGACGTGGAAGAACTCGGCGGAAAGATGGAAGACCTCTGCCAGCATGTGGACGTCGTGGAGGACGACGGGGAACGTCTTGGCGCCCTGGTAGTAAGAGTTGACGAGAGCGTCAAAGTACTGGATGCCAGGGGCAGACGGAATAGCGCGGACCCGGGGAGGGAGCACCTAGTGGCCGAGGCGACAGTTGCGCCCGTTTCAGATAACGAAAGTGTACGTCTCGGGGAAGACAAAGGGACAGTTCAGGGACGTCGTCGAGGATCCCCTGGAGGAGTGTGTCGTGTACGTAACCAACCAGGATATGACGTGGAGGACGATCAGCAGGGAAGCGCACAAGCAAACGAGCAACACGCGAGAACCGACTTGGCGTGGGACATGGGGGGACCGTCGGAGCCATCCAATCACCTGACGCATAGTGCCGTGAACGGAAGAATGGCGGACATCATCGTGGACGGCAGGATACAGGAGAGGCCGTGCCGAGCACGAGTGAACACGAGTGCAGCGGTGGACGCGACTCGCGCGGATGTGGCGGGGTTTGTTGCCGGACCCATCGGAAGCAAGGTGGCTGCGAAGGTGCGCCAGAGAGGTCGGCGGACATATTACCCAGTGAGCCGTTTCCAAGTGCGCAGGATGGCCCGTCAACACACCAGAAAGAAGGGCAACTGGACGAGGGACCGTCAAGACCGGCGGTACTGTTGCAGAATTTCGAAGCAGGATGGCATACATCGTCCTACCCGGACCAAGGGACACTATCCAACAGCGATACCTAGGATCGTGCCTCCTGGAGAAGAGGTTCGATGGGTTAGTCCACCGGGGCGCAAGGGAGATGCCGCAGTGATAGTGCTGGTCGGGACGACCAGCTCTGAGGAGGGAGCAGTGTCACCGCGCCCGCCGCATCTAATTGCCGACAACAGCAGTGTCACCCATCGCATTATTGTCGGCACTACCGCAAAGGAGCCGAAGGAAAGAGACAGAGAATGGCCGCATTGTTGGGGCGCTTGCCGAAAGAGAGAAAAGGATAGAAGCTTCTGGAATCTTCCGCTTTGTATTTCAGCGCAATAAGTGAACTTTCCAGAATAGTGCCTGGGAGATATAAATAGCGGTAAAGTGTGAGAAGAGGGAGTCAGACGTATGTGAAACGTTGAGTAGTCGTGCTGAGGACAGGACAGAGGTATGTGAAGCGTTGAGGGGTCGTGCCGACGGAGAAGGGACAGTTCTTTGTGTTACGAGTTCGGAGCCGTGCTGTTGGAGAATCAGAAAAGACTTTCTTGTTGTGGCAACGAGTGTACAAAGTTACTGTTTATGGAAATAAAAGTGTTTCTTTATCTCGACTACATCTGTCTTCTTTACTTTACACCCACCAAAAAAAAGTCACAATATGAAAAGGCTAATGTTCCTGAAAATCCTCTGGTTGCATAGGTTTTCAATGTATTTGAGAAGATTTTATGGTAAATGTAGTCAATAATTTTTTAAATATCCAAGAACAGCAAGTTTTATAATGGCTTTTTAAGTTCATATCTACATTGTTTAGATTTGGATGTAAAAAGAAAATGTGGAGTATTTCTCTGTATGTGTGATGCAGAAACTGGCATTACAATGCATTATATTCTTGCAGGATCAGTTATTAGATGGAGATCAGAAGTTACCATTGCCAGAACCAACAAGGTAAGACTGCTGCAGTCTATACACTACATTACACTGTGTCTTAATTCACCTTTTGCTTAGAGACTAAGCTTTAGCTTAAAGTTTTCTGGTATTGACTCAGCTTAAACTTAATTCAATGCATAAAACAAGGCAAGCCTTTTTATAGATTAATCATATGTATAAAGCTCCATAATTAGTTGTCAAGGTTTAATAGGCTTCTGTCATACAATTCAAGAATATTTGTTCAACTAATACTGCTACTATGTTCAGTTTATAACTGTCACTTCACTCAGTTGTCACTGTCACATTACTAATGTGATCTAGTTCAACATTTCACAGTCACTTCACTAAGTTGTCACTGTCACGGCACTTTCTTCATGGTGTAGTTGTGTAATAAAGTACCCATGACATAGCCACTTCTGGACAGTTGACATACTGGGGAGTTGAACTCAGGACCTATCTAATCTCTTGCAGTTGCAGTGCTCACTACAGGCAACACAAATTGACTGTGGGAACAGCACTTCCTGTTACACCAGAAATGCACTCATTAGCTCGCTCATTCATGAGAATGCTTGCTTATATGGCAGTTAGTCTTCCACAGAATTCCAGAACACTTGAGAGGCAGAGAGAAGGGAAATTTCCAGAATATTGGTGTTCTCTGTATAGTGCCTCTAGTGTTTACACTAGACAATAGCATTTATCACCTAGTTGGTAGCTCATTCTGCATGTTCTACTGATGAGTCCCATTGCTGTGTCAGAGCTCAGAGTTGGTTATCCCCAGCAGCTGTGTGATATGGGGCAAGCCAATCATGATGGGTTACCATCAGCTTCTCTCACAATTGATGTCAAATGTGGTATACCACATCATTGAGTTGGGTGATTACCTTATACACACTGTGCCAGGATTTGTAGTTTCGGTGACATAAAGTGATAGAGCCATTTGCAGTCACCCTCCTTGTATCTGACAGTCACAGAGTACCTTCATCTGGTCACTTACCAGCCTCAGGTGCTCCCTGGTTAGATATCAGTCCTTTTTGTCTTCAGCCTGGCTCCATTAAGAGTCTTGGGATATATACGGATGGACGAAGAGACAGATAAATTATTTATTTATGCCAACAAACTTACTGTTGGTGTTTTTAAACACACAAGCCATGTGTGGGCAAAGTTTGAGAGGTAGAACTGGAACTTAAAAATTCAGTGCCACAACTGGGATTTGAACCACAGACCTTCCGCTTACCAGGCGGCTGCTCTACCACTGAGCTATTGTGACAAACTGCCAGTATGGCATACCAGGAGAAATACGAACTGGTTTGAGAATTTAATGCCATTCTGGCAGTTTGTCACAATAGCTCAGTGGTAGAGCAGCCGCCCGGTAAGCGGAAGGTCTGTGGTTCAAATCCCAGTTGTGGCATTGAATTTTTAAGTTCCAGTTCTACCTCTCAGACGGATAGATAATTATATATGCATGGTGTCCCAAAGAACCTGACAATGCTTAGTATGTTGAGCAGTATGGCAACCTGATCAGTTTTCAAGAAGGAACCCCTGTTTGGGAATGTGCCGTTTGGGTGCTGTAGTGCTTCAAAAAATGAAAACAGATGGTTTTGACAACTTGTTAAGATTCGTTTTCTTTTCTTAATATGGAAGGTATACATCCGTTAACCATCTGTATACTGCAGATGAGCCTAATAACATTGCTGCGATGTGCTATATTCCTCCATAGAGTGCTGGGGGTGCATCCTATTGCATTACTTATGTAGTTTCCACTACAGTAACATTTTAACAGGAGTGTGACGCGTACCAGTATACAGCTGTGGAAATGGCGACATGAGCTCCAACACAATGTAATGTAAATGTGCAGAATCACCTCAAAGTCGTATATCCAAAATGATGAATTGGTAGAGGTAGACCAGTTGCTAGGCCAACACTATTGCCAGATGTGACACCACTTGATTGTTTTCTGTGGAGTTGCATGAAGATTATGGCGTATGGCACTCCTGTTATTTCAGCAGAGGATCTTATTTCTCAAGTCCAGGGAAGGACTGAAAATCTTCAAAGACAACCAAACATATTGGGTCATGTGCATGAGGCTCATCATCGCTGAAGTAGGCTCTTCAATGATGTAGGGGGTATGGAGTTCAAAGCCCATCTGTAAGGTAGACAGTTCGATGGGCTATTCATGTTTGGTTTATGACTAAATTTGAATGCACACCCATCTGTCACTTCGATGTAAATCGTGCATTTCCGGACAGGGGTTCCTTCTTGAAAACCAATCTGTTTGCCATCCTGCACAGCATACTATATATCTGTGCATAGCAAATGCTGAATGCTGCACATTTGCATAATGTAGGCATGTTTTGATTCAGAAGAATCCATCCCACATTTCCTGACATGGGGTCTTATATGAGCCTCATGATGCATATGTGTCTGCACAGGCTGTTGTAGCTGATAAGATAGCAAACAAAGTCCCTAAGCCAAAATCTAGGAGAAACTGTGTAATCTACCTCCAGGTTCCTTAAGAAATTCATGAGTAGGACTTGGAAGCTCATGCATTTACATGTTTTGTTTGTGTTGTAATTTCAGTTCTGGCAAGTTACGTGCACAAATCATCAGTTTACAGGTTTAATAAGACCTATTTGTTGTTGCATATAAATGCATATTTTGACTTTTCTGATAAACATCATATTTCTGTCATTTTAGTGTTTTTATGGCATAAAACTGTCTTTTTCCATGTAAGATTAGAAATTTTGCAACACTGAACAGAGCAGCTTGTAAAGACATTGGGCAAGTCCTGCACTGTTTGTTATTTTGAGATACTGTGCAGCTGCGTTACTTATCACATAACCTGCATCAACATCTCTTCACAATCAGTCCAGTATAATTTGGTCCATGTGCAGTCATACTGATTCCTATGTTTGTGTGTGTGTGTGTGCGTGCGTGCGTGTGTTTGTGTGTGTGCGTGCGCGTGTGTGTGTGTGCGTGTGTGTGGGGGGGGCGTGGGTGTGTGTGGGTGTTACTTTCATTGTCAGTGGTTTGTAGTGTTCAGTCAATAAATTAAAATAGCCTTATGCTGAAAGTGAAAGTTTGTGAGTTATCTAGACTTAATAATCTTCAAAATGAATTTGCAAGTGATTTGATTTGTACAGATGGCACATTATTGTTTTGTAGAACATGTGAAAAAAAATGTGGGAAGTGGAAAATGCTTTCAAGTTACCCAATACATAAGCTCAGCAAAACATAAGCAATTATTGGCAAAAAATGCAAGAAAGGTGAGCCTAAGTAAAAGCAATTGGGGGAATGTTTTAGGAACAAAGTAGATCATTACTAATCCTAATTTGAGAAACTTCATAAATATACCACACATCATATGCCTGACAAAAGCACATTATGTGTAGAACAATGTATCAAGAATGCAAGAGAAACTGAAAAATTGAATTTATTTGGTTTGTATAGATGAAACAACAAATTCTGAAGGTAGATTTATTGCAAATGTAATGGTTGGTGCCCTTAACAAGCAGGAACTGACAGTCTCATGTTTTCTTAATGTGATAAATTTGAAGGTCGTAAACAGTGTAACAATAACACAATCTGTAATTGATTCTTTAAAATTACTATGGCCAAATGGAATTAAATACGATAGGGTGCTTTATTTCATTACAGACAGACCCTGCTACAAGATTAAATCAGGACACACATTGAATAGTATTTTCCCTAATTTAATAACCTAACGTACCTCACACATGCACTCCATCGCATTTGTGAATGCATACATGGAGAATTTATGTTAGTGGACAGGTTAGTTGCTGTATTAAAAAGAGGTTTCTTTGAATGCCAGTTATGTACATTTTAAGTTTATCATGTAATGATAACTGCTCTTTAATTAATTCAATCAGAACTGGTATTATGGGAACAGGATTCACAATAGGGATGTTACTTTCTTTCATGTATTCAAAGATATTAGCTTTTTTCCAAGAGGTGGTAGGTTTCAGGTTTAGGTTATGCCTGTGACAGGGAGCATTATCTAATGCAATCGCTGATGGCTCTTCTAGTCCATGCAAAATGCTATTTTCAAACCAGTCTTCAAAATGTATATGTTCATTGGCCCATGATAATCTGCAAGTGCATTTGTCAGTCTTCCATGCATCACAGACGTGTCATTCACAAAGACTGATCTTCCACCGAATGTATAATTCCAATCCTCTTGCCTTTACTGTGGGGTGTAGTTATGAAGCAATTGTCACTATAATCAGACCATCTTTCATAGGGCGGGAATCAGTCATACCATGTTTCATCTGAATATGTATCACTGCAATGCTGCGCATAATGATGGCTGCTTTGGCTTAGATATTTACACCTCCATGTCACAATTTCATTTGACTCAGCTCTAATACTTCACTTGTGGTAGAACCATGCTCAAATCCCATAGATATCAAAAGGCTATGTGCTATACTTTTACTGTATGGGAACACAATCACTTCCAGCCATCTTCTTGTACATTATTTCCGTCAATTGATGAACAGTGAGAGTGTCATCTTTAGTGTAACATTCGCACATAGTCTGTCACAATAACTCATAATTGAAGTCGTCAGTCTTGTAAAATGAAAGCTTAGCTTTATTTCATTGACAATTGGGTTGGGAGATCATTTTCTTTGTGAATTTCAGCATTTGCATTACCTTCGTTAATTCACCATTCGCATTGCCTTTGTTAATTTCACCATTTGCATTACCTTCGTTAATTCACCATTCGCATTGCCTTTGTTAATTTCACCATTTGCATTACCTTCGTTAATTCACCATTCGCATTGCCTTTGTTAATTTCACCATTTGCATTACCTTCGTTAATTCACCATTCGCATTGCCTTTGTTAATTTCACCATTTGCATTACCTTCGTTAATTCACCATTCGCATTGCCTTTGTTAATTTCACCATTTGCATTACCTTCGTTAATTCACCATTCACATTGCCTTTGTTAATTTCACCATTTGCATTACCTTCGTTAATTCACCATTCGCATTGCCTTTGTTAATTTCACCATTTGCATTGCCTTTGTTAATTTCACCATTCACATTGCCTTTGTTAATTTCACCATTCACATTGCCTTCATTAATTTCACCATTCGCATTGCCTTTGTTAATTTCACCATTTGCATTGCCTTCGTTAATTCACCATTCGCATTGCCTTTGTTAATTTCACCATTTGCATTGCCTTTGTTAATTTCACCATTTGCATTGCCTTTGTTAATTTCACCATTCACATTGCCTTTGTTAATTTCACCATTTGCATTGCCTTCGTTAATTTCACCATTCGCATTGCCTTTGTTAATTTCACCATTTGCATTACCTTCGTTAATTCACCATTCGCATTGCCTTTGTTAATTTTACCATTCACATTGCCTTTGTTAATTTCACCATTCACATTGCCTTCGTTTATTTCACCATTCGCATTGCCTTTGTTAATTTCACCATTTGCATTGCCTTTGTTAATTTCATCAATTGCACTGCTTTGTTAATTTCACCATTTGCATTGCCTTCGTTAATTTCACCATTCGCATTGCCTTCGTTAATTTCACCATTTGCATTGCCTTTGTTAATTTCATCATTCGCAAAGTCTTCATTAATTTCACCATTTGCATTACCTTCGTGAATTTCACCATTCGCATTGCCTTCGTCAATTTCATCATTCGCAAAGACTTCATTAATTTCACCATTCGCATTGCCTTTTTCAATTTCACCATTCGCATTACCTTCATTAATTTCACCATTCGCATTACCTTCGTTAATTTCACCATTCGCATTACCTTTGTTAATTTCACCATTTGCATTGCCTTTGTTAATTTCACCACTCGCATTGCCTTTGTTAATTTCACCATTAGCATTGCCTTCGTTAATTTCATCAATCGCATTGCATTCATTAATTTCACCATTCGCATTGCCTTTGTTAATTTCACCATTCACATTGCCTTCATTAATTTCACCATTTGCATTACCTTCGTTAATTTCACCATTTGCATTGCCTTTTTCAATTTCACCATTCGCATTACCTTCATTAATTTCACCATTCGCATTACCTTCGTTAATTTCACCATTCGCATTACCTTTGTTAATTTCACCATTTGCATTGCCTTTGTTAATTTCACAACTCGCATTGCCTTTGTTAATTTCACCATTAGCATTGCCTTCGTTAATTTCACCATTTGCGTTGCCTTTGTTAATTTCACCATTTGCATTGCCTTTGTTAATTTCACCATTTGCATTGCCTTTGTTAATTTCATCAATCGCATTGCTTTCTTAATTTCACCATTTGCATTGCCTTTGTTAATTTCACCATTTGCATTGCCTTTGTTAATTTCATCAATCGCATTGCTTTGTTAATTTCACCATTTGCATTGCCTTCGTTAATTTCACCATTCGCATTGCCTTTGTTAATTTCACCATTTGCATTGCTGTTGTTAATTTCACCATTCGCATTGCCTTTGTTAATTTCACCATTCGCATTGCTTCGTTAATTTCACCATTAGCATTGCCTTCGTTAATTTCATCAATCGCGTTGCATTCATTAATTACACCATTCGCATTGCCTTTGTTAATTTCACCATTCACATTGCCTTCATTAATTTCACCATTTGCATTGCCTTCGTTAATTTCACCATTCGCATTGCCTTTGTTAATTTCACCATTTGCATTGCTGTTCTTAATTTCACCACTCGCATTGCCTTTGTTAATTTCACCATTCGCATTGCTTCGTTAATTTCACCATTAGCATTGCCTTCGTTAATTTCATCAATCGCGTTGCATTCATTAATTTCACCATTCGCATTGCCTTTGTTAATTTCACCATTCACATTGCCTTCATTAATTTCACCATTTGCATTACCTTCGTTAATTTCACCATTTGCATTGCCTTTGTTAATTTCACCACTCGCATTGCCTTTGTTAATTTCACCATTAGCATTGCCTTCGTCAATTTCATCATTCGCAAAGTCTTCATTAATTTCACCATGTGCATTACCTTCATGAATTTCACCATTCGCATTGCCTTCGTCAATTTCATCATTCGCAAAGTCTTCATTAATTTCACCATTCGCATTGCCTTTTTCAATTTCACCATTCGCATTACCTTCATTAATTTCACCATTCGCATTACCTTCGTTAATTTCACCATTCGCATTACCTTTGTTAATTTCACCATTTGCATTGCCTTTGTTAATTTCACCACTCGCATTGCCTTTGTTAATTTCACCATTAGCATTGCCTTCGTTAATTTCACCATTTGCGTTGCCTTTGTTAATTTCACCATTTGCATTGCCTTTGTTAATTTCACCATTTGTATTGCCTTTGTTAATTTCACCATTCGTATTGGCTTTGTTAATTACGCCATTTGCATTATACCTTCGTTAATACACCATTCGCATTGCCTTGGTTAATTTCACCATTCGCATTACCTTCGTCAATTTCATCATTCGCAAAGTCTTCATTAATTTCACCATTTGCATTACCTTCGTTAATTTCACCATTTGCATTACCTTCGTTAATTTCACTATTCTCATTGCTTTTGTTAATTTCACCATTCGCATTGCCTTTGTTAATTTCACCATTTGTATTGCCTTTGTTAATTTCACCACTTGCATTGCCTTTGTTAATTTCACCATTTGCATTGCCTTTGTTCATTTCACCATTCGCATTGCCTTCGTTAATTTCACCATTTGCGTTGCCTTTGTTAATTTCAGCATTTGCATTGCCTTTGTTAATTTCACCATTTGCATTGCCTTTGTTAATTTCACCATTTGCATTGCCTTTGTTAATTTCACCATTCGCATTGGCTTTGTTAATTACACCATTTGCGTTATACCTTAGTTAATACACCGTTCGCATTGCCTTGGTTAATTTCACCATTCGCATTACCTTCGTCAATTTCATCATTTGCAAAGTCTTCATTATTTCACCATTTGCATTACCTTCGTCAATTTCACCATTCGCATTGCTTTTGTTAATTTCACCATTCGCATTGCTTTTGTTAATTTCACCATTTGCATTGCCTTCGTTAATTTCACCATTTGCATTATACCTTCGTTAATTTCATCAATCGCATTGCCTTCGTTAATTTCATCAATCACGTTGCATTCATTAATTTCACCATTCCCATTGCTTTTGTTAATTTCACCACTCGCATTGCCTTTGTTAATTTCACCATTTCCATTGCCTTTGTTAATTTCACCATTCGCATTGCCTTTGTTAATTTCACCATTAGCATTGCCTTCAATAATTTCACCATTTGCGTTGCCTTTGTTAATTTCACCATTTGCATTGCCTTTGTTAATTTCACCATTTGCATTGCCTTTGTTAATTTCATCAATCGCATTGCTTTGTTAATTTCACCATTTGCATTGCCTTTGTTAATTTCACCATTTCCATTGCCTTTGTTAATTTCACCATTCGCATTGCCTTTGTTAATTTCACCATTAGCATTGCCTTCAATAATTTCACCATTTGCGTTGCCTTTGTTAATTTCACCATTTGCATTGCCTTTGTTAATTTCACCATTTGTATTGCCTTTGTTAATTTCATCAATCGCATTGCTTTGTTAATTTCACCATTTGCATTGCCTTTGTTAATTTCATCAATCGCATTGCTTTGTTAATTTCACCATTTGCATTGCCTTCGTTAATTTCACCATTCGCATTGCCTTTGTTAATTTCACCATTCGCATTGCTTTTGTTAATTTCACCATTCGCATTGCTTCGTTAATTTCACCATTAGCATTGCCTTCGTTAATTTCATCAATCGCGTTGCATTCATTAATTTCGCCATTCGCATTGCCTTTGTTAATTTCACCATTCACATTGCCTTCATTAATTTCACCATTTGCATTACCTTCGTTAATTTCACCATTTGCATTGCCTTTATTAATTTCACCATTCACATTGTCTTCATTAATTTCACCATTTGCATTACCTTCGTTAATTTCACCATTCGCATTGCCTTCGTCAATTTCATCATTCGCAAAGTCTTCATTAATTTCACCATTTGCATTACCTTCGTGAATTTCACCATTCGCATTGCCTTTGTTAATTTCACCATTTGCATTGCCTTTGTTAACTTCATCAATCGCATTGCTTTGTTAATTTCACCATTTGCATTGCCTTCCTTAATTTCACCATTCGCATTGCCTTCGTTAATTTCACCATTTGCATTGGCTTTGTTAATTTCACCATTTGCATTGCCTTTGTTAATTTCATCAATCGCATTGCTTTGTTAATTTCACCATTTGCATTGCCTTTGTAAATTTCACCATTCGCATTGCCTTCGTCAATTTCATCATTCGCAAGGTCTTCATTAATTTCACCATTCGCATTGCCTTTTTCAATTTCACCATTCGCATTACCTTCATTAATTTCACCATTCGCATTACCTTCGCTAATTTCACCATTCGCATTACCTTTGTTAATTTCACCATTCCCATTGCTTTTGTTAATTTCACCACTCGCATTGGCTTTGTTAGTTTCACCATTTGCATTGCCTTTGTTAATTTTACCATTCGCATTGCCTTTGTTAATTTCACCATTAGCATTGCCTTCGTTAATTTCATCAATCGCATTGCTTTGTTAATTTCACCATTTGCATTGCCTTCGTTAATTTCACCATTCGCATTGCCTTTGTTAATTTCACCATTCGCATTGCTTTTGTTAATTTCACCATTCGCATTGCTTCGTTAATTTCACCATTAGCATTGCCTTCGTTAATTTCATCAATCGCGTTGCATTCATTAATTTCGCCATTCGCATTGCCTTTGTTAATTTCACCATTCACATTGCCTTCATTAATTTCACCATTGCATTACCTTCGTTAATTTCACCATTTGCATTGCCTTTATTAATTTCACCATTCACATTGTCTTCATTAATTTCACCATTTGCATTACCTTCGTTAATTTCACCATTCGCATTGCCTTCGTCAATTTCATCATTCGCAAAGTCTTCATTAATTTCACCATTTGCATTACCTTCATGAATTTCACCATTCGCATTGCCTTTGTTAATTTCACCATTTGCATTGCCTTTGTTAACTTCATCAATCGCATTGCTTTGTTAATTTCACCATTTGCATTGCCTTCCTTAATTTCACCATTCGCATTGCCTTCGTTAATTTCACCATTTGCATTGCCTTTGTTAATTTCACCATTTGCATTGCCTTTGTTAATTTCATCAATCGCATTGCTTTGTTAATTTCACCATTTGCATTGCCTTTGTAAATTTCACCATTCGCATTGCCTTCGTCAATTTCATCATTCGCAAGGTCTTCATTAATTTCACCATTCGCATTGCCTTTTTCAATTTCACCATTCGCATTACCTTCATTAATTTCACCATTCGCATTACCTTCGCTAATTTCACCATTCGCATTACCTTTGTTAATTTCACCATTCCCATTGCTTTTGTTAATTTCACCACTCGCATTGGCTTTGTTAGTTTCACCATTTGCATTGCCTTTGTTAATTTTACCATTCGCATTGCCTTTGTTAATTTCACCATTAGCATTGCCTTCGTTAATTTCACCATTTGCGTTGCCTTTGTTAATTTCACCATTTGCATTGCCTTTGTTAATTTCACCATTTGTATTGCCTTTGTTAATTTCACTATTCGTATTGGCTTTGTTAATTACGCCATTTGCATTATACCTTTGTTAATACACCATTCGCATTGCCTTGGTTAATTTCACCATTCGCATTACCTTCGTCAATTTCATCTTTCGCAAAGTCTTCATTAATTTCACCATTTGCATTACCTTCGTTAATTTCACCATTTGCATTACCTTCGTTAATTTCACCATTCTCATTGCTTTGTTAATTTCACCATTCGCATTGCTTTTGTTAATTTCACCATTCGCTTTGCTTTTGTGAATTTCACCATTCACATTGCCTTTGTTAATTTCACCATTTGTATTGCCTTTGTTAATTTCACCATTCGCATTGCTTTTGTTAATTTCACCACTTGCATTGCCTTTGTTAATTTCACCATTTGCATTGCCTTTGTTCATTTCACCATTCGCATTGCCTTCGTTAATTTCACCATTTGCGTTGCCTTTGTTAATTTCACCATTTTCATTGCCTTTGTTAATTTCACCATTTGCATTGCCATGTTAATTTCACCATTCGCATTGGCTTTGTTAATTACACCATTTGCGTTATACCTTAGTTAATACACCATTCGCATTGCCTTGGTTAATTTCACCATTCGCATTACCTTCGTCAATTTCATCATTTGCAAAGTCTTCATTAATTTCACCATTTGCATTACCTTCGTCAGTTTCACCATTCGCACTGCTTTTGTTAATTTCACCATTTGCATTGCTTTTGTTAATTTCACCATTTGCATTGCCTTCGTTAATTTCACCATTTGCATTATACCTTCGTTAATTTCATCAATCGCATTGCCTTCGTTAATTTCATCAATCACGTTGCATTCATTAATTTCACCATTCCCATTGCTTTTGTTAATTTCACCACTCGCATTGCCTTTGTTAATTTCACCATTTGCATTGCCTTTGTTAATTTCACCATTCGCATTGCCTTTGTTAATTTCACCATTAGCATTGCCTTCGTTAATTTCACCATTTGCGTTGCCTTTGTTAATTTCACCATTTGCATTGCCTTTGTTAATTTCACCATTTGTATTGCCTTTGTTAATTTCACCATTCGTATTGGCTTTGTTAATTACGCCATTTGCATTATACCTTCGTTAATACACCATTCGCATTGCCTTGGTTAATTTCACCATTCGCATTACCTTCGTCAATTTCATCATTCGCAAAGTCTTCATTAATTTCACCATTTGCATTACCTTCGTTAATTTCACCATTTGCATTACCTTCGTTAATTTCACCATTCTCATTGCTTTTGTTGATTTCACCATTCGCATTGCTTTTGTTAATTTCACCATTCACATTGCCTTTGTTAATTTCACCATTCACATTGCTTTTGTTAATTTGACCACTTGCATTGCCTTTATTAATTTCACCATTTGCATTGCCTTTGTTCATTTCACCATTCGCATTGCCTTCGTTAATTTCACCATTTGCGTTGCCTTTGTTAATTTCACCATTTGCATTGCCTTTGTTAATTTCACCATTTGCATTGCCTTTGTTAATTTCACCATTCGCGTTGCCTTCGTTAATTTCACCATTTGCGTTGCCTTTGTTAATTTCACCATTTGCTGCATTGCCTTTGTTATTTTCACCATTTGTATTGCCTTTGTTAATTTCACCATTCGTATTGGCTTTTTAATTACGCCATTTGCATTATACCTTCGTTAATACACCATTCGCATTGCCTTGGTTAATTTCACCATTCGCATTACCTTCGTCAATTTCATCATTCGCAAAGTCTTCATTAATTTCACCATTTGCATTACCTTCGTTAATTTAACCATTTGCATTACCTTCGTTAATTTCACCATTCTCATTGCTTTTGTTAATTTCACCATTCGCATTGCTTTTGTTAATTTCAACATTCACATTGCCTTTGTTAATTTCACTATTTGTATTGCCTTTGTTAATTTCACCATTCGCATTGCTTTTGTTAATTTCACCACTTGCATTGCCTTTGTTAATTCCACCATTTGCATTGCCTTTGTTCATTTCACCATTCGCATTGCCTTCGTTAATTTCACCATTTGCGTTGCCTTTGTTAATTACACCATTTGCATTGCCTTCGTTAATTTCACCATTCGCATTGCCTTTGTTAATTTCACCATTTGCATTGCCTTTGTTAATTTCATCAATCGCATTGCTTTGTTAATTTCACCATTTGCATTGCCTTCCTTAATTTCACCATTCGCATTGCCTTCGTTAATTTCACCATTTGCATTGCCTTCGTTAATTTCACCATTTGCATTGCCTTTGTTAATTTCACCATTTGCATTGCCTTTGTTAATTTCATCAATCGCATTGCTTTGTTAATTTCACCATTTGCATTGCCTTTGTTAATTTCACCATTTGCATTGCCTTTGTTAATTTCATCAATCGCATTGCTTTGTTAATTTCACCATTTGCATTGCCTTCGTTAATTACACCATTCGCATTGCCTTTGTTAATTTTACCATTTGCATTGCTGTTGTTAATTTCACCATTCGCATTGCCTTTGTTAATTTCACCATTCACATTGCTTCGTTAATTTCACCATTAGCATTGCCTTCGTTAATTTCATCAATCGCGTTGCATTCATTAATTTCACCATTCGCATTGCCTTTGTTAATTTAACCATTCACATTGCCTTCATTAATTTCACCATTTGCATTACCTTCGTTAATTTCACGATTTGCATTGCCTTTATTAATTTCACCATTCACATTGTCTTCATTAATTTCACCATTTGCATTACCTTCGTTAATTTCACCATTCGCATTGCCTTCGTCAATTTCATCATTCGCAAAGTCTTCATTAATTTCACCATTTGCATTACCTTCGTGAATTTCACCATTCGCATTGGCTTCGTTAATTTCATCAATCACGTTGCATTCATTAATTTCACCATTCCCATTGCTTTTGTTAATTTCACCACTCGCATTGCCTTTGTTAATTTCACCATTTGCATCGCCTTTGTTAATTTCACCATTCGCATTGCCTTTGTTAATTTCACCATTAGCATTGCCTTCGTTAATTTCACCATTTGCGTTGCCTTTGTTAATTTCACCATTTACATTGCCTTTGTTAATTTCACCATTCGTATTGGCTTTGTTAATTACGCCATTTGCATTATACCTTCGTTAATACACCATTCGCATTGCCTTGGTTAATTTCACCATTCGCATTACCTTCGTCAATTTCATCATTCTCAAAGTCTTCATTAATTTCACCATTTGCATTACCTTCGTTAATTTCACCATTTGCATTACCTTCGTTAATTTCACCATTCTCATTGCTTTTGTTAATTTCACCATTCGCATTGCTTTTGTTAATTTCACCATTCACATTGCCTTTGTTAATTTCACCATTTATATTGCCTTTGTTAATTTCACCATTCACATTGCTTTTGTTAATTTGACCACTTGCATTGCCTTTGTTAATTTCACCATTTGCATTGCCTTTGTTCATTTCACCATTCGCATTGCCTTGGTTAATTTCACCATTTGCGTTGCCTTTGTTAATTTCACCATTTGCATTGCCTTTGTTAATTTCACCATTTGCATTGCCTTTGTTAATTTCACCATTCGCATTGCCTTCGTTAATTTCACCATTTGCGTTGCCTTTGTTAATTTCACCATTTGCATTGCCTTTGTTATTTTCACCATTTGTATTGCCTTTGTTAATTTCACCATTCGTATTGGCTTTTTAATTACGCCATTTGCATTATACCTTCGTTAATACACCATTCGCATTGCCTTGGTTAATTTCACCATTCGCATTACCTTCGTCAATTTCATCATTCGCAAAGTCTTCATTAATTTCACCAGTTGCATTACCTTCGTTAATTTCACCATTTGCATTACCTTCGTTAATTTCACCATTCTCATTGCTTTTGTTAATTTCACCATTCGCATTGCTTTTGTTAATTTCAACATTCACATTGCCTTTGTTAATTTCACTATTTGTATTGCCTTTGTTAATTTCACCATTCGCATTGCTTTTGTTAATTTCACCACTTGCATTGCCTTTTTTAATTCCACCATTTGCATTGCCTTTGTTCATTTCACCATTCGCATTGCCTTCGTTAATTTCACCATTTGCGTTGCCTTTGTTAATTTCACCATTTGCATTGCCTTCGTTAATTTCACCATTCGCATTGCCTTTGTTAATTTCACCATTTGCATTGCCTTTGTTAATTTCATCAATCGCATTGCTTTGTTAATTTCACCATTTGCATTGCCTTCCTTAATTTCACCATTCGCATTGCCTTCGTTAATTTCACCATTTGCATTGCCTTTGTTAATTTCACCATTTGCATTGCCTTTGTTAATTTCATCAATCGCATTGCTTTGTTAATTTCACCATTTGCATTGCCTTCGTTAATTTCACCATTCGCATTGCCTTTGTTAATTTCACCATTCGCATTGCTTTTGTTAATTTCACCATTCGCATTGCTTCGTTAATTTCACCATTAGCATTGCCTTCGTTAATTTCATCAATCGCGTTGCATTCATTAATTTCGCCATTCGCATTGCCTTTGTTAATTTCACCATTCACATTGCCTTCATTAATTTCACCATTTGCATTACCTTCGTTAATTTCACCATTTGCATTGCCTTTATTAATTTCACCATTCACATTGTCTTCATTAATTTCACCATTTGCATTACCTTCGTTAATTTCACCATTCGCATTGCCTTCGTCAATTTCATCATTCGCAAAGTCTTCATTAATTTCACCATTTGCATTACCTTCGTGAATTTCACCATTCGCATTGCCTTTGTTAATTTCACCATTTGCATTGCCTTTGTTAACTTCATCAATCGCATTGCTTTGTTAATTTCACCATTTGCATTGCCTTCCTTAATTTCACCATTCGCATTGCCTTCGTTAATTTCACCATTTGCATTGGCTTTGTTAATTTCACCATTTGCATTGCCTTTGTTAATTTCATCAATCGCATTGCTTTGTTAATTTCACCATTTGCATTGCCTTTGTAAATTTCACCATTCGCATTGCCTTCGTCAATTTCATCATTCGCAAGGTCTTCATTAATTTCACCATTCGCATTGCCTTTTTCAATTTCACCATTCGCATTACCTTCATTAATTTCACCATTCGCATTACCTTCGCTAATTTCACCATTCGCATTACCTTTGTTAATTTCACCATTCCCATTGCTTTTGTTAATTTCACCACTCGCATTGGCTTTGTTAGTTTCACCATTTGCATTGCCTTTGTTAATTTTACCATTCGCATTGCCTTTGTTAATTTCACCATTAGCATTGCCTTCGTTAATTTCATCAATCGCATTGCTTTGTTAATTTCACCATTTGCATTGCCTTCGTTAATTTCACCATTCGCATTGCCTTTGTTAATTTCACCATTCGCATTGCTTTTGTTAATTTCACCATTCGCATTGCTTCGTTAATTTCACCATTAGCATTGCCTTCGTTAATTTCATCAATCGCGTTGCATTCATTAATTTCGCCATTCGCATTGCCTTTGTTAATTTCACCATTCACATTGCCTTCATTAATTTCACCATTGCATTACCTTCGTTAATTTCACCATTTGCATTGCCTTTATTAATTTCACCATTCACATTGTCTTCATTAATTTCACCATTTGCATTACCTTCGTTAATTTCACCATTCGCATTGCCTTCGTCAATTTCATCATTCGCAAAGTCTTCATTAATTTCACCATTTGCATTACCTTCATGAATTTCACCATTCGCATTGCCTTTGTTAATTTCACCATTTGCATTGCCTTTGTTAACTTCATCAATCGCATTGCTTTGTTAATTTCACCATTTGCATTGCCTTCCTTAATTTCACCATTCGCATTGCCTTCGTTAATTTCACCATTTGCATTGCCTTTGTTAATTTCACCATTTGCATTGCCTTTGTTAATTTCATCAATCGCATTGCTTTGTTAATTTCACCATTTGCATTGCCTTTGTAAATTTCACCATTCGCATTGCCTTCGTCAATTTCATCATTCGCAAGGTCTTCATTAATTTCACCATTCGCATTGCCTTTTTCAATTTCACCATTCGCATTACCTTCATTAATTTCACCATTCGCATTACCTTCGCTAATTTCACCATTCGCATTACCTTTGTTAATTTCACCATTCCCATTGCTTTTGTTAATTTCACCACTCGCATTGGCTTTGTTAGTTTCACCATTTGCATTGCCTTTGTTAATTTTACCATTCGCATTGCCTTTGTTAATTTCACCATTAGCATTGCCTTCGTTAATTTCACCATTTGCGTTGCCTTTGTTAATTTCACCATTTGCATTGCCTTTGTTAATTTCACCATTTGTATTGCCTTTGTTAATTTCACTATTCGTATTGGCTTTGTTAATTACGCCATTTGCATTATACCTTTGTTAATACACCATTCGCATTGCCTTGGTTAATTTCACCATTCGCATTACCTTCGTCAATTTCATCTTTCGCAAAGTCTTCATTAATTTCACCATTTGCATTACCTTCGTTAATTTCACCATTTGCATTACCTTCGTTAATTTCACCATTCTCATTGCTTTGTTAATTTCACCATTCGCATTGCTTTTGTTAATTTCACCATTCGCTTTGCTTTTGTGAATTTCACCATTCACATTGCCTTTGTTAATTTCACCATTTGTATTGCCTTTGTTAATTTCACCATTCGCATTGCTTTTGTTAATTTCACCACTTGCATTGCCTTTGTTAATTTCACCATTTGCATTGCCTTTGTTCATTTCACCATTCGCATTGCCTTCGTTAATTTCACCATTTGCGTTGCCTTTGTTAATTTCACCATTTTCATTGCCTTTGTTAATTTCACCATTTGCATTGCCTTTGTTAATTTCACCATTCGCATTGGCTTTGTTAATTACACCATTTGCGTTATACCTTAGTTAATACACCATTCGCATTGCCTTGGTTAATTTCACCATTCGCATTACCTTCGTCAATTTCATCATTTGCAAAGTCTTCATTAATTTCACCATTTGCATTACCTTCGTCAGTTTCACCATTCGCACTGCTTTTGTTAATTTCACCATTTGCATTGCTTTTGTTAATTTCACCATTTGCATTGCCTTCGTTAATTTCACCATTTGCATTATACCTTCGTTAATTTCATCAATCGCATTGCCTTCGTTAATTTCATCAATCACGTTGCATTCATTAATTTCACCATTCCCATTGCTTTTGTTAATTTCACCACTCGCATTGCCTTTGTTAATTTCACCATTTGCATTGCCTTTGTTAATTTCACCATTCGCATTGCCTTTGTTAATTTCACCATTAGCATTGCCTTCGTTAATTTCACCATTTGCGTTGCCTTTGTTAATTTCACCATTTGCATTGCCTTTGTTAATTTCACCATTTGTATTGCCTTTGTTAATTTCACCATTCGTATTGGCTTTGTTAATTACGCCATTTGCATTATACCTTCGTTAATACACCATTCGCATTGCCTTGGTTAATTTCACCATTCGCATTACCTTCGTCAATTTCATCATTCGCAAAGTCTTCATTAATTTCACCATTTGCATTACCTTCGTTAATTTCACCATTTGCATTACCTTCGTTAATTTCACCATTCTCATTGCTTTTGTTGATTTCACCATTCGCATTGCTTTTGTTAATTTCACCATTCACATTGCCTTTGTTAATTTCACCATTCACATTGCTTTTGTTAATTTGACCACTTGCATTGCCTTTATTAATTTCACCATTTGCATTGCCTTTGTTCATTTCACCATTCGCATTGCCTTCGTTAATTTCACCATTTGCGTTGCCTTTGTTAATTTCACCATTTGCATTGCCTTTGTTAATTTCACCATTTGCATTGCCTTTGTTAATTTCACCATTCGCGTTGCCTTCGTTAATTTCACCATTTGCGTTGCCTTTGTTAATTTCACCATTTGCTGCATTGCCTTTGTTATTTTCACCATTTGTATTGCCTTTGTTAATTTCACCATTCGTATTGGCTTTTTAATTACGCCATTTGCATTATACCTTCGTTAATACACCATTCGCATTGCCTTGGTTAATTTCACCATTCGCATTACCTTCGTCAATTTCATCATTCGCAAAGTCTTCATTAATTTCACCATTTGCATTACCTTCGTTAATTTAACCATTTGCATTACCTTCGTTAATTTCACCATTCTCATTGCTTTTGTTAATTTCACCATTCGCATTGCTTTTGTTAATTTCAACATTCACATTGCCTTTGTTAATTTCACTATTTGTATTGCCTTTGTTAATTTCACCATTCGCATTGCTTTTGTTAATTTCACCACTTGCATTGCCTTTGTTAATTCCACCATTTGCATTGCCTTTGTTCATTTCACCATTCGCATTGCCTTCGTTAATTTCACCATTTGCGTTGCCTTTGTTAATTACACCATTTGCATTGCCTTCGTTAATTTCACCATTCGCATTGCCTTTGTTAATTTCACCATTTGCATTGCCTTTGTTAATTTCATCAATCGCATTGCTTTGTTAATTTCACCATTTGCATTGCCTTCCTTAATTTCACCATTCGCATTGCCTTCGTTAATTTCACCATTTGCATTGCCTTCGTTAATTTCACCATTTGCATTGCCTTTGTTAATTTCACCATTTGCATTGCCTTTGTTAATTTCATCAATCGCATTGCTTTGTTAATTTCACCATTTGCATTGCCTTTGTTAATTTCACCATTTGCATTGCCTTTGTTAATTTCATCAATCGCATTGCTTTGTTAATTTCACCATTTGCATTGCCTTCGTTAATTACACCATTCGCATTGCCTTTGTTAATTTTACCATTTGCATTGCTGTTGTTAATTTCACCATTCGCATTGCCTTTGTTAATTTCACCATTCACATTGCTTCGTTAATTTCACCATTAGCATTGCCTTCGTTAATTTCATCAATCGCGTTGCATTCATTAATTTCACCATTCGCATTGCCTTTGTTAATTTAACCATTCACATTGCCTTCATTAATTTCACCATTTGCATTACCTTCGTTAATTTCACGATTTGCATTGCCTTTATTAATTTCACCATTCACATTGTCTTCATTAATTTCACCATTTGCATTACCTTCGTTAATTTCACCATTCGCATTGCCTTCGTCAATTTCATCATTCGCAAAGTCTTCATTAATTTCACCATTTGCATTACCTTCGTGAATTTCACCATTCGCATTGGCTTCGTTAATTTCATCAATCACGTTGCATTCATTAATTTCACCATTCCCATTGCTTTTGTTAATTTCACCACTCGCATTGCCTTTGTTAATTTCACCATTTGCATCGCCTTTGTTAATTTCACCATTCGCATTGCCTTTGTTAATTTCACCATTAGCATTGCCTTCGTTAATTTCACCATTTGCGTTGCCTTTGTTAATTTCACCATTTACATTGCCTTTGTTAATTTCACCATTCGTATTGGCTTTGTTAATTACGCCATTTGCATTATACCTTCGTTAATACACCATTCGCATTGCCTTGGTTAATTTCACCATTCGCATTACCTTCGTCAATTTCATCATTCTCAAAGTCTTCATTAATTTCACCATTTGCATTACCTTCGTTAATTTCACCATTTGCATTACCTTCGTTAATTTCACCATTCTCATTGCTTTTGTTAATTTCACCATTCGCATTGCTTTTGTTAATTTCACCATTCACATTGCCTTTGTTAATTTCACCATTTATATTGCCTTTGTTAATTTCACCATTCACATTGCTTTTGTTAATTTGACCACTTGCATTGCCTTTGTTAATTTCACCATTTGCATTGCCTTTGTTCATTTCACCATTCGCATTGCCTTGGTTAATTTCACCATTTGCGTTGCCTTTGTTAATTTCACCATTTGCATTGCCTTTGTTAATTTCACCATTTGCATTGCCTTTGTTAATTTCACCATTCGCATTGCCTTCGTTAATTTCACCATTTGCGTTGCCTTTGTTAATTTCACCATTTGCATTGCCTTTGTTATTTTCACCATTTGTATTGCCTTTGTTAATTTCACCATTCGTATTGGCTTTTTAATTACGCCATTTGCATTATACCTTCGTTAATACACCATTCGCATTGCCTTGGTTAATTTCACCATTCGCATTACCTTCGTCAATTTCATCATTCGCAAAGTCTTCATTAATTTCACCAGTTGCATTACCTTCGTTAATTTCACCATTTGCATTACCTTCGTTAATTTCACCATTCTCATTGCTTTTGTTAATTTCACCATTCGCATTGCTTTTGTTAATTTCAACATTCACATTGCCTTTGTTAATTTCACTATTTGTATTGCCTTTGTTAATTTCACCATTCGCATTGCTTTTGTTAATTTCACCACTTGCATTGCCTTTTTTAATTCCACCATTTGCATTGCCTTTGTTCATTTCACCATTCGCATTGCCTTCGTTAATTTCACCATTTGCGTTGCCTTTGTTCATTTCACCATTTGCATTGCCTTCGTTAATTTCACCATTCGCATTGCCTTTGTTAATTTCACCATTTGCATTGCCTTTGTTAATTTCATCAATCGCATTGCTTTGTTAATTTCACCATTTGCATTGCCTTCCTTAATTTCACCATTCGCATTGCCTTCGTTAATTTCACCATTTGCATTGCCTTTGTTAATTTCACCATTTGCATTGCCTTTGTTAATTTCATCAATCGCATTGCTTTGTTAATTTCACCATTTGCATTGCCTTCGTTAATTTCACCATTCGCATTGCCTTTGTTAATTTCACCATTCGCATTGCTTCGTTAATTTCACCATTAGCATTGCCTTCGTTAATTTCATCAATCGCGTTGCATTCATTAATTTCACCATTCGCATTGCCTTTGATAATTTCACCATTCACATTGCCTTCATTAATTTCACCATTTGCATTACCTTCGTTAATTTCACGATTTGCATTGCCTTTATTAATTTCACCATTCACATTGTCTTCATTAATTTCACCATTTGCATTACCTTCGTTAATTTCACCATTCGCATTGCCTTCGTCAATTTCATCATTCGCAAAGTCTTCATTAATTTCACCATTTGCATTACCTTCGTGAATTTCACCATTCGCATTGCCTTCGTCAATTTCATCATTCGCAAAGTCTTCATTAATTTCACCATTCGCATTGGCTTTTTCAATTTCACCATTCGCATTACCTTCATTAATTTCACCATTCGCATTACCTTCGCTAATTTCACCATTCGCATTACCTTTGTTAATTTCACCATTCCCATTGCTTTTGTTAATTTCACCACTCGCATTGGCTTTGTTAATTTCACCATTTGCATTGCCTTTGTTAATTTCACCATTCGCATTGCCTTTGTTAATTTCACCATTAGCATTGCCTTCGTTAAGTTCACCATTTGCGTTGCCTTTGTTAATTTCACCATTTGCGTTGCCTTTGTTAATTTCACCATTTGCATTGCCTTTGTTAATTTCACCATTTGTATTGCCTTTGTTAATTTCACTATTCGTATTGGCTTTGTTAATTACGCCATTTGCATTATACCTTCGTTAATACTCCATTCGCATTGCCTTGGTTAATTTCACCATTCGCATTACCTTCGTCAATTTCATCATTCGCAAAGTCTTCATTAATTTCACCATTTGCATTACCTTCGTTAATTTCACCATTTGCATTACCTTCGTTAATTTCACCATTCTCATTGCTTTTGTTAATTTCACCATTCGCATTGCTTTTGTTAATTTCACCATTCGCATTGCTTTTGTGAATTTCACCATTCACATTGCCTTTGTTAATTTCACCATTTGTATTGCCTTTGTTAATTTCACCATTCGCATTGCTTTTGTTAATCTCACCACTTGCATTGCCTTTGTTAATTTCACCATTTGCATTGCCTTTGTTCATTTCACCATTCGCATTGCCTTCGTTAATTTCACAATTTGCGTTGCCTTTGTTAATTTCACCATTTGCATTGCCTTTGTTAATTTCACCATTTGCATTGCCTTTGTTAATTTCACCATTCGCATTGGCTTTGTTAATTACACCATTTGCGTTATACCTTAGTTAATACACCATTCGCATTGCCTTGGTTAATTTCACCATTCGCATGACCTTCGTCAATTTCATCATTTGCAAAGTCTTCATTATTTTCACCATTTGCATTACCTTCGTTAATTTCACCATTCGCATAGCTTTTGTTAATTTCACCATTTGCATTGCTTTTGTTAATTTCACCATTTGCATTGCCTTCGTTAATTTCACCATTTGCATTATACCTTCGTTAATTTCATCAATCGCATTGCCTTCGTTAATTTCATCAATCACGTTGCATTCATTAATTTCACCATTCCCATTGCTTTTGTTAATTTCACCACTCGCATTTCCTTTGTTAATTTCACCATTTGCATTGCCTTTGTTAATTTCACCATTCGCATTGCCTTTGTTAATTTCACCATTAGCATTGCCTTCGTTAATTTCACCATTTGCGTTGCCTTTGTTAATTTCACCATTTGCATTGCCTTTGTTAATTTCACCATTTGTATTGCCTTTGTTAGTTTCACCATTCGTATTGGCTTTGTTAATTACGCCATTTGCATTATACCTTCGTTAATACACCATTCGCATTGCCTTGGTTAATTTCACCATTCGCATTACCTTCGTCAATTTCATCATTCGCAAAGTCTTCATTAATTTCACCATTTGCATTACCTTCGTTAATTTCACCATTTGCATTACCTTCGTTAATTTCACCATTCTCATTGCTTTTATTAATTTCACCATTCGCATTGCTTTTGTTAATTTCACCATTCACATTGCCTTTGTTCATTTCACCATTTGTATTGCCTTTGTTAATTTCACCATTCACATTGCTTTTGTTAATTTGACCACTTGCATTGCCTTTGTTAATTTCACCATTTGCATTGCCTTTGTTCATTTCACCATTCGCATTGCCTTCGTTAATTTCACCATTTGCATTGCCTTTGTTCATTTCACCATTCGCATTGCCTTCGTTAATTTCACCATTAGCGTTGCCTTTGTTAATTTCACCATTTGCATTGCCTTTGTTAATTTCACCATTTGCATTGCCTTTGTTAATTTCACCATTCGCATTGCCTTCGTTAATTTCACCATTGGCGTTGCCTTTGTTAATTTCACCATTCGCATTGCCTTTTGTAATTTCACCATTGGCATTGCCCTTGTTAATTTCACCATTCACATTGCCTTCGTTAATTTCACCATTCGCATTGCCTTAGTTAATTTCACCATTCCCATTGCCTTTGTTAATTTCACCATTAGCATTGCCTTTGTAAATTTCACCATTCCCATTGCCTTTGTTAATTTCACCATTCACATTGGCTTTGTTAATTTCCCCATTCGCATTGCCTTTGTTAATTTCACCATTTGCATTGCCTTTGGTAATTTCACCATTCGCATTGCATTTGTTAATTTTACCATTCGCATTGCCTTTGTTTATTTCACCATTCAAATTGCCTTTATTATTTTCACAATTTGCATTGCCTTCGTTAATTTCACCATTCACATTGCCTTCGTTAATTTCACCATTCGCATTGCCTTTGTTAATATCACCATTCGCATTGCCTTTCTTAATTTCACCATTTGCATTGCCTTTGTTAATTTCACCATTGGCATTGTCTTTGTTAATTTCACCATTGGCATTGTCTTTGTTATTTTCACCATTCGCAATGCCTTTGTTAATTTCACCATTCACATTGCCTTTATTATTTTCACAATTCGCATTGCCTTTGTTAATTTCACCATTTGCATTGCCTTCGTTAATTTCACCATTTGCATTGCCTTTGTTAATTTCACCATTCGCATTGCCTTTGTTAATTTCACCATTTGCATTGCCTTTGTTAATTTCACCATTCCCATTGCCTTTGTTAATTTCACCTTTCACATTGCCTATGTTAATTTCACTATTTGCATTGCCTTTGTTAATTTCACCATTTGCATTGCCTTTGTTAATTTCACCATTTGCATTGCCTTTGTTAATTTCAGCATTCGCATTGCCTTTGTTAATTTCACCATTTGCAGTGCCTTTGTTAATTTCAGCATTCACATTGCCTTTATTAATTTCACCATTCGCATTGCCTTCGTTAATTCACCATTCACATTGCCTTTGTTAATTTCACCATTTGCATTGCCTTTGTTAATTTCACCATTCGCATTGCATTTGTTAATTTTACCATTCGCATTGCCTTTGTTTATTTCACCATTCACATTGCCTTTATTTTTTTCACAATTCTCATTGCCTTTGTTAATTTCACCATTCGCATTGCCTTCGTTAAATTCACCATTCGCATTGCCTTCGTTAATTTCACCATTTGCATTGCCTTTGTTAATTTCACCATTTGCATTGCCTTCGTTAATTTCACCATTTGCATTATACCTTCGTTAATTTCATCAATCGCATTGCCTTCGTTAATTTCATCAATTGCGTTGCATTAATTAATTTCACCATTCGCATTGCCTTTGTTAATTTCACCATTTGCATTACCTTCCTTAATTTCACCATTTGCATTACCTTTGTTAATTTCACCATTCACATTGCCTTCGTTAATTTCACCATTCGCATTGCCTTTGTTAATTTCACCATTCGCATTGCCTTTCTTAATTTCACCATTCGCATTGCCTTTGTTAATTTCACCATTTGTATTGCCTTTGTTAATTTCACCATTTGGATTGCCTTCGTTAATTTCACCATTCACATTGCCTTCGTTAATTTCACCATTCGCATTGCCTTTGTTAATTTCATCATTGCATTGCCTTTGTTAATTTTACCATTCGCATTGCCTTTGTTAATTTCACCATTCGCATTGCCTATGTTAATTTCACCATTTGCATTGCCTTTGTTAATTTCACCATTTGCATTGCCTTCGTTAATTTCACCATTCACATTGCCTTCGTTAATTTCACCATTTGCATTGCCTTTGTTAATTTTACCATTCGCATTGCCTTTGTTTATTTCACCATTCAAATTGCCTTTATTATTTTCACAATTTGCATTGCCTTCGTTAATTTCACCATTCACATTGCCTTCGTTAATTTCACCATTCGCATTGCCTTTGTTAATATCACCATTCGCATTGCCTTTCTTAATTTCACCATTTGCATTGCCTTTGTTAATTTCACCATTGGCATTGTCTTTGTTAATTTCACCATTGGCATTGTCTTTGTTATTTTCACCATTCGCAATGCCTTTGTTAATTTCACCATTCACATTGCCTTTATTATTTTCACAATTCGCATTGCCTTTGTTAATTTCACCATTTGCATTGCCTTCGTTAATTTCACCATTTGCATTGCCTTTGTTAATTTCACCATTCGCATTGCCTTTGTTAATTTCACCATTTGCATTGCCTTTGTTAATTTCACCATTCCCATTGCCTTTGTTAATTTCACCTTTCACATTGCCTATGTTAATTTCACTATTTGCATTGCCTTTGTTAATTTCACCATTTGCATTGCCTTTGTTAATTTCACCATTTGCATTGCCTTTGTTAATTTCAGCATTCGCATTGCCTTTGTTAATTTCACCATTTGCAGTGCCTTTGTTAATTTCAGCATTCACATTGCCTTTATTAATTTCACCATTCGCATTGCCTTCGTTAATTCACCATTCACATTGCCTTTGTTAATTTCACCATTTGCATTGCCTTTGTTAATTTCACCATTCGCATTGCATTTGTTAATTTTACCATTCGCATTGCCTTTGTTTATTTCACCATTCACATTGCCTTTATTTTTTTCACAATTCGCATTGCCTTTGTTAATTTCACCATTCGCATTGCCTTCGTTAAATTCACCATTCGCATTGCCTTCGTTAATTTCACCATTTGCATTGCCTTTGTTAATTTCACCATTTGCATTGCCTTCGTTAATTTCACCATTTGCATTATACCTTCGTTAATTTCATCAATCGCATTGCCTTCGTTAATTTCATCAATTGCGTTGCATTAATTAATTTCACCATTCGCATTGCCTTTGTTAATTTCACCATTTGCATTACCTTCCTTAATTTCACCATTTGCATTACCTTTGTTAATTTCACCATTCACATTGCCTTCGTTAATTTCACCATTCGCATTGCCTTTGTTAATTTCACCATTCGCATTGCCTTTCTTAATTTCACCATTCGCATTGCCTTTGTTAATTTCACCATTTGTATTGCCTTTGTTAATTTCACCATTTGGATTGCCTTCGTTAATTTCACCATTCACATTGCCTTCGTTAATTTCACCATTCGCATTGCCTTTGTTAATTTCATCATTGCATTGCCTTTGTTAATTTTACCATTCGCATTGCCTTTGTTAATTTCACCATTCGCATTGCCTATGTTAATTTCACCATTTGCATTGCCTTTGTTAATTTCACCATTTGCATTGCCTTCGTTAATTTCACCATTCACATTGCCTTCGTTAATTTCACCATTTGCATTGCCTTTGTTGATTTCACCATTCGCATTGTCTTTGTTAATTTCACCATTCGCATTGCCTTTGTTAATTTTACCATTTGCATTGCCTTTGTTAATTTCACCATTTGCATTGCCTTTGTTAATTTCACCATTTGCATTGCCTTTGTTAATTTCAGCATTGACATTGCCTTTATTAATTTCACCACCCTCTTCAGGTATATGGACGTGAAACCACGTCCATTGAAAATGATGGACCAGCATATGGACGTGTATACACGTCCTGTGCGTTTGTACATTTAACCCTTATTTATCCACTATCTAACTCAACTTATTTTAATTTTCCCCCGTTAGGAAACATTTAATGAAATTCTATATGCTTTACTGGCTTACCTTTATATGTTCCTTCTGCAGTGATATGCCTCAAAACAGTCATAAACACACAAGGGCACATCTCCACATTCGCCACAGATCATCCCAGTTTCTTTACGGATTCCCTTCTTGCGGCACACGAAACACCTTCGAGATGGGCGGGACTTCTTTGCTGTTGATGGTATCCTTTTAGGATAATGTTTTCCTTGAAGTCTGAGGGGTGCAGGGGTTTTGGATTTTCTACCCCCAGTATGAAGAGGCCTCTCAACCTGATATTGTTCAATTAGGCTGCGAGCTATTGATAGTCGAAAGTCCAGGTAGGTCATTGTCTTGTGTGGGTTTAGAGCTCTCCAAATTACCAAACAATTGTATATGGTTATATCCAGCTGGTGCAAAAATACCTTTTTATACCATTTCACTGTTTTTCGTAACGAGGGATATGCTTGCAATACCTGATCTACTAGATCGACACCGCCCATGTGCATATTGTATTCCTGGATAACGTCAGGCTTGAAAATGCACATTTTGGTATGGGCATCTGTTTTTCCAGTGTCAATCATCAAAATCTTAGAGCTGCAATTGGATAATGCCATAACTACCCTCCTGTCCTGCCAGGCAAGGTAGGTCAAAGGTGGGAGCTGACGCACCTCCATTTCCCCTCTCCTTAGAGCCTTCGTATTCACATCTTTTGGCAAACCAATACGATTTGAACGTACTGTTCCAATTGCATTAGTCTTTCTTTTGTGTAAGGCCATGAATAATTTAGGAGAGCTGTACCAGTTATCTAAGTACACAGTCCTACCCTGATCAAGCACAGGTTCCATTAGGTGCATTACTATGGAGCCAGATAAGCCCGAATCTTTGTCTCCAGTATTGTCAGCCCCTTGACCAGTGTAAATGCACCTATTGTAAAGATATCCTGTTTTACTTTCACAAACATCAAAACTCTTTATGCCAAATCTAGCCCTTTTTGTTTTGATGTATTGCTTCCAACCTAAGCGGCCCTTCCAAAGCATTAGGCTTTCATCAACAGTGACCTTTTCACCAGGCACATAATTTTCTTTAAATTTTGAAATAATATAATCGAAAACAGGCCTAATTTTGTGGAGTTTGTCATTTACATTCTCTGTGCAGGTGAAATGAAGGAACCGCAAAATTGATGTAAACCTGTTATTTGACATGCATTTTCCAAAAAAAGGAGTAGCTACCATGTCATCTGTGGACCAATACATGTATAATGCAGGTTTACAAATAACACCCATAAGTATAATTAGACCAATTAGCCTGTATATCTCATTGAGTGTTACTTCTGTCCACCTTTGAATTCTGCTCTTAGGCCCTAATTTACCTTTAGAGAGCAGGTCTTCCTTCACCTTACACGCATATACATTTGTTTCCGAAACAATGAGAGACACTAAGTCGGTAGTAAAAAATTTTGTAAAAATGTCAATTGGTTGGCTGTCAGAAGTCAGCTGAGCCTGGGATTGAACACCAGACCCTGTGCTCGTGAAGATGTGCCTGTTTGTATTGGAATTGTTTTCAGCACTCCACAATGCTGACTCTTCACGAACACCTGAAGGAAGTTGGTCACGTTCTTCCTCACTGCTACTTGTACCTATATCCTCCACAACCCCCTCAAATTCGGAAAATTTGCCATCAATATCCAAATCGCTGTCACACAGCAAGAAGTCCTCCACATTATCGTGTGTAATTTCAGAAGCCCTTACACTTCCACCACTCGCTAACCTTTGTGCAACACTGCTTGTTGATGCCATGTTTTAGCTCTGAGATGTAACACTCAATAGCTTCTCACTTCAGCTACAAGCAGGAAAGTATACGTATGCATGTCAAGAAAGAAACAAACGGAGCCTGTAAGCTATATCCAAGTTACGAAACACGTGTAAGGAAAAATTGCAAACCTGCTTTATTCTGATGACTCATAAACCACGCATACAGTAGTGTTCTATTTCACATTGTGCTGTGATTTGCTGACGCATAGCTCACACATACAATGGGTCCACTACTGTTTCTTTCCGAGAAATTATATTAGATGCATTCGACAAAGCAAAGTTAACTTTTTACCACAGTGAAACAAATAGTGCCATTTCAACGATTTGTAAATGCAACTCAACATTGCTGATGATGTACATGTATGCTGCATATAATGAGTTTTATACCAGTTTTTGTTTCATTAAAATAACTTAAAATTTACGCAAAATACAGCTGTGTATTTAGGAAGCACTTTTAGCGCATTTAACAATTTAAATGCCCTGCGCTGGATATTGGGTATCCGTTCTCGGCCTGCAGAGCTTTTAAATGGCTGTCGCTCAAGAGGTTAATTTCACCATTTGCCTTGCCTTCGTTAATTTCACCATTCACATTGCCTTCGTTAATTTCACCATTTGCATTGCCTTTGTTAATTTCACCATTCGCATTGCCTTTGTTAATTTCACCATTCGCATTGCCTTTGTTAATTTCACCATTTGCATTGCCTTTGTTAATTTCACCATTTGCATTGCCTTTGTTAATTTCACCATTTGCATTGCCTTTGTTAATTTCAGCATTGACATTGCCTTTATTAATTTCACCATTCGCATTGCCTTCGTTAATTCACCATTCGCATTGCCTTTGTTAATTTCACCATTCGCATTGCCTTTTGTAATTTCACCATTCGCATTGCCTTTGTTAATTTCACCATTCACATTGCCTTCGTTAATTTCACCATTCACATTGCCTTTGTTAATTTCACCATTCGCATTGCCTTTGTTAATTTCACCATTCGCATTGCCTTTGTTAATTTCACCATTCACATTGCCTTCGTTAATTTCACCATTCACATTGCCTTTGTTAATTTCACCATTCACATTGCCTTCGTTAATTTCACCATTCACATTGCCTTCATTATTTTCACAATTTGCATTGCCTTTGTTAATTTCACCATTTGTCAATTCACATGCCTTTGTTAATTTCTCCATTTACCAATTCACCATTTTCATTGCCTTCATCAGTTTCCTTATTCTCATAATTAATGCTATTTACTGTTCAACCATGGTCTAATGAGGATTATCTTAACTACATTAGTAACAATACACAATTGACGTACAACTAGTATTTTGCAACACTGGCTCAGAAAGCCAGCCAGTTGTAGCATTATTTTGGACTACATCTCTTAGAAAAGAGATGAATATGTATAAAGTGTTAATTTACTACTTATTTTTCGATTAATGATCAAATTTGAAATTTTCCACAATTTTGGCGTGATTTATCATAAACTAATGTATTTGAAAAGTAATTGAATTTATGTATCCATGTTTTAATTTTCATGAATATTTGTCGGTACATAATGATATAGTTATGCAGAAAATTCTGCATGATTTAGTAGGGAATACAGATCTAGATGATTGGAAATATAAAACATCAAAGTGATGCAATTTATCACTTTGCTATGCTATCTGCAACAGATAAAGTTGAAACTCAGAACCAATGAGAGTATAGCATTTTACAGAGAATGAATCAGAAGGCATAAGAGTCATATTAGCAGGGTAATTGTGACATAGGTTGTGAGAGAGAGTGTTTCTGGTCCGTTAGGTGCACTTCAATGGTAGCTGTGGTTAAAGTAACACATAATACTCACTTCAACGGGAATAATTGTATAACTCACACATAAAGATATTATTGATAAAAGTAGTGTGTGGAAGCAAGTATATTTGTCAGAGTGAATGATTCTTCAAAAGAATATAATTATTCACATATTTAAAGTTATAGTGAGTGCAAAAAGATTGCAGAATTCTCAATAACTTAAAGTGTTTTTTTTTCTAGAAATACCTGTGTGCTAATTTACAGGTATGAACCTTCACAACTCTTAACTCCTACAAACTACATACCTATAACCAGATAAGACAGCCCTGAAAAACCTTATATGTGGACCCTGAAATCAGAACCCTCCTCACATAACTTCAAAATCAAGTATCTATGTGAAACATCCAATGTCAGTAATACAGGACATCATGTAGCAGCAATTACCAATGACAACAAAGCTGGGAAATGTTGAGTGGTGATAACCTCTTCATACTTATCGCTGCAACAAGAGGACCACACCAACATGATGCTCATCCCAGTTAAAATACATTACACAGTCTTCTCATGAGTGATTCTATTGGATTCATTATGACTGTACCCTGGGGGATGTGGAGTGGAATGGTTAGACAAACTCTTACTGCTTGGGAATAGGTCTGTTAAGAATCTGGACAGACTATACCACCTTGAACTTGTCTTTACTTTAGTTTATATGTTTTGTTTAACCTTTCATTAGCTTCTCTGTCTCAGAATTGCATATATTTGTTACTGATTTTCCTATTTCAGATTGGATATGAAGATGGTGTGGAACCATGAATCTGGCATTATCACTGCAGATTTAGATAAAGGTTGCTCAAATCTGGGAGAAAAAGTCACCCCTTGTAATGTGAACACAAGTGCAACTATCACAGGTGATAACAGAGAAATTGTGAATCACAGAACATTACACAGATGTGAAATCTGCAGCATGTGTTTTAGTGCAGCGTCATCTTTACAAAGTCACATTGCCATTCATGAAGACAAAAGGAAACACAAGTGTAACATTTGCAACAGAAGCTTTCGTGATCCATCATCTGTGAAAAGGCATAGATTAATTACTCATGAGGGCAAAAGGCCATACAAATGTAACATTTGTAATAAGGGCTTTACTTCTGCATCTCATTTGCACACTCATAATTTAATTCATGAAGGTAAATGTCCTTACAAATGCAGTGTGTGTGATAAGGGCTTTTTTACAAAATCCAATTTGAAAACACATACTTTAACTCATGAGGGAAAAAGGCCATACAAATGTAGCATTTGTGATAAGAGCTTTATTACTGCATCTCATTTGGACACTCATAATTTAACTCATGAAGGTAAATGGCCTTACAAATGTAGCATTTGTGATAAGGGCTTTTTTACAAAATCATATTTGAAAACACATACTTTAATTCATCAGGGGATACGATTTAAATGTGAGAAGTGTGATAAGAGTTTTAGTAGATCATCAAAATTGAAGACACACAGGTTAATTCATGAGGGAGTAGAGTTTAAATGTGAGAAGTGTGATAAGAGTTTTACTACATCATCAAACTTGAAAACACACAGTTCAATTCATGAGGGAATACAGTTTAAATGTGAGAAGTGTGATAAGAGCTTTAACTCATCAGCAAGTTTGAGAAACCATAGTTTAGTTCATAAAGGAATACGGTTTAAATGTGAGAAGTGTGATAAGAGCTTCAGTAGATCATCAAAATTGAAGACGCACAGTTTAATTCATGAGGGAATAGAATTTAAATGTGATAAGTGTGATAATAGCTTTAGTACATCATCAAAATTGAAGACGCACAGTTTCGTTCATGAGGGAATAGAGTTTAAATGTGAGAAGTGTGATAAGAGCTTTAATTCATCATCAAGTTTGAGAAAACATAGTTTAATTCATGATGGAATACGGTTTAAATGTGAAAAGTGTGATAAGAGCTTTAGTAGATCAACAAAATTGAAGACACACAGTTTAATTCACGAGGGAATAGAGTTTAAATGTGTGAAGTGTAATAAGAGCTTTAGTACTTCATCAAAATTGAAAACACACTGTTTAATTCATGAGGGAATACAGTTTAAATGTGAGAAGTGTAATAAGAGCTTTAGTACATCATCAAATTTGAAGACACACAGTTTAATTCATGAGGGGATACAGTTTAAATGTGAGAAGTGTGATAAAGGCTTTAGTACATCATCAAATTTGAAAATACACAGTTTAATTCATGAGGGAATACAATTTAAATGTGAAAAGTGTGATAAGAGTTTTGCTACATCATCAAGTTTGAAAACACACCGTTTGATTCATGAGGGAATAGAGTTTAAATGTGAGAAGTGTGATAAGAGTTTTGCTACATCATCAAGTTTGAAAACACACAGTTTAATTCATGATGGAATACAGTTTAAATGTGAGAAATGTGATAAGAGCTTTTCTTCACCTTCAAGTTTGAAAAGACACAGTGTTATTCATGAGGAGAAACAACAATAAGCATGAATGACTTGTAACTAGAGCTTTGCTCAAGCTGCATATTTAGAAGCTTATAATTAAAAATGATCATCAAATATGGCAAGTGTGATCAGAGGTAACTGCAACAGGGTAAAATGCAACATCAATGCAACATGCATGTTATAAGGTAGAATTGATATAAACTACCCACCATCAGATCTTTCAAGATACTGGTTTCATCACAATCACTATGTATTTACAATGTCTTATTAAACCTAACTATTAATAACTAAAATTATACCTACTATTATTAATTTATGCCTTATTCATACTGATAATATGATACCGGCCAGTAACCACTGCCTCAAAGATGCTCAATGCCAAGCTAATTCATATCACAGCTTATAAATATGCTGCCAAATGACAATAGAGTGGTCAGAACAAAGACGACTAGGAGTGTGGCAGAACAAAGTGTTTCCAGAGTGTTTGACCCCCCAGGGGCCTACTTCGGTAAGTACGGATTTAGGCGCTCCCAGGGTCCCAAGCCGCTCACCCTCATTTCACCCCTTCATATTCATTAATTGTTGCCAGGTATAGCTGGTTTGAGTGCTACTCTTCATCACCCTCTTCCTCTTCTAGGTTTATTATGATGATTATTATTGTTACTACTACTATTATTATTATTATTGTTATTATTATTATTATTATTATTATTATTATTATTATTATTATTATTATTATTATTATTATTATTAGTGTATAAGGCCTTAAGTTTATAACTCCTGTCTCACCAGCAGGGATCTTTCCTGTCTCCGTGGTCCTGTCCCACAGTTTCTGCTCGGCCCCCAACTAGTGTGCTCTTCGGAGGTCTCTGGGGCGAAGGTTGGGCGGACCCTTCACACTGCCCCAAGTGGGGGTGTGGAACCCGTCCACACCGTCATGTACACCCACGTAGTTCTCTGATGGCCCGGCCTGTGTTATTTCCCCGACGGCCGCGTGCCCTCCGGTTAGTATCACCGGCCGGACGTGTTACCGCAGACGTTGACTCTGTTGAGACAGTGTGGCCTAGAGTGGGGAGCCCCAGGCGGTTGTTCCTGTGGTAGCGCTATAAAGCGGGGGTGTGCGTGGTCAACAGTTAACTGATGTGGACAAGCAGTGGATGTCGCAGGGTAGTCCCTCTGACGTACACTTTGAGATCAGTCATTGAGGGGTCTCCATGGTGGCATAGACCATGGAGATTTTGGCGTCTCGTATCTTTTACTCCCGGATAGCTGGCTGACGCTGGGGATGGAAGTTCAATCGAAAATGCATCCGCGCAAAACCCTTTTCATTGACAGTTTTCTGGTTATGACCTTAGCTTGCAACGGTAAAACGATGAAGGATCTTGGTCCGTTCTATATCAAACGTGAAGTCGACAGGATCTTTGGCCCAGTGAAGTAGACGACATGACTGCGTGATGGTAGGCTTTTAATTGAAACGACCACTGCCGACCAATCTCAGAAGCTACAGAAAGCGAGTTTGTTGGGCTCCTACCCCATCGAGGTAGTACCACACAAATCGCTTAACTCATGTAGAGGGGTTGTCACCACCTCTAGTCTGGACGGTCTATCCAATGAGGAAATAGCCAAATGCCTCTCGGGTCAAATAATGTGTCAAGCGCACCGATTAATACGAAAACAGAATGGCGAAGAGCGTGAGTTACGTAGTGTTTCTCACATTTAAGGGCATTCATTTGTCCGGATATATCTGTGGCTACGAGCGTGCTGCCGTTCGCCAGTATGGCCCAAACCCCATGCGCTGTTTTCACTGCCAGAGGTTTGGGCATACTAAGACCTCGTGCACTAACCCTGCTATTTGCGAACATTGTGGTTTGTCCACCCACGAAAACACAGCTTGCGTTCGGGACCCTTGTGTGAACTGTGGAGAGTGCCATCCATCTAGCTCGCGACAGTGTCCGAAGTTCATCGATGAGAAATGTATACAGGAGCTACATGTAAAGAACATCTCACCTTTCCTGAGGCGCTTTTAACAACTTAACCCGCTAACACCACGGGTTATTCGTCCGCGGTCCGCCGTCCTCCTGTAGACTGTACGTTTACAGCATGTCCCTGTTGCCGATGCTTCGACCTAAACCGACTTGCCCGCGAGTACTTCTCCATTGTACCGATCCATACCTGCACCGGCCACTACATCATCAGCTGTGCAGACGCCACCTCCCAAGCAGTCCTCAGACGCTAGCCATCCTGTCGACCGTCCTTGCTTTAGGGATACTGTTCGGGCGAGTAGCCGCACGTCCTCTCTGAAGTCCCGCTCCGTGAGCCGTAGGGGATCTTCGGACTCCCGTAAATCGGAGGAGTCGCATGAGGACGGCGAAAAGCGCATCATGGGTCCAAAGAGCACCAAAGTGAAGATGAAAAAAAAAATCTGATATGTTGCATTCACATGGCTTTCTCTACTCTTGTACTAGCCATTCATACACACTCTTATTCCTATATCTTCTTCGTGTTAAGATAAACATTTGTACAAATTATGTTATTGCTTATTTCCTTGTAGGTGCAAGAGGAATATTAGAACACAGTAGGCTTTGAGTGACAGTCAAATCTTTGAAAGCTTTGAGATTCTGTTCTCTTTGCACACTTAACATATAAAAAAAGTGAACACTGATGTACCACTTCATGAAAGTTTTAAGTTTTCTGAAACTCACACACATAACAAGGAATATCTCCGAAATGGTTCACCCTACAAGAAAATTTATTTGGACATAAATTGTGTATTTTAGCAAGATCTACATTTTTGTATAGTATGATTTGGTCTAACGGTTTACCAGTTATGCAAAAGTCGTCCAGAGTAAATGCGACTACAAGGACTATAGCCAGAAAATTCAAAATATACATTTCATTTCTCATAAAAATATCTCAAACATATGACATTTTAATCAATGTTGTTAGAGCCATTTTCAAGAAAATAGAAATTTTCAAAAAGTGCTGGGAATATCCCAATCGGTATTTGGCACAGCAATCACCTTCACACTGCCTGCTGTCTCATCTGTAATACCACTATACGCCATTACAACACAATTACTCATGCTTCCTCTAAGTTACAACAAGGAAAAACTCCTGCAATCCTTACCAATAAGATCACTGTCTGACAGATTGCATCCCAGTGCTTGTGCTACCCATCAGAGTTTAGGAAATCATCTGCTGGTGATGGTTTTGGAGGTGGGGGCTTTCCTCCTCCTTCCCATCAGCGCCTTCTTTCTTTCGGCATCTGCCTGCCAAGCTTCCTTTTTCAAAGGTTCATACTTCTCTCTAAGCTGTAGGGATGATGGCTGGGTGGCTGTTTGAGCATTGAATTGCATGGTAATAAGCTCCCAAGCTGTCTCCTAAAATGGTATAATTACCGAATGAATATTATACTTTGTAAGGTTTTTAAAGGTTTGAAAAAAAGTGCAATAAATGTAACACACACTCGTCTTTTCCTTCCAGGTGGCCGCTCCTATGGCCACAGTTTTATGCTGTTAATTAAGCTCTAACAGTACCATATTCTCCTCTTCCATATAGTTTGCAGAGTGTTTCCTGTTATTGGTAGCTTCCACCATAAATGCAACCTAACAGCTATCATATTAAGTAATATGTAATGCCAACTACCTAACCTAACACTAAGAAGAAATCTAACCTATATAAAGACAATATTTTCAGTAAATTAACGAATAATCATACAATACTATGTTAACATATATCACGAATAAGTATTAATGAAAATATAATGAGATTACTTAAGAAAATGTATATGAACTGCTCACTAACACCTATTTGCAATTAAAAATTCCCTGATAATTGGTTCTAAATATGCAGCTCATCAATGAGATTGCATTGCAAATGCAGCGAAAGCACAGTGAAAAATGTTGCAACTGCCCACATGGCTATCAAAATCCTCAAGGTAATAAACCTACAGTCAAATTAATTTTGTAAAATGAGGCACCTAGCCTAACCATCAATTAGCAATGACTGGAAGGTAACAAACCATGACTAATAACCGGAGATCGTAATACAGGCCCTTAGTCTGCTAAGAATCTGGATAGACTATACATGCTTGATTTTGTCTTCACCTCTGTTCATAGATTTTGTTTAACCATCATTAGCTTCTGCGTCTTAGTGCTGAATGTTTTTACTGATTTTCCTATTTCAGATTGGATATGGAGATGGTGTGGAACCATGAATCTGGCATTGTCATTGCAGATTTAGATAAAAGCTGCTTAAATCTGGGAGAAAATAGCAATCCTAGTAATGTGAACACAAGTGCGACTATCACAGCTGATAATGGACACATTGTGAATTACACAACATTACACAGATGTGAAATCTGCAGTATGTGCTTTAGTGCAGCACCTTCTTTACAAAGTCACATTGCCATTCATGAAGGCAAAAGGGAACACCAGTGTAACATTTGCAACAAAAGCTTTTGTGATCCATCATCTGTGAAAAGGCATAGGTTAACTCATGAGGTCAAAAAGCCATACAAGTGTAACATTTGTAATAAGAGCTTTACTTCTGCATCTCATTTGGGCACTCATTATTTAATTCATGAAGGTAAATGGCCCTACAAATGCAGCGTATGTGACAAGGGCTTTTTTACAAAATCATATTTGAAAACGCATGCATTAATTCATGAGGGAATACGATTTAAATGTGAAAAGTGTGATAAGAGCTTTAATTCATCATCAAGTTTGAGAAAACATCGTTTAATTCATGATGGAATACGGTTTAAATGTGACAAATGTGATAAGAGCTTTATTACATCAACAAAATTGAAAATGCATAATTTAATTCATGAGGGAATACGGTTTAAATGTGAGAAATGTGATAAAAGCTTTACTACTTCATCAAATTTGAGAACACATAGCCTCATTCATGAGGGAATACAGTTTAAATGTGAGAAGTGTGAGAAGAGCTTTAATACCTCATCAGCATTGAAAAAGCATGCTTTAATTCATGAGGGAATACAATTTAAATGTCAGAAGTGTGATAAGAACTTTAGTACATCATCAAAGTTAAAAACACACAGTTTAATTCATGATGGAATACTGTTTAAATGTGAGAAGTGTGATAAGAGTTTTAGTACATCATCAAACTTGAAAACACACAGTTTAATTCATGAAGGAATACAGTTTAAATGTGAGAAGTGTGATAAGAGCTTTAGTACTTCATCAAAGTTGAAAACACATAGTTTAATTCGTGAGGGAATAGAGTTTAAATGTGAGAAGTGCGATAAGAGCTTCAGTACATCATCAAATTTGAAAACACACAGTTTAATTCACGAGGGAATAGAGTTTAAATGTGAAAAGTGTGATAAGAGATTTAGTTCATCATCAAATTTGAAAGCTCATAGTTTAATTCATGATGGAATACAGTTTAAATGTGAGAAGTGTGATAAGAGCTTTAGTACGTCATCAAATTTGAAAATGCACAGTTTAATTCATAAGGGAATAGAGTTTAAATGTGAGAAGTGTGATAAAAGGTTCAGTACATCATCAAATTTGAAAACACACAGTTTAATTCATGAAGGAATAGAGTTTAAATGTGAGAAGTGTGATAAAAGCTTTAGTACATCAGCAAATTTGAAAACACACAGTTTAATTCATGAGGGAATACAGTTTAAATGTGAGAAGTGTGATAGGAGCTTCACTAGACCATCACATTTGAAAGAGCATAGCTTAATTCATGAAGGAATACGGTTTAAATGTAAGAAGTGTGATAAGAGCTTTACTAGATCGTCACATTTGAAAGAGCATACCTTAATTCACAAGGGAATACGGTTTAAATGTGATAAGTGTGATAAGAGCTTTACTAATTCATCAAATTTGAAAACACATAGTTCTTTTCATGATGGAATTGGGTTTAAATGTGAGAAGTGTGATAAGAGTTTTGCTACATCACAAAGGTTAAAAACACACAGTTTAATTCATGATGGAATAGAGTTTAAATGTGAGAAATGTGATAAGAGTTTCACTGCACCTTCAAGTTTGAAAAGACACAGTGTAATTCATGAGGAGAAATAATAATAAGCATGAATGGCTTGTAACTAGAGTCCTGCTCAAGCTCCACATTTGGAAGCTCATAATTAAAAATGATCATTAAATATGACAGAGGTTTTCTGCAGCATAAAACCAGCTGGGCAAAAGGCAACATCAAGGTAACAATTGTTATAAAACAAAATTCAGATATAATTGCCCACCATCAGATCTTAGAAGGTACTGGTTTCATTACAATCATTGTGTTTACAATGTCTTATTAAACCGAACTATTAATAACTAGAATTATACGTACTACGAGAATTTATGTCTTATTCATAGTGATAATGATATGATACTGGCCAGTGGCCACTGCCTCAAAGATGCTCAAGGTCAAGCTAGTTCATACCACAGCTTATAAATATGCTGCGTAATGACAATGGAGTGGGCAGAAAAAAGACGACTGTGAATGTGGCAGAACAAAGTGTTTTTAGTGTGTTCGAGAAACCTTTGGCTGCAGGATTATTTATGGCAAGTTTGAGAAAAGGTGTAGTTTTTAGCTAATTCATTAGTAGTTTTCCTGTACTATAAAAGCAACTGGTGTGCTGGTATTTTGTCCCATAGCAGTTCTTTTACGTGCCAGTAAATCTATTGACATGAAGCTGTCGTTTTTAAGCACACTTAAAAACCATCAGTCTGGACCAGATTTGAACCTACAATCTTGGGAATAGTAGGCCAGCGTGTAGCCCACAGAGGCACCCAGACCAAGAGTTCTTCAGAGTTGAGTTTTGTGTTAAACTTTAGCAGTTAGTTTTTAAGTGTGTGTTGTGTATAGTCAGTAGTGAGAGAATTTGTGTATCACCAGAGGCAGATTTGGAGTTGTTTGTTATAGGAAGCAGTTTTTAGTGTATGTACCATATTGATGAAGCCAGCTGTTTGTTGGGCAGAGAGAATAGAACTGAAAGATAGAGAAGGTTAATGTCAAGGTTGTGATCACACAGAACAAGTGAGATTGTGTTTTATGGTTCAGCTTAGAGAAATAAAGTGACATTTAGTGAGTAAAGTAACTAGACTTGTCAATTTGTCATAATACGAGAGGATAAATTGTTGAATTGTATAAATCATTACATGCATAATTTAATTCACACATGGAAAAGTCATTGTAAATGTGATAAGTGTAATGTTTTTTGTAGCATCACACCAAGAGCTGTTATTCTCCTTGTCATAAGAAACTCTTGTAGAAGTAATACTAAGAAACAGCTCCACAGATGTGATGAGGCGGAGCCATGTGCGAATCTCACAGGAGTCTTTGCTTCTCTTCCTGGCACTCCAGCTATGGTCCTACCTTGTCCTCTGGAAGTATCCTGGGTTTGATGCCTGTCCTCAGCTGGTGCAACTATAAGGTTTTTGGTGGAACATGGACTCTCCTTTGGTAAAAGGATCAATGACCTCAGGTGGTGGGAAAAGGGGGAAAGCAACTGGTTTGGTTTAGTTTTAAGAGCAATGTTCCTTTGTTTCACTTCAGTAAATTCACTACTAATTGAACATTAGCATGACTATTAAAATACATCATTCCTTCAGTAATGGCACTGATGTGCACTTTTGTAACTCAGCAAGATTTCTTTTCATTATCTATCATTAAGCTGATTTCATCTTGAACACGGCTGCCCTAATATGTGATACTCTTGTAAACTGAACTCCTTCAAGTTGTTGATACTAAAATAAACAAGAAGATTTGTAAATTGTGTAATATAGTTTGTTTAGGTACCATGGAACGTGCTAACTTCAGTCGTTTTTAAACGCTCTTGCCTATTTTGGTATGAAGATGTCTAAAATTACTAATTTAAGTTTTAGAAGATTCCCTGATGTCTGTTGTAGCTTTAGCATACCAAAAATAATTGCTATGTCTATTATTGTTTACTATATGAAGTATTGAAGTGTGGCTGAAGTATCCTAGGATTTAGGCTACCTTTGGCCACGGAAAAAAAAATAAAGTTACACTTGCCTGTGATTACTGCAGCCGCTAGAAATGAATTGTTTAATGCTGTACTTATTTTGGAACGACAGTTGTGCCAATTTAAAAAAATTGTGTGCTAATTACTGTATTTTCTTTTCTTTAAAGCTTTATGATACAAGAAAGTAATTTTATGCCACCTTTTTCACCTTCACTGCCTTTTTGACGCCTTCCTTCCACAAAAATCGTGCAGTCCATCGTTGCCCATGGCTTTCTCTAGTTAACAACAAACAAGCGCTGTTCTTTTCCTTACCTCTCTTCAGAACTCCCATCTAGTGTTCGCTTGGCGAGTACTCAAATTTTCGTTTTGTGCACTATATTTATCATTGTTGGACATAGTTAAATATTCATTAAACGTGTTAGTACAATTATTGCAAATGCCACCACAGACGCACAGATACAAGCAAACACTACGCAAATAACTTGTTTTATCTTCCTTTCATAGAAGTTTGAAAACAGTGTTGTAATTAATTTAATTTAAAAGGTGAGTCAATAACACTGAACAACACTTCCACCATAGTTTTCTGGGACGAAAATGCGTCGCAGAAAACTATGTTGTAAGTGTTGTTCAGTGTTATTGACTCACCTTTTAAATTAAACTTGTTTTATGTTCAAATGTTACATTTCGGCAACAAGGGTTTACGTTTGCGTCTTAGCTCTAAACGGTCCTTTTCGTTGCTATGGCATATCCATCACTTCCCCTGAACAATCAAGTACACCGTACTAACCTGGCAGACATCTTGCAGACATGAACGTCGGCAGACTTTTTTCCAGGAGGGGGGGGGGGTCAAATGTTAGAATTTTGCAATCAGATAATATTAATTCATTATTTTGGTGTCAAAAGTTATAGTATTTGTTGCGGATAACCGTATAAATTTGCCCTAAATAGAAATTGTTCTTTACATAAAAATTAAAATAATAGTTTAATATTCAGCACATTAAGTTCATTAATTTCCAAGGGGGGGGGGGGCCGCGGCCCTCCCTTGCCCCCCCCCCCTTCGCGACGCCCATGCTTGCAGAGATTCCAGATGGGAGTAGATGAGTTTAACCCACGTGAGGATAGATCGCACTACAGCCACCTTTGCGTGGTGATCTGGCGCCTGTCTGTGCGACGTGCAGAGTACCATTCTCCGTCACACATATCCTTATTGATTGTCCGCGATACGCTCGTGAGCGCCAGTCTCTTGGTCTGGGTCTTACGCTGTACTTAATTTTGGGCTACGACCCAGCAGCTGTAAATACAGTGCTGTGGTTTGCTGCCAATTGCCTTTGGTAAGCAAGTTTAAGGGGCATTTTATTTCGGTTTTTTTGTTGCCATTTTATGTGCTTTACTTTTTTAAATGTTTCAACAACTTACGTTTATACTAAATTACGTTTTATCTGTTTTACATTTTTGTTATCTTTCACTTTAGCTTTTTAAGGGTTAGGTTTTAACAGTTGCGTTTCCTTGTTTTTATCTTTGGACATGGGGCCTTAATCACTAGTTTCCTGAAGGTGCATCGGCTGATGGTTACGAAATCTAGACGAAGCAGCCAAACATACATTATCTTCCACATTAGTGCCCTGCTGGAGTAGCCCCTAGACATGTCCGCTAGAGTCAAATTCATTAAGGTAATGCCACATAAAAGACAAATAAAACAAAAACAAGACGCGTTTGCAAAACTTCGAAAAGACGCTCAAACGACATAGCAGAAAAAGGAAGGTGTTACAAGAAAGGATAAATAAGTTTCGTTCAGTGCTGCTGGCTGGCCTCTCGGTCTGGGCGAACACACTCACGGCACAACTGGCACTCCTAAACACGATGCGGTACTAAAAATTGTGGCTTTAGTGATCAGTTTATTGAAATGCGAAAACAACATGGAATTATACACGACAGAACGTTACAAGTTTGGACGATGTCTTTTAAAGCACAAATTGATCCGAGCAGCACCTTAACATTCAAATCTTCCAAAACGTGGCTGCAGCGGTTCAAGCGAAAACATATGATGGTTTCTCGCATGGTCACACATAAAGATTTGTTGCTGATGCTGCCGATATGGAAAAGAAAGCTGGTGCGTTTGTTATTGAAGTAAGGCGTTTCATTAAAGTGAATAATTTTACACCAAGGCAGATAATTAATGTAAATCAGTGAAGATTTGCTAAAGAGTTACATTCTGGGAGAACTCTTGCCTTCCGGGGAGCAAAGACGATTTATGGTAACGGGTTCAGTTACAGCAACCACCCATTCATAATGTTAATGCCTATTATTGTAACGGATGGCAACCCTTCTTCCACACACATTCTTGCCTCGGAACTCGGTGGGAAATTCACAGCAAGCATGGCACTTGAATTGTCCAATGTGAAAGCATGTGCTAGCAAATCACCAAACATGACAATAATGAATTTGAAGGTGTTCCTGGAGCTGGTGTTATGGCTAGATTTACACGGAAGAGATCGAGTTCTGAGGGGTCACCGCTGGGTCCTCTGATGATGCTCAAGTCAAGTTTGAGCGAAACGTCAGGAGCAATACGGCCTACACGCCCTGAAGATACTTTATCCCAAACATCGTTAGTCATTTGTTAATGCTGATGGTCGTTTCGGAATGCATACTTTTAATTACTTTTAAAATGTGATTTGGATATCCACTCGTTTCCATAATGGTCCAAGTTTTATCTGTATAAATAGTGTGTCTTCCCCCTGACACATGCTTTCGTATGGCTTTCAGATAGCCTCATTTAGAACGAATGTCGTGCATTTCGTTCTTTTTCCATTTACAACCCAATTCTCTCACTATCCTGCTTGAGGATTCCGCCCTGAAAGTTGACGCTTTGTCTTAAAATAATACGTAATTTAGCTATTGTAATAGCACTTTTTTCCTGAACAGAAACATTTTGAATCGTTCTTTTAACGACATATTTATCCAAAGTATCTAGATCTGTTCTCGTCTCGGAACGTTGTGCCTTTATCTGGAGTTCCAAAAGATATGTTCTGAGTTTTATTTTGTTTGCGTTCTTGAACAAGTTTTTCTGACACTCCTGTGTCATGTAAATACGTGCTTTGAACTTTTTTAATCTTCTTGAAAAAAAAGTATTCGAATGTAAGCAGTTTTTTGGCCATACACGCATTTGAAACAATTTCTCCACTCGGGCTATGTAATATTTTACACCCTAATTTAGAAAGTACTGGTGGCTTAATTGATTTATGCAATGATCAACGTCTCAAATTTACTACGCTCACGTCTTCTTGCAAAGCTCTGATTATGTCCTCAACTACACGCTGCACAAAAATGACTGGGAAGTAGCAAGGACTCGACCTCAGATGCAGACGACATTACTACCTCCCCCCTATCCAACCACCTGTTGGGCTGAATTCATTGAACAGAACTAGTGAGTGAGTGATTTGGGTTTAAGGGCCCGTCGACAACTAGGTCATTAGGGCCTTGAACAGAACTATATGAGCTCATAGATACCTACCTATGAATTGATGAAAGCGACATCAGGACTTACAGTAAAGACCAGGACCAAGAACAATGGGTTCAGATGTAATGAAGTACACTTTTTCAGAGTTTACTCAGACATTTCTTCAATTGCAAGATGAAATTTTGAACCCTGTCTTCCTGACGTTAGAAAATAGGAAAATACCATATTTCCTCTCCTACAACGGTGTGAACCCACTGGACCCCACCTCTTAATATCTATGCAAACGTCAATTGATCCATTAGGGATCCACATATTGAGTCTCTACTGACAGGCAGTGTTGCCAAAGAGTGGTTTTCCCACTAAATCCGGTGTTTATGAGCGGGCGAATTTTACATCTAGTGGCTAGCAGGTATTACGGTGGATTCTAAAAATAATTAGGTGGTTTTACGGAAAAGCTATTTAGAATTACCTGATTCATTCAACAAATAGCAAATAACTCGAGTAGCTGTTAAATTTCTAACGCCTAAAAGTTTGATTTACAACAGACGGTCTTTCGGCTTCTTTCCCTATTGATTTTCTTACTTATGGCATGGAATGAGTGTTAATCAGTGACTAAACGTCTTTGAGTGCTTGGTTTGTTAGATAAGCATATTTCAGATAGTTGACGCTCCAAAGCTCATATTTCGAACAAACATGTGATATCACCGTTGCGTTGCGTGCTCGGATTCGTAAGCTGAAGGCAGGCAATTATGATCCTAATGTGCATATATCTATATATAGTGGTGAGACGTGAACAACTCTTGCGCATAGAGGAAGTGCTTTCTTTCCCTCCCTCTCCGCAATGGCTTAGGGGGGGGGGGGGGGGACGGCGGGTGAGCTTTCCGTGAATGAGTAAACATTACCATAATAGCATGGAGCTGAAAGAATTGCAGTTCACGTGAAAGTAATTGTTGGCACATAGCCAAATCACTTTATTCGTTATAATTATAATTTTTATTCATATGCCACTGGCAATATGCACTAAAGCTATGCTAGCGAACTTCCACTCCTTCGTGGGCGGAAACGTTATGACTCCTGCCGCAGGAGTTTGCGCATATATGATTGCGCAACTTCCGCCACTATCAGTGTAATAGATGAAGAGTTGTCACTGCGCAAGTGGGGGAATTGCTCTTGTCTTGCCTCACGACCTATAACATGTATGTATGTATAATATACAATAGGTTTGTTCCAACACGATGGAGAGTCAGTTATGAATTAACTGTGCAGGCGCAATACCTAAGTAGGATTGCAACGACGAAATCGGTTCCTGCACAAAAGTAGGAACTGCAAATTCTGGACAAGCGAAAATTGTATAGCCAGCAACGCGTACTCAGGTTATACAGAATCTTCTTCTTTCCCTGATTACTCTCCCCTTATATAGGACTTACACCCCCTAGGACTTACAAGCCAGTGACTAGGGCCAGACGCCTGTCGGGGAGCAGAGGGACCTCTGGACCAGACAGAGTGAGTGTGTCAGGTTTAAGGGCCCGTCGACAACTTGAGACAAAGTGAAAACCCGGAAGCAGGTGGTCAGCCATGCAGCAGGTATGATAGTGAGGAAGAGGATGATATGAAATGCAGGCGAAATAGATGATTGGAAGGGTGATAATGGAGCAATTGATGGAACGAATAGCGGGAGGATCGGAGAACCCGGACGCCGCTTCGTTAACAACGCATACCACATGCGGGTCCCGTCTAGGTGGTAGGCGAGTGGTCTAACCAGTCAGCCACGGTGCCGCCATTATACTTCCAGACTCAGGGAAGGATGAGGAATAATCTTGGCTGGAGAGATATTCCTATCCCCCTGCCGGAAATCGAACCCGGGATCCCTTGCGCCGGCCTCGGTAACGTGATGGTTAACGTGTCTGCCTCACGTTCAAGAGGTCGCGAGTTCGAATCTCGCTTAGAGTTGGTTATCTGGGTAAGGTTTTTTCCCCGAGGTTTTCCCTTATCCTGAGAAGACGAATGTGGGGTAACTTATAGCTCCATGGACCTTGGGCTCATCTGAGCGTCATTCGCACATTTCATTCATTCACCGTCCGATATGACATCAGGTTCTTTTTTTTTTTTTTTTTTTTTAATTTACTCAAGAGTTCAAGTAATGTTCCAACCGTACAAAATTCCGAAAACAAGTTCTGAGAGCATGCTCGATTGCGCATTTGCATAAGAAAATGTTCGTATTAGTTCGGAATGCGTTGGGACGCTTGTTGGAACGAACCTATAATATAAATGAAACTGTCCTAAAAGAAATCTAGTGGTTTCTGGACTTAAGTGTTTCTGGTGTTTTGAATAAGCTAATTAGTGGGAAATTCCAATTCAATAATGGCAACACTGTTTTGTTCTGTTCCATGAACGCTATAATGTATAATCTGTCTAGAATGCGTGTATTAGCTGCTGCAGGTGCATTAATGCCCTTACAAGTCAGCCTCAATCGATTTCTTCGACTTATAGTGGGCTATGCCCACTCGACACCAATAATGGTAATGCACAGAGAACTAGGCCTCACCCCTTTGAAACATCTTGCCCCAGTGGTGGCTTTACGTTATCTTCTCGCCCGCTGGGGCAGTATAACTTTTCCACTATTCCCTAAGTTACAATTGTTACTGGAACGCTGTCCAGAAGGGCGGCTTCAAACGGAAGTCATGACCTTACCACTCATGCTAGCCTACCGATTTCTGACAAATCACGCCCGGTTTTTACAACGTGCAGAAACTTACCCATGCTATTTTTTTGACTTTGTCACAGGCTTACATACCATTACGTATGTTACGGCCTGTGTGCGCATTTTAGATTATCCTGTAGACTTCCGAGCACGACTATTATTCCAGGCTCCTATTCCTGTGGCAGGAGATGGCCGCCTAACTTTTTTTACCGATGGATCACGTCAGGGGGACCCTCCGAGGGTAGGATCAGCTTTTTTCTCACCAGAGTTGGAAATACGACGTACCTTTCGGCTACCGGATTTTTGCTCTAATTATTTTGCAGAGCTTTTCGCCATCTACAAGGTACTAGACTTTCTTAAAGATACGGAATTCATAACAGCAAATATTTACACTGATTCCTTGAGTGTGTTGCAGACACTACATAGCCCTTCGTTATCACCCAGTACTTGTTGGTATGTACAGGCACTCAAATCACTCCATCTTACGCTAGGGATCTCAAGGGTGCTCTTTGCTTGGATACCTAGTCATTCTGGTATCTATGGTAACGAGATCGCCGATAAATTAGCCAAATCTGCTTGCTTTTCCGATGAAATTTTTCCAATCACTGTACCCCCACGGGAATTATTTAGATCTGGCAGACATTCTCTTCTTTCTCAATGGATTCAGGAGTGGGAAGCCTTTACTAATACAGAACATGTTTTTTGTCCCTGTCTTCCACTCTTGCAGCCCCTCAATCGTCCATGGTTTGCTTCTTTACGTTATCCGCGTCACTTCATCTCACTGTTCTCGCGGATGCGTGTGGGTCACTGTTACACTCCGGCGTATTCGTTCCGCTATGGTTCTGGGAACACACCTTATTGCAACTGTGGTCAAGAGGCCACCTTAGACCATCTTTTATTAGGATGTCCGAACCTTGCACACAAGGTAGAACGATTTTATTCAGACCTATACTCCCAAATTATAGTTTTTCCGGTATCAATCAATTATTTATTGACTATAAAAAATGAGCGCGTTTTACAGGCGATTTTTCGTCATATACAACGTTGTGGTTTTCGATTTTGATATTTTCTTACTCTTTATTTTACTCCGATCTTCTCCTCTGAATTTTTATATCATATACTAAATCACGTTTTGCTTACTTTTAGCATCTAGTAGTAAACCTGCATTTATGAATGTGCCCGCAATATCATTCGGTTAATGATATTTTCAATTTCGTACTGTTGGTACGACAAATTACTACCTCTATAGTTAGTGTGGCCGTATAGCTTCCGATAGAGCTCTTGGCCAAGGAAAGAAAAAAAAAAAAAAAAAAAAAAATGCGTGTATTGCGGACGATTGTTTAATCAACGTGGATTTGCACGTAGTTGTTAACAGGTAACTAAATATTGGAAATGAGTCCTGAATTTCTTGCAACTATCTGTGTTTCCTGTGAATTGCACCCAAACCCACCTTTGCAAAAAAATCTAAAAGTCTATGATTTGACAGCTATGGTTACATGTTACTAAAATCCACATTAAGTATTCCAAACTATATTACATTTTGTAAACCAACCTGGTTATGTTATAAGTATTGGGGGTAAAGTACTGAGAAATTGTTTAGGGACGAGAGTTACAATGTTGCGGGTTGAAATTTTTCGTATTTTAAAGTCACGTATGTTGCTTTTGTGCTCAGTCGCAAGCATTTAAGTTTTAGGAATGATGCTAGAAAACACTCGCTTTGCTCGCGTCGCATAATTCTGCAATTTGGGATGCAAATTATAGAACCATAGTTTTATTAAAATGTCTTATAAAACACGAAACGTAACCTTAGATCTTAATTGTTTTATGAATGTAGTACTAAAAACGGCGGACTGCAATATGTAACACCCACGGCCAACGAGAAATACTATTTCTAGTAGGTCGTAGTAACAGTACAAAGTTTCCGTAGTTTCTTTGAACTGTTTATATGTATAGTGCTATTGCTATACTAACGTAACCTGGTAAACTCCGTGCAAGAACTGCATAAGTGACGAGTTTTTCCTACTGTAATTTAAGTTTACTACTAACTACACCTTTCACATCATTGATTTATTAAAAGAACGGTGTAAATACGGTAACATACACGTGAATAACACCTCAGTCCCCTATGTTCGGACTTTTAAGGATACAAAATATTAAGTGGTTGGGGGTGAGAGTTTACAGGTGAAAGGTTACGTGACTTCAAGTGACTGTCTCAATCGTTCTCTTTCGTTTTATAGCAGTAGGAGCAGAAGTGTAGCCTCAAGGTGTCTTAAAGCACCAACAAATGCCTGATTTGTTAAATGTTATGTACTTACATATGTTAACGGTTATTGTTAGATACTGGGGATTATCATAAACTAATATTATAAAACATGTCATGAATAAAGTGTAAACATAAATCCAATGAACTATTTTATTTATATAATACTTGTCTTATTTGGCCTTCCATGAATGTATAGCTGCCAACGTATGACTAACAGACAGTGCCATTTAACTTACCTGAGAGATTGAGGGTCGTAAACTCCAAAGCATAGCCGTGTGATTAAGGGTCCTGAGCATCTAGTATAGCCAAGGTTTTTTTGTTTTGTTTTTGTTATTATAAGAATAGGAGCAAAGGAAGTGACCGAAAACGACAAAATGTAACTGTAGAATCATTGCAGCTAAGTCCCAGTTATAACAAGTGTGAAATGTGGGTATTATGTATTGCAAATCCTGGTGTAAACAAGGTGAACATGTATAATATTTCACTTATTTACAGGAAGCAAACAAGAAAAACAACATCAATCCCACAAATCTAATAATAATCTAAAAATGTTTTTTCATATTGCTGAATGCGTAATACATTCATATGTTAATTAGGACTATAAGCTACGCAGTAACATTACCACAATCTCATAGCATTTTAAAGGTATACTTACTGTGTATAGATTATGTACAAGAACTATGTTACCTTGTCATATAACTATACTGCTTACGTTTAACTTAGCATATACAATTGATCGAGATAAAAGTATGCACAAAAGAACAACAAAACCTTAAAAAATTAAAAACAAAAGAAGACATTTGATACATATGCAACTAAATATTGTATAACAGAAACGACATGCTGTTAAAGTGTAATGATGGGAGGAAAGAGTGTTTCTGTATATAAGCCTAGAAATATTGGTTTGCATATGCCTAATAGATCAATCCATGTGTACATATTTTATGTATTGGAGCTATTGTGCTACGGAGTTATGGTTTTATGTATGCAAATTAATAGTTTTAATACAGTATATGCAATTAGTAACTTGAAAGGACCATATTAAAGCAAAACTAGATCCAGATGGACTTCCTTTTACTTATGCATAATTTGGACATTTGAAGTCATTTTTGCCAATCGAATTTGCCTGGTGTGTATATAGTTTATTCCAGACATATTCAACCAGGGCTTTGCGGAGACTCCTTTGGGGGTACAGAAAATTTAAAACACACATGCAATCAGTGTATTATGCTTCCAGAGTAATTATTATTCGCAAATAAAAAATATTTCAGCCAGCAAGTTTTGAATGGCCTTCTGTCCAAGAAACCATTGTGCTTACTCTACTGGTCTGCCCAACAATGATATCTTACAGCTGCGCTCGCAAATAATTTGTATTCTTTGTTTTAAACAAGTAACAATGTCTGCGAATGCATGTTACCAACTGTTTTATTATCTTTCAGTACTCGGTATATTTGCTGACTGTTATGTACAGATTCGCTTTCTTTGCCCGAAGTCTTACATCTCATTGTTTATAGTTTATGAAGTGATTTTCAGATTATCACTGTTGAATATATTTTATTGTTGTGTAGTGAACTACAAAAGAGGAAAACGTAAAAACAATGAAACAAGTGATGGTGGCATTAGTGTTGAGTCACTGCTAGTAAGAAGTGTGAAAATGTATGTTCCAGCACGGGACATGAGTGAACATAGTGTTGAAGTTGAACCATCTACGAGCGAGTCAAAAATCCTGAGAACTGTAAAATACAGATATTATTATGAATCTTAACATTGGATATGGATTTGTATGAAATATGTGGCGACACTGTGGCCGAGCTGTTAGACCATTTGCCTATCACCGAGGCAGCTTGGGTTAGATCCCAGGCACCTGTATGTGGTATTCGTGGTGAATGAACTGGTGTCAGGGCGGCTTTTCTCTGGTTTCTTCCGCCACCTATTCCAACTGCTCCATCATCACCTTTTAATCCTGCATTTCACTGGCCTTTCATATCATCCTCTTCCTCACTCTCATACGTGGTGCTGGGCTGTAATATAGGAATACGTACACACTGAATTCACTAATATAACAAGAGAAGAAGTGGAACACCACATTCAGTGTATTTAGTTTGCATTATGCTTCTCCAAGTGCTTCTGCAATTGGAAAGATGGATACAGAGCAATTAATAAGTGAGGTTGAAATTCATCCTGTGTTATGGGATGATGTTACGCTTGTGATGTATACAAAGACAAATGTCCTGTTATATTTCACAGTTCATCAATTAAGGAAGCCGACATTCGAAAATAATTTAAGAATTTCTCACTATTTTTACAGAGTTGAGGATACAGTGTGTAAAAATTGCCATGCATATGCCTCTCACAGTTAATTGGATGTCCCGGCCACCTTCTTTCATTTTTGCTTCTCTTTAATGCAAGATAGACAAGACCCACTAAAGCAATAACTTCATCAGCTTCCATCTTTGAGAACTCAGATTACAACAGAATGCAAGTGCCTCAACCACATGTGTTTATATCTCAAATGTATGCAAATTATTCACATTCTCCCATTGAAAGCTTAGAGTGAGGCACCTAGCCATGGCCCTAGTCAAAAGGTGGGCATGTTGACCTGGTTTTACTATGAACAAGAAGGCAGTGGTTATTGTCATGAAAATGAGGCTTGGTGTATGATAAAAACATACAGTAGTTGACAGAAATCTCTGTCTGTGGCAGTCTTCTACAGTTCCACTATCAAGGAAGCACTGGACAGTGCAATATGTGAACTTCCTGCTTAAATTTAATTTCTGGAGAAGTTTGAATATCTTACGTGGGGTTTTGCCTTCGTTGTGCAAAGTTACCACAGGCACATAATTTTCACAATTGCCCCAGTCCATCATGAAAACTACCAGAAGGAACTTATGCTTCTGCAACTGAACTCTCACTCACTCACTCACTTACTCACTCAGGGTCACCAGATTATTTTATGGAAATGTGGGATACAATGATAAAAAATGTAGGACATTATCAGTCAATGCAAAGATGATGTTAAAGTTCTCTTCTATATTGGAGAGCAAGAGGATTAATCACTTCATTGTCAGAAATTAGCATTAGCTAACAACAACAACATAATGTAAATGCTATTTATATATACCCATGGCCATATGCATTTACATTTTCTTGAAATCCTGAAACATAAAATGTTAAATGTGATCAACAGCAGTCATACTTCTCTGAACAACAAATCTTCAAATCTTGCACATGACTTTAGTTTGGCGAGTATATTTTCACCCTCTGGTCGTCTTATGCCACCACAATTTGCATTTGTTTTGTGAGTTCCAGATGCTACACATTTCTTTTTTATCCCTAACGCTACTAAGGTATCTGGGTGGCTCAGTTGGTTAGACACTGGCCTACTGATCCCAAGGTTGCAGGTTCAAATACGGCCTAGACCGATGATTTTTAAGTGTGCTTAAAAATGAGAGCTCTATGTGAGTAGATTTACTGGTATGTAAAAGAACTACTGAGGGACAAAATTCTGGCACACCGGCGATGCTGATGTGATCCTGGCAATTGACAGCGTCATTAAACAACAAAAATAACTAACTTGAGCGTATGATGGTATTAGAAAGAGTAAAATTGGACTGAAAAATTCAATGTTATAGACAGGATTTAAACCACAGATCTTCTGGTTGCTTTAACCACTGAGCTACCATGGCAACATGCCGACAGGACATGAAATTCTTCAATTGACTGGCATTTTTTCCAGTAAATCACAAGCAGATGTTAAATTCATTTGAGATACTATGTACCCCAATGGTAACTTAGAATGCTGTAAGTACCTAAGTCCCAGGCTTCATAGTTTAACCAACTCTGAGGTCAGTCAATGGAAGACGTAAACATTTCTTTGCCCCTACAGAATACCAACATTGGCCTTGGAGTGCAAATGCTGCGTTGCAAATCCCTCGTCAAATTGTATTAATGGATCAGTATATTCTGTGAGAGTAGGCAATGTAGCCATGTTGCCATAGAAATTTGCAGTTGCGAATAATTCATTTCTATTTTCCCTGTTTCCAGTTCATTTTCTATGGATCAATGCTTGCTTCTGAAAATGTAGGACATTAGAGACTTTAGAAAATTCCTTCCTGGCACCAGACAAACGGTTAAAAAATGTAGGGCATGTCCGGGAATTTCCGGACGTCTTGTAACCCTACACTCACTGCTAGCGGTGTAATGCAGGAATGTTCAAGTGGTTACATTGGGGAGGGGAGAGTACAGGCACTCTCAAAAGTTGTGACAGTATTTATGGTTGTATGGGATAATGCCGGACAATGTGAGAACTTAAATTGTATGCCTAAAGGGTGTAATTAATTATTTATATTTATACACTTCTCTTGCTATATCTACATATTTTCCATGTAAGCCTGGGAGCAGATAAACAGAAATATGCAAATGATTATACAGATTGTCTAGCTTTGTTCAATATCTAAAGATTGTATTGGCACCATACGAGAGTCACTATGAATGTTTTGAGATGTAAGAAAATGAAAGTTGATGCATTCAAATTGGATGCAGAATGGAATAGCCTTATCCTTTGTGAGTAAACTGCTCTCTGGTAGTGACTCTCCCCCTCCAGCAATTACTGCAGCACAAGGATAAACAACCTGCAGTGTGTAGGTAGTTACGAGCTTGGACGAGAGCATTTTCACTCTTTCCAGGCATGCAATATTTTATCATTAGGAACAGAAATAAGTCACATGGGGCCAGGTCATAACCGTATGGTGGATGAATCATAAGTTTGATCTCTGTAGACTTCAGAACCTGAGCAGTGGACGTGTTGTCATGATGGAGAAGAATCCCTCACAGTTCCATGTGTGGCCGCCATACTTGAAGCTTGGCAAAAACTTTTGGCAAACAAAGCAAACTGTGGTGTACCAATTAATATAATGGTGCTTTGCTCCTACGCAGAAATGTTTGCCACAAGACCACCCTTTAGGAAGACTGAGGCCACTGTTTTCTTGTGGACACTTTGGAGATACTTCACTTTTGTCAATGGATTGTCATCAGAAAGGATCCATACTGCTGATTGCCACTTAGCCTCCAGTTCAAACTAATAAATCTGGATTATTCCAAATGTTTAGTTCTTCCGGGCTTGTAGGCCGTGGTCTAGAAGGCATGGTAGATACCAACGTTTCGCCAAGTACTGCGCTTGGTATCATCAGGGCAACACTAAACATTTAGAATAATCAAGACACCGGCCATGAAAGCCTAAATACATACATTAATAAATCTGGGTTTCATCATCTGTAACAATGTCAGAAACCCATCTGGAGTCCCTCTTTCCGATTTTGTCAGCATTTTTTCACACCATCCAACACAGGAATGTTTTTGTTCTGTGATACACCCATCAGTATTTGACTCTCCTCACGTTAAGGAATTCGTGGAGGATTTTCAAAACTGCTGGTGATGCAATCTGCAATGCTGCCTCCATTTCTTTAAATGTTATGCGACTATTTTCGTGAAGCATTTTTCTCAACACTGCAATGTTCTCCTCAGTCACTGCTGATGTCAGATGTGCGCTTCTCTCCTCATGTTTCAAAGATGTTTGGCCTCTTTTAAATTCCTGAAATCACTGAAGACGTGTGTCATGGGAAGGAACAATTTCCCCAAAAGCCTGTGACAAACATTCAAAACTTTGGCATTGGTTTTAAGCCTTTAAGCTCTCTTCCCAGCTCTGTTGCAGGGACTGACTACATGCACGCCACAGGTTGTTCATCCTTGCTGGAATTCCTGAGTGGAAGAGTCGCCACCTGATACCAGTTTACTCACAAAGGATGGTACTATCTCGTCCTGTCCAATTTGAGTGGATCAACTTTCATTTTCTCACATCTCAAAACTTTTGTAGTGACCCTCATACCTTTGCTATTCCACTTATTAAGCTTGAGTTTGTTCTTTCCTTTTAAGAGGAACAAAGAAATTTTATGCTATCTTCTGTAGATTGAGCAAAATACATACTAGGAGAAATGAAGGCAATCTTACAGGAATGTTGTGCAATAGTAGCAGAGTTGCTCCTCTAGGGAATGATGCCAATAAACCGAAAGCTTGGGGTGGTTGTTTTATAATAGCATTTGAAATCTTATTATCTGTAGGTGATAGTCTAATGTAAAGGGTAAGGATTTTTAAATGAAAAGTTTGAATTCCAATTTGATGTATTATTGATTCTTGATAATTATCTAATATAAAGAACTCACTGTCTATTATTTGAATAGCAAGAATGTGGGAAACTATTATAAATGTTGTGACAAAATGAGTCTGGTTATATTTCAATCACTTTATTGTCTTGTAAAATTTTATCACAAATACAGTTTTCTCCTCATCGTTAATGCATTCTACAGTCTCTCTTGCTTTCACCACTCACAACCTTTACTTCTGGTAACCTTGTCTCAGTCCTTTCAGTGTCTTTCTTCACTTTCTCTGTCTCTCATACACTAACTACAATGATGCAATCATTCGACACTCGTAAAATCTTCTTTATGACGCACACACAGCTGACACACTGACCTACTCGTGTCTGTATCTGTAACTTTAACTCTGTTGTTGCATTGCTTTCTTATATAGAAGGGGGACATCACATGGATCTTTCTCGATCTCCACACATGTGCCACCGATGACAGTCAGATCTTTCTAAAAGGCTTTGGGGAAAAGCCCTTTTGTGTGGCCACTGCATTGTCATTAGTCACGTGTTTGCTTGTGTGAGCAAGCTTCACCTTGTGCCTTTGTTTGCTCACTGACATGTTTTGTGGTGTGAAGTAGCTTGGCTCCATCCGTCCTTTGTTATGTGCTGAGCCCAGCGTCACAATATGTGCAGAGATGGTGTGCAATGCGTCTAAAAAGGAACAAGGCTGATATTATATTGACTACAAAATTTTCTTCTTCATGGATACAGTTCTTATGATGATAGGTGACAAGTACTTGGTTATATTTCTTTGACATATTAAGTGACGATATTAATGTAGGTCATGTATTTGTTTACTTTTAGTAAAATAAGTTATAATTTAATATTCTATTAGATTTAGGTTAAGCTTCCAAACATTTGAAAAATATTTAGATATGATTGGGACAAATAAATTAACATAAGCAATATTTTCTTGATCAATACAATATAGATATTAACCATATTTATATATCCATTATTAACAATTACAATTGATATATTACTTTTCTTATGTTACATCTCTTGCCTCTGGCGCGGAGGACCCGGGTTCGATCCCCGGTACCAGCAGGGGGATTTTATCCCCTCTGGGAGGTCTGGCACGGGGTGCACTCAGCCTCGTTAGGTCCCGGGGGGACCAATTGAGCAGCTACTTGATGAAGAAGTAGCGGCCCCAGGTCTAGAAAACCGCATAACTGGCCGGGAGGGCTCGGGGCGCTGACCATGTCCCACCCTCCAGTACTGCACCTCACCAATGATGCCTGTAGTGGGCAGAGGTGGGGGACGCAGTGGCTGGGCGGTAGGCCTTGGCCCTTCGTGGGCTGTCGCGCTGGGTTTACATAGGTTACATCTTCCTAACATCACATATTCTGTTACAAGCTCTTAAAACCTGTCATTATATCTTTATACTGGATGATTAATAACGGGTGATCCAAAAGACTCTGAACTGGCTGTGTTGTGCTTCGCCTGTACGTGTCCTTGGCTCTCGTCGCCAACTACCACTGTCATAGAACAGTGCGGACGAAACCATACAACATTTTTTAATGGCTTTACTTACAGTGTTAGTAAAGCAGATCTTTCTGCAAACTGCACTTTCACTTGGTGAGCTTACTGAGTTATCACATACAAATCATAAATATATACAAGCTGTGCAGTAGAAAACAAATGCTGAGCCATAATATAATTTGTGACTAAGTACAGGACTAAATAATAAAGCACACTGGTAACTCAATCACACAATATCACCGGCACTTTCAGAACAGAGAAAAACAAGTCACCCTTATAACATTGTACATGGCAGCTGTGTTATCATGTTTCTGGGTGTGCAGTGGAAAAACATCGCCCAGCGGTTCGGATGTTTTTGGGTCTCTCTGTAGCTAGTGCATGCACAACATCTCTATCACACATACATACAAAGGCATTTGAACCAGTAGTACAACCTTTGCAAATTTTACCCTAACAATAATGCTGGAATTATTAATTTCATATTTCTTCTTATTCAGGTTTTGAAACAAACTTTGGGAATACCAGAGCCATACATAGGAATGACACCAGATTAGATATTCAAAATTTGGCAGAGAAGAACTTGTCTGAAGTTAAATTCAATCAAGAATGGCATCTTTCTTCACCAACATATAAAGACTAAGACGCTTCTTCTATTGGTGTTCATAATGAAGTTTAAGACTCGTATTGACTTAGCTGAAATGGACACCAAGATAGAAATCAAACAGGAAGCTTGTGTACTGAGAAGATCAACTGAACCACATTGTGAATCAGAAGAAACTCATGAGTCAGATGCTCACTCAGAGAGAGAGTCAATTCCTTTTGCTTCAGTTTTTTTAATGGAGACTTTATCCGACATACATGGGGTTGATCAAGAAGTGAACACTGGCTCTGATATACATGGGGATGATCATAACAAAGATAACAGAAGTGGAATCAAGCAAGAACATACATATTTGGAAAGAACAATTGAAATTATACCTGAATCAGAAGATATTATTCTTAAAGATGTGCCAATACACTTGGATACTGAGGTAACAATTAATAATAATAGTAATAGTAATAATTTTTATTATCATTAGGAATTTCTGCAATGCTGTAGGTTTCCTGCACCAAATAAAATGATTTATAGGTAATAAGAATACAATATTAGTACATAGGGTGTTCACTATTTTATCTGTCTCCATTGTTCTGTATACAACACATCTGTTTCCTGCAGTCGCTTTACCTCCATACATCACCTGGCTCCATTTATCCAATTTCCATTTGGTCTTCCTTTTGTATTTATTCCTTCTAGTGTCCACCTTATCACTTCCTTCGCAATCTTCCATTTGGGTTACATGTTCAAACCATTGTAGTGTTTTTGCATTTATCACTTTGATTACATCCTTTTCTATACCCATAAGCATGGTTGTTCATTTTCCATTCTCTCTTTTCTCAACTTCCTAGCCAATCTTCTAAAGAAGTCCAGTTTAACAGTTTTCAACTTTCCTTCCTGTATTCTGTTTATTGTCTAAATTAGTGCCCCATAAAGCATAAGTCTAGACTGTAGTAGTAGTAGTAGTGGTGGTGGTGGTGGTGGTGGCGGCAGTGGCGGTGGTGATAGTGCTAATCCTAATAATAATAATAATAATAATAATAATAATAATAATAATAATAATAATAATAATAATAATAATAATAATAATAATAATAATAGTAATAATAATAGTAATAATAATAATAATAATGATGATAATAATAATAATTAATAATGATAATAATAATAATAATTAATAACGATAATAATAATAATAACAATAACAATAATAATAACAATAATAACAATAACAACAACAATAGTAACAATAATACTAACAATAATAATAATAGTTCATAAGGGTTGTCTGTAAAATAAAGTTCCCAAGGATCTGCAGTTGAGGAATGCTGTTACAGGAGATCTGGCAACACTGGCATGTAGCTTGGTTCTCCCTCTCCCAGGGCCCCAACCTGCAAGCTGTCTGCGATGCTCAGTCTCGTCTTGGCAGCTGTTAAAAATGGAACTTCCACTTGCTTCTACCGCCAAGTGTGAATTACACTTTCTGATTCATTTTTTGTGTGCAAAAAAACTGCACCAGTGGACATTCATTCCCAACTGTGTGAAGTGTACAGAGAGTAGTGTATGAGCTTACAACATGTGTGCAAATGGTTCAGAGAATTTAAAGACAGACGTACAGACGGCCAGCGTTCTGGACGGACATTGGTTTCTGACAAAATTATTGCGAAAGTGGAAGAAGCAATGCTGAAAGATCAAAGGGTGACAGTTCAGGAGATCTGAGAGATGATCCCTAATGTTAGCAAGACAGAATTTTGTCAGATACTTTAGGGTATAGCAAGGTGGGTCCCAAGAATGCCTACGAAAGGCCACAGACGAAAACGTGTTAAAGTGGGCTGCAAATTTCTTCAGGCCTATGATGTGTCTCATCAATAAATTTGGATGGGATACTGTCAAACACCCTAAGTGAGTACCATCTCTTCCCTGACTTGAAGAAACACCTGCATGGGACGCATTTCAGAACTGGAGAGGAACTGAAAGAACCTGTTTTAACTTATCTTTGCCATGTGGCGGCAGAATTCTACGATGTAGGCATACAAAAGATGGTACACCACATGCAAAAATGCATTGCTCAGAATGGTTATTATATTGAAAAATAGGAAAAAGTATTTGATTTCCAAAAATGTATTATTGAATGTTAATGCTTTTCATTGTGAAAAAAAATTGGGAACCTCATTTTATGGACAACCCTCATAGTAAATATAGTGAAAAGAGAATGGAAAATTGTAAGACAAATTTTTGGTCCACAAGTCATAAATAAAGAGTATAGACTCAGAGGTAAAAAGGAAATAAAAATATATGGTGACATTTATAGTGATATTAGAAAATGTAGGTTAAAATTGTATGGGCATATTCAATGAATGAACTCAAATAGGCTCTCAAAACAAATATTGCAATTTTTCAAAAATGGAAGTGAAGCACATGTAGGTACATACCATGAAATGGACCGGATGTGTGAAAAATGACTTAAAATTGGCAGGAATTACTCAAGAAGACAGAAATAGAGATAACTTCAGACTCAAGATGCATAAATGGCAAGTTGACCAAGAGGGCAACCTGAGGAAAAAAAAACTGGATCAACATGGACAGATGAGAGAAAGAAAGCATGCAGGCTAAGACTGGAAGAATTATGGACTCAAAGGAGAACTAAGCAATGTGTCTAAGTACTTTGTGTAGTCCTACATAGGTGCATTCACACTCAAAAAAAGAAACCCATATAGTAGCTTTACTACTACTACCACCACCACCGCCACTACCACCACCACCACCACCACCATCACCAGCACCACCATCACCACCACCACCATCACCACCACCACCATCACCACCACCACCATCACCACCACCACCATCACCACCACCACCACCATCACCACCGCCACCACCACCACCACCATCACCACCGCCATCACCACCACCACCATCGCCACCACCGCCACCACCATCACCACCATCACCACCATCACCACCACCACCGCCACCACCACCGCCACCACCACCACCACCGCCGCCGCCGCCGGATCAGTAGGCCAGTGTCTAACCAACTGAGCCACCCAGACTGACTTTTTTTTTTTTAGGTTTTTATATTTGGTAGCATAGAATTCCCAACAGATGCATGTGTGAATCGAGTTTTGGAACACTTTGGTTCACTTCACTTCAGTCGATTTACAGTGAATAATTGAAGAGAAAGCTTTTGAAACATATCCTGTTAATCTACATTCACTGCATTCACTGTCACAAAGCTTCAAAGAAGCTAATTGAAATGCATATGTGCCTATTTCTGTGGGCTTTTGGTTTGTAAATGCTGATGCATTTCATAGTATTGTAAATACTATTTGGTATGAATTTTTAGGAACTATTCCATATTTAACTGCTGTAGGTCTATGCATTGTTCAAAAACGTGTTCTAATTAACAAGTTTTGGTTAATAAAAGGTTAAATATTTTAAATGATCAACATTTCTCTATCTATATCATAGTTGGTCTACATAATTCATCTTCGTGTAATTAAAGGTTACAACACACAATTACACTTAGACATTTTTGCTTTTTATATTTGATAAATTCAAGTTTATATTTTCTTTTTAAAATTTAATATTCGTTTTCTTCATGTTAAACCCTAGAGAAATGAGATTTAAGAACATTTTTGAGGGTGAATATGAGGGGTTCCATGTTTGCCTCTGTAGCATGATGATTAGCATGTCTGCCTCACGTTCAAGAGGTTCCGAGTTCGAATCTCGCTTAGGTTGTTATCTGGGTAAGGTTTTTTCTGAGGTTTTCCCTTATCCTGAGAAGACGAATGTTGGGTAACTTTAAGCTCTATGCACCTCAGGCTCATTTGAGCATCATTTCACCCGTTACATTCTTCATTCACCATCCGATATGACATTACGTTGGAGGCAATTAATTTAAAAAATATTTTTAGCACTTTATTAGTCCAGCATGTTGATATCTGATTCGTAGTCTTTTGGAGCACCCATTATCTGCACAAATATAGCATGAGTGAGTTACAGAATATCATCCCTTAATAAAGAAGGGTACCATAACAAAAGAACTGAGGGTGATGGAAAAAAACGGCTGACAGATTTGAAATTAGTATGGCCAAATGATTATAAATCAGGCACCTTCAAGTCAGTTCCTTTGACTTTTCAAACATTTGTAGAGTGGTGTAATGGTATACCAGTATTCCATCAGATGAATATTGATAAATTGAATGCAAACTCTGATTGTTAACTACAATTTTTATTGCAATATGCTAAATAGAAACACACACAGCTGTTTTGTTGTTATAAATTACCATATTTTATCGCATAAGGCCCCCCCTTGCATATTTCCCTCTCCTATGATTTTTCATCACTAAAAATTATTTACCTATTAACCTCTTGAGCGACAGCCATTTAAGAGCTCTGCAGGCCGAGAACGGATACCCAATATCCAGCGCAGGGCATTTAAATTGTTAAATGCGCTAAAAGTGCTTTGTAAATACCCAGCTGTATTTTGCGTAAATTTTAAGTTATTTTAATGAAACAAAAACTGGTATAAAACTCATTATATGCAGTATACATGTACATCATCAGCAATGTTGAGTTGCATTTACAAATCGTTGAAATGGCACTATTTGTTTCGCTGTGGTAAAAAGTTAACTTTGCTTTGTCGAAGGCGCTTAATATAATTTCTCGGAAAGAAACAGTAGTGGACCCATTGTATGTGTAAGCTATGCGTCAGCAAATCACAGTACAATGTGAAATAGAACACTACTGTATGTGTGGTTTATGAGTCATCAGAATAAAGCAGGTTTGCAATTTTTCCTTAAACGTGTTTCGTAACTTGGATATAGCTTACAGGCTCCGTTTGTTTCTTTCTTGAAATGCATACGTATACTTTCCTGCTTGTAGCTGAAGTGAGAAGCTATTGAGTGTTACATCTCAGAGCTAAAACATGGCATCAACAAGCAGTGTTGCACAAAGGTTAGCGAGTGGTTGAAGTGTAAGGGCTTCTGAAATTACACACGATAATGTGGAGGACTTCTTGCTGTGTGACAGCGATTTGGATATTGATGGCGAATTTTCCGAATTTGAGGGGGGTGTGGAGGATATAGGTACCAGTAGCAGTGAGGAAGAATGTGACCAACTTCCTTCAGGTGTTCGTGAAGAGTCAGCATTGTGGAGTGCTGAAAACAATTGCAATACAAACAGGCACATCTTCACGAGCACAGGGTCTGGTGTTCAATCCCAGGCTCAGCTGACTTCTGACAGCCAACCAATTGACATTTTTACAAAATTTTTTACTACCGACTTAGTGTCTCTCATTGTTTCGGAAACAAATGTATATGCGAGTAAGGTGAAGGAAGACCTGCTCTCTAAAGGTAAATTAGGGCCTAAGAGCAGAATTCAAAGGTGGACAGAAGTAACACTCAATGAGATTTACAGGCTAATTGGTCTAATTATACTTATGGGTGTTATTCGTAAACCTGCATTATACATGTATTGTTCCACAGATGACATGCTAGCTACTCCTTTTTTTGGAAAATGCATGTCAAATAACAGGTTTACGTCAATTTTGCGGTTCCTTCATTTCACCTGCACAGAGAATGTAAATGACAAACTCCACAGAATTAGGCCTGTTTTCGATTATATTATTTCAAAATTTAAAGAAAATTATGTGCCTGGTGAAAAGGTCACTGTTGATGAAAGCCTAATGCTTTGGAAGGGCCGCTTAGGTTGGAAGCAATACATCAAAACAAAAAGGGCTAGATTTGGCATAAAGAGTTTTGATGTTTGTGAAAGTAAAACGGGATATCTTTACAATAGCTGCATTTACACTGGTCAAGGGACTGACAATACTGGAGACAAAGATTTGGGCTTATCTGACTCCATAGTAATGCACCTAATGGAACCTGTGCTTGATCAGGGTAGGACTGTGTACTTAGATAACTGGTACAGCTCTCCTAAATTATTCATGGCCTTACACAAAAGAAAGACTAATGCAATTGGAACACTACGTTCAAATCGTATTGGTTTGCCAAAAGATGTGAATACAAAGACTCTAAGGAGAGGGGAAATGGAGGTGCGTCAGCTCCCACCTTTGACCTACCTTGCCTGGCACAGGAGGGTAGTTACGGCACTATCCAATTGCAGCTCTAAGATTTTGATGATTGACACTGGAAAAACAGATGCCCATACCAAAATGTGCATTTTCAAGCCTGACGTTATCCAGGAATACAATATGCACATGGGCGGTTTCGATCTAGTAGATCAGGTATTGCAAGCATATCCCTCTTTACGAAAAACAGTGAAATGGTATAAAAAGGTATTTTTGCACCAGCTGGATATAACCATATACAATTGTTTGGTAATTTGGAGAGCTCTAAACCCACACAAGACAATGACCTACCTGGACTTTCGACTATCAATAGCTCGCAGCCTAATTGAACAATACCAGGTTGAGAGGCCTCTTCATACTGGGGGTAGAACATCCAAAACCCCTGCACCCCTCAGACTTCAAGGAAAACATTATCCTAAAAGGATACCGTCAACAGCAAAGAAGTCCCGCCCATCTCGAAGGTGTTTCGTGTGCTGCAAGAAGGGAATCCGTAAGGAAACTGGGATGATCTGTGGTGAATGTGGAGATGTGCCCTTGTGTGTTTATCCCTGTTTTGAGGCATATCACTGCAGAAGGAACATATAAAGGTAAGCCAGTAAAGCATATAGAATTTAATTAAATGTTTCATAACGGGGGAAAATTAAAATAAGTTGAGTTAGATAGAGGATAAATAAGGGGTAAATGCACAAATGCACAGGACGTGTATACACGTCCATATCGCTCGTCCGTCATTTTAAATGGACGTGATTTCACATCCATATCCCTGAAGAGGTTAAACATCGCATAATTCCCTCTTCTGGTCCGTTCTTATTGGAGCGGCCTTCAAATGACTTGATAATGTGCAACAATCGACACAGAACAATGGACGCAGTGCTTGCCACAAAAATACTCATATTGCCATTGTCACAACATATCGTAAAATTGAAGTGTGAAGTTGCAGACGTGTTTCTAAGTCAGTTTGTTACAAGTCGTCATATTGTTAAGAAGAGTTTTAAAAAAAACTGGTATTTCTTGTGCCATTAATGGTTCTGATGACATATTGTAGAATAGTGAACATGAAGATGTGTTATCTGAGCCAGGTATAAATGAAAATAGTGATGATAGTGACGAAAGTGAGACCGCAGAATAGTCGGAGAAAAGAAACAATGAAACCATGGTATGTATCCAGTTCATTCACAAATTACTGTATACCTATATAACTTTTACATAATACTACATGGTTTCCCTTCCTTTCTGAATTCCTAGAAGCACCACTCACATAATTCCCTCCTCAGTGTTTTCAAGCAAATTTTTCGAGAAAAAAGGTGGGGAATTATGCGATAAAATATGGTAATATAAATTCTGTGGTTTTCCATATTGTTTTCTTATTCCATTAGCTTCTTACCCTAAGCACTTGCATGTTGTTAAGCATGGATTGCTCATTCTTGTAACATGAAGTTAAATTCTAACATTAAAGTTTGACATATAAATCATGTAAATATAAATAATATTTTGCAATAGAATATACATGTAGATCATGTATTTTATGCCACCTTTTCTTCTGATCCAATCCTATATACAGAGTGTTCCTAATGTAAGTCCCATTTTGTTAATCTACAGCATGTAACATAATGAACACTTTGAGATAAATAAGGTGACACATACAAGAGAAATTTGTAAGGTTTATTGCTGTTTGATTAAATAGTTCGTTGGTCAGCCAAAAGTGGTGTTGTGACAACAATTGAACAATGGTGTTTAGTGGTGCTGAAAAATCATATTGCATCTTGCAATTTGATAGACATAGTTGTGCTACACAAGTGTAACACTCGTTTTGAAAGAGGTTTGGAAAAGCAGCACGCCACAGGAAGGTGATAAAAAGGTGATATCAATTTGACATGAATGTGTATTTATACCCACAGAAGACTGGACATCCAGGAGTTACTGATGAGTGTGTTCAGCGTGTACAGGAGTGCTTTAAAAAAAGCCTTCAGAAGTCCAACTGATGAGTGTGTTCAGCGTGTACAGGAGTGCTTTAAAAAAAGCCTTCAGAAGTCCATGTGGAAGGCCTCCAGGTTCTACAAATGAGGATTGAACAAACCTCTGCTATGGTATCATGTTTTCTGGAGTCTGACAGGAGTTAAAATATTGCATGGACATTTGTTGTGCCACACATGAAACTTATATTGAATCTCTGTAATAAAACAACAAAACCGGGGAACCTTGTGTGCCACATGAATCATCAAGTTTGCCTACTATTAAGTAGAATTTGCATAAAACAGATTATTAAAGTGGGACTTACTGTAGGGACCACCTGTATATGAAAAGGCTAATTTTCCAAGAAATCCTCCGGTTGCATAAGATTTCAATGTATTTGAAAAGATTTTATGGTAAATGCGGTCAATAAGTTTTGAAAGCTCTAAGAACAGCAAGTTTTATAATGGTTTTTTAAGTTCATATCTACATGGTTTAGATTTGGATGTAAAAAGAACTTTTGGAGCATTTCTTTGTAAGTGTGAGGCGGAAAATGACATTACAATACATTCTATTGTTGCAGGATCAGTTATCAGATGGAGATCAGAAGTTACTATTGCCAGAACCAACAAGGTAAGACTGCTGGAGTCTATACACTACATTACACTGCCCTTTGATCACCTCTGCTTAGAGGTTAAGCTTTAGCTTAAGATTTTCTGGAATTGATTCAACTTAAACTAAATTCAGTGCATAAAACCAGGCAAGTCTTTTTATAAATTAATCATATTATGTCTTAAGCTCCATAATTAGTTGTCAAGATTTAATAGCTTTTTATCAGTGATGCAATTCTAGTATATTTGCTAAATCAATACTGCTACAATGTTCAGTTTATAACTGTTACTTCACTAAGTTGGCACTGTCACGGCACTTTCTTCATGGCGTATGTAATAAACTACCCATGACACTTCTGGACAGTTGACATACTGGGGAGTTGAACTCAGGGCCTATCTAAACACTTGCAGTTGCAACACTCGCTACAGGCAACAGAAATTCACACTGGGAACAGCACTTTCTGTTACACCACAAATGCACTCATTAACTCGCTCATTCATGAGAATGCTTGCTTATATGGCAGTTAGTATTCCACAGAATTCCAGAACACTTGAGAGGCAGAGAGAAGGGAAATTTCCTGAATATTGGTGTTCTTTGTATAGTGCCTCTAGTGTTTACGCTAGACAATAGCATTTATCACTTAGTTGTTAGCTCATTCTTTATGTTCTACTGATGAGTCCCATAGCTGTGTCATATAGCTCCGTGCTCAGAGTTGGTTATCCCCAGCAGCTGTGTGATATGGGGCAAGCCAATCATGATGGGTTACCATCAGCTTCTCTCACAGTTAACGTCAAGTGTGGTATACCACATCATTGAGTTGGGTGATTACCTTATACACACTGTGACAGGAATTGTAGTTTCGGTGACATAGAGTGATAGAGCCATTTGCAGTCACCCTCCTTGTATCTGACAGTCACAGAGTGCGTTCATCTGGTCACTTACCATCATGGTATAAAATTGTAAAGGTTGCTGATGTATTGAAATTGGTAGCTGAGTCTACGCAATGCCCTCAGAAGAGGGTTGCTATTCCCATGAAGCTCATGAAATGTCATTCTTTTATTAATTCCTTTAAAGAAGCTGTAGTATCAAATCTTTTTGAGGGGACAAATTTCATTAGGATTGTGTATTTCTTTTGTGGCAATAAATTGGAGCATTTATTGCATATGGAATCAAAGCTGGTGGTGCTGCGGAATAAAGGAGAACTTAGTCCTATATCAGTTCATTTAATGTCTTCTGACTCCGTAAAGAAAAAATGTATCTGTGCATAGGAAATGCTGAATTCTGTACATTCGCATAAGGGGTGTTTTGAGGATTCAGTGTCCGTCCCACATGTCCTGCACATGGATAATAATAATAATACTAATAATAATAATAATAATAATAATAATAATAATAATAATAATAATAATAATAATAATAATAATAATAATAATAATAATAATAATAATAATAACAATAATACTAATACTAATAATGTAATAATATAACAATAAAAACAACAACAATATCAATAATAATAAATAATGATGATGGTGATGGTGATGATGACAATGACGACGATGATGATGATAACAACGACAATAACAATATTTTGTTGTTTAATGATGCTGTCAATTGCTATGATCACATCAGTGTCGCCAGTGTGCCGGAATTTATTCCCGCAGGAGTTCTTTTACATGCCAGTAAATCTACTGACATGGAGCTGTCATTTTAAGCACACTTAAAAACCATCGGCCTGGGCCAGGTTTGAACCTGCAACCTTGGGAACAGTAGACCAGTGTCTTTACCAACTGAGTCACCCAGACCGACCCTGCACATGGAGTCTTCTATGAGCCTCACAGTGCGTGTTGTGCAGGATGTTGTAGCTAATAAGATAGCCAACAAAGTCCCTAAGCCAAGTTCTAGTTAAGTTTAGGGGAAACTATCTAATTTACCTCCAGGTCTCGTAAAAAATCCTTGGACTTGCCTGGCAGAAGTTTGTTTACTTCAGATCTTGAGATGAGCCCAAGCTGTAAGCGGAGTTATTTCATCCTTGACACTAAAGAAGGGCTCAGATCCTATAAATACCAAGCTATACACCTCTTAACAATAATACTCAAATGCCCAGGTACCCATCTAAATATAACCAAGCAACTGGCACAGTCTATCCAATATCCTCTGGCACTGTCGTACTAATCTGGAGGTGGTTTTGACCACCATTAAGGCTTTCAAAGCTGCTATGCTATCTGAGCCTCTACTAACCTCTGCCCACCTCCATGAAGTACTAATATGCATGGCACAGGCTAAAATTGCATATAATTGTATCAATCTGGAAAATAGTGGCAACACTACCAAGGAAATGACAAGTCTAGTCCTGGGGCCATTGGCTCCAGCCCCTGAAGTAGGATCCATCTCTGAGCCATGTTGGATTCCCAAGTGTCAATGGAAACTGTGTTTAGTCTCATAAACTCAACTATAATGTTTCAGTCAGTTACTGGTGAATCTGAATGAACAACTTTTGTTTTATAAGTTAAACTGTTACAACAATGGGCTTTTTAAATTTCTCTGCAGAACATTCACCTCAAAATGCTATCTGAATGAACTGAACCAAACTGTCTTATGGAGGAAAAGAGAACAAGCTATGCGAGTAAAATGTGATTTGTCCATTAGTCAATGAGTTGTTCCCTTGTATTGTGGTTTTGTTTACAATATCTTTGAACTTAAAGCGTAACCTGTCCTGACCTGTGGACCATGGCCCTTGGAGTGTAGCCTTGGCCTACCACCTACCCGCTGGATCCCTCACCGCCACCTACTACAGGTGTCATGAACAGGGTCCAGTGGTGGCAAGTGGGACATGATCAGCACCCCGAGCCCTCCTGGCCAGTATATGCGGTCTTGTTAACTGGAATTGATGATGAAAGATGATAGGAAAGGTGATGATGGAGCAATTGGTGGAATGATGTTGGGGGAAACCAGAGAACCAGGAGAAAAACCTACCCCTGCATTGGTGTAACCACCACACATCCGAACTGTGGATGCCTGGGATTGAACCTGGGTCGCTTAGGTGAGAGTCAAGTGGTCTAACCACTCGGCCTGGCACAGCCCCTAAAGTGAAACCAGTGTAGATTATTTTCAAGCTTTAGTTACACCACATTAATCTAAATCATTAAATTGAAGATTACATTATTTATTTATGCCAACAAACTTACTGTTGGTGTTTTTAAACACACAAGCCATGTGTGGGCAAAGTTTGAGAGGTAGAACTGGAACTTAAAAATTCAATGCCACAACTGGGATTTGAACCACAGAATTGAATTTTTAAGTTCCAGTTCTACCTCTCAAACTTTGCCCACACACGGCTTGTGTGTTTAAAAACACCAACAGTACGTTTGTTGGCATAATTAGATAATAATTACCATCTGAAGGTTATTTAATCCTGGGATATAAGTACTTACAATAGTAAGTCACCATTGGGGAATTTGTCTCTGATGTGAGACTGCCTTTGTGGTTTACCAGGAGAAATACGAACTCGTTTGAGAATTTAATGCCATTCTGGCAGTTTGTCACAATAGCTCAGTGGTAGAGCAGCCGCCTGGTAAGCGGAAGGTCTGTGGTTCAAATCCCAGTTGTGGCATTGAATTTTTAAGTTCCAGTTTTACCTCTCAAACTTTGAAGATTACATGTTTATTTACACTAGTCTTGCAGTCAAGCTTGGATTTTATATGCATCACCAATTTTTCCAGTATTTAAACTCTGTTACCAGCTTTATCTTGTCTTTACTTCTGTTCATATACTTTGTTTAACCTATCATTAGCCTCTGTGTTTTAGTGCTGTATATATTTGTTACTGATTTTCCTATTTCAGATTGGATATGGAGATGGTGCGGAACTATGAATCTGGCATTATCACTGCAGATTTAGATAAAGGTTGCTTAAATCTGATAGAAAATAGCAATCCTTGTAATGTGAACACAAGTGCAACTATCACAGGTGATAACGGAGACATTGTGAATTACAGAACATTACACAGATGTGAAATCTGCAACATGTGCTTCATTGCAGCGTCATCTTTACAAAGTCACATTGCCATTCATGAAGACAAAAGGAAACATAAATGTAACATTTGTAACGGAAGTTTTCTGGATTCGTCATCTTTGAAAAGGCATAGTTTAACTCATGAGGGCAAACGGTCATACAAATGTAACATTTGTAACAAGAGCTTTACTTCTGCATCTCATTTGGGCACTCATAATTTAATTCATGAAGGTAAATGGCCCTACAAATGCAGCGTATGTGACAAGGGCTTTTTTACAAAATCATATTTGAAAACGCATGCATTAATTCATGAGGGAATACGATTTAAATGTGAAAAGTGTGATAAGAGCTTTAACTCATCATCAAGTTTGAGAAAACATTGTTTAATTCATGATGGAATACAGTTTAAATGTGACAAATGTTATAAAAGCTTTACTACTTCATCAAATTTGAGAACACATAGCCTCATTCATGAGGGAATACAGTTTAAATGTGAGAAGTGTGATAAGAGTTTTAGTTCATCATCAAATTTGAAAACACACAGTTTAATTCATGAAGGAATTCAGTTTAAATGTGAGAAGTGTGATAAGAGCTTTAGTACATCATCAAATTTGAAAACACACAGTTTAATTCACGAGGGAATAGAGTTTAAATGTGAGAAGTGCGATAAGAGCTTCAGTACATCATCAAAATTGAAAACACACAGTTTAATTCACGAGGGAATAGAGTTTAAATGTGAAAAGTGTGATAAGAGATTTAGTTCATCATCAAATTTGAAAGCTCATAGTTTAATTCATGAGGGAATACAGTTTAAATGTGAGAAGTGTGATAAAAGCTTTACTACTTCATCAAATTTGAGAACACATAGCCTCATTCATGAGGGAATACAGTTTGAATGTGAGAAGTGTGACAAGAGCTTTAGTACATCAGCAAATTTGAAAACACACAGTTTAATTCATGAGGGAATACAGTTTAAATGTGAGAAGTGTGATAGGAGCTTCACTACACCATCACATTTGAAAGAGCATACTTTAATTCACAAGGGAATACGGTTTAAATGTGATAAGTGTGATAAGAGCTTTAGTACATCATCAAATTTGAAAACACACAGTTTAAGTCATGAGAGAATAGAGTTTAAATGTGAGAAGTGTGATAAAAGGTTCAGCACATCATCAAATTTGAAAACACACAGTTTAATTCATGAAGGAATAGAGTTTAAATGTGAGAAGTGTGATAAAAGCTTTAGTACATCAGCAAATTTGAAAACACACAGTTTAATTCATGAGGGAATACAGTTTAAATGTGAGAAGTGTGATAGGAGCTTCACTAGACCATCACATTTGAAAGAGCATAGCTTAATTCACAAGGGAATACGGTTTAAATGTAAGAAGTGTGATAAGAGCTTTTCTAGATCGTCAAATTTGAAAGAGCATACCTTAATTCACAAGGGAATACGGTTTAAATGTGATAAGTGTGATAAGAGCTTTACTAATTCATCAAATTTGAAAGCACATAGTTCTTTTCATGATGGAATTGGGTTTAAATGTGAGAAGTGTGATAAGAGTTTTGCTACATCACAAAGTTTAAAAAGACACAGTGTAATTCATGAGGAGAAATAATAATAAGCATGAATGGCTTGTAACTAGAGTCCTGCTCAAGCTCCACATTTGGAAGCTCATAATTTAATTCATAATTAAAAATGATCATTAAATATGACAGAGGTTTTCTGCAGCATAAAACCAGCTGGGCAAAAGGCAACATCAAGGTAACAATTGTTATAAGACAAAATTCATATATAATTGCCCACCATCAGATCTTATAAGGTACTGGTTTCATTACAATCATTGTGTTTACAATGTCTTATTAAACCTAACTATTAATAACTAGAATTATACGTACTACGAGAATTTATGTCTTATTCATAGTGATAATGATATGATACTGGCCAGTGGCCACTGCCTCAAAGATGCTCAAGGTCAAGCTAGTTCATACCACAGCTTATAAATATGCTGCGTAATGACAATGGAGTGGGCAGAACAAAGACGACTGTGAATGTGGCAGAACAAAGTGTTTTTAGAGTGTTCGAGAAACTTTTGACTGCAGGATTATTTATGACAAGTTTGAGAAAAGGTGTAGTTTTTAGCTAATTCATTAGTAGTTTTCCTGTACTATAAAAGCAACTATACTAGACAGTATTTGTTATGTTGTTGTTTAATGATGCTGCTTATTTCCATGATCACACTAGTGTCACTGGTGTGCTGGAATTTTGTCCCATAGCAGTTCTTTTACGTGCCAGTAAATCTATTGACATGAAGCTGTCGTTTTTAAGCACATTTAAAAACCATCGGTCTGGACCAGATTTGAACGTACAATCTTGGGAATAGTAGGCCAGCGTCTAGCCCACAGAGGCACCCAGACCAAGAGTTCTTCAGAGTTGAGTTTTGTGTTAAGCTTTAGCAGTTAGTTTTTAAGTGTGTGTTGTATATAGTCAGTAGTGAGAGAATTTGTGTAATACCAGAGACAGATTTGGACATTTAGTTGCCGCTTTGCAGTTGTTTGTTATAGGAAGCAGGTTTTAGTGTATGTACCATATCGATGAAGCCAGCTGTTTGTTGGGCAGAGAGAATAGAACTGAAAGATAGAGAAGTTTATGTCAAGGTTGTGATCACACAGAACAAGTGAGATTGCGTTTTATAGTTCAGCTTAGAGAAATAAAGTGACATTTAGTGAGTAAAGTAACTAGACTTGTCAATTTGTCATAATACGAGAGAATAAATTGTTGAATTTTATAAATCATTACATGCATAATTTAATTCACACAGGGAAAAGTCATTGTAAATGTGATAAGTGTAATGTTTTTTGTAGCATCACACCAAGAGCTGTTATTCTCCTTGTCATAAGAAACAGCTCCACAGATGTGATGAGGCGGAGCCATGTGCGAATCTCACAGGAGTCTTTGCTTCTCTTCCTGGCACTCCAGCTATGGTCCTACCTTGTCCTCTGGAAGTATCCTGGGTTTGATGCCTGTCCTCCGCTGGTGCAACTATAAGGTTTTTGGTGGAACATGGACTCTCCTTTGGTAAAAGGATCAATGACCTCAGGTGGTGGGAAAAGGGGGAAAGTAACTGGTTTGGTTTAGTTGTAAGAGCAATGTTCCTTTGTTTCAGTTCAGTAAATTCACTACTAATTGAACATTAGCATGACTATTAAAATACGTCATTCCTTCACTAATTGCACTGATGTGCACTTTTGTAACTCAGCAAGATTTCTTTTCATTATCTATCATTAAGCTGATTTCATCTTGAACACGGCTGCCCTAATATGTGGTACTCTTGTAAACTAAACTCCTTCAAGTTGTTGATACTAAAATAAACAAGTAGATTTGTAAATTGTGTAATATAGTTTGTTTAGGTACCATGGAACGTGCTAACTTCAGTCGTTTTTAAACGCTCTTGCCTATTTTGGTATGAAGATGTCTAAAATTACTAATTTAAGTTTTAGAAGATTCCCTGATGTCTGTTGTAGCTTTAGCATACCGAAAATAATTGCTATGTCTATTATTGTTTACTATATGAAGTATTGAAGTGTGGCTGAAGTATCCTAGGATATAGGCTACCTTTGGCCACGGAAAATAAAATAAAGTTACACTTGCCTGTGATTACTGCAGCCGCTAGAAATGAATTGTTTAATGCTGTACTTATTTTGGAACGACAGTTGTGCCAATTTAAAGAAATTGAGTGCTAATTACTGTATTTTCTTTTCTTTAAAGCTTTATCATACAAGAAAGTAATTTTATGCCACCTTTTTCACCTTCACTGCCTTTTTGACGCCTTCCTTCCACAAAAATCGTGCAGTCCATCGTTGTCCATGGCTTTCTCTAGTTAACAACAAACAAGCGCTGTTCTTTTCCTTACCTCTCTTCAGAACTCCCATCTAGTGTTCGCTTGGCGAGTACTCAAATTTTCGTTTCGTGCACTATATTTATCATTGTTGGACATAGTTAAATATTCATTAAACATGTTAGTACAATTATTGCAAATGCCACCACAGACGCACAGATACAAGCAAACACTACGCAAATAACTTGTTTTATCTTCCTTTCATAGAAGTTTGAAAACAGTGTTGTAATTAATTTAATTTAAAAGGTGAGTCAATAACACTGAACAACAATTCCACCATAGTTTTCTGGGACGAAAATGCGTCCCAGAAAACTATGTTGTAAGTGTTGTTCAGTGTTATTGACTCACCTTTTAAATTAAACTTGTTTTATGTTCAAATGTTACATATCGGCAACAAGGGTTTACGTTTGCGTCTTAGCTCTAAACAGTCCTTTTCGTAGCTATGGCATATCCATCACTTCCCCTGAACAATCAAGTACACCGTACTAACCTGGCAGACATCTTGCAGACATGAACGTCGGCAGACTTTTTTCCAGGAGGGGGGGGGGGGGGGCAAATGTTAGAATTTTGCAATCAGATAATATTAATTCATTATTTTGTTGTCAAAAGTTATAGTATTTGTTGCGGATAACCGTATAAATTTGCCCTAAATAGAAATTGTTCTTTACATAAAAATTAAAATAATAGTTTAATAGTCAGCACATTAAGTTCATTAATTTCCAAGGCAGGGGGGGCCGTGGCCCTCCCTTGCCCCCCCCCCCTTCGCGACGCCCATGCTTGCAGAGATTCCAGATGGGAGTAGATGAGTTTAACCCACTTGAGGATAGATCACACTACAGCCACCTTTGCGTGGTGATCCGGCGCCTGTCTGTGCGCCGTGCAGAGTACCATTCTCCGTCGCACATATCCTTATTGATTGTCCGCGATACGCTCGTGAGCGCCAGTCTCTTCGTCTGGGTCTTACGCTGTACTTAATTTTGGGCTACGACCCAGCAGCTGTAAATACAGTGCTGTGGTTTGTTGCCAATTGCCTTTGGTAAGCAAGTTTAAGGGGCGTTTTATTTCGGTTTTTTTTTTTTGTTGTCATTTTATGTGCTTTACTTTTTTAAATGTTTCAACAACTTACGTTTATACTAAATTACGTTTTATCTGTTTTACATTTTTGTTATCTTTCACTTTAGCTTTTTAAGGGTTAGGTTTTAACAGTTGCGTTTCCTTGTTTTTATCTTTGGACATGGGGCCTTAATCACTAGTTTCCTGAAGGTGATTCGGCTGATGGTTACAAAATCTAGACGAAGCAGCCAAAAGGAAATAATCTTCCACAATAGTGCCCTGCTGGAGTAGCCCTAGACATGTCCGCTAGAGTCAAATTCATTAAGGTAATGCCACATAAAAGACAAATAAAACAAAAACAAGACGCGTTTTGCAAAACTTCGAAAAGACGCTCAAACGACATAGCAGAAAAAGGAAGGTGTTACAAGAAAGGATAAATAACTAGGTACATGATCAGTAAAGCTACAATTCTTAGCCACCTTACCGTGTGCATGGGGCTGTTTCGTTCAGTGCTGCTGGCTGGCCTCTCGGTCTGGGCGAACACACTCACGGCAAAACTGGCACTCTTAAACACGATGCGGTACTAAAAATTGTGGCTTTAGTGATCAGTTTATTGAAATGCGAAAACAACATGGAATTATACACGACAGAACGTTACAAATTTGGACGATGTCTTTTAAAGCACAAATTGATCCGAGCAGCACCTTAACATTCAAATCTTCCAAAACGTGGCTGCAGCGGTTCAAGCGAAAACATATGATGGTTTCTCGCATGGTCACACATAAAGATTTGTTGCTGATGCTGCCGATATGGAAAAGAAAGCTGGTGCATTTGTTATTGAAGTAAGGCGTTTCATTAAAGTGAATAATTTTACACCAAGGCAGATAATTAATATAAATCAGTGAAGATTTGATAAAGAGTTACATTCTGGGAGAACTCTTGCCTTCCGGGGAGCAAAGACGATTTATGGTATCGTGGGTTCAGTTACAGCAACCACTCATTCATAATGTTAATGCCTATTATTGTAACGGATGGCAACCCTTCTTCCACACACATTCTTGCCTCGGAACTCAGTGGGAAATTCACAGCAAGCATGACACTTGAATTGTCCAATGTGAAAGCATGTGCTAGCAAATCACCAAACATGACAATAATGAATTTGAAGGTGTTCCTGGAGCTGGTGTTATGGCTAGATTTACACGGAAGAGATCGAGTTCTGAGGGGTCACTGCTGGGTCCTCTGATGATGCTCAAGGCAAGTTTGAGCGAAACGTCAGGAGCAATACGGTCTACACGCCCTGAAGATACTTTATCCCAAACATCGTTAGTCATTTGTTTATGCTGATGGTCGTTTCGGAATGCATACTTTTAATTACTTTTAAAATGTGATTTGAATGTCCACTCGTTTCCATAATGGTCCAAGTTTTACCTGTATAAATAGTGTGTCTTCCCTCTGACATACTTTCGTATGGCTTTCAGACAGTCGTCTCATTTAGAACGAATGTCGTGCATTTCTATCAGCAATTTTCTGTTTGACTTGTTCTTTTCCCATTTACAACCCAATTCCTTCACTATCCTGCTTGAGGATTCTGCCCTGAAAATTAACGCTTTGTCTTAAGATAATACGTCATTTAGCTATTGTAATAGCACTTTTTTCCTGGACAGAAAGATTTTGAATCGTTCTTATAACGACATATTTATCCAAGTTATCTAGATCTGTTCTGGTATCGGAACGTTGTGCCTTTATCTGGAGTTCCAAAAGATATGTTCTGATTTTTATTTTGTTTGCGTTCTTGAACAAGTTTTTCTGACACTCCTGTGTCATGTAATACGTGCTTTGAGCTCTTTTAATCTTCTGAAGAGAAGTATTCGAATGTGAGCAGTTTTTTGTCCATATACGCATTTGAAACAATTTCTCCACTGGGCTATGTAATGTTTTACACCCTAATTTAGAAAGTACTGTGGCTTAATTGATTTATGCAATGATCAACGTCTCAAATTTACTACGCTCACGTCTTCTTGCAAAGCTCTGATTATGTCTTCAACTGCACGCTGCACAAAAATGACTGGGAAGTAGCAAGGACTCGACCTCAGATGCAGACGACATTACTACCTCCCCCCTATCCAACCACCTGATGGGCTGAATTCATTGAACAGAACTAGTGAGTGAGTGATTTGGGTTTAAGGGCCCGTCGACAACTAGGTCATTAGGGCCTTGAACAGAACTATATCAGTTCATAGATACCTACCTATGAATTGATGAAAGCGACATCAGGACTTACAGTAAAGACCAGGTCCAAGAACAATGGGTTCAGAGGTAATGAAGTACACTTTTTCAGAGTTTACTCAGACATTTATTCAATTGCAAGATGAAATTTTGAACCCTCTCTTCCTGACGTTAGAAAATAGGAAAATACCATATTTCCTCTCCTACAACGGTGTGAACCCACTGGACCCCACCTCTTAATATCAATGCAAACGTCAATTGATCCACTAGGGATCCACATATTGATTCTCTACTGACAGGCAGTGTTGCCAAAGTAGTGGCTTTCCCACTAAATCCGGTGTTTCTGAGCGGGCGAATTTTACATCTAGTGGCTAGCAGGTATTACGGTGGATTCTAAAAATAATTAGGTGGTTTTACGGAAAAGCTATTTAGAATTACCTGATTCATTCAACAAATAGCAAATAACTCGAGTAGCTGTTAAATTTCTAACGCCTAAAAGTTTGATTTACAACAGACGGTCTTTCGGCTTCTTTCCCTATTGATTTTCTTACTTATGGTATGGAATGAGTGTTAATCAGTGACTAAACGTCTTTGAGTGCTTGGTTTGTTAGATAAGCATATTTCAGATAGTTGACGCTCCAAAGCTCATATTTCGAACAAACATGTGATATCACCGTTGCGTTGCGTGCTCGGATTCGTAAGCTGAAGGCAGGCAATTATGATCCTAATGTGCATATATCTATATATAGTGGTGAGACGTGAACAACTCTTGCGCATAGAGGAAGTGCTTTCTTTCCCTCCCTCTCCGCAATGGCTTAGGGGGGTGGGGCGGCGGGTGAGCTTTCCGTGAATGAGTAAACATTACCATAATAGCATGGAGCTGAAAGAATTGCAGTTCACGTGAAAGTAATTCTTGGCACATAGCTATGGTTATAGCCAAATCACTTTATTCGTTATAATTATAATTTTTATACATATGCCACTGGCAATATGCTCTAAAGCTATGCTACCTGACTTCCACTCCCTCGTGGACGGAAACGTTATGACTCCTGCCGCAGGAGTTTGCGCATATATGATTGCGCAACTTCCGCCACTATCAGTGTAACAGATGAAGAGTTGTCACTGCGCAAGTGGGGGAATTGCTCTTGTCTTGCCTCACGACCTATAACATGTATGTATGTATAATATATAATAGCTTTGTTCCAACGATGCAGAGTCAGTTATAAATTAACTGAGCAGGCGCAATACCTAAGTAGGATTGCAACGACGAAATCGGTTCCTGCACAAAAGTAGGAACTGCAAATTCTGGACAAGCGAAAATTGTATAGCCACCAACGCGTGCTCAGGTTATACAGAATCTTCTTCTTTCCCTGATTACTCTCCCCTTATATAGAACTTACACCCCCTAGGACTTACAAGCCAGTGACTAGGGCCAGACGCCTGTCGAGGAGCAGAGGGACCTCTGGACCAGACAGAGTGAGTGTGTCAGGTTTAAGGGCCCGTCGACAACTTGAAACAGAGTGAAAACCCGGAAGCAGGTGGTCAGCCATGCAGCAGGTATGATAGTGAGGAAGAGGTTGATATGAAATGCAGGCGAAATAGATGATTGGAAGGGTGATAATGGAGCAATTGATGGAATGAATAGCGGGAGGACCGGAGAACCCGGACGCCGCTTCGTCCACAACGCATACCACATGCGGGTCCCGTCTAGGTGGTAGGCGAGTGGTCTAACCACTCAGCCACGGTGCCGCCATTATACTTCCAGACTCAGGGAAGGATGAGGAATAATCTTGGCTGGAGAAAAATTCCTATCCCCCTGCCGGAAATCGAACCCGGGATCCCTTGCGCCGACCTCGGTAACGTGATGGTTAACGTGTCTGCCTCACGTTCAAGAGGTCGGAGTTCGAATCTCGCTTAGAGTTGGTTATCTGGGTAAGGTTTTTTCCCCGAGGTTTTCCCTTATCCTGAGAAGACGAATGTGGGTAACTTATAGCTCCATGGACCTTGGGCTCATCTGAGCGTCATTCGCACATTTCATTCATTCACCGTCCGATATGACATCAGGTTTTTTTTTTTTTTCTTCTTTTTCTTTTTAATATACTCAAGAGTTCAAGTAATGTTCCAACCGTACAAAATTCCGAAAACAAGTTCTGAGAGCATGCTCGATTGCGCATTTGCATAAGAAAATGTTCGTATTAGTTCGGAATGCGTTGGAACGCTTGTTGGAACGAACCTATAATATAAATGAAACTGTCCTAAAAGAAATCTAGTGGTTTCTGGTGTTTTGAATAAGCTAATTAGTGGGAAATTCCAATTCAATAATGGCAACACTGTTTTGTTCTGTTCCATGAACGCTATAATGTATAATCTGTCTAGAATGCGTGTATTGCGAACGATTGTTTAATCAACGTGGATTTGCACGTAGTTGTTAACAGGTAACTAAATATTGGAAATGGGTCCTGAATTTCTTGCAACTATCTGTGTTTCCTGTGAATTGCACCCAAACCCACCTTTGCAAAAAAATGTAAAAGTCTATGATTTGACAGCTATGGTTACATGTTACTAAAATCCACATTAAGTATTCCAAACTATATTACATTTTGTAAACCAAGCTGGTTATGTAATAAGTATTGGGGGTAAAGTACTGAGAAATTGTTTAGGGACGAGAGTTACAATGTTGAGAGTTGAAATTTTTCGTATTTTAAAGTCACGTATGTTGCTTTGGTGCTCAGTCACAAGCATTTAAGTTTTAGGAATGATGCTAGAAAACACTCGCTTTGCTCGCGTCGCATAATTCTGCAATTCGGGATGCAATATATAGAACATAGTTTTATTAAAATGTCTTATAAAACACGAAACGTAACCTTAGATCTTAATTGTTTTATGAATGTAGTACTAAAAACGGCGGACTGCAATATGTAACACCCACGGCCAACGAGAAATACTATTTCTAGTAGATCGTAGTAACAGTACAAAGTTTCCGTAGTTTCTTTGAACTGCTTATATGTATAGTGCTATTGCTCTACTACCGTAACCTGGTAAACTCCGTGCAAGAACTGCATAAGTGACGAGATTTTCCTACTGTAATTTAAGTTTACTACTAACTACACCTTTCACATCATTGATTTATTAAAAGAACGGTGTAAATACGGTAACATACACGTGAATAACACCTCAGTCCCCTATGTTCGGACTTTTAAGGATACAAAATATTAAGTGGTTGGGGGTGAGAGTTTACAGGTGAAAGGTTACGTGACTTCAAGTGACTGTCTCAATCTTTCTCTTTCGTTTTATAGCTGTAGGAGCAGAAGTGTAGCCTCAAGGTGTCTTAAAGCACCAACAAATGCCTTATTTGTTAAATGTTATGTACTTACATATGTTTACGGTTATTGTTAGATACTGGGGATTATCATAAACTAATATTATAAAACATGTCATGAATAAAGTGTAAACATAAATGCAATGAACTATTTTATTTATATAATACTTGTCTTATTTGGCCTTCCATGAATGTATAGCTGCCAACGTATGACTAACAGACAGTGCCATTTAACTTACCTGAGAGATTGAGGGTCGTAAACTCCAAAGCATAGCCGTGTGATTAAGGGTCCTGAGCATCTAGTATAGCCAAGGTTTTTTTGTTTTGTTTTTGTTATTATAAGAATAGGAGCGAAGGAAGTGACCGAAAACGACAAAACGTAACTGTAGAATCATTGCAGCTAAATCCCGGTTATAACAAGTGTGAAATGTGGGTATTATGTATCGCAAATCCTGGTGTAAACAAGGTGAACATGTATAATATTTCACTTATTTACAGGAAGCAAACAAGAAAAACAACATCAATCCCACAAATCTAATAATAATCTAAAAATGTTTTTTCATATTGCTGAATGCGTAATACATTCATATGTCAATTAGGACTATAAGCTACGCAGTAACATTACCACAATCTTATAGCATTTTAAAGGTATACTTACTGTGTATAGATTATGTACAAGAAGTATGTTACCTTGTCATATAACTATATTGCTTACGTTTAACTTAGCATATACAATTGATCGAGATAAAAGTATGCACAAAAGAACAACAAAACCTTAAAAAATTAAAAACAAAAGAAGACATTTGATACATATGCAACTAAATATTGTATAACAGAAATGACATGCTGTTAAAGTGTAATGATGGGAGGAAAGAGTGTTTCTGTATATAAGCCTAGAAATATTGGTTTGCATATGCCTAATAGATCAATCCATGTGTACATATTTTATGTATTGGAGCTATTGTGCTAGGGAGTTATGGTTTTATGTATGCAAATTAATAGTTTTAATACAGTATATACAATTAGTAACTTGAAAGGACCATATTAAAGCAAAACAGATCCAGATGGACTTCCTTTTCCTTATGCATAATTTGCACATTTGAAGTCATTTTTGCCAATCGAATTTGCCTGGTGTGTATATAGTTTAGTCCAGACATATTCAACCAGGGCTTTGCGGAGACTCCTTTGGGGGTACAGAAAATTTAAAACACACATGCAATCAGTGTATTATGGTTCCAGAGTAATTATTATTCGCAAATAAAAAATATTTCAGCCAGCAAGTTTTGAATGGCCTTCTGTCCAAGAAACCATTGTGCTTACTCTACTGGTCTGCCCAACAATGATATCTTACAGCTGTGCTCACAAATATTTGTATTCTTTGTTTTAAACAAGTAACAATGTCTGCAAATGCATGTTACCAACCGATTTATTATCTATCAGTACTCGGTATATTTGCTGACTGTTATGTACCGATTCGCTTCCTTGCCCAAAGTCTTATATCTCATTGCTTATAGTTTATGAAGTGATTTTCAGATTATCACTGTTGAATATATTTATATTTTATTGTTGTGTAGTGAACTACAAAAGAGGAAAACGTAAAAACAATGAAACAAGTGATGGTGGCATTAGTGTTGAGTCACTGCTAGTAAGAAGTGTGATAATGTATGTTCCAGCACGGGACATGAGTGAAAATAGTGTTGAAGTTGAACCATCTACGAGCGAGTCAAAAATCCTGAGAACTGTAAAATACAGATATTATTGTGAATCTTAACATTGGGTATGGATTTGTATGAAATATGTGGCGACACTGTGGCCGAGCTGTTAGACCATTTGCCTATCACCGAGGCAGCCTGGGTTAGATCCCAGGTACCTGTATGTGGTATTCGTGGTGAATGAACTGGTGTCAGGGCGGCTTTTCTCTGGTTTCCTCCACCACCTATTCCAACTGCTCCATCATCTCCTTTTAATCCTGCATTTCACTGGCATTTCATATCATCCTCTTCCTCACTCTCATACGTGGTGCTGGGCTGTAATATAGGAATGCGTGCACACTGAATTCACCAATATAACAAGAGAAGAAGTGGAACACCACATTCAGTGTATTTAGTTTGCATTATGCTTCTCCAAGTGCTTCTGCAATTGGAAAGATAGACACAGAACAATTAATAAGTGAGGTTGAAATTCATCCTGTGTTATGGGATCATGTTATGCTTGTGATGTATACAAAGACAAATGTCCTGTTATATTTGACAGTTGATCAGTTAAGGAAGCCGACATTCGAAAATAATTTAAGAATTTCTCACTATCTTTACAGAGTTGAGGATACAGTGTGTAAAAATTGCCATGCATATGCCTCTCACAGTTAATTGGATGTCCCGGCCACCTTCTTTCGTTTTTGCTTCTCTTTAATGCAAGATAGACAAGACCCACTAAAGCAATAACTTCATCAGCTTCGATCTTTGAGAACTCAGATTACAACAGAATGCAAGTGCCTCAACCACATGTGTTTATATCTCAAATGTATGCAAATTATTCACATTCTCCCATTGAAAGCTTAGAGTGAGGCACTTAGCCATGGCCCTAGTCAAAAGGTGGGCATGTTGACCTGGTTTTACTGTGAACAAGAAGGCAGTGGTTATTGTCATGAAAATGAGGCTTGGTGTATGATAAAAACATACAGTAGTTGACAGAAATCTCTGTCTGTGGCAGTCTTCTACAGTTCCACTATCAAGGAAGCACTGGACAGTGCAATATGTGAACTTCCTGCTTAAATTTAATTTCTGGAGAAGTTTGAATATCTTACGTGGGGTTTTGCCTTCCTTGTGCAAAGTTACCACAGGCACATAATTTTCACAATTGCCCCAGTCCATCATGAAAACTACCAGAAGGAACTTATGCTTCTGCAACTGAACTCTCACTCACTCACTCACTCACTCACTCACTCACTCACTCACTTACTCACTAGGGTCACCAGATTATTTTATGGAAATGTGGGATACAATGATAAAAAATGTAGGATGCTATCGGTCAATGCAAAGATCATGTTAAAGTTCTCTTCTATATTGGAGGGCAAGAGGATTAATGACTTCATTGTCAGAAATTAGCATTAGCTAACAACAACAACATAATGTAAATGCTATTTATATATACCCATGGCCATATGCATTTACATTTTCTTGAAATCCTGAAACATAAAATGTTAAATGTGATCAACAGCAGTCATACTTCTCTGAACAACAAATCTTGCACATGACTTTAGTTTGGCGAGTATATTTTCACCCTCTGGTCGTCTTATGCCACCACAATTTGCATTTGTTTTGTGAGTTCCAGATGCTACACATTTCTTTTTTATCCCTAACGCTACTAAGGTATCTCGAACATATGAAGTCGGTCTGGGTGGCTCAGTTGGTTAGACACTGGCCTACTGATCCCAAGGTTACAGGTTCAAATCCGGCCTAGACTGATGATGTTTAAGTGTGCTTAAAAATGAGAGCTCTATGTGAGTAGATTTACTGGTATGTAAAAGAACTACTGAGGGACAAAATTCTGGCACACCGGCGATGCTGATGTGATCCTGGCAATTGACAGCGTCATTAAACAACAAAAATAACTAACTTGAGCGTATGATGGTATTAGAAAGAGTAAAATTGGACTGAAAAATTCAATGTTATAGACAGGATTTAAACCACAGATTTTCTGGTTGCTTTAACCACTGAGCTACCATGGCAACATGCCGACAGGACATAAAATTCTTCAATTGACTGGCATTTTTTCCAGTAAATCACAAGCAAATGTTAAATTCATTTGAGATACTATATACCCCAATGGTAACTTAGAATGATGTAAGTACCTAAGTCCCGGGCTTCATAGTTTAACCAACTCTGAGGTCAGTCAATGGAAGACGTAAACATTTCTTTGCCCCTACAGAATACCAACATAGGCCTTGGAGTGCAAACCCTCGTCAAATTGTATTAATGGATCAGTATATTCTGTGAGAGTAGGCAATGTAGCCATGTTGCCATAGAAATTTGCAGTTGCGAATAATTCATTTCTATTTTCCCTGTTTCCAGTTCATTTTCTATGGATCACTGCTTGCTTCTGAAAATGTAGGACATTAGAGACTTCAAACGGTTAAAAAATGTAGGGCATGTCCGGGAATTTCCGGACGTCTGGTAGCCGTACACTCACTGCTAGCGGTGTAATGCAGGAATCTGCAGGTGGTTACATTGGGGAGGGGAGAGTACAGGCACTCTCAAAAGTCGTGACAGTATTTATGGTTGTATGGGATAATGCCGGACAATGTGAGAACTTAAATTGTATGCCTAAAGGGTGTAATGAATTATTTATATTTATACACTTCTCTTGCTATATCTACATATTTTCCATGTAAGCCTGGGAGCAGATAAACAGAAATATGCAAATGATTATATAGATTGTCTAGCTTTGTTCAATATCTAAAGATTGTATTGGCACCATACGAGAGTCACTATGAATGTTTTGAGATGTACGAAAATGAAAGTTGATCCATTCGAATTGGATGCAGAATGGAATAGCCTTATCCTTTGCGAGTAAACTGCTCTCTGGTAGTGACTCTCCCCCTCCAGCAATTACTGCAGCACAAGGATAAACAACCTGCAGTGTGCAGGTAGTTACGAGCTTGGAAGAGAGCATTTTCGCTCTTTCCAGGCATGCAATATTTTATCATTGGGAACAGAAATAAGTCACATGGGGCCAGGTCATAACCGTATGGTGGATGAATCATAAGTTTGATCTCTGTAGACTTCAGAACCTGAGCAGTGGACGTGTTGTCATGATGGAGAAGAATCCCTCACAGTTCCATGTGTGGCCGCCATACTTGAAGCTTGGCAGAAACTTTTGGCAAACAAAGCAAACTGTGGTGTACCAATTAACATAATGGTGCTTTGCTCCTATGGAGAAATGTTTGCCACAAGACCACCCTTTAGGAAGACTGAAGCCACTGTTTTCTTGTGGACACTTTGGAGATACTTCACTTTTGCCAATGGATTGTCATCAGAAAGAATCTATACTGCTGATTGCCACTTAGCCTCCAGTTCAAACTAATAAATCTGGATTATTCCAAATGTTTAGTTCTTCTGGGCTTGTAGGCCGTGGTCTAGAAGGCATGGTAGATACCAACGTTTCGCCAAGTACTGCGCTTGGTATCATCAGGGTAACACTAAACATTTAGAATAATCAAGACACCGGCCATGAAAGCCTAAATACATACATTAATAAATCTGGGTTTCATCATCTGTAATGATGTCAGAAACCCATCTGGAGTCCCCTCTTTCGGATTTTGTCAGCAGTTTTTCACACCATCCAACACAGGCATGTTTTTGTTCTGTGATACACCCATCAGTATTTGACTCTCCTCACATTAAGGAATTTGTGGAGGATTTTCAAAACTGCTGGTGATGCAATCTGCAATGCTGCCTCCATTTCTTTAAATGTTATGCGACTATTTTCGTGAAGCATTTTTCCCAACACTGCACTGTTCTCAGTCACTGCTGCTGTCAGATGTGCTCTTCTCTCCTCATGTTTCAAAGATGTTTGGCCTCTTTTAAATTCCTGAAATCACTGAAGACCTGTGTCATGGGAAGGAACAATTTCCCCAAACGCCTGTGACAAACATTCAAAACTTTGGCATTGGTTTTAAGCCTTTAAGCTCTCTTCCCAGCTCTGTTGCAGGGACGGACTACATGCACGCCACAGGTTGTTCATCCTCGCTGGAATTCCTGAGTGGAAGAGTTGCCACCTGATACCAGTTTACTCACAAAGGATGGTACTATCTCGTCCTGTGTCCAATTTGAGTGGATTAACTTTCATTTTCTCACATCTCAAAACTTTTGTAGTGACCCTCGTACCTTTGCTATTCCACTTATTAAGCTTGAGTTTGTTCTTTCCTTTTAAGAGGAACAAAGAAATTTTATGCTATCTTCTGTAGATTGAGCAAAATACATACTAGGAGAAATGAAGGCAATCTTACAGGAATGTTGTGCAATACTAGCAGAGTTGCTCCTCTAGGGAATGATGCCAATAAATCGAAAGCTTGGGGTGGTTGTTTTATAATAGCATTTGAAATCTTATTATCTGTAGGTGATAGTCTAATGTAAAGGGTAAGGATTTTTAAATGAAAAGTTTGAATTCCAATTTGATGTATTATTTATTCTTGATAATTATCTAATATAAAGAACTCACTGTCTATTATTTGAATAGCAAGAATGTGGGAAACTATTATAAATGTTTTGACAAAATTAGTCTGGTTATATTTCTATCACTTTATTGTCTTGTAAAATCTTATCACAAATACAGTTTTCTCCTCATCGTTAATGCATTCTACAGTCTCTCTTGCTATCACCACTCACAACCTTTACTTCTGGTAACCTTGTCTCAGTCCTTTCAGTGTCTTTCTTCACTTTCTCTGTCTCTCATACACTAACTACAATGATGCAATCATTCGACGCTCGTAAAATCTTCTTTATGACGCACACACAGCTGACACACTGACCTACTCGTGTCTGTATCTGTAACTTTAACTCTGTTGTTGCATTGCTTTCTTATATAGAAGGGGGACATCACATGGATCTTTCTCGATCTCCACACATGTGCCACCGATGACAGTCAGATCTTTCTAAAAGGCTTTGGGGAAAAGCCCTTTTGTGTGGCCACTGCATTGTCATTAGTCACGTGTTCGCTTGTGTGAGCAAGCTTCACCCTGTGCCTTTGTTTGCTGACTGACATGTTTTGTGGTGTGAAGTAGCTTGGCTCCATCCGTCCTTTGTTATGTGCCGAGCCCAGCATCACAATATGTGCAGAGATAGTGTGCAATGCGTCTAAAAAGGAACAAGGCTGATATTATATTGACTACAAAATTTTCTTCTTCATGGATACAGTTCTTATGATGATAGGTGACAAGTACTTGGTTATATTTCTTTGACATATTAAGTGACGATATTAATGTAGGTCATGTATTTGTTTACTTTTAGTAAAATAAGTTATAATTTAATATTCTATTAGATTTAGGTTAAGCTTCCAAACATTTGAAAAATATTTAGATATGATTGGGACAAATAAATTAACATAAGCAATATTTTCTTGATCAATACAATACAGATATTAACCATATTTATATGACCATTATGAACAATTACAATTGATATATTACTTTTCTTATGTTACATCTCTTCCCTCTGGCGCGGAGGACCCGGGTTCTATCCCCGGTACCAGCAGGGCAATTTCATCCCCTCTGGGGGGTCTGGCACGGGGTGCACTCAGCCTCGTTAGGTCCCGGGGGGACCAATTGAGGAGCTACTTGATGAAGAAGTACCGGCCCCAGGTCTAGAAAACCGCATAACTGGCCGGGAGGGCTCGGGGCACTGACCATGTCCCACCCTCCAGTACTGCACCTCACCAATGACGCCTGTAGTGGGCAGAGGTGGGGGACGCAGTGGCTGGGCGGTAGGCCTTGGCCCTTCGTGGGCTGTCGCGCGGGGTTTACATAGGTTACATCTTCCTAACATCACATATTCTGTTACAAGCTCTTAAAACCTGTCATTATATCTTTATACTGGATGATTAATAACGGGTGATCCAAAAGACTCTGAACTGGCTGTGTTGTGCTTCGCCTGTACGTGTCCTTGGCTCTCGTCGCCAACTACCACTGTCATAGAACAGTGTGGACGAAACCATACAACATTTTTTAATGGCTTTACTTACAATGTTAGTAAAGGAGATCTGAAACTGGCCACCAGTCATCCATACATTTTTGGATCTCTTGAGGAAACTATCCATCACTCGCTGTAGTTCACACTGAGAAATTCTGACAATTTCCTGGTGGATATTTTGTTTTAATTCTTCCAGGATGTGTGGGTTTGTCCTGTAAACTTTATGCTTTAAGTTACCCCAGAGATAGAAATTGTAGTTCACCTGGAAATCTTTCTGCAAACTGCACTTTCACTTGGTGAGCTTACTGAGTTATCACATACAAATCATAAATATATGCAAGCTGTGCAGTAGAAAACAAATGCTGAGCCATAATATAATTTGTGACTAAGTACAGGACTAAATAATAAAGCACACTGGTAACAACTCAATCACACAATATCACCGGCACTTTCAGAACAGAGAAAAACAAGTCACCCTTATAACATTGTACATGGCAGCTGTGTTATCATGTTTCTGGGTGTGCAGTGGAAAAACATCGCCCAGCAGTTCGGATGCTTTTGGGTCTCGCTGTAGCTAGTGCATGCACAACATCTCTATCACACATACATACAAAGCCATTTGAACCAGTAAAACAACCTTTGCAAATTTTACCCTAACAATAATGCTGGAATTATTAATTTGATATTTCTTCTTATTCAGGTTTTGAAACAAACTTTGGTAATACCAGAGCCATACATAGGAATGACACCAGATTAGATATTCAACATTTGGCAGAGAAGAACTTGTCTGAAGTTAAATTCAATCAAGAATGGCATCTTTCTTCACCAACATATAAAGACTAAGACGCTTCTTCTATTGGTGTTCATAATGAAGTTTAAGACTCATATTGACTTAGCTGAAATGGACACCAAGATAGAAATCAAACAGGAAGCTTGTGTACTGAGAAGATCAACTGAACCACATTGTGAATCAGAAGAAACTCATGAGTCAGATGCTCACTCAGAGAGAGAGTCAATTCCTTTTGCTTCAGTTTTTTTAATGGAGACTTTATCCGACATACATGGGGTTGATCAAGAAGTGAACACTGGCTCTGATATACATGGGGATGATCATAACAAAGATAACAGAAGTGGAATCAAGCAAGAACATACATATTTGGAAAGAACAATTGAAATTATACCTGAATCAGAAGATATTATTCTTAAAGATGTGCCAATACACTTGGATACTGAGGTAACAATTAATAATAATAGTAATAGTAATAATTTTTATTATCATTAGGAATTTCTGCAATGCTGTAGGTTTCCTGCACCAAATAAAATTATTTATAGATAATAAGAATACAATATTAGTACATAGGATGTTCACTAATTTATCTGTCTCCATTGTTCTGTATACAACACATCTGTTTCCTGCAGTCCCTTTACCTCCATACATCACCTGGCTCCATTTATCCAATTTCCATTTGGTCTTCCTTTTGTATTTATTCCTTCTAGTGTCCACCTTATCACTTCCTTTGGCAATCTTCCGTTTGGGTTACATGTTCAAACCATTGTAGTGTTTTTGCATTTATCACTTTGATTACATCCTTTTCTATACCCATAAGCATGGTTGTTCTTCATTTTCCATTCTCTCTTTTCTCAACTTCCTAGCCAATCTTCTGAAGAAGTCTAGTTTAACAGTTTTCAACTTTCCTTCCTGTATTCTGTTTATTGTCTAAATTAGTGCCCCATAAAGCATAAGTCTAGACTGTAGTAGTAGTAGTAGTAGTGGTGGTGGTGGCGGTGGCGGTGGCGGCAGTGGTGGTGGTGATAGTGCTAATCCTAATAATAATAATAATAATAATAATAATAATAATAATAATAATAATAATGAATATAATCATAATTATAATAATAACAATAATAATAACACCGACACTGACACTCACAAGAATAGTAACAATAATGCTAACAATAATATTAATAGTCCGTAAGGGTTGTCTGTAAAATAAGGTTCCCAAGGATCTGCAGTTGTGAGGAATGCTGTTATAGGAGATCTGGCAACACTGGCATGTAGCTTGGTTCTCCCTCTCCCAGTGCCCCAACCTGCAAGCTGTCTGCGGTGCTCAGGCTCGTCTTGGCAGCTGTTAAAAATGGTTACTTCCACTTGCTTCTACCGCCAGGTGTGAATTACACTTTGTGATTCATTTTTTGTGTGCAAAAAGACTGCACCAGTGGCATTCATTCCCAACTGTGTGAAGTGTACAGAGAGTAGTGTATGAGCTCACAACATGTGTGCAAATGGTTCAGAGAATTCAAAGACAGACGTACAGACAGCCAGGATGACCAGCGTTCTGGACGGCCATTGGTTTCCGACAAAATTATTGCGAAAGTGCAAGAAGCAATGCTGAAAGATCAAAGGTTGACAGTTCAGGAGATCTGAGAGATGATCCCTAATGTCAGCAAGACAAAATTTTGTCAGATACTTTAGGGTATAGCAAGGTGGGTCCCAAGAATGCCTACGAAAGGCCACAGACGAAAACGTGTTAAAGTGGGCTGCAAATTTCTTCAGGGCTATGATGTGTCTCATCAATAAATTTGGATGGGATACTGTCAAACACCCTAAGTGTGTACCATCTCTTCCCTGACTTGAAGAAACACCTGCATGGGACGCATTTCAGAACTGGAGAGGAACTGAAACAACCTGTTTTAACTTATCTTTGCCGTGTGGCGGGAGAATTCTACGATGTAGGCATACAAAAGATGGTACACCACATGCAAAAATGCATTGCGCAGAATGGTGATTATTTTGAAAAATAGGAAAAAGTATTTGATTTCCAAAAATGTATTATTGAATGTTAATGTTTTTCATTGTGAAAAAAAATTGGGAACCTCATTTTACGGACAACCCTCATAGTAAATATAGTGAAAAGAGAATGGAAAATTGTAAGACAAATTTTAGGTCCACAAGCCATAAATAAAGAGTATAGACTCAGAGGTAAAAAGGAAATAAAAATATATGGTGACATTTATAGTGATATTAGAAAATGTAGGTTAAAATTGTGTGGGCATATTCAATGAATGAGCTCAAATAGGCTCTCAAAACAAATATTGCAATTTTTCAAAAATGGAAGTGAAGCACATGTAGGTACATACCATGAAATGGACCGGATGTGTGAAAAATGACTTAAAATTGGCAGGAATTACTCAAGAAGACAGAATTAGAGATAACTTCAGACTCAAGATGCATAAATGGCAAGTTGACCAAGAGGGCAACCTGAGGAAAAAAAACTGGATCAACATGCACAGATGAGAGAAAGAAAGCATGCAGGCTAAGACTGGAAGAATTATGGACTCAAAGGAGAACTAAGCAGTGTGTCTAAGTACTTTGTGTAGTCCTACATAGGTACATTCACACTCAAAAAAAGAAACCCTGCACCATAGGGGCTGAGGTACAATCGTGAAAGGGGGGGGGGGGAAGGAACTGAAGAGAAGAGAGCACTAAAAATTTCAAGAACTATAACATTTATGGATAAATAAATTATACATTTGTTAACAGGAATGATTAATCGGTATAGCAAACCTTTAAACAGAAATGGAAGCCGAAACACAACAGAAATACAGGTGAAAACAAAACCAATTTACATAACCCCATTCAACTCCCTCTCAAAGCGAGGAGTTGGGCAGTCTTCAAGCCTATCTGAAAATGCCTAAATGTTTCGCGTGGACATCCTACGGGTTACAAGAATTACTTTTTACAAGATTACATTTAATTCGTCCGCATTAGAAGCACCTCCCAGGCAAGTAACGGTCAGAAAACCAATCTGTAATTCACGGCCTGAGCCCTAGTTAAAACCAAACAACTTACCCTGCACGCCGAGAAAGGAGCACTCCGACTGACTGTCTCTACAACCGTCAGACCGAGAGGAAACCCATAGAAAAAACACTAGCGCAACCCAGCGGGGAAAACAAGAGTCGCGAAACAAAAGGAGGTGCCTCCATAAAACAAAATAAGTGCGATCAGCACAATACTCCCGCCCCCATCTGACAACACGCGCTCGCCTTTCTGGAAAGGAACAGACTGATATTGTATGAGAAGTATCATATTAGGAAGGACACACCTTACACCGCCCGGTCATTGTACAGGTCACTGTGAAAGCACTAGCACCAAACACTGTCACTACAAATCACTGGCCACTGTCACATCAGAGAGCACAATTCTGTTTTTCCGGGACGGGAGAGACGATGCACAGCTCGTTGGGCGTACTGATCCCTCGTTGTTCCAGAGAAATTAACAAATTCTGGGTTTGAGCCTGTGGATGCCCTCTCGTTGCAATCAGGCGTTTAGAAAGTCCAAAACCTAAAACGTGGGCCACACACAAGCCCCTTCATATTCTATCGTCACCTCCCTGGCCTCAAGAAATCTCCATTGCGGACTTTACTGCTGCAGTAACACTCCATATACATGGTAACAGCCAGGCTTAACATTACACAATGCCAAACTGCGGTGGTTAGGTGCTTTCCGGACAGGTTACGAACAGGAGCTGGCGAGGCTGTAACACGGAACAAACCCAAGAGAAAGGGAACAAAACGCAGGCTTCAAATAGGCTGCTGCCCCAAAATAACATCTCGGGGTAGATCAAACTGAATGAATGACAGTTTTTTTTACAGAACTGTGGATGACATCAAATACATAAATAGCAGAAAATTAAAAAATTTGAATCAATTTATAATCAACAAGCGTGATAACATACCATAAACTGTTTAATGAACATAACAATATAAGAACAATTTAAACGAACTTGAATAACATTAAATATAATTTCTTCCAAATGACAATTTAAAACAGGCTAAACAATATATATATATATATACAAGTTAAACAAAATAAACAAGGCCTTGTATAAATAAATGCGCATAAAACAAAATCCCTACTGGCCAGACAACACAAGAGTACAAACACGAAATACACATAATTACTACACAAGACACACACCGCAAGCACGCAGCAAACATCCCACAAATACTCCCCAAACATACCACACCAAACACCTCACACCGCTTCCATACAAAGACACGCGAAAACAAATCTACACAATGCCGACTCCACACGCCCGGCAGAAACTAACTACAGGGGCGCCGTAGAGGTATACAGCCCGGCGCACACATGGCACGCTCCAACATAAACAAACACCCACATTCCAAACAAAACACTTTATTCACAACATAAACATACAGGAGTAAACAAAGGAAACCCATCCACATACGGAAAACAGATACCAAACTACTGGAAGGGTTTCAATTGTGAGACGTGAGCTCTCCTTTCTTGGCCCGTGCGGAGGTCCCTTAAGCGCACAGAAACATTTTTGAAGATACTTATAATCTCGAACGGCCCTACGTATCTAGGAGCCAACTTCGCTGCATAAGCATTTTGCTTAGAAGATTGAGTGTACTGCTTACACAGTACTTTCTGGCCAACGGCATAAGGTGAAGGCCGTTTATTTTCATCATACCGCTTCTTTACCTGGGCAAGTGACTTCTTCAAATTCCGAAAAGCGGCCTTCCATACTCTACATATTTCCTCGCGAGTAATATTCTGGGGAAGCAAATCGTCCAAACGCCAAAGGTTAGACAGCGGAGAGTTAGGTATATAGGCTAACATAAGCTGATGAGGGGTAACGCCATGTGATTCGTGTCGAGCCGAATTAAACGCCAACTGCAACCGAGACAAATTAGTGTCCCACTTAGTATGATTATCATGATGAAAGGCTATTAATGCTGATTTGAGGTTCCTCTTAAATCTTTCGGCATGGGAAGGACGGGGGTAATAAGTGGTGGTAGTTATGGTTTTAATGCCCCAACTAAAACAGAAATTTCTAAAGGCGAAAGAAGTAAATTGAGTGGCGTTGTCTGTTACCAAATAACGAGGGGCTCCAAAAGCCGCAAATACTGAAGAGAGAACCTTGACTACCCCTCGTGTATTCGCTTTCGGTAAGGCCGACATCCATACAAACTTACTAAACGAATCTACTACGACTAATGCATACGTATTCCCCTGGACTGAACGAGGAAAAGGGCCGATAAAATCCACAAATAATTTTTCCAGGGGTCTACTTGCCACCTCCGATGCTAAACCTTTCCATACTGTACATTGCGCGGGTTTCGCCATTGCACAAAGTTGACACTGTCTAACTCGGGAAGCAATTTCTTTATTCATGCCCGGCCACACAAAATATTCCCGAATCTTGTCTTTGGTCTTGGCTATTCCCAAATGCCCGCCTACAGGAGATGAATGGAAATATTCAAACACCATGGAAATTAAGGCCCGTGGCAAAACAACCTTGTTCTTGCCGTCGAAGGTAGCCTGGGTCATCAAAACACCCTCCTTCAAACAATAAGGAGTAACAACCTCGCCAGCCTCAAGCCGATCAATAAGGGCCTGCAGATCCGGATCTTTCCTCTGATGTGTGTGCAAACCTTCGAACAACTCCGGAAATTCACAGACGGCTAAAACATTTTCCTTTCCGCATTTACATTCTCTCGGTTCTTCGAATACTCTCGTTAAGGCATCAGCCACACAATTTTCTGAACTACGTATATGTATCGGGACAAACTTAAAAGCTGAAATGCGTACGCCCCAACGCGCTAACCTGCCTGTAGATCGCGGTGAGGCCAACGACCACGTTAGCGCCTGGTTATCGCACTCAAGAGTAAACTCAACATGCTCCAGATATTCGCGGTATTTTTCTAAGCCAAATACCACAGCCAAAGTTTCAAGTTCGTAAACTGAATACTTCCGCTCGGCTGGAGTAAGGGTACGTGAACTATACCCAATAACCCTACGCCCCATAGGAAAATCCTAGAGTAAAACAGCAGCCACCGATCCCCTGCTTGCATCGGTCTGAAGGATAAATCTACGTGAAAAATCAGGGAAAGCCAACACCGGGGGATTCATTATGGCCTGTTTAAGGTCTTCAAAGGCCTGCTGCTGTTCCTCACCCCACTTAAACGGAGTTCCCTTCCGCCGAAGACGGTTCAATGGTTCCGCCCGCGCTGCAAAATGCGGAATAAACTTGCTGAAAAAGTTCACCATGGCCACGTACCTGGCCAATGCCTTTACGGTTTTAGGGGGAGGAAAGTTACGTAGAACTTTGGTCCGCTCCGGATCAATCGTTATCCCAGCCGGAGATACAATATGACCTAAGAAAGAAATCTGTCCCGCAGCAAAGTTACACTTCTCTTTGCGCAAGGTAAGGCCTGCGCGCTCGAGCCGGTCAAAGACCTCCGCTAAATGTTGGCAATGGGTTTCAAAGTCGGGCGAGTAGACAACCACGTCATCTAGATAGTGATACACATATTTAAACTTGATGTCCGAAAATATTTCGTCTAATAACCGCGACAACACCTGAGCTCCAGTAGCAATTCCGAAGGGTACTCGTTGAAATTCATAAAGCCTCCATGGGACAGCAAAAGCCGTTAGTGGCTTAGACGACTCCGATAAGGGCACTTGGTAGTAGGCGCTATTCAAATCCAAACTAGTAAATACTTTGGCACCCGCAAAATAATGCGCCGCCGAATTTAGATGTGGCATTGGTTGGGCCTCGATCTTTATCTTTTTGTTCAAGTGCCGGTAGTCCACCACTACCCTGAAATCGTCCTCGCCCTTAGGGACCAGAAATACTGGACTACTATAAGTAGACGTGGACGGCCTGATCACTCCCTTTCGTAACATTTCGTCGATCTTTTTACGAAGAATAGCCATTTTAGGTGGGGTGACACGATAGGGTGGTAACTTCACAGGGGTGTCGTCTGTTAGTTGGATGTCATACTCCACCAAATTTGTTACTCCTAAACGGTCAGCAAACAAGGACCCGTGGTTCGCACAGAGTTGTTCCAGCGAACGGCCCTGCTCTTCTGTCAAATGGGGGAAAGCATTGCTAACGTCGCATATATGGTGACGTAGCCCGCCACTCTCCTCCAAAGGTGGTTTGTTGATGACTTGACCGCACTGAAATGCAACTCGTTCGGAAGGGGCAAATGCAAAGGTGATTTCCCCATCCCGAAAATCAAGCCTTAGGCCGACTCTAGTCATAAAGTCCGAGCCTAAAATCAGTCGAAATGGCAGATCCGGCAGAAGATAGAAATAGTGTTTCCACGTAAAACGCGAAATACGCATGGTCAACAGAACCTTGGCATTCACCTGAAATTTATGACCATTTACAGACACGCACCCAACGCTACACTGCCGCGGTTTGCCCGAGAATTTAGTAAGATAGCTATAATAAAACTCCTCGTGTACCAAAGAGCAGGAACTTCCCGAGTCCAAGAGAGCGATTAACTGTCGTTTCCCAACAGTCACCTGTACTGTCGGCTTCAAATTAAAGGGCTTGGCTATTATCCGACGGAATATCCGACAACAGGCAGAAATTCCGCAAGGGGCTCGTTGTCAATCTTGGCGCCTTTGACCGTCTGCACCCACGGGTAGTAAAACGCCACCACGCTTCCTGGCCACCGTGCATTGTCTAACCAAATGCTCAGGAGAACCACATCTAAAGCAAGACCCTGGCAAGCGAAAACTATCTCGAGCTAAATTTCCTCGGTTAGTCTGCCGCGGCTCAAATCGAACACCATGCAGAGGCACTTGCAATGATTCGCGGTTTCGTGCCGCATTTGAGGCCTCATACTCTGCCAAGATCGGCAATAGCCCCTCTAAATCTTTAAACGTAGCAGGACAAGAGCTAAATACCAAAAGAGAACGTACCTGCGGGGTCAACCCCGTAATAATGACGTCACAGATCTGCCGTTCGCTATCCGGCAACCGTAGTATACGCGCAAACAACTTAACCCTGCTAATGTACTCGAAGAAAGACTCTCCTAACCCCTGGGGTTTCAAATAATGATCTTGAATTAATGTATGTAGCTCCCGACGAGGAACGAAGCACTTCAATACACTGTCATGCAATTCAGAGACTGGATCAACACATCCCTTAATACGCCCAATTATACTGCGCACCGCGTCACCCCCTTCTGACATCACTACTTCAAGCAGCTGCAAACCGGGAACTTTGCATAACTCAGCGCAATCCTTAGCTCTTACCAGGAACTTCAAAAATTCAAGAAAGACTTGATAAGGTTCAATCAACTGTTGTAAGGGATGAAGTAACTTTAGCGGTTTAAAGGCCGTCATTTGAGACGCCACAGTTAGTGTGACAGTAGCCGACTCGGCCCGATCCCCTTTCTGAGCAAGCACTTCTAAATATCTCCTAAACTGCCCCTTCAGCTCGGCTAAGTCAACTCCGAACTTAACCTTAGGACAATATTTTTGGAAATATTCAATCCGCTGCACATAATGCAAGATCCTGGCTGTCAAACGCCTCACCTGCGCTTTCGAAAACTCTGAGCCAATACTCGACTCGGAGAACAACTCTTCAAATTCCAGCCGTGCGGCCTCACATAATGACGGTGATTCAGTTACCAATAAATGTTTGTCCGGCAACACAACATAATCGTTATCCTTCACGCTACGAAGTGCGTCTAATAGGGCCGGAACGTCTGCCGACGACAAATCATCACGTCCACGAATCCCCAACTCAAATAGTATTTCGTTCTTACGCAACAGCTGAAAGTCACTAGACATGGTTAATCAAAACAATAACCCAATGCTCAATTTAACTGCCCCACTCGACCACAAGATAACCACGCTCTGCTACCATTTATTGCACCATAGGGGCTTAGGTACAATCGTGAAAGGGGGGGGGGGGAGGAACTGAAGAGAAGAGAGCACTAAAAATTTCAAGAACTATAACATTTATGGATCAATAAATTATACATTTGTTAACAGGAATGATTAATCGGTATAGCAAACCTTTAAACAGAAATGGAAGCCGAAACACAACAGAAATACAGGTGAAAACAAAACCAATTTACATAACCCCATTCAACTCCCTCTCAAAGCGAGGAGTTGGGCAGTCTTCAAGCCTATCTGAAAATGCCTAAATGTTTCGCGTGGACATCCTACGGGTTACAAGAATTACTTTTTACAAGATTACATTTAATTCGTCCGCATTAGAAGCACCTCCCAGGCAAGTAACGGTCAGAAAACCAATCTGTAATTCACGGCCTGAGCCCTAGTTAAAACCAAACAACTTACCCTGCACGCCGAGAAAGGAGCACTCCGACTGACTGTCTCTACAACCGTCAGACCGAGAGGAAACCCATAGAAAAAACACTAGCGCAACTCAGCGGGGAAAACAAGAGTCGCAAAACAAAAGGAGGTGCCTCCATAAAACAAAATAAGTGCGATCAGCACAACCCATATAGCAGCTTTACTACTACCACCACCACCGCCACCACCACCACCACCACCGCCGCCACCACCACCACCGCCACCACCACCGCCGCCACCACCACCGCCACCACCACCGCCACCACCACCGCCACCACCACCACCACAGCCACCACCACCGCCACCGACACCAGCACCGCCACCACCACTACCACCGCCACTGCCACCACCGCCACCACCACCACCGCCACCACCACCACCACCATCGCCACCACCGCCACCACCACCGCCACCACCACCACCATCGCCACCACCGCCACCACCACCACCACCATCGCCACCACCACCGCCACTACCACCACCACCATCGCCACCACCAACACCGCCACCACCACCATCACCATCGCCACCGCCGCCACCACGACCGCCACCACCACCACCGCCACTGCCACCACCGCCACCACCACCGACACCACCACCATCGCCACCACCACCGCCACTGCCACCACCGACACCACCACCATCGCCACCACCACCGCCACCACCACCACCATCGCCACCACCACCACCGCCACCACCACCACCACCATCGCCACCACCACCGCCACCACCACCGCCACTACCACCACCACCATCGCCACCACCACCGCCACCACCACCGCCACCACCACCATCACCATCGCCACCACGACCGCCACCACCACCACCACCGCCACCGCCAGCACCGCCACCACCATCGCCACCACCACCACCGCCACCACCACCATCGCCACCACCACCGCCACCACCACCTCCACCACCATCGCCACCGCCACCACCACCGCCACCACCACCACCACCACCACTCCTACTCCTACTCCTATCGCCATCACCACAAGAAAATGGAAAGCTGTAGTGAATAAAAATAAACACTAAAATGTTAAAGATAAAGTATAGTACACTTTGTCCACCAGCTCATGGTCCCTGGCAGGAATGCAGCCAGCCACTATGTCAGTAAACAACTCCAGATAAACAGTGATGTATGAAACAGGACTTGTGCTAATTGCACTTAAGATAATGTTGCTAACCTTGGAACGTGCATTCACACAAGATTAAAGCAATGAACTTGCTCAAATTTGCACAATTTAAATGTTATTTTCAGTTCATAAAACGTAAACGAGTTTTCAACTACTCCGTCTTTCTCCCTTTCTGCCATTTTTCAAAAACACTGCAAGTCTGTTTTGGTCATAAGTGATATATCCTCATGTGTTATATGCTGCAATTCCTGTAAGAATAAGTCAACTGTTACATTTCTTTAAGCATTTATTTTACCCTGGCCCAGACTAATTCTATGGGATTGAGATCATGCATTTCTGGGGCCAAGTAAATGGCAGTGCGGCCCAGTGTCTGCTTTAAGAGCCTTGTTAGGCTTGTTAGGTTTGATCCTATAAAGATCTGTTTTACATACAGACTGTCACTCTGAACCTCTTTGTTCCGCAACCACAATATCATAGCAGATCTCACAACACTCCTAGGTGGAGGATTATCAGCTTCTACATTACTTTTACCATTACTTCTGACATAAAGCTAGTGACTCGTATTATTTTACAACTGAAATTAAGAGAAATTAGCAGCGAGTAAACAGTGCATATAATATTGGGGGTAAGTTGGCAACATGACCAGCACAGCGGATGTTTACAAAATTCAGGTTACACTGTGTGGAATGTCTCTCCCAGCACTTCATTCCCCTTAGGCCATGAGCTGGTGAACAGACAGTATAAGGGAATTAAGGAAGATAATTTCACCACTACTCTATATGTAAGCATTAATAATTGGTTAGTATGGGTATTTCTGTAATGTAGATGTTTATATTGCTGCCTCTGCAGTACAGTTGGTGGCATGGTGGACTGGGTTCCATTCCCAGTTCCAGCATGGGGATTTTTCCCCCGCTGGGAGGTCTGGCATGGGGTGAACTCAGCCTCTTTAGGTCCCAGAGGGTCAGTTGAAGATCTACGGATGGAGAAGTAGCATCCCAAGGTCAAAAAGGCTGAGTAACTGGGTGGAAGGGCTCGGGGTGCTGATAACATGCCACCCTCCAGTACAGGTCGCGCGTTACTTCTTGACGAATGAAAATATTATATGAAAGGTTGAATGCGAGTCTCTACTCAGCTTTTGCGGGAACGAAAGAGAGGAGGTACAGTCTGCAGTGAGATGATGCGCATGCTTCTGAGCTGAAGTAGTACAACACTACAAATCAATTTATGACACTTGCAGTAATATCAGACACACATATTATGCACTATACCTCTATAACTGTTTCCACTTAACTTTCTTGCATTTATTCTATTCCCGACATCTCTGCCTCGTCTGAATTGCTATTTTTGTTGCAGGCATGCATACATCCGTACCGCACAAAACTTCTGCAGTCGACTGTATACACAAACGCGACAGAGGAAAACAGAGGTGTCTGTTATCGTAGCATAAACATTTGCTGACCTGTTTATTAAGGGTAGGCTCACTCATTGGATTTCTGCTCAAGGTCATTCGTCAAGAACTAACGTGCAACCTATACTGCACCCCACCAGTGATGCCCTGAGTGGGTAGAGGTGGGGACACAGCAGCTGGGTGGCAAGCCTTGCCCCTTCATGGGCTGTTGTGCTGGGGCTTAGTTCCTTTTTTTTTTAGTATATATATATATATTTGTTGTTTAACGACGCTGTCAATTGCCAGGATCACATCAGCGTCGCCGGTGTGCCGGAATTTTGTCCCGCAGGAGTGCTTTTACATGCCAGTAAATCTACTGACATGGGCCGGGTTTGAACCTGCTACCTTGGGATCAGTAGGCCAGCGTCTAACCAACTGAGCCACCCAGACTGACTTTTTTTTTTAGGTTTTTATATTTGGTAGCATAGAATTCCCAACAGATGCATGTGTGAATCGAGTTTTGGAACACTTTGGTTCACTTCACTTCAGTCGATTTACAGTGAATAATTGAAGAGAAAGCTTTTGAAACATATCCTGTTAATCTACATTCACTGCATTCACTGTCACCAAGCTTCAAAGAAGCTAATTGAAATGCATATGTGCCTATTTCTGTGGGCTTTTGGTTTGTAAATGCTGATGCATTTCATAGTATTGTAAATACTATTTGGTATGAATTTTTAGGAACTATTCCATATTTCACTGCTGTAGGTCTATGTATTGTTTCAAAACGTGTTCTAATTAACAAGTTTAGGTTAATAGAAGGTTAAATATTTTAAATTATCAACATTTATCTATCTTTATCATAGTTGGTCTACATAATTCATCTTCGTGTAATTAAAGGTTACAACACACAATTACACTTAGACATTTTTGCTTTTTATATTTGATAAATTCAAGTTTATATTTTCTTTTTAAAATTTAATATTCGTTTTCTTCATGTTACACCCTAGAGAAATGAGATTTAAGAACATTTTTGAGGGTGAATATGAGGGGTTCCATGTTTGCCTATGTAGCATGATGATTAGCATGTCTGCCTCACGTTCAAGAGGTTCCGAGTTCGAATCTCGCTTAGGTTGTTTTCTTCGTAAGGTTTTTTCTGAGGTTTTCCCTTATCATGAGAAGACGAATTTTGGGTAACTTTAAGCTCTATGCACCTCAGGCTCATTTGAGCATCATTTCACCCGTTACATTCTTCATTCACCATCCGATATGACATTATGTTGGAGGCAATTAATTTAAAAAATGTTTTTAGCACTTTATTAGTCCAGCATGTTGATATCTGATTCGTAGTCTTTTGGAGCACCCATTATCTGCACAAATATAGCATTAGTGAGTTACAGAATATCATTCCTTAATAAAAAAGGGTACCATAACAAAAGAACTGAGGGTGATGGGAAAAAAACGGCTGACAGATTTGAAATTAGTATGGCCAAATGATTATAAATCAGGCACCTTCAAGTCAGTTCCTTTGACTTTTCAAACATTTGTAGAGTGGTGTAATGGTATACCAGTATTCCATCAGATGAATATTGATAAATTGAATGCAAACTCTAATTGTTAACTACAATTTTTATTGCAATATGCTAAATAGAAACACACACAGCTGTTTCGTTGTTATAAATTATCATATTTTATCGCATAAGGCCCCCCCTTGCATATTTCCCTCTCCTATGATTTTTCATCACTAAAAATTATTTACCTATTAAACATCGCATAATTCCCTCTCCTGGTCCATTCTTATTGGAGCGGCCTTCAAATGACTTGATAATGTGCAACAATCGACGCAGAACAGTGGACGCAGTGCTTGCCACAAAAATACTCATATTGCCATTGTCACAACATATCGTAAAATTGAAGTGTGAAGTTGCAGACGTGTTTCTAAGTCAGTTTGTTACAAGTCGTCATATTGTTAAGAAGAGTTTTAAAAAAAACTGGTATTTCTTGTGCCATTAATTGTTCTGATGACATATTGTAGAATAGTGAACATGAAGATGTGTTATCTGAGCCAGGTATAAATGAAAATAGTGATGATAGTGACGAAAGTGAGACCGCAGAATAGTCGGAGAAAAGAAACAATGAAACCATGGTATGTATCCAGTTCATTCACAAATTACTGTATACCTATATAACTTTTACATAATACTACATGGTTTCCCTTCCTTTCTGAATTCCTAGAAGCACCACTCGCATAATTCCCTCCTCAGTGTTTTCAAGCAAATTTTTGGAGAAAAAAGGTGGGGAATTATGCGATAAAATATGGTAATATAAATTCTGTGGTTTTCCATATTGTTTTCTTATTCCATTAGCTTCTTACCCTAAGCACTTGCATGTTGCTAAGCATGGATTGCTCATTCTTGTAACATGAAGTTAAATTCTAACATTAAAGTTTGACATATAAATCATGTAAATATAAATAATATTTTGCAATAGAATATACATGTAGATCATGTATTTTATGCCACCTTTTCTTCTGATCCAATCCTATATACAGAGTGTTCCTAATGTAAGTCCCATTTTGTTAATCTACAGCATGTAACATAATGAACATTTTGAGATAAATAAGGTGACACATACAAGAGAAATTTGTAAGGTTTATTGCTGTTTGATTAAATAGTTCGTTGGTCAGCCAAAAGTGGTGCTGTGACAATGAGACAGAATATTAGACCCCAATAGAAAATCGTTCATGTAAATGTTTGTTAAAAGTGTATAAATATTAGAATTGTTTGTGTTCCATAATAAAAATAGGAGACGATAATTGGGATCACTTCCCTAACGGGAAAGAACTATTTGCGTGGATGAATACCGCGGATGAAGACGAAAATGGCGGTGTCTCGTCAAAAGGACGCCAAGAAACAATTCAGTAGCGTCTATATGTTCAAGGTGATAAGACGTGTTTTGGTAGCATGTGAACATGGAACTTTCACCAAACTTTTATCCAGCATAAATTCTACTAAATTAAAAAAGTGTAAAGGTTTTTAAGTATTTAATATGGTGCTGAGAGTGTAAGGTATCGAAGTGTTAATAAATAAATACATTGTGATAAAGAAACATTGATATATGCATTCCATCTGTTACCACGACCCTGTAGATAGAAAACGAGTCTCATAGCACAGCCCATTCCGTTAGTTACATTAAAATCGGCATCAACAACAATTGAACAATGGTGTTTAATGGTGCTGAAAAATCATATTGCATCTTGCAATTTGATAGACATAGTTGTGCTACACAAGTGTAACACTCGTTTTGAAAGAGGTTTGGAAAAGCAGCACGCCACAGGAAGGTGATATCAATTTGACATGAATGGGTATTTATACCCACAGAAGACTGGACATCCAGGAGTTACTGATGAGTGTGTTCAGCGTGTACAGGAGTGCTTTCAAAAAAGCCTTCAGAAGTCCATGTGGAAGGCCTCCAGGATCTACAAATGAGGATTGAACAAACCTCTGCTATGGTATCATGTTTTCTGGAGTCTGACAGGAATTAAAATATTGCATGGACATTTGTTGTGCCACACATGAAGCTTATATTGAATCTCTGTAATAAAACAACAAAACCGGGGAACCTTGTGTGCCACATGAATCATCAAGTTTGCCTACTATTAAGTAGAATTTGCATAAAACAGATTATTAAAGTGGGACTTACTGTAGGGACCACCTGTATATGAAAAGGCTAATTTTCCAAGAAATCCTCCGGTTGCATAAGATTTCAATGTATTTGAAAAGATTTTATGGTAAATGCGGTCAATAGGTTTTGAAAGCTCTAAGAACAGCAAGTTTTATAATGGGTTTTTAAGTTCATATCTACATGGTTTAGATTTGGATGTAAAAAGAACTTTTGGAGCTTTTCTTTGTAAGTGTGAGGCGGAAAATGACATTACAATACATTCTATTGTTGCAGGATCAGTTATTAGATGGAGATCAGAAGTTACTATTGCCAGAACCAACAAGGTAATACTGCTGGAGTCTATACACTACATTACACTGCCCTTTGATCACCTTCTGCTTAGAGGTTAAGCTTTAGCTTAAGATTTTCTGGAATTGATTCAACTTAAACTAAATTCAGTGCATGAAACCAGGCAAGTCTTTTTATAAATTAATCATATTATGTCTTAAGCTCCATAATTAGTTGTCAAGATTTAATAGCTTTTTATCAGTGATGCAATTCTAGTATATTTGCTAAATCAATACTGCTACAATGTTCAGTTTATAACTGTTACTTCACTAAGTTGGCACTGTCACGGCACTTTCTTCATGGCGTATGTAATAAACTACCCATGACACTTCTGGACAGTAACATACTGGGGAGTTGAACTCAGGGCCTATCTAAACACTTGCAGTTGCAACACTCGCTACAGGCAACAGAAATTCACACTGGGAACAGCACTTTCTGTTACACCACAAATGCACTCATTAACTCGCTCATTCATGAGAATGCTTGCTTATATGGCAGTTAGTCTTCCACAGAATTCCAGAACACTTGGGAGGCAGAGAGAAGGGAAATTTCCAGAATATTGGTGTTCTTTGTATAGTGCCTCTAGTGTTTACGCTAGACAATAGCATTTATCACTTAGTTGTTAGCTCATTCTTTATGTTCTACTGATGAGTCCCATAGCTGTGTCATATAGCTCCGTGCTCAGAGTTGGTTATCCCCAGCAGCTGTGTGATATGGGGCAAGCCAATCATGATGGGTTACCTCAGCTTCTCTCACAGTTAACGTCAAGTGTGGTATACCACATCATTGAGTTGGGTGATTACCTTATACACACTGTGACAGGAATTGTAGTTTCGGTGACATAGAGTGATAGAGCCATTTGCAGTCACCCTCCTTGTATCTGACAGTCACAGAGTGCCTTCATCTGGTCACTTACCATCATGGTATAAAATTATAGAGGTTGCTGATGTATTGAAATTGGTAGCTGAGTCTACGCAATGCCCTCAGAAGAGGGTTGCTATTCCCATGAAGCTCATGAAATGTCATTCTTTTATTAATTCCTTTAAAGAAGCTGTAGTATCAAATCTTTTTGAGGGGACAAATTCCAATAAGAAATTTCATTAGGATTGTGTATTTCTTTTGTGGCAATAAATTGGAGCATTTATTGCATATGGAATCAAAGCTGGTGGTGCTGCGGAATAAAGGAGAACTTAGTCCTATATCAGTTCATTTAATGTCTTCTGACTCCGTAAAGAAAAAATGTATCTGTGCATAGGAAATGCTGAATTCTGTACATTCGCATAAGGGGTGTTTTGAGGATTCAGTGTCCGTCCCACATGTCCTGCACATGGATAATAATAACAATAATAATAATAATAATAATAATAATAATAATAATAATAATAATAATAATAATAATAATAATAATAATAATAATAATAATAATAATAATAATAATAATAACAATAACAATAATACTAATACTAATAATGTAATAATATAACAATAAAAACAACAACAATATCAATAATAATAAATAATGATGATGGTGATGATGACAATGACGATGATGATGATAACAACAACGACAATAACTATTTTGTTGTTTAATGATGCTGTCAATTGCTATGATCACATCAGTGTCGCCAGTGTGCCGGAATTTGGTCCCGCAGGAGTTCTTTTACATGCCAGTAAATCTACTGACATGGAGCTGTCATTTTTAAGCACACTTAAAAACCATCGGCCTGGGCCGGGTTTGAACCCGCAACCTTGGGAACAGTAGACCAGCGTCTTTACCAACTGAGTCACCCAGACTGACCCTGCACATGGAGTCTTCTATGAGCCTCACAGTGCGTGTTGTGCAGGATGTTGTAGCTAATAAGATAGCCAACAAAGTCCCTAAGCCAAGTTCTAGTTAAGTTTAGGGGAAACTATCTAATTTACTTCCAGGTCTCGTAAAAAATCCTTGGACTTGCCTGGCAGAAGTTTGTTTACTTCAGGTCTTGAGATGAGCCCAAGCTGTAAGCGGAGTTATTTTATCCTTGACACTAAAGAAGGGCTCAGATCCTATAAATACCAAGCTATACACCTCTTAACAATAATACTCAAATGCCCAGGTACCCATATAAACATAACCAAGCAACTGGCACAGTCTATCCAATATCCTCTGGCATTGTCGTACTAATCTGGAGGTGGTTTTGACCACCATTAAGGCTTTCAAAGCTGCTATGCTATCTGAGCCTCTACTAACCTCTGCCCACCTCCATGAAGTACTAATATGCATGGCACAGGCTAAAATTGCATATAATTGTATCAATCTGGAAAATAGTGGCAACACTACCAAGGGAATGACAAGTCTAGTCCTGGGGCCATTGGCTCCAGCCCCTGAAGTAGGATCGATCTCTGAGCCATGTTGGATTCCCAAGTGTCAGTGGAAACTGTGCTTAGTCTCATAAACTCAACTATAATGTTTCAGTCAGTTACTGGTGAATCTGAATGAACAACTTTTGTTTCATAAGTTAAACTGTTACAACAATGGGCTTTTTAAATTTCTCTGCACAACATTCACCTCAAAATGCTATCTGAATGAACTGAACCAAACTGTCTTATGGAGGAAAACAGAACAAGCCATGCGAGTAAAATGTGATTTGTCCATTAGCCAATGAGTTGTTCCCTTGTATTGTGGTTTTGTTTACAATATCTTTGAACTTAAAGCGTAACCTGTCCTGACCTGTGGACCATGGCCCTTGGAGTGTAGCCTTGGCCTACCACCTACCCGCTGGATCCCTCACCGCCACCTACTACATGTGTCATGAACAGGGTCCAGTGGTGGCAAGTGGGACATGGTCAGCACCCCGAGCCCTCCTGGCCAGTATATGCGGTCTTCTTAACTGGAATTGATGATGAAAGATGATAGGAAAGGCGATGATGGAGCAATTGGTGGAATGATGTTGGGGGAAACCAGAGAACCAGGAGAAAAACCTGCCCCTGCATTGGAGTAACCACCACACATCCGAACTGTGGATGCCTGGGATTGAACCTGGGTCGCTTAGGTGAGAGTCAAGTGGTCTAACCACTCGGCCTGGCACAGCCCCTAAAGTGAAACCAGTGTAGATTATTTTCAAGTTTTAGTTAAACCACATTAATCTAAATCATTAAATTGAAGATTACATTATTTCATTACATTATTTATTTATGCCAACAAACTTACTGTTGGTGTTTTTAAACACACAAGCCATGTGTGGGCAAAGTTTGAGAGGTAGAACTGGAACTTAAAAATTCAATGCCACAACTGGGATTTGAACCACAGAATTGAATTTTTAAGTTCCAGTTCTACCTCTCAAACTTTGCCCACACACGGCTTGTGTGTTTAAAAACACCAACAGTAAGTTTGTTGGCATAAATAGATCATAATTACCATCTGAAGGTTATTTAATCCTGGGATATAAAGTACTTACAATAGTAAGTCACCATTGGGGTAATTTGTCTCTGATGTGAGACTGCCTTTGTGGTTTACCAGGAGAAATACGAACTCGTTTGAGAATTTAATGCCATTCTGGCAGTTTGTCACAATAGCTCAGTGGTAGAGCAGCCGCCTGGTAAGCGGAAGGTCTGTGGTTCAAATCCCAGTTGTGGCATTGAATTTTTAAGTTCCAGTTTTACCTCTCAAACTTTGAAGATTACATGTTTATTTACACTAGTCTTGCAGTCAAGCTTGGATTTTATATGCATCACCAATTTTTCCAGTATTTAAACTCTGTTACCAGCTTTATCTTGTCTTTACTTCTGTTCATATACTTTGTTTAACCTATCATTAGCCTCTGGGTTTTTATGCTGCATATATTTGTTACTGATTTTCCTATTTCAGATTGGATATGGAGATGGTGCGGAACTATGAATCTGGCATTATCACTGCAGATTTAGATAAAGGTTGCTTAAATCTGGTAGAAAATAGCAATCCTTGTAATGTGAACACAAGTGCAACTATCACAGGTGATAACGGAGACATTGTGAATTACAGAACATTACACAGATGTGAAATCTGCAACATGTGCTTCATTGCAGCGTCATATTTACAAAGTCACGTTGCCATTCATGAAGACAAAAGGAAACATAAATGTAACATTTGTAACGGAAGTTTTCAGGATTCGTCATCTTTGAAAAGGCATAGTTTAACTCATGAGGGCAAACGGTCATTCAAATGTAACATTTGTAACAAGAGCTTTACTTCTGCATCTCATTTGGGCACTCATAATTTAATTCATGAAGGTAAATGGCCCTACAAATGCAGTGTATGTGACAAGGGCTTTTTTACAAAATCATATTTGAAAACGCATGCATTAATTCATGAGGGAATACGATTTAAATGTGAAAAGTGTGATAAGAGCTTTAATTCATCATCAAGTTTGAGAAAACATCGTTTAATTCATGATGGAATACAGTTTAAATGTGACAAATGTTATAAAAGCTTTACTACTTCATCAAATTTGAGAACACATAGCCTCATTCATGAGGGAATACAGTTTGAATGTGAGAAGTGTGACAAGAGCTTTACTACTTCATCATATTTGAGAACACATAGCCTCATTCATGAGGGAATACAGTTTGAATGTGGGAAGTGTGACAAGAGCTTTAATACCTCATCAGCATTGAGAAAGCATGCTTTAATTCATGAGGGAATACAATTTAAATGTCAGAAGTGTGATAAGAACTTTACATCATCATCAAATTTAAAAAAACACAGTTTAATTCATGGTGGAATACAGTTTAAATGTGAGAAGTGTGATAAGAGTTTTAGTTCATCATCAAATTTGAAAAAACACAGTTTAATTCATGAAGGAATTCAGTTTAAATGTGAGAAGTGTGATAAGAGCTTTAGTACATCATCAAGTTTGAAAACACACAGTTTAATTCACGAGGGAATAGAGTTTAAATGTGAGAAGTGCGATAAGAGCTTCAGTACATCATCAAATTTGAAAACACACAGTTTAATTCACGAGGGAATAGAGTTTAAATGTGAAAAGTGTGATAAGAGATTTAGTTCAGCATCAAATTTGAAAGCTCATAGGTTAATTCATGATGGAATACAGTTTAAATGTGAGAAGTGTGATAAGAGCTTTAGTACGTCATCAAGTTTGAAAATGCACAGTTTAATTCATAAGGGAATAGAGTTTAAATGTGAGAAGTGTAATAAGAGGTTCAGTACATCATCAAGTTTGAAAACACACAGTTTAATTCATGAAGGAATAGAGTTTAAATGTGAGAAGTGTGATAAAAGCTTTAGTACATCAGCAAATTTGAAAACACACAGTTTAATTCATGAGGGAATACAGTTTAAATGTGAGAAGTGTGATAGGAGCTTCACTACACCATCACATTTGAAAGAGCATAGCTTAATTCACAAGGGAATACGGTTTAAATGTAAGAAGTGTGATAAGAGCTTTTCTAGATCGTCAAATTTGAAAGAGCATACCTTAATTCACAAGGGAATACGGTTTAAATGTGATAAGTGTGATAAGAGCTTTACTAATTCGTCAAATTTGAAAGCACATAGTTCTTTTCATGATGGAATTGGGTTTAAATGTGAGAAGTGTGATAAGAGTTTTGCTACATCACAAAGTTTAAAAAGACACAGTGTAATTCATGAGGAGAAATAATAATAAGCATGAATGGCTTGTAACTAGAGTCCTGCTCAAGCTCCACATTTGGAAGCTCATAATTTAATTCATAATTAAAAATGATCATTAAATATGACAGAGGTTTTCTGCAGCATAAAACCAGCTGGGCAAAAGGCAACATCAAGGTAACAATTGTTATGAGACAAAATTCATATATAATTGCCCACCATCAGATCTTAGAAGGTACTGGTTTCATTAAAATCATTGTGTTTACAATGTCTTATTAAACCTAACTATTAATAACTAGAATTATACGTGCTACGAGAATTTATGTCTTATTCATAGTGATAATGATATGATACTGGCCAGTGGCCACTGCCTCAAAGATGCTCAAGGTCAAGCTAGTTCATACCACAGCTTATAAATATGCTGCGTAATGACAATGGACTTTGCAGAACAAAGACGACTGTGAATGTGGCAGAACAAAGTGTTTTTAGAGTGTTCGAGAAACTTTTGACTGCAGGATTATTTATGACAAGTTTGAGAAAAGGTGTAGTTTTTAGCTAATTCATTAGTAGTTTTCCTGTACTATAAAAGCAACTATACTAGACAGTATTTGTTATGTTGTTGTTTAATGATGCTGCCAATTTCCATGATCACACCAGTGTCACTGGTGTGCTGGAATTTTGTCCCATAGCGGTTCTTTTACGTGCCAGTAAATCTAATGACATGAAGCTGTCGTTTTTAAGCACACTTAAAAACCATCGGTCTGGACCAGATTTGAACCTACAATCTTGGGAATAGTAGACCAGTGTCTAGCCCACAGAGGCACCCAGACCAAGAGTTCTTCAGAGTTGAGTTTTGTGTTAAACTTTAGCAGTTAGTTTTTAAGTGTGTATTGTGTATAGTCAGTAGTGAGAGAATTTGTGTAATACCAGAGACAGATTTGGACATTTAGTTCTCGCTTTGGAGTTGTTTGTTATAGGAAGCAGTTTTTAGTGTATGTACCATATCGATGAAGCTAGCTGTTTGTTGGGCAGAGAGAATAGAACTGAAAGATAGAGAAGGTTAATGTCAAGGTTGTGATCACACAGAACAAGTGAGATTGCGTTTTATGGTTCAGCTTAGAGAAATAAAGTGACATTTAGTGAGTAAAGTAACTAGACTTGTCAATTTGTCATAATACGAGGGAATAAATTGTTGAATTGTATAAATCATTACATGCATAATTTAATTCACACATGGAAACGTCATTGTAAATGTGATAAGTGTAATGTTTTTTGTAGCATCACACCAAGAGCTGTTATTCTCCTTGTCATAAGAAACTCTTGTAGAAGTAATACTAAGAAACAGCTCCACAGATGTGATGAGGCGGAGCCATGTGCGAATCTCACAGGAGTCTTTGCTTCTCTTCCTGGCACTCCAGCTATGGCCCTACCTTGTCCTCTGGAAGTATCCTGGGTTTGATGCCTGTCCTCAGCTGGTGCAACTATAAGGTTTTTGGTGGAACATGGACTCTCCTTTGGTAAAAGGATCAATGAGCTCAGGTGGTGGGAAAAGGGGGAAAGTAACTGGTTTGGTTTAGTTTTAAGAGCAATGTTCCTTTGTTTCACTTCAGTAAATTCACTACTAATTGAACATTAGCATGACTATTAAAATACGTCATTCCTTCAGTAATGGCACTGATGTGCACTTTTGTAACTCAGCAAGATTTCTTTTCATTATCTATCATTAAGCTGATTTCATCTTGAACACGGCTGCCCTAATATGTGATACTCTTGTAAACTAAACTCCTTCAAGTTGTTGATACTAAAATAAACAAGAAGATTTGTAAATTGTGTAATATAGTTTGTTTAGGTACCATGGAACGTGCTAACTTCAGTCGTTTTTAAACGCTCTTGCCTATTTTGGTATGAAGATGTCTAAAATTACTAATTTAAGTTTTAGAAGATTACCTGATGTCTGTTGTAGCTTTAGCATACCAAAAATAATTGCTATGTCTATTATTGTTTACTATATGAAGTATTGAAGTGTGGCTGAAGTATCCTAGGATATAGGCTACCTTTGGCCACGGAAAAAAAATAAAGTTACACTTGCCTGTGATTACTGCAGCCGCTAGAAATGAATTGTTTAATGCTGTACTTATTTTGGAACGACAGTTGTGCCAATTTAAAGAAATTGAGTGCTAAATACTGTATTTTCTTTTCTTTAAAGCTTTATCATACAAGAAAGTAATTTTATGCCACCTTTTTCACCTTCACTGCCTTTTTGACGCCTTCCTTCCACAAAAATCGTGCAGTCCATCGTTGCCCATGGCTTTCTCTAGTTAACAACAAACAAGCGCTGTTCTTTTCCTTACTTCTCTTCAGAACTCCCATCTAGTGTTCGCTTGGCGAGTACTCAAATTTTCGTTTTGTGCACTATATTTATCATTGTTGGACATAGTTAAATATTCATTAAACGTGTTAGTACAATTATTGCAAATGCCACAACACATGCACAGATACAAGCAAACACTACGCAAATAACTTGTTTTATCTTCCTTTCATAGAAGTTTGAAAACAGTGTTGTAATTAATTTAATTTAAAAGGTGAGTCAATAACACTGAACAACAATTCCACCATAGTTTTCTGGGACGAAAATGCGTCCCAGAAAACTATGTTGTAAGTGTTGTTCAGTGTTATTGACTCACCTTTTAAATTAAACTTGTTTTATGTTCAAATGTTACATATCGGCAACAAGGGTTTACGTTTGCGTCTTAGCTCTAAACGGTCCTTTTCGTAGCTATGGCATATCCATCACTTCCCCTGAACAATCAAGTACACCGTACTAACCTGGCAGACATCTTGCACACATGAACGTCGGCAGACTTTTTTCCAGGAGGGGGGGGGGGGGGGGCAAATGTTAGAATTTTGCAATCGGATAATATTAATTCATTATTTTGTTGTCAAAAGTTATAGTATTTGTTGCGGATAACCGTATAAATTTGCCCTAAATAGAAATTGTTCTTTACATAAAAATTAATATAATAGTTTTATAGTCAGCACATTAAGTTCATTAATTTCCAAAGGGGGGGGGCCGCGGCCCTCCCTTGCCCCCCCCCCCCCTTCGCGACGCCCATGCTTGCTGAGATTCCAGATGGGAGTAGATGAGTTTAACCCACGTGAGGATAGATCGCACTACAGCCACCTTTGCGTGGTGATCCGGCGCCTGTCTGTGCGACGTGCAGAGTACCATTCTCCGTCGCACATATCCTTATTAATTGTCCGCGATACGCTCGTGAGCGCCAGTCTCTTGGTCTGGGTCTTACGCTGTACTTAATTTTAGGCTACGACCCAGCAGCTGTAAATACAGTGCTGTGGTTTGCTGCCAATTACCTTTGGTAAGCAAGTTTAAGGGGCATTTTATTTCGGTTTTTTTTTTTTTTTTTTTTGGTCATTTTATGTGCTTTACTTTTTTAAATGTTTCAACAACTTACGTTTATACTAAATTACGTTTTATGTGTTTTGCATTTTTGTTATCTTTCACTTTAGCTTTTTAAGGGTTAGGTTTTAACAGTTGCGTTTCCTTGTTTTTATCTTTGGACATGGGGCCTTAATGACCTAGTTTCCTGAAGGTGATTCGGTTGATGGTTACAAAATCTAGACGAAGCAGCCAAAAGGAAATAATCTTCCACAATAGTGCCCTGCTGGAGTAGCCCTAGACATGTCCGCTAGAGTCAAATTCATTAAGGTAATGCCACATAAAAGACAAATAAAACAAAAACAAGACGCGTTTTGCAAAACTTCGAAAAGACGCTCAAACGACATAGCAGAAAAAGGAAGGTGTTACAAGAAAGGATAAATAACTAGGTACGTGATCAGTAAAGCTACAATTCTTAGCCACCTTACCGTGTGCATGGGGCTGTTTCGTTCAGTGCTACTGGCTGGCCTCTCGGTCTGGGCGAACACACTCACGGCAAAACTGGCACTCTTAAACACGATGCGGTACTAAAAATTGTGGCTTTAGTGATCAGTTTATTGAAATGCGAAAACAACCTGGAATTATACACGACAGAACGTTACAAATTTGGACGATGTCTTTTAAAGCACAAATTGATCCGAGCAGCACCTTAACATTCAAATCTTCCAAAACGTGGCTGCAGCGGTTCAAGCGAAAACATATGATGGTTTCTCGCATGGTCACACATAAAGATTTGTTGCTGATGCTGCCGATATGGAAAAGAAAGCTGGTGCATTTGTTATTGAAGTAAGGCGTTTCATTAAAGTGAATAATTTTACACCAAGGCAGATAATTAATATAAATCAGTGAAGATTTGATAAAGAGTTACATTCTGGGAGAACTCTTGCCTTCCGGGGAGCAAAGACGATTTATGGTATCGTGGGTTCAGTTACAGCAACCACCCATTCATAATGTTAATGCCTATTATTGTAACGGATGGCACCCTTCTTCCACACACATTCTTGCCTCGGAACTCGGTGGGAAATTCACAGCAAGCATGGCACTTGAATTGTCCAATGTGAAAGCATGTGCTAGCAAATCACCAAACATGACAATAATGAATTTGAAGGTGTTCCTGGAGCTGGTGTTATGACTAGATTTACACGGAAGAGATCGAGTTCTGAGGGGTCACCGCTGGGTCCTCTGATGATGCTCAAGTCAAGTTTGAGCGAAACGTCAGGAGCAATACGGTCTACACGCCCTGAAGATACTTAATCCCAAACATCGTTAGTCATTTGTTAATGCTGATGGTCGTTTCGGAATGCATACTTTTAATTACTTTTAAAATGTGATTTGAATGTCCACTCGTTTCCATAATGGTCCAAGTTTTATCTGTATAAATAGTGTGTCTTCCCCCTGACACATGCTTTCGTATGGCTTTCAGATAGCCTCATTTAGAACGAATGTCGTGCATTTCTGTCAGCAATTTTCTGTTTGACTTGTTCTTTTCCCATTTACAACCCAATTCTCTCACTATCCTGCTTGAGGATTCTGCCCTGAAAATTAACCCTTGTCTTAAGATAATACGTCATTTAGCTATTGTAATAGCACTTTTTTCCTGGACAGAAAGATTTTGAATCGTTCTTATAACGACGTATTTATCCAAGTTATCTAGATCTGTTCTGGTATCGGAACGTTGTGCCTTTATCTGGAGTTCCAAAAGATATGTTCTGATTTTTATTTTGTTTGCGTTCTTGAACAAGTTTTTCTGACACTCCTGTGTCATGTAATACGTGCTTTGAGCTCTCTTAATCTTCTTGAAGAGAAGTATTCGAATGTGAGCAGTTTTTTGTCCATATACGCATTTGAAACAATTTCTCCACTGGGCTATGTAATGTTTTACACCCTAATTTAGAAAGTACTGTGGCTTAATTGATTTATGCAATGATCAACGTCTCAAATTTACTACGCTCACGTCTTCTTGCAAAGCTCTGATTATGTCTTCAACTGCACGCTGCACAAAAATGACTGGGAAGTAGCAAGGACTCGACCTCAGATGCAGACGACATTACTACCTCCCCCCTATCCAACCACCTGAAGGGCTGAATTCATTGAACAGAACTAGTGAGTGAGTGATTTGGGTTTAAGGGCCCGTCGACAACTAGGTCATTAGGGCCTTGAACAGGACTGTATCAGTTCATAGATACCTACCTATGAATTGATGAAAGCGACATCAGGACTTACAGTAAAGACCAGGTCCAAGAACAATGGGTTCAGATGTAATGAAGTACACTTTTTCAGAGTTTACTCAGACATTTCTTCAATTGCAAGATGAAATTTTGAACCCTCTCTTCCTGACGTTAGAAAATAGGAAAATACCATATTTCCTCTCCTACAACGGTGTGAACCCACTGGACCCCACCTCTTAATATCAATGCAAACGTCAATTGATCCACTAGGGATCCACATATTGATTCTCTACTGACAGGCAGTGTTGCCAAAGTAGTGGCTTTCCCACTAAATCCGGTGTTTCTGAGCGGCCGAATTTTACATCTAGTGGCTAGCAGGTATTACGGTGGATTCTAAAAATAATTAGGTGGTTTTACGGAAAAGCTATTTAGAATTACCTGATTCATTCAACAAATAGCAAATAACTCGAGTAGCTGTTAAATTTCGAACGCCTAAAAGTTTGATTTACAACAGACGGTCTTTCGGCTTCTTTCCCTATTGATTTTCTTACTTATGGCATGGAATGAGTGTTAATCAGTGACTAAACGTCTTTGAGTGCTTGGTTTGTTAGATAAGCATATTTCAGATAGTTGACGCTCCAAAGCTTATATTTCGAACAAACATGTGATATCACCGTTGCGTTGCGTGCTCGGATTCGTAAGCTGAAGGCAGGCAATTATGATCCTAATGTGCATATATCTATATATAGTGGTGAGACGTGAACAACTCTTGCGCATAGAGGAAGTGCTTTCTTTCCCTCCCTCTCCGCAATGGCTTTAGGGGGGTGGGGCGGCGGGTGAGCTTTCCGTGAATGAGTAAACATTACCATAATAGCATGGAGCTGAAAGAATTGCAGTTCACGTGAAAGTAATTCTTGGCACATAGCTATGGTTATAGCCAAATCACTTTATTCGTTATAATTATAATTTTTATACATATGCCACTGGCAATATGCTCTAAAGCTATGCTACCGAACTTCCACTCCCTCGTGGACGGAAACGTTATGACTCCTGCCGCAGGAGTTTGCGCATATATGATTGCGCAACTTCCGCCACTATCAGTGTAACAGATGAAGAGTTGTCACTGCGCAAGTGGAGGAATTGCTCTTGTCTTGCCTCACGACCTGTAACATGTATGTATGTATAATATATAATAGGTTTGTTCCAACGATGCAGAGTCAGTTATGAATTAACTGAGCAGGCGCAATACCTAAGTAGGATTGCAACGACGAAATCGGTTCCTGCACAAAAGTAGGAACTGCAAATTCTGGACAAGCGAAAATTGTATAGCCAGCGACGAGGTTATATAGAATCTTCTTCTTTCCCTGATTACTCTCCCCTTACATAGGACTTACACCCCCTAGGACTTACAAGCCAGTGACTAGGGCCAGACGCCTGTTGGGGAGCAGAGGGACCTCTGGACCAGACAGAGTGAGTGTGTCAGGTTTAAGGGCCCGTCGACAACTTGAAACAGAGTGAAAACCCGGAAGCAGGTGGTCAGCCATGCAGCAGGTATGATAGTGAGGAAGAGGTTGATATGAAATGCAGGCGAAATAGATGATTGGAAGGGTGATAATGGAGCAATTGATGGAATGAATAGCGGTTGGACCGGAGAACCCGGACGCCGCTTCGTCCACAACGCATACCACATGCGGGTCCCGTCTAGGTGGTAGGCGAGTGGTCTAACCACTCAGCCACGGTGCCGCCATTATACTTCCAGACTCAGGGAAGGATGAGGAATAATCTTGGCTGGAGAAAAATTCCTATCCCCCTGCCGGAAATCGAACCAGGGATCCCTTGCGCCGACCTCGGTAACGTGATGGTTAACGTGTCTGCCTCTCGTTCAAGAGGTCGCGAGTTCGAATCTCGCTTAGAGTTGGTTATCTGGGTAAGGTTTTTTCCCCGAGGTTTTCCCTTATCCTGAGAAGACGAATGTGGGGTAACTTATAGCTCCATGGACCTTGGGCTCATCTGAGCGTCATTCACACATTTCATTCATTGACCGTCCGATATGACATCAGTTTTTTTTTGTTTTTTTTTTAATATACTCAAGAGTTCAAGTAATGTTCCAACCGTACAAAATTCAGAAAACAAGTTCTGAGAGAATGCTCGATTGCGCATTTGCATAAGAAAATGTTCGTATTAGTTCGGAATGCGTTGGAACGCTTGTTGGAACGAACCTATAATATAAATGAAACTGTCCTAAAAGAAATCTAGTGATTTCTGGTGTTTTGAATACGCTAATTAGTGGGAAATTCCAATTCAATAATGGCAACACTGTTTTGTTCTGTTCCATGAACGCTATAATGTATAATCTGTCTAGAATGCGTGTATTGTGGACGATTGTTTAATCAACGTGCATTTGCACGTAGTTGTTAACAGGTAACTAAATATTGGAAATGGGTCCTGAATTTCTTGCAACTATCTGTGTTTCCTGTGAATTGCACACAAACCCACCTTTGCAAAAAAATGTAAAAGTCTATGATTTGACAGCTATGGCTACATGTTACTAAAATCCACATTAAGTATTCCAAACTATATTACATTTTGTAAACCAAGCTGGTTATGTTATAAGTATTGGGGGTAAAGTACTGAGAAATTGTTTAGGGACGAGAGTTACAATGTTGAGAGTTGAAATTTTTCGTATTTTAAAGTCACGTATGTTGCTTTTGTGCTCAGTCACAAGCATTTAAGTTTTAGGAATGATGCTAGAAAACACTCGCTTTGCTCGCGTCGCATAATTCTGCAATTCGGGATGCAATATATAGAACATAGTTTTATTAAAATGTCTTATAAAACACGAAACGTAACCTTAGATCTTAATTGTTTTATGAATGTAGTACTAAAAACGGCGGACTGCAATATGTAACACCCACGGCCAACTAGAAATACTATTTCTAGTAGGTCGTAGTAACAGTACAAAGTTTCCGTAGTTTCTTTGAACTGTTTATATGTATAGTGCTATTGCTCTACTACCGTAACCTGGTAAACTCCTTGCAAGAACTGCATAAGTGACGAGATTTTCCTACTGTAATTTAAGTTTACTACTAACTACACCTTTCACATCATTGATTTATTAAAAGAACGGTGTAAATGCGGTAACATATACGTGAATAACACCTCAGTCCCCTATGTTCGGACTTTTAAGGATACAAAATATTAAGTGGTTGGGGGTGAGAGTTTACAGGTGAAAGGTTACGTGACTTCAAGTGACTATCTCAATCGTTCTCTTTCGTTTTATAGCTGTAGGAGCAGAAGTGTAGCCTCAAGGTGTCTTAAAGTACCAACAAATGCCTTATTTGTTAAATGTTATGTACTTACATATGTTTACGGTTATTGTTAGATACTGGGGATTATCATAAACTAATATTATAAAACATGTCATGAATAAAGTGTAAACATAAATCCAATGAACTATTTTATTTATATAATACTTGTCTTATTTGGCCTTCCATGAATGTATAGCTGCCAACGTATGACTAACAGACAGTGCCATTTAACTTACCTGAGAGATTGAGGGTCGTAAACTCCAAAGCATAGCCGTGTGATTAAGGGTCCTGAGCATCTAGTATAGCCAAGGTTTTTTTGTTTTGTTTTTGTTATTATAAGAATAGGAGCGAAGGAAGTGACCGAAAACGACAAAACGTAACTGTAGAATCATTGCAGCTAAATCCCAGTTATAACAAGTGTGAAATGTGGGTATTATGTATCGCAAATCCTGGTGTAAACAAGGTGAACATGTATAATATTTCACTTATTTACAGGAAGCAAACAAGAAAAACAACATCAATCCCACAAATCTAATAATAATCTAAAAATGTTTTTTCATATTGCTGAATGCGTAATACATTCATATGTTAATTAGGACTATAAGCTACGCAGTAACATTACCACAATCTTATAGCATTTTAAAGGTATACTTACTGTGTATAGATTATGTACAAGAAGTATGTTACCTTGTCATATAACTATATTGCTTACGTTTAACTTAGCATATACAATTGATCGAGGTAAAAGTATGCACAAAAGAACAACAAAACCTTAAAAAAGTAAAAACAAAAGAAGACATTTGATACATATGCAACTAAATATTGTATAACAGAAACGACATGCTGTTAAAGTGTAATGATGGGACGAAAGAGTGTTTCTGTATATAAGCCTAGAAATATTGGTTTGCATATGCCTAATAGATCAATCCATGTGTACATATTTTATGTATTGGAGCTATTGTGCTACGGAGTTATGGTTTTATGTATGCAAATTAATAGTTTTAATACAGTATATGCAATTAGTAACTTGAAAGGACCATATTAAAGCAAAACTAGATCCAGATGGACTTCCTTTTCCTTATGCATAATTTGGACATTTGAAGTCATTTTTGCCAATCGAATTTGCCTGGTGTGTATATAGTTTAGTCCAGACATATTCAACCAGGGCTTTGCGGAGACTCCTTTGGGGGTACAGAAAATTTAAAACACACATGCAATCAGTGTATTATGGTTCCAGAGTAATTATTATTCGCAAATAAAAAATATTTCAGCCAGCAAGTTTTGAATGGCCTTCTGTCCAAGAAACCATTGTGCTTACTCTACTGGTCTGCCCAACAATGATATCTTACAGCTGCGCTCGCAAATATTTGTATTCTTTGTTTTAAACAAGTAACAATGTCTGCGAATGCATGTTACCAACTGATTTATTATCTTTCAGTACTCGGTATATTTGCTGACTGTTATGTACAGATTTGCTTTCTTTGCCCGAAGTCTTACATCTCATTGTTTATAGTTTATGAAGTTATTTTCAGATTATCACTGTTGAATATATTTATATTTTATTGTTGTGTAGTGAACTACAAAAGAGGAAAACGTAAAAACAATGAAACAAGTGATGGTGGCATTACTGTTGAGTCACTGCTAGTAAGAAGTGTGATAATGTATGTTCCAGCACTCGACATGAGTGAAAATAGTGTTGAAGTTGAACCATCTATAAGCGAGTCAAAAATCCTGAGAACTGTAAAATACAGATATTATTATGAATCTTAACATTGGATATGGATTTGTATGAAATATGTGGCGACACTGTGGCCGAGCTGTTAGACCATTTGCCTATCACCGAGGCAGCCTGGGTTAGATCCCAGGCACCTGTATGTGGTATTCGTGGTGAATGAACTGGTGTCAGGGCAGCTTTTCTCTGGTTTCTTCCGCCACCTATTCCAACTGCTCCATCATTACCTTTTAATCCTGCATTTCACTGGCCCATCATATCATCCTCTTCCTCACTCTCATACGTGGTGCTGGGCTGTAATATAGGAATACGTACACACTGAATTCACTAATATAACAAGAGAAGAAGTGGAACACCACATTCAGTGTGTTTAGTTTGCATTATGCTTCTCCAAGTGCTTCTGCAATTGGAAAGATAGACACAAAGCAATTAATAAGTGAGGTTGAAATTCATCCTGTGTTATGGGATGATGTTATGCTTGTGATGTATACAAAGACAAATGTCCTGTTATATTTGACAGTTCATCAATTAAGGAAGCCGACATTCGAAAATAATTTAAGAATTTCTCACTATCTTTACAGAGTTGAGGATAGAGTGTGTAAAAATTGCCATGCATATGCCTCTCACAGTTAATTGGATGTCCCGGCCACCTTCTTTCGTTTTTGCTTCTCTTTAATGCAAGATAGACAAGACCCACTAAAGCAATAACTTCATCAGCTTCCATCTTTGAGAACTCAGATTACAACAGAATGCAAGTGCCTCAACCACATGTGTTTATATCTCAAATGTATGCAAATTATTCACATTCTCCCATTGAAAGCTTAGAGTGAGGCACTTAGCCATGGCCCTAGTCAAAAGGTGGGCATGTTGACCTGGTTTTACTCTGAACAAGAAGGCAGTGGTTATTGTCATGAAAATGAGTCTTGGTGTATGATAAAAACACACAGTAGTTGACAGAAATCTCTGTCTGTGGCAGTCTTCTACAGTTCCACTATCAAGGAAGCACTGGACAGTGCAATATGTGAACTTCCTGCTTAAATTTAATTTCTGGAGAAGTTTGAATATCTTACGTGGGGTTTTGCCTTCCTTGTGCAAAGTTACCACAGGCACATAATTTTCACAAGTGCCCCAGTCCATCATGAAAACTACCAGAAGGAACTTATGCTTCTGCAACTGAACTCTCACTCACTCACTCACTTACTCACTCAGGGTCACCAGATTATTTTATGGAAATGTGGGATACAATGATAAAAAATGTAGGACATTATCGGTCAATGCAAAGATGATGTTAAAGTTCTCTTCTATATTGGAGAGATAGAGGATTAATGACTTCATTGTCAGAAATTAGCATTAGCTAACAACAACAACATAATGTAAATGCTATTTATATATACCCATGGCCATATGCATTTACATTTTCTTGAAATCCTGAAACATAAAATGTTAAATGTGATCAACAGCAGTCATACTTCTCTGAACAACAAATCTTGCACATGACTTTAGTTTGGCGAGTATATTTTCACCCTCTGGTCGTCTTATGCCACCACAATTTGCATTTGTTTTGTGAGTTCCAGATGCTACACATTTCTTTTTTATCCCTAACGCTACTAAGGTATCTCGAACATATGAAGTCGGTCTGGGTGGCTCAGTTGGTTAGACACTGGCCTACTGATCCCAAGGTTGCAGGTTCAAATCCGGCCTAGACTGATGATTTTTAAGTGTGCTTAAAAATGAGAGCTCTATGTGAGTAGATTTACTGGTATGTAAAAGAACTACTGAGGGACAAAATTCTGGCACACCGGCGATGCTGATGTGATCCTGGCAATTGACAGCGTCATTAAACAACAAAAATAACTAACTTGAGCGTATGGTGGTATTAGAAAGAGTAAAATTGGACTGAAAAATTCAATGTTATAGACAGGATTTAAACCACAGATCTTCTGGTTGCTTTAACCACTGAGCTACCATGGCAACATGCCGACAGGAGATGAAATTCTTCAATTGACTGGCATTTTTTCCAGTAAATCACAAGCAAATGTTAAATTCATTTGAGATACTATGTACCCCAATGGTAACTTAGAATGATGTAAGTACCTAAGTCCCGGGCTTCATAGTTTAACCAACTCTGAGGTCAGTCAATGGAAGACGTAAACATTTCTTTGCCCCTACAGAATACCAACATTGGCCTTGGAGTGCAAACCCTCGTCAAATTGTATTAATGGATCAGTATATTCTGTGAGAGTAGGCAATGTAGCCATGTTGCCATAGAAATTTGCAGTTGCGAATAATTCATTTCTATTTTCCCTGTTTCCAGTTCATTTTCTATGGATCACTGCTTGCTTCTGAAAATGTAGGACATTAGAGACTTTAGAAAATTCCTTCCTGGCACCAGACAAACGGTTAAAAAATGTAGGGCATGTCCGGGAATTTCCGGACGTCTGGTAACCCTACACTCACTGCTAGCGGTGTAATGCAGGAATCTGCAGGTGGTTACATTGGGGAGGGGAGAGTACAGGCACTCTCAAAAGTTGTGACAGTATTTATGGTTGTATGGGATAATGCCAGACAATGTGAGAACTTAAATTGTATGCCTAAAGGGTGTAATGAATTATTTTATATTTATACACTTCTCTTGCTATATCTACATATTTTCCATGTAAGCCTGGGAGCAGATAAACAGAAATATGCAAATGATTATATAGATTGTCTAGCTTTGTTCAATATCTAAAGATTGTATTGGCACCATACGAGAGTCACTATGAATGTTTTGAGATGTAAGTAAATGAAAGTTGATCCACTCGAATTGGATGCAGAATGGAATAGCCTTATCCTTTTTTGAGTAAACTGCTCTCTGGTAGTGACTCTCCCTCTCCAGGAATTACTGCAGCACAAGGATAAGCAACCTGCAGTGTGCAGGTAGTTACGAGCTTGGAAGAGAGCATTTTCGCTCTTTCCAGGCATGCAAAATTTTATCATTAGGAACAGAAATAAGTCACATGGGGCCAGGTCATAACCGTATGGTGGATGAATCATAAGTTTGATCTCTGTAGACTTCAGAACCTGAGCAGTGGACGTGTTGTCATGATGGAGAAGAATCCCTCACAGTTCCATGTGTGGCCGCCATACTTGAAGCTTGGCAGAAACTTTTGGCAAACAAAGCAAACTGTGGTGTACCAATTAACATAATGGTGCTTTGTTCCTATGGAGAAATGTTTGCCACAAGACCACCCTTTAGGAAGACTGATGCCACTGTTTTCTTGTGGACACTTTGGAGATACTTCACTTTTGTCAATGGATTGTCATCAGAAAGGATCTATACTGCTGATTGCCACTTAGCCTCCAGTTCAAACTAATAAATCTGGATTATTCCAAATGTTTAGTTCTTCCGGGCTTGTAGGCCATGGTCTAGAAGGCATGGTAGATACCAACGTTTCGCCAAGTACTGCGCTTGGTATCATCAGGGTAACACTAAACATTTAGAATAATCAAGACATTGGCCGTGAAAGCCTAAATACATACATTAATAAATCTGGGTTTCATCATCTGTAACGATGTCAGAAACCCATCTGGAGTGTCCTCTTTCGGATTTTGTACACATTTTTTCACACCATCCAACACAGGCATGTTTTTGTTCTGTGATACACCCATCAGTATTTGACTCTTCTCACATTAAGGAATTTGTGGAGGATTTTCAAAACTGCTGGTGATCCAATCTGCAATGCTGCCTCTATTTCTTTAAATGTGGTGCAGTTTTTTAAAAAAGATAGTTAACACATAGCAGCAGGAATAATGTTCTTACTGAAAGATGAAACACTGTGATAGCAGACGCGATTCCTATCTACAGGGTCGTGGTTACAGAATGGAATGCATAAATCAATGTTCCTTTATCATAACATATTTATTCATTAACACTTCGTTATTTTACACTCTCAGCACCATATTAAATAATCAAAGACCTTCATAATTAAATGATTTTGTAGAATCTACCCTGGATAAAAGTTTGGTGAAAGTTCCATGTTCACATGCTACCAAAAAACACGTCTTATCATCTTGAGCATACAGACGCTAATGAATCTAGTCTTTGGCGTCGCTTTGGTACGACACACCGCCATGTTTGTATTCATCCGCGCAAATAGTTTTTATTGGTTGAACACAACAGACTATCTAGTAACAAGAAAACATTGGCTATCCTGAATATTAAAAATAAGTTCCTGATACACCCAAACAAGAACTAGAAATTTACAAACATTTATATGAACGATTTTCTATTGGGGTCCATTATTCTGTCTCATATGCCCCTTGTTTTGTTTTTCAAGTTGTCACCTATATTTACAATCTTGAAACACAATACAATACTTCTCCCTACTCCTTTGATTCAATCACTTTGTACAATATATATTTTTTTTTCTTTTCTTTACAGTCTTCTTCACTGTTTGTCTTTGTCTTTTGTTTTGGCATGATATAGCATGTCTTTATAAATTTCACATATTCAATTACTACACAATACATTCAGTTATTATACAATACATATTCAGTTATTGTACAACACATTTGGTTACTACACAACATGTCCAATTATTATACAATACATATTCAGTTATTGTACAATATATCCTGCTATCATACCACATATGTTCTGTTATTCTACAATACATATTCAGTTATTACACAATACATGTTCAGTTTTTGTACAACACATTTAGTTATTACTCAACATATCCAGTTATTACACAATATATCCAGTTATCATACAATACATATTCAGTTATTGCACAACACATTTAGTTACTACTCAATATATCCAGTTATTATACAATATATCCAGTTATCATACAATATATCCAGTTATCATACAATACATATTCAGTTATTGTACAACACATATTCAGTTCTTATACAACACATACTCAGTTATTGTACATTTGACATTGACACAAATATAATTTAAGTGTATCATGGTTTATTATGTGGTTTTTGACTTGTATTCATTGCTATGAGGAGAGAAAAATAGGATACAAATTTTGAGCTAATGATTATGATCATGTTTATGGCAATATTTTATTCAGTTCTTTGCCTTCTTTGTCTTGTAAGTTTATTATTTTATTATGTATAGGCAGGTTGTTGAGCCGGTTCTTAAACTCTGATGTTACTAATGGTACTATTTTTCTTAATTGGGTTATTTATTGTTGTTTGGTTCAACCTTTCTTCGAGCTTAGCATTGGCTATATCCATCTTAATTCATGGGCATTGTTTTCCTGATTATGGTTTTCCTCACATCACTAATTGTCACTTCTTTGTCTCTTATTTCTGTAAGAGAAAACTTCTATACTTATAATTATTCTGCAATTGTATTATTTTTCTTCTCAATTTAACCTCGACATCTGTGTGTCGAAATATTATATCTTTGTCATCATAATTGATTCCTTTTTATTTTTGTTCCTGACATCCTTATGTCAAAAACATATTATCTTCCGTCGCTATAATTCATTTATTTAATGACAATCAGTGTCCTCAACTGTCTTTGTTGACAATGCTCTTTGTGGTCAATATAGCCAATGACTATGTTGATTTTCTTCTTTGTTGTAATTCCTAATCTGAACATAATTTTCTATAAGTAACCCATTAAAAATTGTTATTTTCCATCATCTCTACTACTCCTGTCTTACACATTTGTTGGCAAAGACTATTTGGTCCTTTGTTTGTATGGCTTTAATTTATTTTTATGGTATCTTCCTACCAACTTGCCATTTGTATTCTGTAGCTCATATGTGTGGTCACCCAGCTGTTTTGTTATGACCAGTGGTTCCATCTTTCTCTCTGTGTAGCCATCATGGTGTCGATGTCAATTGTAAATTGCTTAGGGTTTGTGTTGTTGGTCATCCAGTCAGTTGGGACGGACTTAGTTGTTGTAATTTCCCTGAGTGTTGGTGGTGGTTGTTTCTGTATTCTGTGCAGCATCTGCCCTATTTGGCACATTTTCATTCTGCTCCTGTTGTCTTACGTTGTCAGTGTTCCATTGGTTTCTGCCCCTTTGGCGTGAACCTCTGTTGTATGACGGCCTTTGGTTGTCGAAGTATTCCCTACAGAATCGTATATGATTCACTTGATGGGTATGGTCTCCTGATCTCCCCCGATCATATGTATATGTTCTGTATCTCGATTCACCCCTCGGTGTTGTGTTGTGGTACCGCTGTCTTGTGTTCTCCATCCTCTCGCCATGAGTATGTGGTTGTGGGAAATGGTGTGCCCCTCTCCCCCTTTCATGGGTGCTCCTAGTATTTCTATCTTCTCCCTCACTCTGGTTGTTCATAGCCGTGCTCCGGTTTAAGATGGGTGAGTTTGGGTGACCGTTCCTATGTCTATGCTCATTAGGCTGACCATTTTGTGTTTCGAAGGCTGTCAGCAATTCTATCATATCTGCAAAATCTACTGGCCTCGCAACAATTAACCCTGTTCTCACTGTGTCTGGGAAATGTCTTGTTATGCTGGTAATTAGTTCTGCTTCCGACAGGTTAGGGTCTAATAGCTTTCCTTTGTTGGCTACTTTCATAAAATAATTGACTAGCGACAACCCTTTGGTTGGATCGTATCTACCTGTCGCTAGCTCTACCCTAGTTTGGTTTTGCTTAGCTGGGCCCCAATACCTTGATAGGAATAAATTTCTGAATGAACTATACGACTCATGACCAGCTAGTGTTAACCTGAGCCATTCTAATGCCTTGTTTTTTAAGCTTTTCTTAACTATCATCCTAAGCTCATTTGGTATCCTTTTCACTTTAAAATATTCTTCCATCTCTTTAACAAAGATTTTTGGATCGTCTCCCTTCTCCTCGTCAAATGTAGGTGGTGTGATTTCATGTAATATGCTGTTGCTGTAACATGTGTTATGTGTTGTGTCATTGTTTGGTTGTGAACCTCTTTCTCTGTATGGTGAGTCAACATTTTGTACATTATTCAAGTAACTCTCATCTTGTACATTACTTACATCTAAATCATCTTGCCTTTGTAGTGCATTCACAACATCATTTACATTAGCCAAACTTTCTTTCCCTTTTTTCATTTCTTCACAAATTGATTTTAAATCATTCTTTATTTCTAAGTGACTCTGTTTCATATCATTTATAGCATCTTGTTGTGAATGCATCACATCTTTCATTGTCTTAATTTTAGGAATTACAATTTGTTCTACAGTTTCATTAATAATGTCTTTCCTTACTACCTCAATCTCTTTCCTTAATTCCTCAGTTATTTCTGCTTTTACATTTGTAATCTTACAGTCTACACTTGCATTACATTCTGTTATTTCCTCTCTACACCTAGCAATTTCTCCTTCTAATACAATCTTATTTTCTCTCATTTCTGATTCTATTTTTCCCATCCTATCTCCTACGATTTCTATCCTAGCTTCTAAGGCTTCCTTTGTTTCATTTAAGTTTTTATGTACTAATTTTAAATTAGTTTCCATTACTTTGATATTTTCTTTACACTCCTGTCTTCCTAATTCTATTCTAATTCTGTTCTAAGTTCTGTCTTCCTAATTCCATTTTCTGTTCTAAGTTTTGTCTACCTAATTCCATTTTCTGTTCTAAGTTCTGTCTCACTTCCTCCAGTTTCTGACCTATACTTTGACCTAAACTTTGTTCCATGTCCTGTTTTAATTCTGCATTATTTTGTTCCATTTTCTGACCTAATTCTACCTTGTTTAGTTCCATTTTTTGACCTAAACTTTGTTCTCTGTCCTGTTTTAATTCTGCATTATTTTGTTCTATTTTCTGACCTAATTCTACCTTGTTTTGTTCCATTTTCTGTTCTAGTCTTTCAAACATGATCATTAATAACCTTTGGTCTTTGCTTATTGCTAGCTGTTCCTCACTTTCTAATTCTACCTGATAACTAGGCCTATCTGCCCCTTCCCCCACTTCTGTTTCTATCTCTTTTCGCGACATTTTAATTTCTTTATTCAATTCATTTAAGGTTAAAAGTCCCACTACTTTGCCGCTTCTCAGTAACATAAAAATGGAAATAAAATGTATGTGAAAACAAAAAATTTTGATCCTACTTTCTTTTCCATTGGTTCTTCGTCCAGTTATTTACATCTCCTGGGCAGTTGACTTCGCTAGATGATCTCCGGTGTTTTTCCCACGTTGGTTATCCATGCATCGATGTTCTGATGTATCGTTGATATCAAACGATGGTCTAATGGCGTCTTTTTCCTGCGCGATGAGATGGCGTCATTTGTTGTTTTATCGTGATTTCAATACTCGTAATTTTGTATTCCATTCTAAATTCGAGTTCCACGTTGGGTAAGCCATTTTGGTGCAGTTTTTTATAAAAGATAGTTAACACATAGCAGCAGGAATAATGTTCTTACTGAAAGATGAAACACTGTGATAGCAGACGCGATTCCTATCTACAGGGTCGTGGTTACAGAATGGAATGCATAAATCAATGTTCCTTTATCATAACATATTTATTCATTAACACTTCGTTATTTTACACTCTCAGCACCATATTAAATAATCAAAGACCTTCACAATTAAATGATTTGGTAGAATCTACACTGGATAAAAGTTTGGTGAAAGTTCCATGTTCACACGCTACCAAAAAACACGTCTTATCATCTTGAGCATACAGACGCTAATGAATCTAGTCCTTGGCGTCGCTTTGGTACGACACACCGCCATTTTTGCATTCATCCGCGCAAATAGTTTTTATTGGTTGAACACAACAGACTATCTAGTAACAAGAAAACATTGGCTATCCTGAATATTAAAAATAAGTTCCTGATACACCCAAACAAGAACTAGAAATTTACAAACATTTATATGAACGATTTTCTATTGGGGTCCATTATTCTGTCTCAAATGTTATGCGACTATTTTCGTGAAGCATTTTTCTCAACACTGCAATGTTCTCCTCAGTCACTGCTGATGCCAGATGCGTGCTTCTCTCCTCATTTTTCAAAGACTTTGGCCTCTTTTAAATTCCTAAAACCACTGAAGACCTGTGTCATGGGAAGGAACAATTTCCCCAAAAGCCTGTGACAAACATTCAAAACTTTGGCATTGGTTTTAAGCCTTTAAGCTCTCTTCCCAGCTCTGTTGCAGGGACTGACTACATGCACGCCACAGGTTGTTCATCCTCGCTGGAATTCCTGAGTGGACGAGTTGCCACCTGATACCAGTTTACTCACAAAGGATGGTACTATCTCGTCCTGTGTCCAATTTGAGTGGATCAACTTTCATTTTCTCACATCTCAAAACTTTTGTAGTGACCCTCGTACCTTTGCTATTCCACTTATTAAGCTTGAGTTTGTTCTTTCCTCATAAGAGGAACAAAGAAATTTTATGCTATCTTCTGTAGATTGAGCAAAATACATACTAGGAGAAATGAAGGCAATCTTACAGGAATATTGTGCAATAGTAGCAGAGTTGCTCCTCTAGGGAACGATGCCAATAAACCGAAAGCTTGGGGTGGTTGTTTTATAATAGCATTTGAAATCTTATTATCTGTAGGTGATAGTCTAATGTAAAGGGTAAGGATTTTTAAATGAAAGATTTTGAATTCCAATTTGATGTATTATTTATTCTTGATAATTATCTAATATAAGGAACTCACTGTCTATTATTTGAATAGCAAGAATGTGGGAAACTATTATAAATGTTGTGACAAAATGAGTCTGGTTATATTTGTATCACTTTATTGTCTTGTAAAATTTTATCACAAATACAGTTTTCTTCTCATCGTTAATGCATTCTACAGTCTTTCTTGCTATCACCACTCACAACCTTTACTTCTGGTAACCTTGTGTAACAGGATCGTGACTTGGAGCGCCGTTTGTAGCGGTTTCTGGACGTTGGGTGCCGGATTTAGGTAGGCATGAGAGGATGTTTCTCGGGCGCGAGGTTAGATGACAACACAACACAGGCTTTTACTAAGTTTATTCTTCAACACTTCATTTGCCTCGAATTTCCGACCTGAGCAAGTTTCTGGTGCTTCTCTCTTAGATTGCTAACTGCTTTACGTTCACTAATCACCGTTGCACTTCACACCTCGACGTTTCTTTTTGGCGCGAGAGCTATACTCATTTAGCGATACCAGGTTTACACTTCTAGTCACATCGCCACCCAGACTCAAACTGTCAGACCGTTACACTGTTCACCTCGACGTTTCTTTTTGGCGCGAAGCTATACTTATTTAGCGCTACGAGGTTTACACACTTCTAGTCACATCGCCACCCAGACTCAAACTGTCAGACCGTTACACTGTTCACCTCGATTTCCCATACTGTCCATTCGATACATTATTTAACTGTTTAATGAACTCTACTGTGACTAATTAAGGACATAGATTTGATTTCTTTAGTTCTAGAGGCCTTTAGAAACTTGTTCAGGTCAACCTACTTTCAAAAGGCAATTTCTTTGCACAATACCAAGTTATACTTATATCTAAAATCTTATATTTATGTACATTCTTAATCTAAAATTACAAATATATACGTAGAAGTTCCCGTCTCAAATGCGCCGGATTTTGTAACAAGAAAAACAGGAAGATCTTTGAGAGATTTCTCCTTTTTTTTTGGTTACCAAATTCTATTTTCCTCCGAAGTCCTGACTTCAGCTTAACCTACACATGAAAATGTCCACTTCCTCGTAGTATACCTTTGCTTTCAATTATCTACCTGTCTTGGACTTTCACCTTCTTCCTTTACAATCACACATATAGGTCACTGACACAGGTTCTCCTTGTCTACCTGGCCCATGTAAACACAAGGGTTCAATGTCTTCCAGGGTTCCTTAGTTCATAACCAGAGTTTCACATAATGACATTGTGTACTTCTAATCTACTCACATTTACAAGCTACTAATTTTACATTTATATCTACCTATTTTCACCTATATCCTTCCAAGTTTACCATTGTTCCTTCATCTGTCTTTTTAAACTTATTTACCGCTTCGCGCGTATTTTAAACCATCATTTTCATTTCAATTGTTGCTTGTTAGTGTTTCCCGCATCTTCGGTCTCCCTTTGATAAGTAATTAGATCAAATTTACAATTACTGTATGATACAGTTTACACTTTTAATATCATTTATGTAATTTCTGTCATAGCCGTAATCAATCTGTGATTTCCTTCCATTTTTCATTTAATAAGTACTACAACGAGTTATAACGTTCCAGCAATTAGGACTCTAATCCGGTTTTAGCATTTTTCTACCTTTCTCGCCTTGTGCATGGCTTTGCATTGGTCTACTTTTGTTTTTATTTAGTTATTTATTTTCACGGTCAACTTTATCATTTTTATCTCAACATACTTTTCGGCAGCTTCTACTTCAATTGTTCTTTTATAAGTTCGCGCATCTCAAAATACTTTTCGGCAGCTTCTACTTCAATTATTCTTTCATAAGTTCGCGCATCTCAGTTCACTTTTCGGCAGCATCTACATAAATTATTCTTTCATAAGTTCGCGCATCTCAGTTTACTTTTCGCCGCTTCTACATCAATTGTTCTTTTATATGTTCGCGCCCACTCTGTTAATGAATTGGATCTCCACTATTCTATCGGTTCGAATCCCCTTTTGTTTCATCTATTCCACGGTCAACTTTATTTATTCATTTTTTTTTCTCAGTCTCTTTTCACGCCGGGTACTTAAGTCAATTTTTTTTTCAAGCTATTTAGTAAAGTAGGTAAATAAATCTTTCCTTGTTACTCTCTACTGTTTTCAATCTCGTAACTCGGTTCATTAGCCGTAAATACAGCTGGTTCGGTCGTCTGTCGTCCCTTTTCGCCTTGGTGTGATCACAATGAGGACCGTGGCTATCCGCCTGCCCCTTATCTATTGTAAAGATCTTTACTACGCGTTTCACAAATGACTGTTGGTTTCGTGTATCAATATGGATTTCCCCTTTCGTTTTCTTTCTGATCTTATGATTCCTTTTGCCTTTTTCGTCTTTCTTTTTCACTCGTTCCGCGGCCAATTTCCTAAGCATTAATTTTATCTTACTTTGTGTAGTCGCATCCCAGTACATATTGATAAACATTTGCTTGGAATGCTCGTAAAAGCAATTTTCTCCCAAAACAAGCTTTAACCACGTCAGAGATCTATTTTTCAGAGCCTTACGCACAACAAACATTTTGAGCTGTTCCGGTATATCCTTTATCTCGAAATAGCGGTCTAAGTCGATAAGGAATTGCTTAGGATTTATGTCCTCAGACTCTTCAAAAATGGGAACAGACACTTCATTCAGTAATTGGCCATATTGACTAAGACTATTTCCTGTATTAGACGGGTTCACGTGGAAGGAGCTAGGTGTCACATTTTCTATAGCTACAGCCTCATGCTGTGCGCTATTTACAATTGAGTTATTTCCATTACTGTCAACTGCGCTTGTCGCATTACCATCATTAATACTTCTTAATTGTATCTCTATTCTCTCTACAGATCCCTGGATTTCCACTATTCTACTCTCGTTCTTTTTTGAACGGTTATCTACCTCTAGATGAGCTAATAGCTGTCTCTCCGTGTTTTCCTTAAGTTTATTAATTTCTTGTCCCTCAGCTTCTAATTCAGCGTGCACTACCTGCAAAGTTTCATTTACCTCCCCATGCACTGCGTTCTTAATAGCTGTTAGCTCATCCGTCAGCATTTTCCTAGTTTCTACATTTTTTCTTTCACACATCTCTTTCATACGTTCTAAATTTTCGTCTACGTTAATTCTAAAGGAATTTAACCCTTCCTGGATTTCGGAAATGCTCCCCTGCTGTGTATTTAATTGCTCCCTCATTCTCTCCTCAAATTCCTGGTGCTTGTGATCTAAATGTTCTTTGAGCTTTGATTCTTGGGTCCTAAATCCTTCGTCTAAGAGTTCTTTAACTTGACTACCCATATTCTCTAATCTACTACTCATTTCGTTTAGTTCTTTACCCTGACCACTAATTTTACTTTCCAATTTCTCACCCATTTCGTTAACCTGACCACCCATATTCTCTATTCTACTACTCATTTCGTTTAGTTCCTTACCCTGACCACTAATTTTACTTTCCAATTTCTCACCCATATTCTCTATTCTAGTACTCATTTCGTTTATTTTTTTCAAGAGTATCTTAAAGCAATCTCCCGAAGTATTCCCTACTGCATCGCTGCTCTCAGCACTGTTTTCTTTACTCTGTTCTAACGACTCCATTTTGGTATTTCTACTTAGCTTTCCGCTACGAAGGAGCATCTATGTAAAATTACCTCATTCTAATCTTCCCCATTCAATCATACAGTATATAATGTCCTCTCATTCTTCCACACATTTGTTTCCATGCATTTACTATTTTAACTGTGATATATATTGTCTTACATAGGATTGTTTTGTTTAACTCTAACCTTTCGGTGACTTGCGTTGCTGGGTTGATGTGGTCGTCTTCTGATGTTGATTGTCTCGCTTGTTGAAAACAGCACCTCGTGCGCCTTTCCTCCGAGGTCTTGAGGCTGTTTCCTGTCGCTCGTGATGTTACTTGGTCGTCGGCTCCTTTTCGCGTCCACGGCTTCTACTGCTGTCCCTGGGTTGAAGTTCGCCTTCTTCCTACGCGTCGATTTATTCTCGCCGAGTCAACTGCTTCCCTCGGTGATCCTCTAGTTGTCATTCTTTGTCGAGCCACCGCGTTGGGACGCCATTTGTAACAGGATCGTGACTTGGAGCGCCGTTTGTAGCGGTTTCTGGACGTTGGGTGCCGGATTTAGGTAGGCATGAGAGGATGTTTCTCGGGCGCGAGGTTAGATGACAACACAACACAGGCTTTTACTAAGTTTATTCTTCAACACTTCATTTGCCTCGAATTTCCGACCTGAGCAAGTTTCTGGTGCTTCTCTCTTAGATTGCTAACTGCTTTACGTTCACTAATCACCGTTGCACTTCACACCTCGACGTTTCTTTTTGGCGCGAGAGCTATACTCATTTAGCGATACCAGGTTTACACTTCTAGTCACATCGCCACCCAGACTCAAACTGTCAGACCGTTACACTGTTCACCTCGACGTTTCTTTTTGGCGCGAAGCTATACTTATTTAGCGCTACGAGGTTTACACACTTCTAGTCACATCGCCACCCAGACTCAAACTGTCAGACCGTTACACTGTTCACCTCGATTTCCCATACTGTCCATTCGATACATTATTTAACTGTTTAATGAACTCTACTGTGACTAATTAAGGACATAGATTTGATTTCTTTAGTTCTAGAGGCCTTTAGAAACTTGTTCAGGTCAACCTACTTTCAAAAGGCAATTTCTTTGCACAATACCAAGTTATACTTATATCTAAAATCTTATATTTATGTACATTCTTAATCTAAAATTACAAATATATACGTAGAAGTTCCCGTCTCACTTGTCTCAGTCCTTTCAGTGTCTTTCTTCACTTTCTCTGTCTCTCATACACTAGCTACAATGATGCAATCACTCGACGCTCGGAAAATCTTCGTTATGACGCACACACAGCTGACACACTGACCTACTCGTGTCTGTATCTGTAACTTTAACTCTGTTGTTTCATTGCTTTCTTATATAGAAGGGGGACATCACATGGATCTTTCTCGATCTCCACACATGTGCCACCGATTACAGTCAGATCTTTCTAAAAGGCTTTGGGGAACAGCCCTTTTGTGTGGCCACTGCATTGTCATTAGTCACGTGTTTGCTTGTGTGAGCAAGCTAAACCTTGCGCCTTTGTTTGCTCACTGACATGTTATGTGGTGTGAAGTAGCTTGGCTCCATCCGTTCTTTGTTATGTGCCAAGCCGATCATCATAATATGTACAGAGATGGTGTGCAATGCGTCTAAAAAGAAACAAGGCTGATATTATATTGACTGCAAAATTTTCTTCTTCATGGAAACAGTTCTTATGATGATAGGTGACAAGTACTTGGTTATAGTTCTTTGACATATTAAGTGATGATATTAATGTAGGCCATGTATTTGTTTACTTTTAGTAAAATAAGTTATAATTTAATGTTCTATTAGATTTAGGTTAAGCTGCCAAACATTTGAAAAATATTTAGATATGATTGGGACAAATAAATTAACATAAGCAATATTTTCTTGATCAATACAATACAAATTAAATTATTTTCTTGTTTAACGACGCTGTCAGTTGCCAGGATCACATCAGCGTCGCCGGTGTGCCGGAATTTTGTCCCGCAGGAGTTCTTTTACATGCCAGTAAATCTACTGACATGGAGCTGTCGTTTTTAAGCACACTTAAAAACGATCGGCCTGGGCCGGGTTTGAAAGCGTGACCTTGGGATCCATAGGCCAGCGTCTAACCAACTGAGCCACCCAGACCGACTAAAATATTAACTATATTTAAATAGCCATTATTAACAATTACAATTGATATATTACTTTTCTTATGTTACATCTTCCTAACATCACATATTCTGTTACAAGCTCTTAAAACCTGTCATTATATCTTTATACTGGATGATTAATAACGGGTGATCCAAAAGACTCCGAACTGGCTGTGTTGTGCTTCGCCTGTACGTGTCCTTGGCTCTCGTCGCCAACTACCACTGTTATAGAACAGTGCGGACGAAACCATACAACATTTTTTAATGGCTTTACTTACAATGTTAGTAAAGGAGATCTGAAACTGGCCACCAGTCATCCATACATTTTTGGATCTCTTGAGGAAACTATCCATCACTCGCTATAGTTCACACTGAGAAATTCTGACAATTTCCTGGTGGATATTTTGTTTTAATTCTTCCAGGATGTGTGGGTTTGTCCTGTAAACTTTATGCTTTAAGTTACCCCCGAGATAGAAATTGTAGTTCACCTGGAAATCTTTCTGCAAACTGCACTTTCACTTGGTGAGCTTACTGAGTTATCACATACAAATCATAAATATATGCAAGCTGTGCAGTAGAAAACAAATGCTGAGCCGTAATATAGTCTGGGACTAAGTACAGGACTAAATAATAAAGCACACTGGTAACAACTCAATCACACAATATCACCGGCACTTTCAGAACAGAGAAAAACAAAGTCACCCTTATAACATTGTACATGGCAGCTGTGCTATCATGTTTCTGGGTGTGCAGTGGAAAAACATCGCCCAGCGGTTCGGATGTTTTTGGGTCTCTCTGTAGCTAGTGCATGCACAACATCTCTATCACACATACATACAAAGCCATTTGAACCAGTAACACAACCTTTGCAAATTTTACCCTAACAATAATGCTGGAATTATTCATTTCATATTTCTTCTTATTCAGGTTTTGAAACAAACTTTGGTAATACCAGAGCCATACATAGGAATGACACCAGATTAGATATTCAACATTTGGCAGAGAAGAACTTGTCTGAAGTTAAATTCAATCAAGAATGGCATCTTTCTTCACCAACATATAAAGACTAAGACGCTTCTTCTATTGGTGTTCATAATGAAGTTTAAGACTCGTATTGACTTAGCTGAAATGGACACCAAGATAGAAATCAAACAGGAAGCTTGTGTACTGAGAAGATCAACTGAACCACATTGTGAATCAGAAGAAACTCATGAGTCAGATGCTCACTCAGAGAGAGAGTCAATTCCTTTTGCTTCAGTTTTTTTAATGGAGACTTTATCCGACATACATGGGGTTGATCAAGAAGTGAACACTGGCTCTGATATACATGGGGATGATCATAACAAAGATAACAGAAGTGGAATCAAGCAAGAACATACATATTTGGAAAGAACAATTGAAATTATACCTGAATCAGAAGATATTATTCTTAAAGATGTGCCAATACACTTGGATACTGAGGTAACAATTAATAATAATAGTAATAGTAATAATTTTTATTATCATTAGGAATTTCTGCAATGCTGTAGGTTTCCTGCACCAAATAAAATTATTTATAGATAATAAGAATACAATATTAGTACATAGGATGTTCACTATTTTATCTGTCTCCATTGTTCTGTATACAACACATCTGTTTCCTGCAGTCCCTTTACCTCCATACATCACCTGGCTCCATTTATCCAATTTCCATTTGGTCTTCCTTTTGTATTTATTCCTTCTAGTGTCCACCTTATCACTTCCTTTGGCAATCTTCCGTTTGGGTTACATGTTCAAACCATTGTAGTGTTTTTGCATTTATCACTTTGATTACATCCTTTTCTATACCCATAAGCATGGTTGTTCTTCATTTTCCATTCTCTCTTTTCTCAACTTCCTAGCCAATCTTCTGAAGAAGTCTAGTTTAACAGTTTTCAACTTTCCTTCCTGTATTCTGTTTATTGTCTAAATTAGTGCCCCATAAAGCATAACAGTCTAGACTGTAGTAGTAGTAGTGGTGGTGGTGGTGGTGGTGGTGGTGGCGGCAGTGGCGGTGGTGATAGTGCTAATCCTAATAATAATAATAATAATAATAATAATAATAATAATAATAATAATAATAATAATAATAATTATAATGATAATAATAACAATAACAACAATAGTAATAATAATACTAACAATAATAATAATAGTTCATAAGGGTTGTCTGTAAAATAAAGTTCCCAAGGCTCTGCAGTTGAGGAATGCTGTTACAGGAGATGTGGCAACACTGGCATGTAGCTTGGTTCTCCCTCTCCCAGGGCCCCAACCTGCAAGCTGTCTGCGATGCTCAGTCTCGTCTTGGCAGCTGTTAAAAATGGAACTTCCACTCGCTTCTACCGTCAAGTGTGAATTACACTTTATGTTTCATTTTTTGTGTGCAAAAAAACTGCGCCAGTGGACATTCATTCCCAACTGTGTGAAGTGTACAGAGAGTAGTGTATGAGCTCACAACATGTGTGCAAATGGTTCAGAGAATTTAAAGACAGACGTACAGACGGCCAGCGTTCTGGACGGACATTGGTTTCTGACAAAATTATTGCGAAAGTGGAAGAAGCAATGCTGAAAGATCAAAGGGTGACAGTTCAGGAGATCTGAGAGATGATCCCTAATGTCAGCAAGACAAAATTTTGTCAGATACTTTAAGGTATAGCAAGGTGGGTCCCAAGAATGCCTACGAAAGGCCACAGACGAAAACGTGTTAAAGTGGGCTGCAAATTTCTTCAGACCTATGATGTGTCTCATCAATAAATTTGGATGGGATACTGTCAAACACCCTAAGTGAGTACCATCTCTTCCCTGACTTGAAGAAACACCTGCATGGGACGCATTTCAGAACTGGAGAGGAACTGAAAGAACCTGTTTTAACTTATCTTTGCCGTGTGGCGGGAGAATTCTACGATGTAGGCATACAAAAGGTGGTACACCACATGCAAAAATGCATTGCTCAGAATGGTTATTATATTGAAAAATAGGAAAAAGTATTTGATTTCCAAAAATGTATTATTGAATGTTAATGCTTTTCATTGTGAAAAAAAATTGGGAACCTCATTTTATGGACAACCCTCATAGTAAATATAGTGAAAAGAGAATGGAAAATTGTAAGACAAATTTTTGGTCCACAAGTCATAAATAAAGAGTATAGACTCAGAGGTAAAAAGGAAATAAAAATATATGGTGACATTTATAGTGATATTAGAAAATGTAGGTTAAAATTGTATGGGCATATTCAATGAATGAACTCAAATAGGCTCTCAAAACAAATATTGCAATTTTTCAAAAATGGAAGTGAAGCACATGTAGGTACATACCATGAAATGGACCGGATGTGTGAAAAATGACTTAAAATTGGCAGGAATTACTCAAGAAGACAGAATTAGAGATAACTTCAGACTCAAGATGCTTAAATGGCAAGTTGACCAAGAGGGCAACGTGAGGAAAAAAAAACTGGATCAACATGGACAGATGAGAGAAAGAAAGCATGCAGGCTAAGACTGGAAGAATTATGGACTCAAAGGAGAACTAAGCAGTGTGTCTAAGTACTTTGTGTAGTCCTACATAGGTACATTCACACTCAAAAAAAGAAACCCATATAGTAGCTTTACTACTACCACCACCGCCACCACCGCCACCACCACCACCACCACCACCACCACCGCCACCACCACCACCACCACCACCGCCGCCACCGCCACCACCGCCGCCACCGCCACCGCCACCACCACCACCGCCACCACCACCGCCGCCGCCACCGCCACCACCGCCACCGCCGCCACCACCACCACCGCCACCACCACCACCGCCGCTACCACCACCACCACCACCACCACCGCCACCGCCACCACCACCACCGCCGCCGCCACCACCACCACCACCACCGCCACCACCACCACCGCCACCACCACCACCGCCGCCACCACCACCACCGCCACCACCGCCGCCACCACCACCACCACCGCCACCACCACCACCGCCACCACCACCACCGCCGCTGCCACTGCCACCACCACCACCGCCACCACCACCACCACTGGATCAGTAGGCCAGTGTCTAACCAACTGAGCCACCCAGACTGACTTTTTTTTTTTTTAGGTTTTTATATTTGGTAGCATAGAATTCCCAACAGATGCATGTGTGAATCGAGTTTTGGAACACTTTGGTTCACTTCACTTCAGTCGATTTACAGTGAATAATTGAAGAGAAAGCTTTTGAAACATATCCTGTTAATCTACATTCACTGCATTCACTGTCACAAAGCTTCAAAGAAGCTAATTGAAATGCATATGTGCCTATTTCTGTGGGCTTTTGGTTTGTAAATGCTGATGCATTTCATAGTATTGTAAATACTATTTGGTATGAATTTTTAGGAACTATTCCATATTTAACTGCTGTAGGTCTATGCATTGTTTAAAAACGTGTTCTAATTAACAAGTTTTGGTTAATAAAAGGTTAAATATTTTAAATGATCAACATTTCTCTATCTATATCATAGTTGGTCTACATAATTCATCTTCGTGTAATTAAAGGTTACAACACACAATTACACTTAGACATTTTTGCTTTTTATATTTGATAAATTCAAGTTTATATTTTCTTTTTAAAATTTAATATTCGTTTTCTTCATGTTAAACCCTAGAGAAATGAGATTTAAGAACATTTTTGAGGGTGAATATGAGGGGTTCCATGTTTGCCTCTGTAGCATGATGATTAGCATGTCTGCCTCACGTTCAAGAGGTTCCTAGTTCGAATCTCGCTTAGGTTATCTGGGTAAGGTTTTTTCTGAGGTTTTCCCTTATCCTGAGAAAGCGAATGTTGGGTAACTTTAAGCTCTATGCACCTCAGGTTCATTTGAGCATCATTTCACCCGTTACATTCTTCATCCACCATCCGATATGACATTACATTGGAGGCAATTAATTTAAAAAATGTTTTTAGCACTTTATTGGTCCAGCATGTTGATATCTGATTCGTAGTCTTTTGGAGCACCCATTATCTGCACAAATATAGCATTAGTGAGTTACAGAATATCATTCCTTAATAAAAAAGGGTACCATAACAAAAGAACTGAGGGTGATGGAAAAAAACGGCTGACAGATTTGAAATTAGTATGGCCAAATGATTATAAATCAGGCACCTTCAAGTCAGTTCCTTTGACTTTTCAAACATTTGTAGAGTGGTGTAATGGTATACCAGTATTCCATCAGATGAATATTGATAAATTGAATGCAAACTCTAATTGTTAACTACAATTTTTATTGCAATATGCTAAATAGAAACACACACAGCTGTTTCATTGTTATAAATTATCATATTTTATCGCATAAGGCCCCCCCTTGCATATTTCCCTCTCCTATGATTTTTCATCACTAAAAATTATTTACCTATTAAACATCGCATAATTCCCTCTCCTGGTCCATTCTTATTGGAGCGGCCTTCAAATGACTTGATAATGTGCAACAATCGACGCAGAACAATGGACGCAGTGCTTGCCACAAAAATACTCATATTGCCATTGTCACAACATATCGTAAAATTGAAGTGTGAAGCTGCAGACGTGTTTCTAAGTCAGTTTGTTACAAGTCGTCATATTGTTAAGAAGAGTTTTAAAAAAAACTGGTATTTCTTGTGCCATTAATGGTTCTGATGACATATTGTAGAATAGTGAACATGAAGATGTGTTATCTGAGCCAGGTATAAATGAAAATAGTGATGATAGTGACGAAAGTGAGACCGCAGAATAGTCGGAGAAAAGAAACAATGAAACCATGGTATGTATCCAGTTCATTCACAAATTACTGTATACCTATATAACTTTTACATAATACTACATGGTTTCCCTTCCTTTCTGAATTCCTAGAAGCACCACTCGCATAATTCCCTCCTCAGTGTTTTCAAGCAAATTTTTGGAGAAAAAAGGTGGGGAATTATGCGATAAAATATGCTAATATAAATTCTGTGGTTTTCCATATTGTTTTCTTATTCCATTAGCTTCTTACCCTAAGCACTTGCATGTTGTTAAGCATGGATTGCTCATTCTTGTAACATGAAGTTAAATTCTAACATTAAAGTTTGACATATAAATCATGTAAATATAAATAATATTTTGCAATAGAATATACATGTAGATCATGTATTTTATGCCACCTTTTCTTCTGATCCAATCCTATATACAGAGTGTTCCAAATGTAAGTCCCATTTTGTTAATCTACAGCATGTAACATAATGAACACTTTGAGATAAATAAGGTGACACATACAAGAGAAATTTGTAAAGTTTATTGCTGTTTGATTAAATAGTTCGTTGGTTGGCCAAAAGTGGTGTTGTGACAACAATTGAACAATGGTGTTTAGTGGTGCTGAAAAATCATATTACATCTTGCAATTTGATAGACATAGTTGTGCTACACAAGTGTAACACTCGTTTTGAAAGAGGTTTGGAAAAGCAGCACGCCACAGGAAGGTGATATCAATTTGACATGAATGTGTATTTATACCCACAGAAGACTGGACATCCAGGAGTTACTGATGAGTGTGTTCAGCGTGTACAGGAGTGCTTTAAAAAAAGCCTTCAGAAGTCCATGTGGAAGGCCTCCAGGATCTACAATTGAGGATTGAACAAACCTCTGCTATGGTATCATGTTTTCTGGAGTCTGACAGGAATTAAAATATTGCATGGACATTTGTTGTGCCACACATGAAGCTTATATTGAATCTCTGTAATAAAACAACAAAACCGGGGAACCTTGTGTGCCACATGAATCATCAAGTTTGCCTACTATTAAGTAGAATTTGCATAAAACAGATTATTAAAGTGGGACTTACTGTAGGGACCACCTGTATATGAAAAGGCTAATTTTCCAAGAAATCCTCCGGTTGCATAAGATTTCAATGTATTTGAAAAGATTTTATGGTAAATGCGGTTAATAGGTTTTGAAAGCTCTAAGAACAGCAAGTTTTATAATGGTTTTTTAAGTTCATATCTACATGGTTTAGATTTGGATGTAAAAAGAACTTTTGGAGTATTTCTTTGTAAGTGTGAGGCGGAAAATGACATTACAATACATTCTATTGTTGCAGGATCAGTTATTAGATGGAGATCAGAAGTTACTATTGCCAGAACCAACAAGGTAAGACTGCTGGAGTCTATACACTACATTACACTGCCCTTTGATCACCTTCTGCTTAGAGGTTAAGCTTTAGCTTAAGATTTTCTGGAATTGATTCAACCTAAACTAAATTCAGTGCATAAAACCAGGCAAGTCTTTTTATAAATTAATCATATTATGTCTTAAGCTCCATAATTAGTTGTCAAGATTTAATAGCTTTTTATCAGTGATGCAATTTTTGCTAAATCAATACTGCTACAATGTTCAGTTTATAACTGTTACTTCACTAAGTTGGCACTGTCACGGCACTTTCTTCATGGCGTATGTAATAAACTACCCATGACACTTCTGGACAGTTGACATACTGGGGAGTTGAACTCAGGGCCTATCTAAACACTTGCAGTTGCAACACTCGCTACAGGCAACAGAAATTCACACTGGGAACAGCACTTTCTGTTACACCACAAATGCACTCATGAACTCGCTCATTCATGAGAATGCTTGCTTATATGGCAGTTAGTCTTCCACAGAATTCCAGAACACTTGGGAGGCAGAGAGAAGGGAAATTTCCAGAATATTGGTGTTCTTTGTATAGTGCCTCTAGTGTTTACGCTAGACAATAGCATTTATCACTTAGTTGTTAGCTCATTCTTTATGTTCTACTGATGAGTCCCATAGCTGTGTCATATAGCTCCGTGCTCAGAGTTGGTCATCCCCAGCAGCTGTGTGATATGGGGCAAGCCAATCATGATGGGTTACCATCAGCTTCTCTCACAGTTAACGTCAAGTGTGGTATACCACATCATTGAGTTGGGTGATTACCTTATACACACTGTGACAGGAATTGTAGTTTCGGTGACATAGAGTGATAGAGCCATTTGCAGTCACCCTCCTTGTATCTGACAGTCACAGAGTGCCTTCATCTGGTCACTTACCATCATGGTATAAAATTGTAGAGGTTGCTGATGTATTGAAATTGGTAGCTGAGTCTACGCAATGCCCTCAGAAGAGGGTTGCTATTCCCATGAAGCTCATGAAATGTATTCTTTTATTAATTCCTTTAAAGAAGCTGTAGTATCAAATCTTTTTGAGGGGACAAATTTCAATAAGAAATTTCATTAGGATTGTGTATTTCTTTTGTGGCAATAAATTGGAGCATTTATTGCATATGGAATCAAAGCTGGTGGTGCTGCGGAATAAAGGAGAACTTAGTCCTATATCAGTTCATTTAATGTCTTCTGACTCCGTAAAGAAAAAATGTATCTGTGCATAGGAAATGCTGAATTCTGTACATTCGCATAAGGGGTGTTTTGAGGATTCAGTGTCCGTCCCACATGTCCTGCACATGGATAATAATAATAATAATAATAATAATAATAATAATAATAATAATAATAATAATAATAATAATAATAATAATAATAATAATAACAATAACAATAATACTAATACTAATAATGTAATAATATAACAATAAAAACAACAACAATATCAATAATAATAAATAATGATGATGGTCATGATGACAATGACGATGACGACGATGATGATGATGATAACAACGACAATAACAATATTTTGTTGTTTAATGATGCTGTCAATTGCTATGATCACATCAGTGTCGTCAGTGTGCCGGAATTTATTCCCGCAGGAGTTCTTTTACATGCCAGTAAATCTACTGACATGGAGCTGTCATTTTTAAGCACACTTAAAAACCATCGGCCTGGGCCGGGTTTGAACCCACGACCTTGGGAACAGTAGACCAGCATCTTTACCAACTGAGTCACCCAGACCGACCCTGCACATGGAGTCTTCTATGAGCCTCACAGTGCGTGTTGTGCAGGATGTTGTAGCTAATAAGATAGCCAACAAAGTCCCTAAGCCAAGTTCTAGTTAAGTTTAGGGGAAACTATCTAATTTACCTCCAGGTCTCGTAAAAAATCCTTGGACTTGCCTGGCAGAAGTTTGTTTACTTCAGGTCTTGAGATGAGCCCAAGCTGTAAGCGGAGTTATTTCATCCTTGACACTAAAGAAGGGCTCAGATCCTATAAATACCAAGCTATACACCTCTTAACAATAATACTCAAATGCCCAGGTACCCATATAAACATAACCAAGCAACTGGCACAGTCTATCCAATATCCTCTGGCATTGTCGTACTAATCTGGAGGTGGTTTTGACCACCATTAAGGCTTTCAAAGCTGCTATGCTATCTGAGCCTCTACTAACCTCTGCCCACCTCCATGAAGTACTAATATGCATGGCACAGGCTAAAATTGCATATAATTGTATCAATCTGGAAAATAGTGGCAACACTACCAAGGGAATGACAAGTCTAGTCCTGGGGCCATTGGCTCCAGCCCCTGAAGTAGGATCCATCTCTGAGCCATGTTGGATTCCCAAGTGTCAATGGAAACTGTGCTTAGTCTCATAAACTCAACTATAATGTTTCAGTCAGTTACTGGTGAATCTGAATGAACAACTTTTGTTTCATAAGTTAAACTGTTACAACAATGGGCTTTTTAAATTTTTCTGCACAACATTCACCTCAAAATGCTATCTGAATGAACTGAACCAAACTGTCTTATGGAGGAAAAGAGAACAAGCTATGCGAGTAAAATGTGATTTGTCCATTAGCCAATGAGTTGTTCCCTTGTATTGTGGTTTTGTTTACAATATCTTTGAACTTAAAGCGTAACCTGTCCTGACCTGTGGACCATGGCCCTTGGAGTGTAGCCTTGGCCTACCACCTACCCGCTGGATCCCTCACCGCCACCTACTACATGTGTCATGAACAGGGTCCAGTGGTGGCAAGTGGGACATGGTGAGCACCCTGAGCCCTCCTGGCCAGTATATGCGGTCTTCTTAACTGGAATTGATGATGAAAGATGATAGGAAAGGCGATGATGGAGCAATTGGTGGAATGATGTTGGGGGAAACCAGAGAACCAGGAGAAAAACCTGCCCCTGCATTGGTGTAACCACCACACATCCGAACTGTGGATGCCTGGGATTGAACCTGGGTCGCTTAGGTGAGAGTCAAGTGGTCTAACCACTCGGCCTGGCACAGCCCCTAAAGTGAAACCAGTGTAGATTATTTTCAAGTTTTAGTTAAACCACATTAATCTAAATCATTAAATTGAAGATTACATTATTTATTTATGCCAACAAACTTACTGTAGGTGTTTTTAAACACACAAGCCATGTGTGGGCAAAGTTTGAGAGGTAGAACTGGAACTTAAAAATTCAATGCCACAACTGGGATTTGAACCACAGAATTGAATTTTTAAGTTCCAGTTCTACCTCTCAAACTTTGCCCACACACGGCCTGTGTGTTTAAAAACACCAACAGTAAGTTTGTTGGCATAAATAGATAATAATTACCATCTGAAGGTTATTTAATCCTGGGATATAAAGTATTTACAATAGTAAGTCACCATTGGGGTAATTTGTCTCTGATGTGAGACTGCCTTTGTGGTTTACCAGGAGAAATACGAACTCGTTTGAGAATTTAATGCCATTCTGGCAGTTTGTCACAATAGCTCAGTGGCAGAGCAGCCGTCTGGTAAGCGGAAGGTCTGTGGTTCAAATCCCAGTTGGGGCATTGAATTTTTAAGTTCCAGTTTTACCTCTCAAACTTTGAAGATTACATGTTTATTTACACTAGTCTTGCAGTCAAGCTTGGATTTTATATGCATCACCAATTTTTCCAGTATTTAAACTCTGTTACCAGCTTTATCTTGTCTTTACTTCTGTTCATATACTTTGTTTAACCTATCATTAGCCTCTGTGTTTTAGTGCTGCATATATTTGTTACTGATTTTCCTTTTTCAGATTGGATATGGAGATGGTGCGGAACTATGAATCTGGCATTATCACTGCAGATTTAGATAAAGGTTGCTTAAATCTGGTAGAAAATAGCAATCCTTGTAATGTGAACACAAGTGCAACTATCACAGGTGATAACGGAGACATTGTGAATTACAGAACATTACACAGATGTGAAATCTGCAACATGTGCTTCATTGCAGCGTCATCTTTACAAAGTCACATTGCCATTCATGAAGACAAAAGGAAACATAAATGTAACATTTGTAACGGAAGTTTTCATGATTCGTCATCTTTGAAAAGGCATAGTTTAACTCATGAGGGCAAACGGTCATACAAATGTAAGATTTGTAACAAGAGCTTTACTTCTGCATCTCATTTGGGCACTCATAATTTAATTCATGAAGGTAAATGGCCCTACAAATGCAGCGTATGTGACAAGGGCTTTTTTACAAAATCATATTTGAAAACGCATGCATTAATTCATGAGGGAATACGATTTAAATGTGAAAAGTGTGATAAGAGCTTTAATTCATCATCAAGTTTGAGAAAACATCGTTTAATTCATGATGGAATACAGTTTAAATGTGACAAATGTTATAAAAGCTTTACTACTTCATCAAATTTGAGAACACATAGCCTCATTCATGAGGGAATACAGTTTAAATGTGAGAAGTGTGATAAGAGTTTTAGTTCATCATCAAATTTGAAAACACACAGTTTAATTCATGAAGGAATTCAGTTTAAATGTGAGAAGTGTGATAAGAGCTTTAGTACATCATCAAATTTGAAAACACACAGTTTAATTCATGAGGGAATAGAGTTTAAATGTGAGAAGTGCGATAAGAGCTTCAGTACATCATCAAAATTGAAAACACACAATTTAATTCACGAGGGAATAGAGTTTAAATGTGAAAAATGTGATAAGAGATTTAGTTCATCATCAAATTTGAAAGCTCATAGTTTAATTCATGAGGGAATACAGTTTAAATGTGAGAAGTGTGATAAAAGCTTTACTACTTCATCAAATTTGAGAACACATAGCCTCATTCATGAGGGAATACAGTTTGAATGTGAGAAGTGTGACAAGAGCTTTAGTACATCAGCAAATTTGAAAACACACAGTTTAATTCATGAGGGAATACAGCTTAAATGTGAGAAGTGTGATAGGAGCTTCACTACACCATCACATTTGAAAGAGCATAGCTTAATTCATGAAGGAATACGGTTTAAATGTAAGAAGTGTGATAAGAGCTTTAGTACATCAGCAAATTTGAAAACACACAGTTTAATTCATGAGGGAATAGAGTTTAAATGTGAGAAGTGTGATAAAAGCTTTAGTACATCAGCAAATTTGAAAACACACAGTTTAATTCATGAGGGAATACAGTTTAAATGTGAGAAGTGTGATAAAAGCTTTAGTAAATCAGCAAATTTGAAAACACACAGTTTAATTCATGAAGGAATACAGTTTAAATGTGAGAAGTGTGATAGGAGCTTTTCTAGATCGTCACATTTGAAACAGCATAGCTTAATTCACAAGGGAATACGGTTTAAATGTAAGAAGTGTGATAAGAGCTTTTCTAGATCGTTAAATTTGAAAGAGCATACCTTAATTCACAAGGGAATACGGTTTAAATGTGAGAAGTGTGATAAGAGTTTCACTGCACCTTCAAGTTTGAAAAGACACAGTGTAATTCATGAGGAGAAATAATAATAAGCATGAATGGCTTTTAACTAGAGTCCTGCTCAAGCTCCACATTTGGAAGCTCATAATTTAATTCATAATTAAAAATGATCATTAAATATGACAGAGGTTTTCTGCAGCATAAAACCAGCTGGGCAAAAGGCAACATCAAGGTAACAATTGTTATGAGACAAAATTCATATATAATTATTATTTATTTATGCCAACAAACTTACTGTTGGTGTCTTTAAACACACAAGCCGTGTGTGGGCAAAGTTTAAGAGGTAGAACTGGTACTTAAAAATTCAATGCCACAACTGGGATTTGAACCACAGACCTTCCGCTTGCCGGGCGGACGCTCTACCACTGAGCTATTGTGACAAACTGCCAGAATGGCATTAAATTCTCAAGCCAGTTCGTATTTCTCCTGGTAAACCACAAAGGCAGTCTCACATCAGAGACAATTACCCCAATGGTGACTTACTATTGCAAGTACTTTATATCCCAGGATTAAATAACCTTCACATGGTAATTATTATTTATTTATGCCAACAAACTTACTGTTGGTGTTTTTAAACACACAAGCCGTGTGTGGGCAAAGTTTGAGAGGTAGAACTGGTACTTAAAAATTCAATGCCACAACTGGGATTTGAACCACAGACCTTCCGCTTGCCGGGCGGACGCTCTACCACTGAGCTATTGTGACAAACTGCCAGAATGGCATTAAATTCTCAAGCCAGTTCGTATTTCTCCTGGTAAACCACAAAGGCAGTCTCACATCAGAGACAATTACCCCAATGGTGACTTACTATTGCAAGTACTTTATATCCCAGGATTAAATAACCTTCACATGGTAATTATTATTTATTTATGCCAACAAACTTACTGTTGGTGTTTTTAAACACACAAGCCGTGTGTGGGCAAAGTTTAAGAGGTAGAACTGGTACTTAAAAATTCAATGCCACAACTGGGATTTGAACCACAGACCTTCCGCTTGCCGGGCGGACGCTCTACCACTGAGCTATTGTGACAAACTGCCAGAATGGCATTAAATTCTCAAGCCAGTTCGTATTTCTCCTGGTAAACCACAAAGGCAGTCTCACATCAGAGACAATTACCCCAATGGTGACTTACTATTGCAAGTACTTTATATCCCAGGATTAAATAACCTTCACATGGTAATTATTATTTATTTATGCCAACAAACTTACTGTTGGTGTTTTTAAACACACAAGCCGTGTGTGGGCAAAGTTTAAGAGGTAGAACTGGTACTTAAAAATTCAATGCCACAACTGGGATTTGAACCACAGACCTTCCGCTTGCAATAGTAAGTCACCATTGGGGTAATTGTCTCTGATGTGAGACTGCCTTTGTGGTTTACCACGAGAAATACGAACTGGCTTGAGAATTTAATGCCATTCTGGCAGTTTGTCACAATAGCTCAGTGGTAGAGCGTCCGCCCGGCAAGCGGAAGTTCTGTGGTTCAAATCCCAGTTGTGGCATTGAATTTTTAAGTACCAGTTCTACCTCTTAATCATATATAATTGCCCACCATCAGATCTTATAAGGTACTGGTTTCATTAAAATCATTGTGTTTACAATGTCTTATTAAACCTAACTATTAATAACTAGAATTATACGTGCTACGAGAATTTATGTCTTATTCATAGTGATAATGATATGATACTGGCCAGTGGCCACTGCCTCAAAGATGCTCAAGCTCAAGCTAGTTCATACCACAGCTTATAAATATGCTGCGTAATGACAATGGACTGGGCAGAACAAAGACGACTGTGAATGTGGCAGAACAAAGTGTTTTTAGAGTGTTCGAGAAACTTTTGACTGCAGGATTATTTATGACAAGTTTTAGAAAAGGTGTAGTTTTTAGCTAATTCATTAGTAATTTTCCTGTACTATAAAAGCAACTATACTAGACAGTATTTGTTATGTTGTTGTTTAATGATGCTGCCAATTTCCATGTTCACACCAGTGTCACTGGTGTGCTGGAATTTTGTCCCATAGCAGTTCTTTTACGTGCCAGTAAATCTAATGACATGAAGCTGTCGTTTTTAAGCACACTTAAAAACCATCGGTCTGGACCAGATTTGAACCTACAATCTTGGGAATAGTAGGCCAGCGTCTAGCCCACAGAGGCACCCAGACCAAGAGTTCTTCAGAGTTGAGTTTTGTGTTAAGCTTTAGCAGTTAGTTTTTAAGTGTGTGTTGTGTATAGTCAGTAGTGAGAGAATTTGTGTAATACCAGAGACAGATTTGGACATTTAGTTGTCGCTTTGGAGTTGTTTGTTATAGGAAGCAGTTTTTAGTGTATGTACCATATCGATGAAGCCAGCTGTTTGTTGGGCAGAGAGAATAGAACTGAAAGATAGAGAAGGTTAATGTCAAGGTTGTGATCACACAGAACAAGTGAGATTGCGTTTTATGGTACAGCTTAGAGAAATAAAGTGACATTTAGTGAGTAAAGTAACTAGACTTGTCAATTTGTCATAATACGAGAGAATAAATTGTTGAATTGTATAAATCATTACATGCATAATTTAATTCACACAGGGAAAAGTCATTGTAAATGTGATAAGTGTAATGTTTTTTGTAGCATCACACCAAGAGCTGTTATTCTCCTTGTCATAAGAAACTCTTGTAGAAGTAATACTAAGAAACAGCTCCACAGATGTGATGAGGCGGAGCCATGTGCGAATCTCACAGGAGTCTTTGCTTCTCTTCCTGGCACTCCAGCTATGGTCCTACCTTGTCCTCTGGAAGTATCCTGGGTTTGATGCCTGTCCTCCGCTGGTGCAACTATAAGGTTTTTGGTGGAACATGGACTCTCCTTTGGTAAAAGGATCAATGACCTCAGGTGGTGGGAAAAGGGGGAAAGTAACTGGTTTGGTTTAGTTTTAAGAGCAATGTTCCTTTGTTTCACTTCAGTAAATTCACTACTAATTGAACATTAGCATGACTATTAAAATACGTCTTTCCTTCAGTAATGGCACTCATGTGCACTTTTGTAACTCAGCAAGATTTCTTTTCATTATCTATCATTAAGCTGATTTCATCTTGAACACGGCTGCCCTAATATGTGATACTCTTGTAAACTGAACTCCTTCAAGTTGTTGATACTAAAATAAACAAGAAGATTTGTAAATTGTGTAATATAGTTTGTTTAGGTACCATGGAGCGTGCTAACTTCAGTCGTTTTTAAACGCTCTTGCCTATTTTGGTATGAAGATGTCTAAAATTACTAATTTAAGTTTTAGAAGATTCCCTGACGTCTGTTGTACCTTTATCATACAAAAAATAATTGCTATGTCTATTATTGTTTACTATATGAAGTATTGAAGTGTGGCTGAAGTATCCTAGGATATAGGCTACCTTTGGCCACGGAAAAAAAAATAAAGTTACACTTGCCTGTGATTACTGCAGCCGCTAGAAATGAATTGTTTAATGCTGTACTTATTTTGGAACGACAGTTGTGCCAATTTAAAGAAATTGAGTGCTAATTACTGTATTTTCTTTTCTTTAAAGCTTCATCATACAAGAAAGTAATTTTATGCCACCTTTTTCACCTTCACTGCCTTTTTGACGCCTTCCTTCCACAAAAATCGTGCAGTCCATCGTTGTCCATGGCTTTCTCTAGTTAACAACAAACAAGCGCTGTTCTTTTCCTTACCTCTCTTCAGAACTCCCATCTAGTGTTCGCTTGGCGAGTACTCAAATTTTCGTTTTGTGCACTATATTTATCATTGTTGGACATAGTTAAATATTCATTAAACGTGTTAGTACAATTATTGCAAATGCCACAACACACGCACAGATACAAGCAAACACTAGGCAAATAACATTTTTTATCTTCCTTTCATAGAAGTTTGAAAACAGTGTTGTTGTAATTAATTTAATTTAAAAGGTGAGTCAATTAATAACACTGAACAACACTTACAACATAGTTTTCCGGGACGAAAACGCGTCCCAGAAGACTATGTTGTAAGTGTTGTTCAGTGTTATTGACTCACCTTTTAAATTAAACTTGTTTTATGTTCAAATGTTACATTTCGGCAACAAGGGTTTACGTTTGCGTCTTAGCTCTAAATGGTCCTTTTCGTTGCTATGGCATATCCATCGCTTCCCCCGAACAATCAAGTACACCGTACTAACCTGGCAGACATCTTGCAGAAATGAACGTCGGCAGACTTATTCCGGGGGGGGGGGGGGGGGGGGGGCAAATGTTAGAATTTTGCAATCAGATAATATTAATTCATTATTTTGTTGTCAAAAGTTATAGTATTTGTTGCGGATAACTGTATAAATTTGCCCTAAATAGAAATTGTTCTTTACATAAAAATTAAAATAATAGTTTAATAGTCAGCACATTAAGTTCATTAATTTCCAAGGCGGGGGGGGGGGGCCGCGGCCCTCTTTTGCCCCCCCCCCCCCCCTTCGCGACGCCCGTGCTTGCAGAGATTCCAGATGGGAATAGATGAGTTTAACCCACTTGAGGATAGATCACACTACAGCCACCTTTGCGTGGTGATCCGGCGCCTGTCTGTGCGACGTGCAGAGTACCATTCTCCATCGCACATATCCTTATTGATTGTCCGCGATACGCTCGTGAGCGCCAGTCTCTTGGTCTGGGTCTTACGCTGTACTTAATTTTGGGCTACGACCCAGCAGCTGTAAATACAGTGCTGTGGTTTGCTGCCAATTGCCTTTGGTAAGCAAGTTTAAGGGGTATTTTATTTCGGTCTTTTTGTAGTCATTTTATGTGCTTTACTTTTTTAAATGTTTCAACATCTTACGTTTATACTAAATTACGTTTTATCTGTTTTACATTTTTGTTATCTTTCACTTTAGCTTTTTAAGGGTTAGGTTTTAACAGTTGCGTTTCCTTGTTTTTATCTTTGGACATGGGGCCTTAATCACTAGTTTCCTGAAGGTGCATCGGCTGATGGTTACAAAATCTAGACGAAGCAGCCAAAAGGAAATAATCTTCCACAATAGTGCCCTGCTGGAGTAGCCCTAGACATGTCCGCTAGAGTCAAATTCATTAAGGTAATGCCACATAAAAGACAAATAAAACAAAAACAAGACGCGTTTTGCAAAACTTCGAAAAGACGCTCAAACGACATAGCAGAAAAAGGAAGGTGTTACAAGAAAGGATAAATAAGTTTCGTTCAGTGCTGCTGGCTGGCCTCTCGGTCTGGGCTGGTCTGGGCGAACACACTCACGGCACAACTGGCACTCCTAAACACGATGCGGTACTAAAAATTGTGGCTTTAGTGATCAGTTTATTGAAATGCGAAAACAACCTGGAATTATACACGACAGAACGTTACAAATTTGGACGATGTCTTTTAAAGCACAAATTGATCCGAGCAGCACCTTAACATTCAAATCTTCCAAAACGTGGCTGCAGCGGTTCAAGCAAAAACATATGGTTTCTCGCATGGTCACACAAAGATTTGTTGCTGATGCTGCCGATATGGAAAAGAAAGCTGGTGCGTTTGTTATTGAAGTAAGGCGTTTCATTAAAGTGAATAATTTTACACCAAGGCAGATAATTAATGTAAATCAGTGAAGATTTGCTAAAGAGTTACATTCTGGGAGAACTCTTGCCTTCCGGGGAGCAAAGACGATTTATGGTAACGTGGGTTCAGTTACAGCAACCACCCATTCATAGTGTTAATTAGTCTATTATTGTAACGGATGGCAACCCTTCTTCCACACACATTCTTGCCTCGGAACTCGGTGGGAAATTCACAGCAAGCATGGCACTTGAATTGTCCAATGTGAAAGCATGTGCTAGCAAATCACCAAACATGACAATAATGAATTTGAAGGTGTTCCTGGAGCTGGTGTTATGGCTAGATTTACACGGAAGAGATCGAGTTCTGAGGGGTCACCGCTGGGTCCTCTGATGATGCTCAAGTCAAGTTTGAGCGAAAGGTCAGGAGCAATACGGCCTACACGCCCTGAAGATACTTTATCCCAAACATCGTTAGTCATTTGTTAATGCTGATGGTCGTTTCGGAATGCATACTTTTAATTACTTTTAAAATGTGATTTGGATATCCACTCGTTTCCATAATGGTCCAAGTTTTATTTGTATAAATAGTGTGTCTTCCCCCTGACACATGCTTTCGTATGGCTTTCAGATAGCCTCATTTAGAACGAATGTCGTGCATTTCGTTCTTTTTCCATTTACAACCCAATTCTCTCACTATCCTGCTTGAGGATTCTGCCCTGAAAGTTGACGCTTTGTCTTAAAATAATACGTAATTTAGCTATTGTAATAGCACTTTTTTCCTGAACAGAAACATTTTGAATCGTTCTTTTAACGACATATTTATCCAAAGTATCTAGATCTGTTCTCGTCTCGGAACGTTGTGCCTTTATCTGGAGTTCCAAAAGATATGTTCTGAGTTTTATTTTGTTTGCGTTCTTGAACAAGTTTTTCTGACACTCCTGTGTCATGTAAATACGTGCATTAAACTTTTTTAATCTTCTTGAAAAAAAAGTATTCGAATGTAAGCAGTTTTTTGGCCATACACGCATTTGAAACAATTTCTCCACTCGGGCTATGTAATGTTTTACACCCTAATTTAGAAAGTACTGGTGGCTTAATTGATGTATGCAATCATCAACGTCTCAAATTTAGTACGCTCACGTCTTCTTGCAAAGCTCTGATTATGTCTTCAACTACACGCTGCACAAAAATGACTGGGAAGTAGCAAGGACTCGACCTCAGATGCAGACGACATTACTACCTCCCCACTATCCAACCACCTGTTGGGCTGAATTCATTGAACAGAACTAGTGAGTGAGTGATTTGGGTTTAAGGGCCCGTCGACAACTAGGTCATTAGGGCCTTGAACAGAACTATATGAGCTCATAGATACCTACCTATGAATTGATGAAAGCGACATCAGGACTTACAGTAAAGACCAGGCCCAAGATCAATGGGTTCAGATGTAATGAAGTACACTTTTTCAGAGTTTACTCAGACATTTCTTCAATTGCAAGATGAAATTTTGAACCCTGTCTTCCTGACGTTAGAAAATAGGAAAATACCATATTTCCTCTCCTACAACGGTGTGAACCCACTGGACCCCACCTCTTAATATCGATGCAAACGTCAATTGATCCATTAGGGATCCACATATTGAGTCTCTACTGAGAGGCAGTGTTGCCAAAGAGTGGTTTTCCCACTAAATCCGGTGTTTATGAGCGGGCGAATTTTACATCTAGTGGCTAGCAGGTATTACGGTGGATTCTAAAAATAATTAGATGGTTTTACGGAAAAGCTATTTAGATTTACCTGATTCATTCAACAAATAGCAAATAACTCGAGTAGCTGTTAAATTTCTAACGCCTAATAGTTTGATTTACAACAGACGGTCTTTCGGCTTCTTTCCCTATTGATTTTCTTACTTATGGTATGGAATGAGTGTTAATCAGTGACTAAACGTCTTTGTGTGCTTGGTTTGTTAGATAAGCATATTTCAGATAGTTGACGCTCCAAAGCTCATATTTCGAACAAACATGTGATATCACCGTTGCGTTGAGTGCTCGGATTCGTAAGCTGAAGGCAGGCAATTATGATCCTAATGTGCATATATCTATATATAGTGGTGAGACGTGAACAACTCTTGCGCATAGAGGAAGTGCTTTCTTTCCCTCCCTCTCCGCAATGGCTTAGTGCCGGGGGGGGGGGGGGGACGGTGGGTGAGCTTTCCGTGAATGAGTAAACATTACCATAATAGCATGGAGCTGAAAGAATTGCAGTTCACGTGAAAGTAATTGTTGGCACATAGACATGGTTATAGCCAAATCACTTTATTCGTTATAATTATAATTTTTATACATATGCCACTGGCAATATGTCCCCCTAGGACTTACAAGCCAGTGACTAAGGCCAGACGCCTGTCGGGGAGCAGAGGGACCTCTGGACCAGACAGAGTGAGTGTGTCAGGTTTAAGGGCCCGTCGACAACTTGAGACAGAGTGAAAACCCGGAAGCAGGTGGTCAGCCATGCAGCAGGTATGATAGTGAGGAAGAGGATGATATGAAATGCAGGCGAAATAGATGATTGGAAGGGTGATAATGGAGCAATTGATGGAATGAATAGCGGGAGGACCGGAGAACCCGGACGCCGCTTCGTCCACAACGCATACCACATGCGGGTCCCGTCTAGGTGGTAGGCGAGTGGTCTAAGCACTCAGCCACGGTGCCGCCATTATACTTCCAGACTCAGGGAAGGATGAGGAATAATCTTGGCTGGAGAGATATTCCTATCCCCCTGCCGGAAATCGAACCCGGGATCCCTTGCGCCGGCCTCGGTAACGTGATGGTTAACGTGTCTGCCTCACGTTCAAGAGGTCGCGAGTTCGAATCTCGCTTAGAGTTGGTTATCTGGGTAAGGTTTTTTCCCCCGAGGTTTTCCCTTATCCTGAGAAGACGAATGTGGGGTAACTTATAGCTCCATGGACCTTGGGCTCATCTGAGCGTCATTCACACATTTCATTCATTCACCGTCCGATATGACATCAGGTTTTTTTTTTTTTTTTTTTTTTTTTTTCTTTCTTTTTAATATACTCAAGAGTTCAAGTAATGTTCCAACCGTACAAAATTCCGAAAACAAGTTCTGAGAGCATGCTCGATTGCGCATTTGCATAAGAAAATGTTCGTATTAGTTCGGAATGCGTTGGAACGCTTGTTGGAACGAACCTATAATATAAATGAAACTGTCCTAAAAGAAATCTAGTGGTTTCTGGTGTTTTGAATAAGCTAATTAGTGGGAAATTCCAATTCAATAATGGCAACACTGTTTTGTTCTGTTCCATGAACGCTATAATGTATAATCTGTCTAGAATGCGTGTATTGCGGACGATTGTTTAATCAACGTGGATTTGCACGTAGTTGTTAACAGGTAACTAAATATTGGAAATGAGTCCTGAATTTCTAGCAACTATCTGTGTTTCCTGTGAATTGCACCCAAACCCACCTTGTCAAAAAAATCTAAAAGTGTATGATTTGACAGCTATGGTTACATGTTACTAAAATCCACATTAAGTATTCCAAACTATATTACATTTTGTAAACCAAGCTGGTTATGTTATAAGTATTGGGGGTAAAGTACTGAGAAATTGTTTAGGGACGAGAGTTACAATATCGAGAGTTGAAATTTTTCGTATTTTAAAGTCACGTATGTTGCTTTTGTGCTCAGTCGCAAGCATTTAAGTTTTAGGAATGATGCTAGAAAACACTCGCTTTGCTCGCGTCGCATAATTCTGCAATTTGGGATGCAATATATAGAACCATAGTTTTATTAAAATGTCTTATAAAACACGAAACGTAACCTTAGATCTTAATTGCTTTATGAATGTAGTACTAAAAACGGCGGACTGCAATATGTAACACCCACGGCCAACGAGAAATACTATTTCTAGTAGGTCGTAGTAACAGTACAAAGTTTCCGTAGTTTCTTTGAACTGCTTATATGTATAGTGCTATTGCTCTACTACCGTAACCTGGTAAACACCGTGCAAGAACTGCATAAGTGACGAGATTTTCCTACTGTAATTTAAGTTTACTACTAACTACACCTTTCACATCATTGATTTATTAAAAGAACGGTGTAAATACGGTAACATACACGTGAATAACACCTCAGTCCCCTATGTTCGGACTTTTAAGGATACAAAATATTAAGTGGTTGGGGGTGAGAGTTTACAGGTGAAAGGTTACGTGACTTCAAGTGACTATCTCAATCGTTCTCTTTCGTTTTATAGCTGTAGGAGCAGAAGTGTAGCCTCAAGGTGTCTTAAAGCACCAACAAATGCCTGATTTGTTAAATGTTATGTACTTACATATGTTTACGGTTATTGTTAGCTACTGGGGATTATCATAAACTAATATTATAAAACATGTCATGAATAAAGTGTAAACATAAATCCAATGAACTATTTTATTTATATAATACTTGTCTTATTTGGCCTTCCATGAATGTATAGCTGCCAACGTATGACTAACAGACAGTGCCATTTAACTTACCTGAGAGATTGAGGGTCGTAAACTCCAAAGCATAGCCGTGTGATTAAGGGTCCTGAGCATCTAGTATAGCCAAGGTTTTTTTGTTTTGTTTTTGTTATTATAAGAATAGGAGCGAAAGAAGTGACCGAAAACGACAAAACGTAACTGTAGAATCATTGCAGCTAAATCCCAGTTATAACAAGTGTGAAATGTGGGTATTATGTATCGCAAATCCTGGTGTAAACAAGGTGAACATGTATAATATTTCACTTATTTACAGGAAGCAAACAAGAAAAACAACATCAATCCCACAAATCTAATAATAATCTAAAAATGTTTTTTCATATTGCTGAATGCGTAATACATTCATATGTGAATTAGGACTATAAGCTACGCAGTAACATTACCACAATCTTATAGCATTTTAAAGGTATACTTACTGTGTATAGATTATGTACAAGAAGTATGTTACCTTGTCATATAACTATATTGCTTACGTTTAACTTAGCATATACAATTGATCGAGATAAAAGTATGCACAAAAGAACAACAAAACCTTAAAAAATTAAAAACAAAAGAAGACATTTGATACATATGCAACTAAATATTGTATAACAGAAATGACATGCTGTTAAAGTGTAATGATGGGAGGAAAGAGTGTTTCTGTATATAAGCCTAGAAATATTGGTTTGCATATGCCTAATAGATCAATCCATGTGTACATATTTTATGTATTGGAGCTATTGTGCTAGGGAGTTATGGTTTTATGTATGCAAATTAATAGTTTTAATACAGTATATACAATTAGTAACTTGAAAGGACCATATTAATGCAAAACTAGATCCAGATGGACTTCCTTTTACTTATGCATAATTTGGACATTTGAAGTCATTTTTGCCAATCGAATTTGCCTGGTGTGTATATAGTTTAGTCCAGACATATTCAACCAGGGCTTTGCGGAGACTCCTTTGGGGGTACAGAAAATTTAAAACACACATGCAATCAGTGTATTATGGTTCCAGAGTAATTATTATTCGCAAATAAAAAATATTTCAGCCAGCAAGTTTTGAATGGCCTTCTGTCCAAGAAACCATTGTGCTTACTCTACTGGGCGGCGCCGTGGCCGAGCGGTTAGCGCGCTCGCCTACCACCTAGGCGGCCCGGGTTCGATCCCAGGGACCCGCATGTGGTATTCGTGGTGGACGAAGCGACGTCAGGGCGGATTTTCTCCGGGTACTCCGGTTTCCCCCGCCATCTCATTCCACCGGTGCTCCATCTTCATGTATCATCAGTGTCACCGCCTGCGGTGCCGTAGTAGTAAAAGCGGGCGTTAAACACAACAACAGCATTACTCTACTGGTCTGCCCAACAATGATATCTTACAGCTGTGCTCACAAATATTTGTATTCTTTGTTTTAAACAAGTAACAATGTCTGCAAATGCATGTTACCAACCAATTTATTATCTTTCAGTACTCGGTATATTTGCTGACTGTTATGTACCGATTCGCTTCCTTTGCCCAAAATCTTATATCTCATTGCTTATAGTTTATGAAGTGATTTTCAGATTATCACTGTTGAATATATTTATATTTTATTGTTGTGTAGTGAACTACAAAAGAGGAAAACGTAAAAACAATGAAACAAGTGATGGTGGCATTAGTGTTGAGTCACTGCTAGTAAGAAGTGTGATAATGTATGTTCCAGCACGGGACATGAGTGAAAATAGTGTTGAAGTTGAACCATCTACGAGCGAGTCAAAAATCCTGAGAACTGTAAAATACAGATATTATTGTGAATCTTAACATTGGGTATGGATTTGTTGGAAATATGTGGCGACACTGTGGCCGAGCTGTTAGACCATTTGCCTATCACCGAGGCAGCCTGGGTTAGATCCCAGGCACCTGTATGTGGTATTCGTGGTGAATGAACTGGTGTCAGGGCGGCTTTTCTCTGGTTTCCTCCACCACCTATTCCAACTGCTCCATCATCTCCTTTTAATCCTGCATTTCACTGGCATTTCATATCATCCTCTTCCTCACTCTCATACGTGGTGCTGGGCTGTAATATAGGAATGCGTGCACACTGAATTCACCAATATAACAAGAGAAGAAGTGGAACACCACATTCAGTGTGTTTAGTTTGCATTATGCTTCTCCAAGTGCTTCTGCAATTGGAAAGATAGACACAGAACAATTAATAAGTGAGGTTGAAATTCATCCTGTGTTATGGGATCATGTTATGCTTGTGATGTATACAAAGACAAATGTCCTGTTATATTTGACAGTTCATCAATTAAGGAAGCCGACATTCGAAAATAATTTAAGAATTTCTCACTATCTTTACAGAGTTGAGGATACAGTGTGTAAAAATTGCCATGCATATGCCTCTCACAGTTAATTGGATGTCCCGGCCACCTCCTTTCGTTTTTGCTTCTCTTTAATGCAAGATAGACAAGACCCACTAAAGCAATAACTTCATCAGCTTCCATCTTTGAGAACTCAGATTACAACAGAATGCAAGTGCCTCAACCACATGTGTTTATATCTCAAATGTATGCAAATTATTCACATTCTCCCATTGAAAGCTTAGAGTGAGGCACTTAGCCATGGCCCTAGTCAAAAGGTGGGCATGTTGACCTGGTTTTACTGTGAACAAGAAGGCAGTGGTTATTGTCATGAAAATGAGGCTTGGTGTATGATAAAAACATACAGTAGTTGACAGAAATCTCTGTCTGTGGCAGTCTTCTACAGTTCCACTATCAAGGAAGCACTGGACAGTGCAATATGTGAACTTCCTGCTTAAATTTAATTTCTGGAGAAGTTTGAATATCTTATGTGGGGTTTTGCCTTCCTTGTGCAAAGTTACCACAGGCACATAATTTTCACAATTGCCCCAGTCCATCATGAAAACTACCAGAAGGAACTTATGCTTCTGCAACTGAACTCTCACTCACTCACTCACTCACTTACTCACTCACTTACTCACTAGGGTCACCAGATTATTTTATGGAAATGTGGGATACAATGATAAAAAATGTAGGACTTTATCAGTCAATGCAAAGATGATGTTAAAGTTCTCTTCTATATTGAAGAGATAGAGGATTAATGACTTCATTGTCAGAAATTAGCATTAGCTAACAAAACAACATAATGTAAATGCTATTTATATATACCCATGGCCATATGCATTTACATTTTCTTGAAATCCTGAAACATAAAATGTTAAATGTGATCAACAGCAGTCATACTTCTCTGAACAACAAATCTTGCACATGACTTTAGTTTGGCGAGTATATTTTCACCCTCTGGTCGTCTTATGCCACCACAATTTGCATTTGTTTTGTGAGTTCCAGATGCTACACATTTCTTTTTTATCCCTAACGCTACTAAGGTATCTCGAACATATGAAGTCGGTCTGGGTGGCTCAGTTGGTTAGACACTGGCCTACTGATCCCAAGGTTGCAGGTTCAAATCCGGCCTAGACTGATGATTTTTAAGTGTGCTTAAAAATGAGAGCTCTATGTGAGTAGATTTACTGGTATGTAAAAGAACTACTGAGGGACAAAATTCTGGCACACCGGCGATGCTGATGTGATCCTGGCAATTGACAGCGTCATTAAACAACAAAAATAACTAACTTGAGCGTATGGTGGTATTAGAAAGAGTAAAATTGGACTGAAAAATTCAATGTTATAGACAGGATTTAAACCACAGATCTTCTGGTTGCTTTAACCACTGAGCTACCATGGCAACATGCCGACAGGAGATGAAATTCTTCAATTGACTGGCATTTTTTCCAGTAAATCACAAGCAAATGTTAAATTCATTTGAGATACTATGTACCCCAATGGTAACTTAGAATGATGTAAGTACCTAAGTCCCGGGCTTCATAGTTTAACCAACTCTGAGGTCAGTCAGTGGAAGACGCGAACATTTCTTTGCCCCTACAGAATACCATCATTGGCCTTGGAGTGCAAACCCTCGTCAAATTGTATTAATGGATCAGTATATTCTGTGAGAGTAGGCAATGTAGCCATGTTGCCATAGAAATTTGCAGTTGCGAATAATTCATTTCTATTTTCCCTGTTTCCAGTTCATTTTCTATGGATCACTGCTTGCTTCTGAAAATGTAGGACATTAGAGACTTTAGAAAATTCCTTCCTGGCACCAGACAAACGGTTAAAAAATGTAGGGCATGTCCGGGAATTTCCGGACGTCTGGTAATCCTACACTCACTGCTAGCGGTGTAATGCAGGAATCTGCAGGTGGTTACATTGGGGAGGGGAGAGTACAGGCACTCTCGAAAGTTGTGACAGTATTTATGGTTGTATGGGATAATGCCGGACAATGTGAGAACTTAAATTGTATGCCTAAAGGGTGTAATGAATTATTTATATTTATACACTTCTCTTGCTATATCTACATATTTTCCATGTAAGCCTGGGAGCAGATAAACAGAAATATGCAAATGATTATACAGATTGTCTAGCTTTGTTCAATATCTAAAGATTGTATTGGCACCATACGAGAGTCACTATGAATGTTTTGAGATGTAAGTAAATGAAAGTTGATCCACTCGAATTGGATGCAGAATGGAATAGCCTTATCCTTTGTGAGTAAACTGCTCTCTGGTAGTGACTCTCCCTCTCCAGGAATTACTGCAGCACAAGGATAAACAACCTCCAGTGTGCAGGTAGTTACGAGCTTGGAAGAGAGCATTTTCGCTCTTTCCAGGCATGCAAAATTTTATCATTAGGAACAGAAATAAGTCACATGGGGCCAGGTCATAACCGTATGGTGGATGAATCATAAGTTTGATCTCTGTAGACTTCAGAACCTGAGCAGTGGACGTGTTGTCATGATGGAGAAGAATCCCTCACAGTTCCATGTGTGGCCGCCATACTTGAAGCTTGGCAGAAACTTTTGGCAAACAAAGCAAACTGTGGTGTACCAATTAACATAATGGTGCTTTGCTCCTATGGAGAAATGTTTGCCACAAGACCACCCTTTAGGAAGACTGAGGCCACTGTTTTCTTGTGGACACTTTGGAGATACTTCACTTTTGTCAATGGATTGTCATCAGAAAGGATCTATACTGCTGATTTCCACTTAGCCTCCAGTTCAAACTAATAAATCTGGATTATTCCAAATGTTTAGTTCTTCCGGACTTGTAGGCCATGGTCTAGAAGGCATGGTAGATACCAACGTTTCGCCAAGTACTGCGCTTGGTATCATCAGGGTAACACTAAACATTTAGAATAATCAAGACATTGGCCGTGAAAGCCTAAATACATACATTAATAAATCTGGGTTTCATCATCTGTAACGATGTCAGAAACCCATCTGGAGTGTCCTCTTTCGGATTTTGTACACATTTTTTCACACCATCCAACACAGGCATGTTTTTGTTCTGTGATACACGCATCAGTATTTGACTCTCCTCACATTTAGGAATTTGTGGAGGATTTTCAAAACTGCTGGTGATCCAATCTGCAGTGCTGCCTCTATTTCTTTAAATGTGGTGCAGTTTTTTAAAAAAGATAGTTAACACATAGCAGGAATAATGTTCTTACTGAAAGATGAAACACTGTGATAGCAGACGCGATTCCTATCTACAGGGTCGTGGTTACAGAATGGAATGCATAAATCAATGTTCCTTTATCATAACATATTTATTCATTAACACTTCGTTATTTTACACTCTCAGCACCATATTAAATAATCAAAGACCTTCACAATTAAATGATTTTGTAGAATCTACCCTGGATAAAAGTTTGGTGAAAGTTCCATGTTCACACGCTACCAAAAAACACGTCTTATCATCTTGAGCATACAGACGCTAATGAATCTAGTCCTTGGCGTCGCTTTGGTACGACACACCGCCATTTTTGTATTCATCCGCGCAAATAGTTTTTATTGGTTGAACACAACAGACTATCTAGTAACAAGAAAACATTGGCTATCCTGAATATTAAAAATAAGTTCCTGATACACCCAAACAAGAACTAGAAATTTACAAACATTTAAATGAACGATTTTCTATTGGGGTCCATTATTCTGTCTCATATGCCCCTTGTTTTGTTTTTCAAGTTGTCACCTATATTTACAATCTTGAAACACAATACAATACTTCTCCCTACTCCTCTGATTCAATCACTTTGTACAATATTTTTTTTTTTTTTTTTCTTTTCTTTACAGTCTTCTTCACTGTTTGTCTTTGTCTTTTGTTTTGGCATGATATAGCATGTCTTTATAAATTTCACATATTCAATTACTACACAATACATTCAGTTATTATACAATACATATTCAGTTATTGTTCAACACATTTGGTTACTACACAACATGTCCAATTATTATACAATTCATATTCAGTTATTGTACAATATATCCTGCTATCATACCACATATGTTCTTTTATTATACAATACATATTCAGTTATTACACAATACATGTTCAGTTTTTGTACAACACATTTAGTTATTACTCAACATATCCAGTTATTACACAATATATCCAGTTATCATACAATACATATTCAGTTATTGCACAACACATTTAGTTACTACTCAATATATCCAGTTATACAATATATCCAGTTATCATACAATATATCCAGTTATCATACAATACATATTCAGTTATTGTACAACACATATTCAGTTCTTATACAACACATACTCAGTTATTGTACATTTGACATTGACACAAATATAATTTAAGTGTATCATGGTTTATTATGTGGTTTTTGACTTGTATTCATTGCTATGAGGAGAGAAAAATAGGATACAAATTTTGAGCTAATGATTATGATCATGTTTATGGCAATATTTTATTCAGTTCTTTGCCTTCTTTGTCTTGTAAGTTTATTATTTTATTATGTATAGGCAGGTTGTTGAGCCGGTTCTTAAACTCTGATGTTACTAATGGTACTATTTTTCTTAATTGGGTTATCATTTATTGTTGTTTGGTTCAACCTTTCTTCGAGCTTAGCATTGGCTATATCCATCTTAATTCATGGGCATTGTTTTCCTGATTATGGTTTTCCTCACTTCACTAATTGTCACTTCTTTGTCTCTTATTTCTGTAAGAGAAAACTTCTATACTTATAATTATTCTGCAATTGTATTATTTTTCTTCTCAATTTAACCTCGACATCTTTGTGTCGAAATATTATATCTTTGTCATCATAATTGATTCCTTTTTATTTTTGTTCCTGACATCCTTATGTCAAAAACATATTATCTTCCGTCGCTATAATTCATTTATTTAATGACAATCAGTGTCCTCATCTGTCTTTGTTGACAATGCTCTTTGTGGTCAATATAGCCAATGACTATGTTGATTTTCTTCTTTGTTGTAATTCCTAATCTGAACATAATTTTCTATAAGTAATCCATTAAAAATTGTTATTTTCCATCATCTCTACTACTCCTGTCTTACACATTTGTTGGCAAAGACTATTTGGTCCTTTGTTTGTATGGCTTTAATTTATTTTTATGGTATCTTCCTACCAACTTGCCATTTGTATTCTGTAGCTCATATGTGTGGTCACCCAGCTGTTTTGTTATGACCAGTGGTTCCATCTTTCTCTCTGTGTAGCCATCATGGCGTCGATGTCAATTGTAAATTGCTTAGGGTTTGTGTTGTTGGTCATCCAGTCAGTTGGGACGGACTTAGTTGTTGTAATTTCCCTGAGTGTTGGTGGTGGTTGTTTCTGTATTCTGTGCAGCATCTGCCCTATTTGGCACATTTTCATTCTGCTCCTGTTGTCTTACGTTGTCTGTGTTCCATTGGTTTCTGCCCCTTTGGCGTGAACCTCTGTTGTATGACGGCCTTTGGTTGTCGAAGTATTCCCTACAGAATCGTATATGATTCACTTGATGGGTACGGTCTCCTGATCTCCCCCGATCATATGTATATGTTCTGTATCTCGATTCACCCCTCGGTATTGTGTTGTGGTACCGCTGTCTTGTGTTCTCCATCCTCTCGCCATGAGTATGTGGTTGTGGGAAATGGTGTGCCCCTCTCCCCCTTTCATGGGTGCTCCTAGTATTTCTATCTTCTCCCTCACTCTGGTTGTTCATAGCCGTGCTCCGGTTTAAGATGGGTGAGTTTGGGTGACCGTTCCTATGTCTATGCTCATTAGGCCGACCATTTTGTGTTTCGAAGGCTGTCAGCAATTCTATCATATCTGCAAAATCTACTGGCCTCGCAACAATTAACCCTGTTCTCACTGTGTCTGGGAAATGTCTTGTTATGCTGGTAATTAGTTCTGCTTCCGACAAGTTGGGGTCTAATAGCTTTCCTTTGTTGGCTACTTTCATAAAATAATTGACTAGCGACAACCCTTTGGTTGGATCGTATCTACCTGTCGCTAGCTCTACCCTAGTTTGGTTTTGCTTAGCTGGGCCCCAATACCTTGATAGGAATAAATTTCTAAATGAGCTATACGACTCATGACCAGCTAGTGTTAACCTGAGCCATTCTAACGCCTTGTTTTTTAAGCTTTTCTTAACTATCATCATCCTAAGCTCGTTTGGTATCCTTTTCACTTTAAAATACTCTTCCATCTCTTTAACAAAGAGTTTTGGATCGTCTCCCTTCTCCTCGTCAAATGTAGGTGGTGTGATTTCATGTAATATGCTGTTGGTGTAACATGTGTTATGTGTTGTGTCATTGTTTGGTTGTGAACCTCTTTCTCTGTATGGTGAGTCAACATTTTGTACATTATTCAAGTAACTCTCATCTTGTACATTACTTACATCTAAATCATCTTGCCTTTGTAGTGCATTCACAACATCATTTACATTAGCCAAACTTTCTTTCCCTTTTTTCATTTCTTCACAAATTGATTTTAAATCATTCTTTATTTCTAAGTGACTCTGTTTCATATCATTTATAGCATCTTGTTGTGAATGCATCACGTCTTTCATTGTCTTTATTTTAGGAATTACAATTTGTTCTACAGTTTCATTAATAATGTCTTTCCTTACTACCTCAATCTCTTTCCTTAATTCCTCAGTTATTTCTGCTTTTACATTTGTAATCTTACAGTCTACACTTGTATTACATTATGTTATTTCCTCTCTACACCTAGCAATTTCTCCTTCTAATACAATCTTATTTTCTCTCATTTCTGATTCTATTTTTCCCATCCTATCTCCTACGATTTCTATCCTAGCTTCTAAGGCTTCCTTTGTTTCATTTAAGTTTTTATGTACTAATTTTAAATTAGTTTCCATTACTTTCATATTTTCTTTACACTCCTGTCTTCCTAATTCTATTTTCTGTTCTAAGTTCTGTCTTCCTAATTCCATTTTCTGTTCTAAGTTTTGTCTACCTAATTCCATTTTCTGTTCTAAGTTCTGTCTCACTTCCTCCAGTTTCTGACCTATACTTTGACCTAAACTTTGTTCCATGTCCTGTTTTAATTCTGCATTATTTTGTTCCATTTTCTGACCTAATTCTACCTTGTTTTGTTCCATTTTTTGACCTAAACTTTGTTCTATATCCTGTTTTAATTCTGCATTATTTTGTTCTATTTTCTGACCTAATTCTACCTTGTTTTGTTCCATTTTTTGACCTAAACTTTGTTCTATGTCCTGTTTTAATTCTGCATTATTTTGTTCTATTTTCTGACCTAATTCTACCTTGTTTTGTTCCATTTTCTGTTCTAGTCTTTCAAACATGATCATTAATAACCTTTGGTCTTTGCTTATTGCTAGCTGTTCCTCACTTTCTAATTCTACCTGATAACTAGGCCTATCTGCCCCTTCCCCCACTTCTGTTTCTATCTCTTTTCGCGACATTTTAATTTCTTTATTCAATTCATTTAAGGTTAAAAGTCCCACTACTTTGCCGCTTCTCAGTAACATAAAAATGGAAATAAAATGTATGTGAAAACAAAAAATTTTGATCCTACTTTCTTTTCCGTTGGTTCTTCGTCCACTTATTTACGTCTCCTGGACAGTTGACTTCGCTAGATGATCTCCGGTGTTTTTCCCACGTTGGTTATCCATGCATCGATGTTCTGATGTATCGTTGATATCAAACGATGGTCTAATGGCGTCTTTTTCCTGCGCGATGAGATGGCGTCATTTGTTGTTTTATCGTGATTTCAATACTCGTAATTTTGCATTCCATTCTAAATTCGAGTTCCACGTTGGGTAAGCCATTTTGGTGCAGTTTTTTATAAAAGATAGTTAACACATAGCAGCAGGAATAATGTTCTTACTGAAAGATGAAACACTGTGATAGCAGACGCAATTCCTATCTACAGGGTCGTGGTTACAGAATGGAATGCATAATTCAATGTTCCTTTATCATAACATATTTATTCATTAACACTTCATTATTTTACACTCTCAGCACCATATTAAATAATCAAAGACCTTCACAATTAAATGATTTGGTAGAATCTACACTGGATAAAAGTTTGGTGAAAGTTCCATGTTCACACGCTACCAAAAAACACGTCTTATCATCTTGAGCATACAGACGCTAATGAATCTAGTCCTTGGCGTCGCTTTGGTACGACACACCACCATTTTTGCATTCATCCGTGCAAATAGTTTTTATTGGTTGAACACAACAGACTATCTAGTAACAAGAAAACATTGGCTATCCTGAATATTAAAAATAAGTTCCTGATACACCCAAACAAGAACTAGAAATTTACAAACATTTATATGAACGATTTTCTATTGGGGTCCATTATTCTGTCTCAAATGTTATGCGACTATTTTCGTGAAGCATTTTTCTCAACACTGCAATGTTCTCCTCAGTCACTGCTGATGCCAGATGCGTGCTTCTCTCCTCATTTTTCAAAGACTTTGGCCTCTTTTAAATTCCTGAAACCACTGAAGACCTGTGTCATGGGAAGGAACAATTTCCCCAAAAGCCTGTGACAAACATTCAAAACTTTGGCATTGGTTTTAAGCCTTTAAGCTCTCTTCCCAGCTCTGTTGCAGGGACTGACTACATGCACTCCACAGGTTGTTCATCCTCGCTGGAATTCCTGAGTGGACGAGTTGCCACCTGATACCAGTTTACTCACAAAGGATGGTACTATCTCGTCCTGTGTCCAATTTGAGTGGATTAACTTTCATTTTCTCACATCTCAAAACTTTTGTAGTGACCCTCGTACCTTTGCTATTCCACTTATTAAGCTTGAGTTTGTTCTTTCCTCATAAGAGGAACAAAGAAATTTTATGCTATCTTCTGTAGATTGAGCAAAATACATACTAGGAGAAATGAAGGCAATCTTACAGGAATATTGTGCAATAGTAGCAGAGTTGCTCCTCTAGGGAATGATGCCAATAAACCGAAAGCTTGGGGTGGTTGTTTTATAATAGCATTTGAAATCTTATTATCTGTAGGTGATAGTCTAATGTAAAGGGTAAGGATTTTTAAATGAAAGATTTTGAATTCCAATTTGATGTATTATTTATTCTTGATAATTATCTAATATAAGGAACTCACTGTCTATTATTTGAATAGCAAGAATGTGGGAAACTATTATAAATGTTGTGACAAAATGAGTCTGGTTATATTTGTGTCACTTTATTGTCTTGTAAAATTTTATCACAAATACAGTTTTCTTCTCATCGTTAATGCATTCTGCAGTCTTTCTTGCTATCACCACTCACAACCTTTACTTCTGGTAACCTTGTCTCAGTCCTTTCAGTGTCTTTCTTCACTTTCTCTGTCTCTCATACACTAGCTACAATGATGCAATCACTCGACGCTCGTAAAATCTTCGTTATGACGCACACACAACTGACACACTGACCTACTCGTGTCTGTATCTGTAACTTTAACTCTGTTGTTTCATTGCTTTCTTATATAGAAGGGGGGACATCACATGGATCTTTCTTGATCTCCACAAACGTGCCACCGATTACAGTCAGATCTTTCTAAAAGGCTTTGGGGAACAGTCCTTTTGTGTGGCCACTGCATTGTCATTAGTCACGTGTTTGCTTGTGTGAGCAAGCTTAACCTTGCGCCTTTGTTTGCTCACTGACATGTTATGTGGTGTGTAGTAGCTTGGCTCCATCTGTTCTTTGTTATGTGCCAAGCCGATCATCATAATATGTACAGAGATGGTGTGCAATGCGTCTAAAAAGAAACAAGGCTGATATTATATTGACTGCAAAATTTTCTTCTTCATGGAAACAGTTCTTATGATGATAGGTGACAAGTACTTGGTTATAGTTCTTTGACATATTAAGTGATGATATTAATGTAGGCCATGTATTTGTTTACTTTTAGTAAAATAAGTTATAATTTAATGTTCTATTAGATTTAGGTTAAGCTTCCAAACATTTGAAAAATATTTAAATATGATTGGGACAAATAAATTAACATAAGCAATATTTTCTTGATCAATACAATACAAATTAAATTATTTTCTTGTTTAACGACGCTGTCAGTTGCCAGGATCACATCAGCGTCGCCGGTGTGCCGGAATTTTGTCCCGCAGGAGTTCTTTTACATGCCAGTAAATCTACTGACATGGAGCTGTCGTTTTTAAGCACACTTAAAAACGATCGGCCTGGGCCGGGTTTGAAAGCGTGACCTTGGGATCCATAGGCCAGCGTCTAACCAACTGAGCCACCCAGACCGACTAAAATATTAACTATATTTAAATAACCATTATTAACAATTACAATTGATATATTACTTTTCTTATGTTACATCTTCCTAACATCACATATTCTGTTACAAGCTCTTAAAACCTGTCATTATATCTTTATACTGGATGATTAATAACGGGTGATCCAAAAGACTCTGAACTGGCTGTGTTGTGCTTCGCCTGTACGTGTCCTTGGCTCTCGTCGCCAACTACCACTGTCATAGAACAGTGCGGACGAAACCATACAACATTTTTTAATGGCTTTACTTACAATGTTAGTAAAGGAGATCTGAAACTGGCCACCAGTCATCCATACATTTTTGGATCTCTTGAGGAAACTATCCATCACTCGCTGTAGTTCACACTGAGAAATTCTGACAATTTCCTGGTGGATATTTTGTTTTAATTCTTCCAGGATGTGTGGGTTTGTCCTGTAAACTTTATGCTTTAAGTTACCCCAGAGATAGAACTTGCAGTTCACCTGGAAATCTTTCTGCAAACTGCACTTTCACTTGGTGAGCTTACTGAGTTAACACATACAAATCATAAATATATGCAAGCTGTGCAGTAGAAAACAAATGCTGAGCCATAATATAATTTGTGACTAAGTACAGGACTAAATAATAAAGCACACTGGTAACAACTCAATCACACAATATCACCGGCACTTTCAGAACAGAGAAAAACAAGTCACCCTTATAACATTATACATGGCAGCCGTGTTATCATGTTTGTGGGTGTGCAGTGGAAAAACATCACCCAGCGGTTCGGATGCTTTTGGGTCTCGCTGTAGCTAGTGCATGCACAACATCTCTATCACACATACATACAAAGCCATTTGAACCAGTAAAACAACCTTTGCAAATTTTACCCTAACGATAATGTTGGAATTATTAATTTGATATTTCTTCTTATTCAGGTTTTGAAACAAACTTTAGTAATACCAGAGCCATACATAGGAATGACACCAGATTAGATATTCAAAATTTGGCAGAGAAGAACTTGTCTGAAGTTAAATTCAATCAAGAATGGCATCTTTCTTCACCAACATATAAAGACTAAGACGCCTCTTCTATTGGTGTTCATAATGAAGTTTAAGACTCGTATTGACTTAGCTGAAATGGACACCAAGATAGAAATCAAACAGGAAGCTTGTGTACTGAGAAGATCAACTGAACCACATTGTGAATCAGAAGAAACTCATGAGTCAGATGCTCACTCAGAGAGAGAGTCAATTCCTTTTGCTTCAGTTTTTTTAATGGAGACTTTATCCGACATACATGGGGTTGATCAAGAAGTGAACACTGGCTCTGATATACATGGGGATGATCATAACAAAAATAACAGAAGTGGAATCAAGCAAGAACATACATATTTGGAAAGAACAATTGAAATTATACCTGAATCAGAAGATATTATTCTTAAAGATGTGCCAATACACTTGGATACTGAGGTAACAATTAATAATAATAGTAATAGTAATAATTTTTATTATCATTAGGAATTTCTGCAATGCTGTAGGTTTCCTGCACCAAATAAAATTATTTATAGATAATAAGAATACAATATTAGTACATAGGATGTTCACTATTTTATCTGTCTCCATTGTTCTGTATACAACACATCTGTTTCCTGCAGTCCCTTTACCTCCATACATCACCTGGCTCCATTTATCCAATTTCCATTTGGTCTTCCTTTTGTATTTATTCCTTCTAGTGTCCACCTTATCACTTCCTTTGGCAATCTTCCGTTTGGGTTACATGTTCAAACCATTGTAGTGTTTTTACATTTATCACTTTGATTACATCCTTTTCTATACCCATAAGCATGGTTGTTCTTCATTTTCCATTCTCTCTTTTCTCAACTTCCTAGCCAATCTTCTGAAGAAGTCTAGTTCAACAGTTTTCAACTTTCCTTCCTGTATTTGAAACATATCCTGTTAATCTACATTCACTGCATTCACTGTCACCAAGCTTCAAAGAAGCTAATTGAAATGCATATGTGCCTATTTCTGTGGGCTTTTGGTTTGTAAATGCTGATGCATTTCATAGTATTGTAAATACTATTTGGTATGAATTTTTAGGAACTATTCCATATTTCACTGCTGTAGGTCTATGCATTGTTTCAAAACGTGTTCTAATTAACAAGTTTTGGTTAATAAAAGGTTAAATATTTTAAATGATCAACATTTCTCTATCTATATCATAGTTGGTCTACATAATTCATCTTCGTGTAATTAAAGGTTACAACACACATTTACACTTAGACATTTTTGCTTTTTATATTTGATAAATTCAAGTTTATATTTTCTTTTTAAAATTTAATATTCGTTTTCTTCATGTTAAACCCTAGAGAAATGAGATTTAAGAACATTTTTGAGGGTGAATATGAGGGGTTCCATGTTTGCCTCTGTAGCATGATGATTAGCATGTCTGCCTCACGTTCAAGAGGTTCCTAGTTCGAATCTCGCTTAGGTTGTTATCTGAGTAAGGTTTTTTCTGAGGTTTTCCCTTATCCTGAGAAAGGGAATGTTGGGTAACTTTAAGCTCTATGCACCGCAGGTTCATTTGAGCATCATTTCACCCGTTACATTCTTCATCCACCATCCGATATGACATTACATTGGAGCCAATTAATTTAAAAAATGTTTTTAGCACTTTATTGGTCCAGCATGTTGATATCTGATTCGTAGTCTTTTGGAGCACCCATTATCTGCACAAATATAGCATTAGTGAGTTACAGAATATCATCCCTTAATAAAAAAGGGTACCATAACAAAAGAACTGAGGGTGATGGAAAAAAACGGCTGACAGATTTGAAATTAGTATGGCCAAATGATTATAAATCAGGCACCTTCAAGTCAGTTCCTTTGACTTTTCAAACATTTGTGGAGTGGTGTAATGGTATACCAGTATTCCATCAGATGAATAGTGATAAATTGAATGCAAACTCTAATTGTTAACTACAATTTTTATTGCAATATGCTAAATAGAAACACACACAGCTGTTTTGTTGTTATAAATTACCATATTTTATCGCATAAGGCCCCCCCTTGCATATTTCCCTCTCCTATGATTTTTCATCACTAAAAATTATTTACCTATTAAACATCGCATAATTCCGTCTTCTGGTCCGTTCTTATTGGAGCGGCCTTCAAATGACTTGATAATGTGCAACAATCAACGCAGAACAATGGACACAGTGCTTGCCACAAAAATACTCATATTGCCATTGTCACAACATATCATAAAATTGAAGTGTGAAGTTGCAGACGTGTTTCTAAGTCAGTCTGTTACAAGTCGTCATATTGTTAAGAAGAGTTTTAAAAAAAAACTGGTATTTCTTGTGCCATTAATGGTTCTGATGACGTATTGTAGAATAGTGAACATGAAGATGTGTTATCTGAGCCAGGTATAAATGAAAATAGTGATGATAGTGACGAAAGTGAGACCGCAGAATAGTCGGAGAAAAGAAACAATGAAACCATGGTATGTATCCAGTTCATTCACAAATTACTGTATACCTATATAACTTTTACATAATACTACATGGTTTCCCTTCCTTTCTGAATTCCTAGAAGCACCACTCGTATAATTCCCTCCTCAGTGTTTTCAAGCAATTTGGAGAAAAAAGGTGGGGAATTATGCGATAAAATATGGTAATATAAATTCTGTGGTTTTCCATATTGTTTTCTTATTCCATTAGCTTCTTACCCTAAGCACTTGCATGTTGTTAAGCATGGATTGCTCATTCTTGTAACATGAAGTTAAATTCTAACATTAAAGTTTGACATATAAATCATGCATGTATAAATAATATTTTGCAATAGAATATACATGTAGATCATGTATTTTATGCCACCTTTTCTTCTGATCCAATCCTATATACAGAGTGTTCCAAATGTAAGTCCCATTTTGTTAATCTACAGCATGTAACATAATGAACACTTTGAGATAAATAAGGTGACACATACAAGAGAAATTTGTAAAGTTTATTGCTGTTTGATTAAATAGTTCGTTGGTTGGCCAAAAGTGGTGTTGTGACAACAATTGAACAATGGTGTTTAGTGGTGCTGAAAAATCATATTGCATCTTGCAATTTGATAGACATAGTTGTGCTACACAAGTGTAACACTCGTTTTGAAAGAGGTTTGGAAAAGCAGCACGCCACAGGAAGGTGATATCAATTTGACATGAATGTGTATTTATACCCACAGAAGACTGGACATCCAGGAGTTACTGATGAGTGTGTTCAGCGTGTACAGGAGTGCTTTAAAAAAAGCCTTCAGAAGTCCATGTGGAAGGCCTCCAGGATCTACAATTGAGGATTGAACAAACCTCAGCTATGGTATCATGTTTTCTGGAGTCTGACAGGAATTAAAATATTGCATGGACATTTGTTGTGCCACACATGAAGCTTATATTGAATCTCTGTAATAAAACAACAAAACCGGGGAACCTTGTGTGCCACATGAATCGTCAAGTTTGCCTACTATTAAGTAGAATTTGCATAAAACAGATTATTAAAGTGGGACTTACTGTAGGGACCACCTGTATATGAAAAGGCTAATTTTCCAAGAAATCCTCCGGTTGCATAAGATTTCAATGTATTTGAAAAGATTTTATGGTAAATGCGGTCAATAGGTTTTGAAAGCTCTAAGAACAGCAAGTTTTATAATGGTTTTTTAAGTTCATATCTACATGGTTTAGATTTGGATGTAAAAAGAACTTTTGGAGCATTTCTTTGTAAGTGTGAGGCGGAAAACGACATTACAATACATTCTATTGTTGCAGGATCAGTTATTAGATGGAGATCAGAAGTTACTATTGCCAGAACCAACAAGGTAAGACTGCTGGAGTCTATACACTACATTACACTGCCCTTTGATCACCTTCTGCTTAGAGGTTAAGCTTTAGCTTAAGATTTTCTGGAATTAGATTCAACTTAAACTAAATTCAGTGCATGAAACCAGGCAAGTCTTTTTATAAATTAATCATATTATGTCTTAAGCTCCATAATTAGTTGTCAAGATTTAATAGCTTTTTATCAGTGATGCAATTCTAGTATATTTGCTAAATCAATACTGCTACAATGTTCAGTTTATAACTGTTACTTCACTAAGTTGTCACTGTCACGGCACTTTCTTCATGGCGTATGTAATAAACTACCCATGACACTTCTGGACAGTTGACATACTGGGGAGTTGAACTCAGGGCCTATCTAAACACTTGCAGTTGCAACACTCGCTACAGGCAACAGAAATTCACACTGGGAACAGCACTTTCTGTTACACCACAAATGCACTCATTAACTCGCTCATTCATGAGAATGCTTGCTTATATGGCAGTTAGTCTTCCACAGAATTCCAGAACACTTGGGAGGCAGAGAGAAGGGAAATTTCCAGAATATTGGTGTTCTTTGTATAGTGCCTCTAGTGTTTACGCTAGACAATAGCATTTATCACTTAGTTGTTAGCTCATTCTTTATGTTCTACTGATGAGTCCCATAGCTGTGTCATATAGCTCCGTGCTCAGAGTTGGTTATCCCCAGCAGCTGTGTGATATGGGGCAAGCCAATCATGATGGGTTACCTCAGCTTCTCTCACAGTTAACGTCAAGTGTGGTATACCACATCATTGAGTTGGGTGATTACCTTATACACACTGTGACAGGAATTGTAGTTTCGGTGACATAGAGTGATAGAGCCATTTGCAGTCACCCTCCTTGTATCTGACAGTCACAGAGTGCCTTCATCTGGTCACTTACCATCATGGTATAAAATTGTAGAGGTTGCTGATGTATTGAAATTGGTAGCTGAGTCTACGCAATGCCCTCAGAAGAGGGTTGCTATTCCCATGAAGCTCATGAAATGATATTCTTTTATTAATTCCTTTAAAGAAGCTGTAGTATCAAATCTTTTTGAGGGGACAAATTTCAATAAGAAATTTCATTAGGAGTGTGTATTTCTTTTGTGGCAATAAATTGGAGCATTTATTGCATATGGAATCAAAGCTGGTGGTGCTGCGGAATAAAGGAGAACTTAGTCCTATATCAGTTCATTTAATGTCTTCTGACTCCGTAAAGAAAAAATGTATCTGTGCATAGGAAATGCTGAATTCTGTACATTCGCATAAGGGGTGTTTTGAGGATTCAGTGTCCGTCTCACATGTCCTGCACATGGATGATAATAATAATAATAATAATAATAATAATAGTAATAATAATAATAACAATAATACTAATACTAATAATGTAATAATATAACAATAAAAACAACAACAATATCAGTAATAATAAATAATGATGATGGTGATGGTGATGATGACAATGACGATGACGACGATGATGATAACAACAACAATAACAATATTTTGTTGTTTAATGATGCTGTCAATTGCTATGATCACATCAGTGTCGCCAGTGTGCCGGAATTTGGTCCCGCAGGAGTTCTTTTACATGCCAGTAAATCTACTGACATGGAGCTGTCATTTTTAAGCACACTTAAAAACCATCGGCCTGGGCCGGGTTTGAACCCGCAACCTTGGGAACAGTAGACCAGCGTCTTTACCAACTGGGTCACCCAGACTGACCCTGCACATGGAGTCTTCTATGAGCCTCACAGTGCGTGTTGTGCAGGATGTTGTAGCTAATAAGATAGCCAACAAAGTCCCTAAGCCAAGTTCTAGTTAAGTTTAGGGGAAACTATCTAATTTACCTCCAGGTCTCGTAAAAAATCCTTGGACTTGCCTGGCAGAAGTTTGTTTACTTCAGGTCTTGAGATGAGCCCAAGCTGTAAGCGGAGTTATTTCATCCTTGACACTAAAGAAGGGCTCAGATCCTATAAATACCAAGCTATACACCTCTTAACAATAATACTCAAATGCCCAGGTACCCATATAAACATTACCAAGCAACTGGCACAGTCTATCCAATATCCTCTGGCATTGTCGTACTAATCTGGAGGTGGTTTTGACCACCATTAAGGCTTTCAAAGCTGCTATGCTATCTGAGCCTCTACTAACCTCTGCCCACCTCCATGAAGTACTAATATGCATGGCACAGGCTAAAATTGCACATAATTGTATCAATCTGGAAAATAGTGGCAACACTACCAAGGGAATGACAAGTCTAGTCCTGGGGCCATTGGCTCCAGCCCCTGAAGTAGGATCCATCTCTGAGCCATGTTGGATTCCCAAGTGTCAATGGAAACTGTGCTTAGTCTCATAAACTCAACTATAATGTTTCAGTCAGTTACTGGTGAATCTGAATGAACAACTTTTGTTTCATAAGTTAAACTGTTACAACAATGGGCTTTTTAAACTTCTCTGCACAACATTCACCTCAAAATGCTATCTGAATGAACTGAACCAAACTGTCTTATGGAGGAAAAGACAACAAGCTATGCGAGTAAAATGTGATTTGTCCATTAGCCAATGAGTTGTTCCCTTGTATTGTGGTTTTGTTTACAATATCTTTGAACTTAAAGCGTAACCTGTCCTGACATGTGGACCATGGCCCTTGGAGTGTAGTCTTGGCCTACCACCTACCCGCTGGATCCCTCACCGCCACCTACTACATGTGTCATGAACAGGGTCCAGTGGTGGCACGTGGGACATCATCAGCACCCCGAGCCCTCCTGGCCAGTATATGCGGTCTTGTTAACTGGAATTGATGATGAAAGATGATAGGAAAGGCGATGATGGAGCAATTGGTGGAATGATGTTGGGGGAAACCAGAGAACCAGGAGAAAAACCTGCCCCTGCATTGGTGTAACCACCACACATCCGAACTGTGGATGCCTGGGATTGAACCTGGGTCGCTTAGGTGAGAGTCAAGTGGTCTAACCACTCGGCCTGGCACAGCCCCTAAAGAGAAACCAGTGTAGATTATTTTCAAGTTTTAGTTAAACCACATTAATCTAAATCATTAAATTGAAGATTACATTATTTATTTATGCCAACAAACTTGCTGTTGGTGTTTTTAAACACACAAGCCATGTGTGGGCAAAGTTTGAGAGGTAGAACTGGAACTTAAAAATTCAATGCCACAACTGGGATTTGAACCACAGAATTGAATTTTTAAGTTCCAGTTCTACCTCTCAAACTTTGCCCACACACGGCTTGTGTGTTTAAAAACACCAACAGTAAGTTTGTTGGCATAAATAGATCATAATTACCATCTGAAGGTTATTTAATCCTGGGATATAAAGTACTTACAATAGTAAGTCACCATTGGGGTAATTTGTCTCTGATGTGAGACTGCCTTTGTGGTTTACCAGGAGAAATACGAACTCGTTTGAGAATTTAATGCCATTCTGGCAGTTTGTCACAATAGCTCAGTGGTAGAGCAGCCGCCTGGTAAGCGGAAGGTCTGTGGTTCAAATCCCAGTTGTGGCATTGAATTTTTAAGTTCCAGTTTTACCTCTCAAACTTTGAAGATTACATGTTTATTTACACTAGTCTTGCAGTCAAGCTTGGATTTTATATGCATCACCAATTTTTCCAGTATTTAAACTCTGTTACCAGCTTTATCTTGTCTTTACTTCTGTTCATATACTTTGTTTAACCTATCATTAGCCTCTGGGTTTTTATGCTGCATATATTTGTTACTGATTTTCCTATTTCAGATTGGATATGGAGATGGTGCGGAACTATGAATCTGGCATTATCACTGCAGATTTAGATAAAGGTTGCTTAAATCTGGTAGAAAATAGCAATCCTTGTAATGTGAACACAAGTGCAACTATCACAGGTGATAACGGAGACATTGTGAATTACAGAACATTACACAGATGTGAAATCTGCAACATGTGCTTCATTGCAGCGTCATATTTACAAAGTCACGTTGCCATTCATGAAGACAAAAGGAAACATAAATGTAACATTTGTAACGGAAGTTTTCAGGATTCGTCATCTTTGAAAAGGCATAGTTTAACTCATGAGGGCAAACGGTCATTCAAATGTAACATTTGTAACAAGAGCTTTACTTCTGCATCTCATTTGGGCACTCATAATTTAATTCATGAAGGTAAATTGCCCTACAAATGCAGCTTATGTGACAAGGGCTTTTTTACAAAATCATATTTGAAAACGCATGCATTAATTCATGAGGGAATACAATTTAAATGTGAAAAGTGTGATAAGAGCTTTAATTCATCATCAAGTTTGAGAAAACATCGTTTAATTCATGATGGAATACAGTTTAAATGTGACAAATGTTATAAAAGCTTTACTACTTCATCAAATTTGAGAACACATAGCCTCATTCATGAGGGAATACAGTTTGAATGTGAGAAGTGTGACAAGAGCTTTACTACTTCATCATATTTGAGAACACATAGCCTCATTCATGAGGGAATACAGTTTGAATGTGAGAAGTGTGACAAGAGCTTTAATACCTCATCAGCATTGAGAAAGCATGCTTTAATTCATGAGGGAATACAATTTAAATGTCAGAAGTGTGATAAGAACTTTACATCATCATCAAATTTAAAAAACCACAGTTTAATTCATGGTGGAATACAGTTTAAATGTGAGAAGTGTGATAAGAGTTTTAGTTCATCATCAAATTTGAAAAAACACAGTTTAATTCATGAAGGAATTCAGTTTAAATGTGAGAAGTGTGATAAGAGCTTTAGTACATCATCAAGTTTGAAAACACACAGTTTAAGTCATGAGGGAATAGAGTTTAAATGTGGGAAGTGCGATAAGAGCTTCAGTACATCATCAAATTTGAAAACACACAGTTTAATTCACGAGGGAATAGAGTTTAAATGTGAAAAGTGTGATAAGAGATTTAGTTCATCATCAAATTTGAAAGCTCATAGTTTAATTCATGATGGAATACAGTTTAAATGTGAGAAGTGTGATAAGAGCTTTAGTACGTCATCAAGTTTGAAAATGCACAGTTTAATTCATAAGGGAATAGAGTTTAAATGTGAGAAGTGTAATAAGAGGTTCAGTACATCATCAAATTTGAAAACACACAGTTTAATTCATGAAGGAATAGAGTTTAAATGTGAGAAGTGTGATAAAAGCTTTAGTACATCAGCAAATTTGAAAACACACAGTTTAATTCATGAGGGAATACAGTTTAAATGTGAGAAGTGTGATAGGAGCTTCACTAGACCATCACATTTGAAAGAGCATAGCTTAATTCATGAAGGAATACGGTTTAAATGTAAGAAGTGTGATAAGAGCTTTACTAGATCGTCACATTTGAAAAAGCATACCTTAATTCACAAGGGAATACGGTTTAAATGTGATAAGTGTGATAAGAGCTTTACTAATTCATCAAATTTGAAAGCACATAGTTCTTTTCATGATGGAATTGGGTTTAAATGTGAGAAGTGTGATAAGAGTTTTGCTACATCACAAAGTTTAAAAAGACACAGTGTAATTCATGAGGAGAAATAATAATAAGCATGAATGGCTTGTAACTAGAGTCCTGCTCAAGCTCCACATTTGGAAGCTCATAATTTAATTCATAATTAAAAATGATCATTAAATATGACAGAGGTTTTCTGCAGCATAAAACCAGCTGGGCAAAAGGCAACATCAAGGTAACAATTGTTATAAAACAAAATTCAGATATAATTGCCCACCATCAGATCTTAGAAGGTACTGGTTTCATTACAATCATTGTGTTTACAATGTCTTATTAAACCGAACTATTAATAACTAGAATTATACGTACTACGAGAATTTATGTCTTATTCATAGTGATAATGATATGATACCTGCCAGTGGCCACTGCCTCAAAGATGCTCAAGGTCAAGCTAGTTCATACCACAGCTTATAAATATGCTGCGTAATGACAATGGACTGGGCAGAACAAAGACAACTGTGAATGTGGCAGAACAAAGTGTTTTTAGAGTGTTCGAGAAACTTTTGACTGCAGGATTATTTATGACAAGTTTGAGAAAAGGTGTAGTTTTTAGCTAATTCATTAGTAGTTTTCCTGTACTATAAAAGCAACTATACTAGACAGTATTTGTTATGTTGTTGTTTAGTGATGCTGCCAATTTCCATGATCACACCAGTGTCACTGGTGTGCTGGAATTTTGTCCCATAGCAGTTCTTTTACGTGCCAGTAAATCTAATGACATGAAGCTGTCGTTTTTAAGCACACTTAAAAACCATCGGTCTGGACCAGATTTGAACCTACAATCTTGGGAATAGTAGGCCAGTGTCTAGCCCACAGAGGCACCCAGACCAAGAGTTCTTCAGAGTTGAGTTTTGTGTTAAACCTTAGCAGTTAGTTTTTAAGTGTGTGTTGTGTATAGTCAGTAGTGAGAGAATTTGTGTAATACCAGAGACAGATTTGGACATTTAGTTGTCGCTTTGGAGTTGTTTGTTATAGGAAGCAGTTTTTAGTGTATGTACCATATCGATGAAGCGAGCTGTTTGTTGGGCAGAGAGAATAGAACTGAAAGATAGAAAAGTTTATGTCAAGGTTGTGATCACACAGAACAAGTGAGATTGCGTTTTATGGTTCAGCTTAGAGAAATAAAGTGACATTTAGTGAGTAAAGTAACTAGACTTGTCAATTTGTCATAATACGAGAGAATAAATTGTTGAATTGTATAAATCATTACATGCATAATTTAATTCACACAGGGAAAAGTCATTGTAAATGTGATAAGTGTAATGTTTTTTGTAGCATCACACCAAGAGCTGTTATTCTCCTTGTCATAAGAAACTCTTGTAGAAGTAATACTAAGAAACAGCTCCACAGATGTGATGAGGCGGAGCCATGTGCGAATCTCACAGGAGTCTTTGCTTCTCTTCCTGGCACTCCAGCTATGGTCCTACCTTGTCCTCTGGAAGTATCCTGGGTTTGATGCCTGTCCTCAGCTGGTGCAACTATAAGGTTTTTGGTGGAACATGGACTCTCCTTTGGTAAAAGGATCAATGACCTCAGGTGGTGGGAAAAGGGGGAAAGCAACTGGTTTGGTTTAGTTTTAAGAGCAATGTTCCTTTGTTTCACTTCAGTAAATTCACTACTAATTGAACATTAGCATGACTATTAAAATACGTCATTCCTTCAGTAATGGCACTGATGTGCACTTTTGTAACTCAGCAAGATTTCTTTTCATTATCTATCATTAAGCTGATTTCATCTTGAACACGGCTGCCCTAATATGTGATACTCTTGTAAACTGAACTCCTTCAAGTTGTTGATACTAAAATAAACAAGAAGATTTGTAAATTGTGTAATATAGTTTGTTTAGGTACCATGGAACGTGCTAACTTCAGTCATTTTTAAACGCTCTTGCCTATTTTGGTATGAAGATGTCTAAAATTACTAATTTAAGTTTTAGAAGATTCCCTGATGTCTGTTGTAGCTTTAGCATACCGAAAATAATTACTATGTCTATTATTGTTTACTATATGAAGTATTGAAGTGTGGCTGAAGTATTCTAGGATACAGGCTAACTTTGGCCACGGAAAAAAAAATAAAGTTACACTTGCCTGTGATTACTGCAGCCGCTAGAAATGAATTGTTTAATGCTGTACTTATTTTGGAACGACAGTTGTGCCAATTTAAAGAAATTGAGTGCTAAATACTGTATTTTCTTTTCTTTAAAGCTTTATCATACAAGAAAGTAATTTTATGCCACCTTTTTCACCTTCACTGCCTTTTTGACGCCTTCCTTCCACAAAAATCGTGCAGTCCATCGTTGCCCATGGCTTTCTCTAGTTAACAACAAACAAGCGCTGTTCTTTTCCTTACCTCTCTTCAGAACTCCCATCTAGTGTTCGCTTGGCGAGTACTCAAATTTTCGTTTCGTGCACTATATTTATCATTGTTGGACATAGTTAAATATTCATTAAACGTGTTAGTACAATTATTGCAAATGCCACCACACACGCACAGATACAAGCAAACACTCGGCAAATAACTTTTTTTATCTTCCTTTCATAGAAGTTTGAAAACAGTGTTGTTGTAATTAATTTAATTTAAAAGGTGAGTCAATTAATAACACTGAACAACACTTACAACATAGTTTTCCGGGACGAAAACGCGTCCCAGAAGACTATGTTGTAAGTGTTGTTCAGTGTTATTGACTCACCTTTTAAATTAAACTTGTTTTATGTTCAAATGTTACATTTCGGCAACAAGGGTTTACGTTTGCGTCTTAGCTCTAAACGGTCCTTTTCGTTGCTATGGCATATCCATCGCTTCCCCCTAACAATCAAGTACACCGTACTAACCTGGCAGAGATCTTGCAGAAATGAACGTCGGCAGACTTATTCCGGGGGGGGGGGGCAAATGTTAGAATTTTGCAATCAGATAATATTAATTCATTATTTTGTTGTCAAAAGTTATAGTATTTGTTGCGGATAACCGTATAAATTTGCCCTAAATAGAAATTGTTCTTTACATAAAAATTAAAATAATAGTTTAATATTCAGCACATTAAGTTCATTAATTTCCAAGGCGGGGGAGGGGGGGGGGCCGCGGCCCTCCCTTGCCTCCCCCCCTTTCGCGACGCCCATGCTTGCAGAGATTCCAGATGGGAATAGATGAGTTTAACCCACGTGAGGATAGATCACACTACAGCCACCTTTGCGTGGTGATCCGGCGCCTGTCTGTGCGCCGTGCAGAGTACCATTCTCCGTCGCACATATCCTTATTGATTGTCCGCGATACCCTCGTGAGCGCCAGTCTCTTGGTCTGGGTCTTACGCTGTACTTAATTTTAGACTACGACCCAGTAGCTGTAAATACAGTGCTGGGGTTTGCTGCCAATTGCCTTTGGTAACAAAGTTTAAGGGGCATTTTATTTCGGTTTTTTTGTTGTCATTTTATGTGCTTTACTTTTTTAAATGTTTCAACAACTTACGTTTATACTAAATTACGTTTTATCTGTTTTACATTTTTGTTATCTTTCACTTTAGCTTTTTAAGGGTTAGGTTTTAACAGTTGCGTTTCCTTGTTTTTATCTTTGGACATGGGGCCTTAATCACTAGTTTCCTGAAGCTGATTCGGCTGATGGTTACGAAATCTAGACGAAGCAGCCAAAAGGAAATAATCTTCCACAATAGTGCCCTGCTGGAGTAGCCCTAGACATGTCCGCTAGAGTCAAATTCATTAAGGTAATGCCACATAAAAGACAAATAAAACAAAAACAAGACGCGTTTTGCAAAACTTCGAAAAGACGCTCAAACGACATAGCAGAAAAAGGAAGGTGTTACAAGAAAGGATAAATAAGTTTCGTTCAGTGCTGCTGGCTGGCCTCTCGGTCTGGGCGAACACACTCACGGCACAACTGGCACTCCTAAACACGATGCGGTACTAAAAATTGTGGCTTTAGTGATCAGTTTATTGAAATGCGAAAACAACATGGAATTAACACGACAGAACGTTACAAATTTGGACGATGTCTTTTAAAGCACAAATTGATCCGAGCAGCACCTTAACATTCAAATCTTCCAAAACGTGGCAGCAGCGGTTCAAGCGAAAACATATGATGGTTTCTCGCATGGTCACACAAAGATTTGTTGCTGATGCTGCCGATATGGAAAAGAAAGCTGGTGCGTTTGTTATTGAAGTAAGGCGTTTCATTATAGTGAATAATTTTACACCAAGGCAGATAATTAATGTAAATCAGTGAAGATTTGATAAAGAGTTACATTCTGGGAGAACTCTTGCCTTCCGGGGAGCAAATACGATTTATGGTAACGTGGGTTCAGTTACAGCAACCACCCATTCATAATGTTAATGCCTATTATTGTAACGGATGGCACCCTTCTTCCACACACATTCTTGCCTCGGAACTCGGTGGGAAATTTACAGCAAGCATGACACTTGAATTGTCCAATGTGAAAGCATGTGCTAGCAAATCACCAAACATGACAATAATGAATTTGAAGGTGTTCCTGGAGCTGGTGTTATGGCTAGATTTACACGGAAGAGATCGAGTTCTGAGGGGTCACCGCTGGGTCCTCTGATGATGCTCAAGTCAAGTTTGAGCGAAACGTCAGGAGCAATATGGCCTACACGCCCTGAAGATACTTTATCCCAAACATCGTTAGTCATTTGTTAATGCTGATGGTCGTTTCGGAATGCATACTTTTAATTACTTTTAAAATGTGATTTGAATATCCACTCGTTTCCATAATGGTCCAAGTTTTATTTGTATAAATAGTGTGTCTTCCCCCTGACACATGCTTTCGTATGGCTTTCAGATAGCCTCATTTAGAACGAATGTCGTGCATTTCTGTCAGCAATTTTCTGTTTGACTTGTTCTTTTCCCATTTACAACCCAATTCTCTCACTATCCTGCTTGAGGATTCTGCCCTGAAAGTTGACGCTTTGTCTTAAAATAATACGTCATTTAGCTATTGTAATAGCACTTTTTTCCTGAACAGTAACATTTTGAATCGTTCTTTTAACGACATATTTATCCAAAGTATCTAGATCTGTTCTCGTCTCGGAACGTTGTGCCTTTATCTGGAGTTCCAAAAGATATGTTCTAATTTTTATTTTGTTTGCGTTCTTGAACAAGTTTTTCTGACACTCCTGTGTCATGTAATAGGTGCTTTTGAACTTTTTTAATCGTCTCGAAAAAAAGTATTCGAATGTAAGCAGTTTTTTTGGCCATACACGCATTTGAAACGATTTCTCCACTCGGGCTATGTATTGTTTTACACCCTAATTTAGAAAGTACTGGTGGCTTAATTGATTTATGCAATGATCAACGTCTCAAATTTACTAAAGCTCACGTCTTATTGCAAAGCTCTGATTATGTCTTCAACTACACGCTGCACAAAAATGACTGGGAAGTAGCAAGGACTCGACCTCAGATGCAGACGACATTACTACCTCCCCCCTATCCAACCACCTGTTGGGCTGAATTCATTGAACAGAACTAGTGAGTGAGTGATTTGGGTTTAAGGGCCCGTCGACAACTAGGTCATTAGGGCCTTGAACAGAACTATATGAGCTCATAGATACCTACCTATGAATTGATGAAAGCGACATCAGGACTTACAGTAAAGACCAGGCCCAAGAACAATGGGTTCAGATGTAATGAAGTACACTTTTTCAGAGTTTACTCAGACATTTCTTCAATTGCAAGATGAAATTTTGAACCCTCTCTTCCTGACGTTAGAAAATAGGAAAATACCATATTTCCTCTTCTACAACGGTGTGGACCCACTGGATCCCACCTCTTAATGTGGATGCAAACGTCAATTGATTCATTAGGGATCCACATACTGAGTCTCTACTGATAGGCAGTGTTGCCAAAGGGTGGTTTTCCCACTAAATCCGGTGTTTATGAGCGGGCGAATTTTACATCTAGTGGCTAGCAGGTATTACGGTGGATTCTAAAAATAAGTAGGTGGTTTTACGGAAAAGCTAATTAGAATTACCTGATTCATTCAACAAATAGCAAATAACTCGAGTAGCTGTTAAATTTCTAACGCCTAAAAGTTTGATTTACAACAGACGGTCTTTCGGCTTCTTTCCCTATTGATTTTCTTACTTATGGCATGGAATGAGTGTTAATCAGTGACTAAACGTCTTTGAGTGCTTGGTTTGTTAGATAAGCATATTTCAGATAGTTGACGCTCCAAAGCTCATATTTCGAACAAACATGTGATATCACCGTTGCGTTGCGTGCTCGGATTCGTAAGCTGAAGGCAGGCAATTATGATCCTAATGTGCATATATCTATATATAGTGGTGAGACGTGAACAACTCTTGCGCATAGAGGAAGTGCTTTCTTTCCCTCCCTCTCCGCAATGGCTTAGGGGGGGGGGGGGGACGGCGGGTCAGCTTTCCGTGAATGAGTAAACATTACTATAATAGCATGGAGCTGAAAGAATTGCAGTTCATGTGAAAGTAATTGTTGGCACATAGCCATGGTTATAGCCAAATCACTTTATTCGTTATAATTATAATTTTTATACATATGCTACTGGCAATATGCACTAAAGCTATGCTACCGAACTTCCACTCCTTCGTGGACGGAAACGTTAGGACTCCTGCCACAGGAGTTTGCGCATATATGATTGCGCAACTTCCGCCACTATCAGTGTAACAGATGAAGAGTTGTCACTGCGCAAGTGGGGGAATTGCTCTTGTCTTGCCTCACGACCTATAACATGTATGTATGTATAATATATAATAGGTTTGTTCCAACACGATGCAGAGTCAGTTATGAATTGCCTGAGCAGGCGCAATACCTAAGTAGGATTGCAACGACGAAATCGGTTCCTGCACAAGAGTAGGAACTGCAAATTCTGGACAAGCGAAAATTGTATAGCCAGCAACGCGTGCTCAGGTTATACAGAATCTTCTTCTTTCTCTGATTACTCTCCCCTTATATTGGACTTACACCCCCTAGGACTTACAAGTCAGTGACTAGGGCCAGACGCCTGTCGGGGAGCAGAGGGACCTCTGGACCAGACAGAGTGAGTGTCTCAGGTTTAAAGGCCCGTCGACAACTTGAGACAGAGTGAAAACCCGGAAGCAGGTGGTCAGCCATGCAGCAGGTATGATAGTGAGGAAGAGGATGATATGAAATGCAGGCGAAATAGATGATTGGAAGGGTGATAACCCGGGATCCCTTGCGCCGGCCTCGGTAACGTGATGGTTAACGTGTCTACCTCACGTTTAAGAGGTCGCGAATTCGAATCTTGCTTAGAGTAAGTTATCTGGGTAAGGTTTTTTCCCCGAGGTTTTCCCTTATCCTGAGAAGACGAATGTGGGGTAACTTATAGCTCCATGGACCTTGGGCTCATCTGAGCGTCATTCCACATTTCATTCATTCACCGTCCGATATGACATCAGTTTTTTTTTAAATAATTTATTCAAGAAACCGTACAAAATTCCGAAAACAAGTTCTGAGAGCATGCTCGATTGCGCATTTGCATAAGAAAATGTTCGTATTAGTTCGGAATGCGTTGGAACGCTTGTTGGAACGGATCTATAATATAAATGAAACTGTCCTAAAAGAAATCTAGTGGTTTCTGGTGTTTTGAATAAGCTAATTAGTGGGAAATTCCAATTCAATAATGGCAACACTGTTTTGTTCTGTTCCATGAACGCTATAATGTATAATCTGTCTAGAATGCGTGTATTGCGGACGATTGTTTAATCAACGTGGATTTGCACGTAGTTGTTAACAGGTAACTAAATATTGGAAATGTGTCCTGAATTTCTAGCAACTATCTGTGTTTCCTATGAATTGCACCCAAACCCACCTTTGCAAAAAAATCTAAAAGTCTATGATTTGACAGCTATGGTTACATGTTACTAAAATCCACATTAAGTATTCCAAACTATTTGGAATTTGTAAACCAACCTGGTTATGTTATAACTGCAGTGTTGCCAATTTAGATTTTCCCCACTAAATGTAGCTTTTTTAAATTTCGTGTTAGCGGCAAAACACTATTATTCCCGCTTAGCGGGAATTTTATTTATTTATTTATTTATTTATTTATTTATTATTTTTTGCATTAATAGGGCATTTATAATAAATAGGCAGTATTTGGACACCCTTGAAGAAAATGAGTCTACGGAAGTATATGACTGTTTTGTTAGAAGCACGAGATAAGAGCGATGAAGGAGCTAGGTTCCGTTATCGTAATACAACTCGCTATTAAAACGTAAGCTATGGTGGATAATAAACAGAACGGAAAATAAATACTCTTCAAACCGGAGACTTGAGATAACGAATAAACAATGACATCTTATTCAGCATACACCGGAGAGATTTCTCTAGCCTACTTCCCTCAAAGTAATTGCCTATGGTACAGATATTGGTGTTTCCGGGACTTTAGCTAGGCTACTCGCTATTTATTAACTGCGTTTATGCTTCTCACTTCTGCTTATACTGGCAGTAATCTTGGAGTGTATGTGTTTGTTATTTAAAACACGTATCGGTTTATCCCATGCAGACTTATTGCTGATGGTATTTGTTTGTTCCTCTTTCCTCCTCCTAGCATAACAGATGCAGGTGGCCTGTGTTTGGTTCAAGAAATTATATAATTATTTACATTAACTTAAAACCTAAAGTAACTTTTCAGTGGCATTGTTCTCGTCCCCTTCATTACGCACTCTCATCTCGGTGGGCTACAAGTGCAAGTAGGTAGTGCATTGAAAACGGGTGTAGTCGGTTCATGTATAGTGATTCTATGATTGATAATATTTAGTACTTGTGTTAACTGTTATTCTACACTTTTATTGTTACAAACTACTTCGTATTCGTGTGAAATGCCTCCAAAATATCAACAGCATTTTCGAAAGGAGTGGCTTAGTGACCCCGCTTTGAAGGACTGGCTTTTAGAAATGCCGAGTGATAAAGATAAAGTTAAATGCAAATTTTGTAAAGCTATCTTTAACGCAAAACGCAGTGATCTTTTGCAGCATGCTAAAACTAAAAAGCATTTAGCTTCATCTAGTGCATTTAGCTCTTTAAGAAGGTTGGACCAATTTATTAGCTTAAGTAGAGATTCTGAGAAGTTACGAAATGCCGAAGCTTCTCTCTCACTTTTTGTTGCGTGTCATTCATTACTATTAAATATTGACGACCTTGGTAAACTTTGCAAATCTATGTTTAGTGACAGTCCAACTGCGGCAAATATTCAGTTGCACAGGACAAAATGTAGTGCGTTGGTGAACTTTGTTTTAGGTCCCCATTTTGAGAAAGTATTGCTAGAAGATATAGGGACTGGAGTGTATAGTATACTTATTGACAAGTCAAACGACATCAGTGTTACCAAAATTGTGGGGATTGCAATAGTGTATTTTAGTCTTAGAAGCGGTGGGTTATATTCTACATTTCTAGCTTTTTCTGAGCTACAATCTTGCGACTCTGAGACAATCGCTGCCTGTGTTTTGAAAACATTGCGTGAGAAAGGGTTAAATATAAAGAATTTAAAGGGTATCGGCGTTGATAATGCTGCTGTTATGACAGGTGTCAACAATGGAGTTTGCACTAGATTGCGCCAAGAATATCCAGGGCTCACAAAGATACGCTCCGTGTGCCATTATTTGCAGCTGGCAATCTCTTCCGCTGCTCAATATCTTCCAACAAACCTGGATTTTCTCATACGCGAAACCTACAATTGGTTTACCCACTCGGCTTTACGTCAGAGTCAATATAAAGCTTTGTATGCTGCTATTAACGATGGTCATCAACCTCACAGAATTGTACAAGTGTGTCAGGCCCGGTGGCTTTCAATAGAAAGTGCCGTTGTCAGATTACTTGATCAATGGCTTGAACTTGACTATGTTTAGCATAGTCAAATCAAGAGAGAGACTATTCTACCTCACTCTTGCATGCTATGTATGTTGATGAAAAAAATCATGCATTTCTCCTATTGATCGACCAATACTAAGCGACGTTCAAAGGGCTAATAAATCATTTGAATCGCAAGTGGCAGATCCGTGTAAATTATTGGAGGATTTAATACTTTTGGTAGAGAGTATAGCAAGAAAATTTGTACCTCCAACTTGCAAAGAAGATTTCCATATTGATAACCTTGAGAATTATGTGGACTGGCATGCGTATTTAGGCTATGAAGTGGAGGAGAAACTTCGGGGTTTAAAATTACCTCCTGACGACGAAAAGGATTTTAGGAAGCGGTGTATCACTTTTTTTGTTGAAGCTACATTGTGAACTGCAGGCAAGACTTCCCGATAACGTAAAAATTTTAAGAAAATTATCCATCTTGTCGGTTGAAAATTCTTTCGAGTAGTGAAAGAGTCCCTTATTCCAGTCATGAAATACTTAAACATTCCTCCTGAAAAAATCACAAAAGCAGAATTTCAGTGGCAGAACTTAATTACTGTAACCTGGAAGGAAACTTCACAGACATTGCATTTCTGGCATGAGGTGGCAAGTTACAAAGATGCATCGGGTGTTAATCCCTTTCAAGAACTAGCTGACGTTGCAGTATCTTTGCTGGTACTACCTTGGTCCAATGCCGAGATAGAGAGGCTTTTTAGCATGATGAACATAATAAAAACCAAACTCCGTAACAGAATGGGAACACAAATGTTAAATTCAATTACAGCAATCACGTCAGGACTTCGTCGGATGGGCAAGTGTTGTAAAAATTATCAGTTTCCCCCCGAAGTATTAAATAAAATAGGGACATTGGCTTCGTATAGTAGTGGTTCGAGTGATGACACACCAAGAACTTCACAAACACCAGAGGAACATACTACTTCAATTCTCTTCCCTGAAATTCACGAAATCGACCCCGATGATGCAGAGGAAGTGCAGCTCCACTTCTAAATGAGGTAATGTAGTAATGTCATTCGTTATTAACATAAAGCTAAATGAAGTAATAGTATTTATTACGTAGAATAGATTAAATTGCGTTCAGAAAGTTCACAAGTAGCCATGGAGGCCGGTGAACATTGAACATGTCAATAACGTACGCAACACTACTTCGTTATAGACTATTGATAACTAATAATTACAGCGAAATAAATCGTTAGCTTTTTTTTCTAGCTTTTTTCTCAGTTCATATTTAGGCTCTTTGGCTTATTTTGAACGACGATCTAGCTTATCTCCTTGAGTATGGGTTGGCAACACTGGTTATAAGTATTGGTGATTGGAGGTAAAGCACTGAGAAATTGTTTAGGGACAAGAGTTACAATGTTGAGAGTTGAAAGTGGTTGAAAGTTTTCGTATTTTTAAGAGTCACGTATGTTGCTTTTGTGCTCAGTCGCAAGCATTTAAGTTTTAGGAATGATGTTAGAAAACACTCGCTTTGCTCGTGTCGCATAATTCTGCAATTTGGGATGCGATATATAGAACCATAGTTTTATTAAAATGTCTTATAAAACACGAAACGTAACCTTAGATCTTAATTGTTTTATGAATGTAGTACTAAAAACGGCGGACTGTAATATGTAACACCCACGGCCAACGAGAAATACTATTTCTAGTAGGTCGTAGTAACAGTACAAAGTTTCCGTAGTTTCTTTGAACTGTTTATATGTATAGTGCTATTGCTATACTAACGTAACCTGGTAAACTCCGTGCAAGAACTGCATAAGTGACGAGGTTTTCCTACTGTAATTTAAGTTTACTACTAACTACACCTTTCACATCATTGATTTATTGAAAGAACCGTGTAAATACGGTAACATACACATGAATAACACCTCAGTTCCCTATGTTCGGACTTTTAAAGGTACAAAATATTAAGTGGTTGGGGGTGAGAGTTTACAGGTGAAAGGTTACGTGACTTCAAGTGACTGTCTCAATCGTTCTCTTTCGTTTTATAGCTGTAGGAGCAGAAGTGTAGCCTCAAGGTGTCTTAAAGCACCAACAAATGCCTGATTTGTTAAATGTTATGTACTTACATATGTTTACGGTTATTGTTAGATACTGGGGATTATCATAAACTAATATTATAAAACATGTCATGAATAAAGTGTAAACATAAATGCAATGAACTATTTTATTTATATAATACTTGTCTTATTTGGCCTTCCATGAATGTATAGCTGCCAACGTATGACTAACAGACAGTGCCATTTAACTTACCTGAGAGATTGAGGGTCGTAAACTCCAAAGCATAGCCGTGTGATTAAGGGTCCTGAGCATCTAGTATAGCCAAGGTTTTTTTGTTTTGTTTTTGTTATAATAAGAATAGGAGCGAAGGAAGTGACCGAAAACGACAAAACATAACTGTAGAATCATTGCAGCTAAATCCCGGTTATAACAAGTGTGAAATGTGGGTATTATGTATCGCAAATCCTGGTGTAAACAAGGTGAACATGTATAATATTTCACTTATTTACAGGAAGCAAACAAGAAAAACAACATCAATCCCACAAATCTAATAATAATCTAAAAATGTTTTTTCATATTGCTGAATGCGTAATACATTCATATGTTAATTAGGACTATAAGCTACGCAGTAACATTACCACAATCTTATAGCATTTTAAAGGTATACTTACTGTGTATAGATTATGTACAAGAAGTATGTTACCTTGTCATATAACTATATTGCTTACGTTTAACTTAGCATATACAATTGATCGAGATAAAAGTATGCACAAAAGAACAACAAAACCTTAAAAAATTAAAAACAAAAGAAGACATTTGATACATATGCAACTAAATATGTATGTATGTCTTTATTCACCGTAAGAATTTTTGTATAATTATATAATTCATTGTATAACAGAAATGACATGCTGTTAAAGTGTAATGATGGGAGGAAAGAGTGTTTCTGTATATAAGCCTAGAAATATTGGTTTGCATATGCCTAATAGATCAATCCATGTGTACATATTTTATGTATTGGAGCTATTGTGCTAGGGAGTTATGGTTTTATGTATGCAAATTAATAGTTTTAATACAGTATATGCAATTAGTAACTTGAAAGGACCATATTAAAGCAAAACTAGATCCAGATGGACTTCCTTTTACTTATGCATAATTTGGACATTTGAAGTCATTTTTGCCAATCGAATTTGCCTGGTGTGTATATAGTTTAGTCCAGACATATTCAACCAGGGCTTTGCGGAGACTCCTTTGGGGGTACAGAAAATTTAAAACACACATACAATCATTGTATTATGGTTCCAGAGTAATTATTATTCGCAAATAAAAAATATTTCAGCCAGCAAGTTTTGAATGGCCTTCTGTCCAAGAAACCATTGTGCTTACTCTACTGGTCTGCCCAACAATGATATCTTACAGCTGTGCTCGCAAATATTTGTATTCTTTGTTTTAAACAAGTAACAATGTCTGCAAATGCATGTTACCAACCGATTTATTATCTTTCAGTACTCGGTATATTTGCTGACTGTTATGTACCGATTCGCTTCCTTTGCCCAAAGTCTTATATCTCATTGCTTATAGTTTATGAAGTGATTTTCAGATCATCACTGTTGAATATATTTATATTTTATTGTTGTGTAGTGAACTACAAAAGAGGAAAACGTAAAAACAATGAAACAAGTGATGGTGGCATTAGTGTTGAGTCACTGCTAGTAAGAAGTGTGATAATGTATGTTCCAGCACGGGACATGAGTGAAAATAGTGTTGAAGTTGAACCATTTACGAGCGAGTCAAAAATCCTGAGAACTGTAAAATACAGATATTATTGTGAATCTTAATATTGGATATGGATTTGTATGAAACATGTGGCGACACTGTGGCCGAGCTGTTAGACCATTTGCCTATCACCGAGGCAGCCTGGGTTAGATCCCAGGCACCTGTATGTGGTATTCGTGGTGAATGAACTGGTGTCAGGGCGGCTTTTCTCTGGTTTCCTCCACCACCTATTCCAACTGCTCCATCATCACCTTTTAATCCTGCATTTCACTGGCATTGCATATCATCCTCTTCCTCACTCTCATACGTGGTGCTGGGCTGTAATATAGGAATGCGTGCACACTGAATTCACCAATATAACAAGAGAAGAAGTTGAACACCACATTCAGTGTGTTTAGTTTGCATTATGCTTCTCCAAGTGCTTCTGCAATTGGAAAGATAGACACAGAGCAATTAATAAGTGAGGTTGAAATTCATCCTGTGTTATGGGATGATGTTACGCTTGTGATGTATACAAAGACAAATGTCCTGTTATATTTGACAGTTCATCAATTAAGGAAGCCGACATTCGAAAATAATTTAAGAATTTCTCACTATTTTTACAGAGTTGAGGATACAGTGTGTAAAAATTGCCATGCATATGCCTCTCACAGTTAATTGGATGTCCCGGCCACCTTCTTTTGGTTTTGCTTCTCTTTAATACAAGATAGACAAGACCCACTAAAGCAATAACTTCATCAGCTTCCATCTTTGAGAACTCAGATTACAACAGAATGCAAGTGCCTCAACCACATGTGTTTATATCTCAAATGTATGCAAATTATTCACATTCTCCCATTGAAAGCTTAGAGTGAGGCACTTAGCCATGGCCCTAGTCAAAAGGTGGGCATGTTGACCTGGTTTTACTGTGAACAAGAAGGCAGTGGTTATTGTCATGAAAATGAGCCTTGGTGTATGATAAAAACATACAGTAGTTGACAGAAATCTCTGTCTGTGGCAGTCTTCTACAGTTCCACTATCAAGGAAGCGCTGGACAGTGCAATATGTGAACTTCCTGCTTAAATTTAATTTCTGGAGAAGTTTGAATATCTTACATGGGGTTTTGCCTTCCTTGTGCAAAGTTACCACAGGCACATAATTTTCACAAGTGCCCCAGTCCATCATGAAAACTACCAGAAGGAACTTATGCTTCTGCAACTGAACTCTCACTCACTCACTCACTCACTCACTTACTCACTCACTCAGGGTCACCAGATTATTTTATGGAAATGTGGGATACAATGATAAAAAATGTAGGACATTATCGGTCAATGCAAAGATGATGTTAAAGTTCTCTTCTTTGGAGAGCAAGAGGATTAATGACTTCATTGTCAGAAATTAGCATTAGCTAACAACAACAACAACATAATGTAAATGCTATTTATATATACCCATGGCCATATGCATTTACATTTTCTTGAAATCCTGAAACATAAAATGTTAGATGTGATCAACAGCAGTCATACTTCTCTGAACAACAAATCTTGCACAGGACTTTAGTTTGGCGAGTATATTTTCACCCTCTGGTCGTCTTATGCCACCACAATTTGCATTTGTTTTGTGGGTTCCAGATGCTACACATTTCTTTTTTATCTCTAACGCTACTAAGGTATCTCGAACATATGAAGTCGGTCTGGGTGGCTCAGTTGGTTAGACACTGGCCTGCTGATCCCAAGGTTGCAGGTTCAAATCCGGCCTAGACTGATGATTTTTAAGTGTGCTTAAAAATGACAGCTCCATGTGAGTAGATTTACTGGTATGAAAAAAACTACTGAGGGACAGACTTCTAACACACTGGCGACGCTGATGTGATCCTGGCAATTGACAGCGTCATTAAACAACAAAAATAACTAACTTGAGCGTGTGATGGTATTAGAAAGAGTAAAATTCGACTGACAAATTCAATGTTATAGACAGGATTTAAACCACAGGTCTTCTGGTTGCTTTAACCACTGAGCTACCATGGCAACATGCCGACAGGGCATGAAATTCTTCAATTGACTGGCATGTTTTCCAGTAAATCAGAAGCAGATGTTAAATTCATTTGAGATACTATATACCCCAATGGTAACTTAGAATGCTGTAAGTACCTAAGTCCCAGGCTTCATAGTTTAACCAACTCTGAGGTCACTCAATGGAAGACGTAAACATTTCTTTGCCCCTACAGAATACCAACATTGGCCTTGGAGTGCAAATGCTGCGTTGCAAATCCCTCGTCAAATTGTATTAATGGATCAGTATATCCTGTGAGAGTAGGTGATTTAGCCATGTTGCCATAGAAATTTGCAGTTGCGAATAATTCATTTCTATTTTCCCTGTTTCCAGTTCATTTTCTATGGATCACTGCTTGCTTCTGAAAATGTACGACATTAGAGACTTTAGAAAATTCCTTCCTGGCACCAGACAAACAGTTAAAAAATGTAGGGCATGTCCGGGAATTTCCGGACGTCTGGTAACCCTACACTCACTGCTAGCGGTGTAATGCAGGAATCTGCAGGTGGTTACATTGGGGAGGGGAGAGTACAGGCACTCTCAAAAGTTGTGACAGTATTTATGGTTGTATGGGATAATGCCGGACAATGTGAGAACTTAAATTGTATGCCTAAAGGGTGTAATGAATTATTTATATTTATACACTTCTCTTGCTATATCTACATATTTTCCATGTAAGCCTGGGAGCAGATAAACAGAAATATGCAAATGATTATACAGATTGTCTAGCTTTGTTCAATATCTTAAGATTGTATTGGCACCATACGAGAGTCACTATGAATGTTTTGAGATGTACGAAAATGAAAGTTGATCCATTCGAATTGGATGCAGAATGGAATAGCCTTATCCTTTGTGAGTAAACTGCTCTCTGGTAGTGACTCTCCCCCTCCAGGAATTCCTGCAGCACAAGGATAAACAACCTGCAGTGTGTAGGTAGTTGCGAGCTTGGACGAGAGCATTTTCACTCTTTCCAGGCATGCAATATTTTATCATTGGGAACAGAAATAAGTCACATGGGGCCAGGTCATAACCGTATGGTGGATGAATCATAAGTTTGATCTCTGTAGACTTCAGAACCTGAGCAGTGGACGTGTTGTCATGATGGAGCAGAATCCTTCACAGTTCCATGTGTGGCCGCCATACTTGAAGCTTGGCAGAAACTTTTGGCAAACAAAGCAAACTGTGGTGTACCAATTAACATAATGGTGCTTTGTTCCTATGGAGAAATGTTTGCCACAAGACCACCCTTTAGGAAGACTGAGGCCACTGTTTTCTTGTGGACACTTTGGAGATACTTCACTTTTGTCAATGGATTGTCATCAGAAAAGATCCATGCTGCTGATTGCCACTTAGCCTCCAGTTCAAACTAATAAATCTGGGTTTCATCATCTGTAACATTGTCAGAAACCCATCTGGAGTCCCCTCTTTTGGATTTTGTCAGCATTTTTTCACACCATCCAACACAGGCATGTTTTTCTTCTGTGATACAGCCATCAGTATTTGACTCTCCTCACATTAAGGTACTCGTGGAGGATTTTCAAAACTGCTGGTGATCCAATCTGCAACGCTGCCTCCATTTCTTTAAATGTTATGCGACTATTTTCGTGAAGCATTTTTCTCAACACTGCAATGTTCTCCTCAGTCACTGCTGATGCCAGATGCGTGCTTCTCTTCTCATGTTTCAAAGAGTTTGGCCTCTTTTAAATTCCTGAAATCACTGAAGACGTGTGTCATGGGAAGGAACAATTTCCCCAAAAGCCTGTGACAAACATTCAAAACTTTGGCATTGGTTTTAAGCCTTTAAGCTCTCTTCCCAGCTCTGTTGCAGGGACTGACTACATGCACGCCACAGGTTGTTCATCCTTGCTGGAATTCCTGAGTGGAAGAGTCGCCACCTGATACCAGTTTACTCACAAAGGATGGTACTATCTCGTCCTGTGTCCAATTTGAGTGGATCAACTTTCATTTTCTCACATCTCAAAACTTTTGTAGTGACCCTCGTACCTTTGCTATTCCACTTATTAAGCTTGAGTTTGTTCTTTCCTTTTAAGAGGAACAAAGAAATTTTATGCTATCTTCTGTAGATTGAGCAAAATACATACTAGTAGAAATGAAGGCAATCTTACAGGAATGTTGTGCAATACTAGCAGAGTTGCTCCTCTAGGGAATGATGCCAATAAACCGAAAGCTTGGGGTGGTTGTTTTATAATAGCATTTGAAATCTTATTATCTGTAGGTGATAGTCTAATGTAAAGGGTAAGGATTTTTAAATGAAAGATTTTGAATTCCAATTTGATGTATTATTTATTCTTGATAATTATCTAATATAAAGAACTCACTGTCTATTATTTGAATAGCAAGAATGTGGGAAACTATTATAAATGTTGTGACAAAATGAGTGTGGTTATATTTCTATCACTTTATTGTCTTCTAAAATTTTATCACAAATACAGTTTTCTTCTCATCGTTAATGCATTCTACAGTCTTTCTTGCTATCACCACTCACAACCTTTACTTCTGGTAACCTTGTCTCAGTCCTTTCAGTGTCTTTCTTCACTTTGTCTCTCATACACTAACTACAGTGATGCAATCACTCGACGCTCGTAAAATCTTCGTTATGACGCACACACAGCTGACACACTGACCTACTCGTGTCTGTATCTGTAACTTTAACTCTGTTGCATTGCTTTCTTATATAGAAGGGGGGACATCACATGGATCTTTCTCGATCTTCACAAACGTGCCACCGATTACAGTCAGATCTTTCTAAAAGGCTTTGGGGAACAGCCCTTTTGTGTGGCCACTGCATTGTCATTAGTCACGTGTTTGCTTGTGTGAGCAAGCTTAACCTTGCGCCTTTGTTTGCTCCCTGACATGTTATGTGGTGTGAAGTAGCTTGGCTCCATCCGTTCTTTGTTATGTGCCAAGCCGATCATCATAATATGTACAGAGATGGTGTGCAATGCGTCTAAAAAGAAACAAGGCTGATATTATATTGACTGCAAAATTTTCTTCTTCATGGATACAGTTCTTATGATGATAGGTGACAAGTGCTTGGTTATATTTCTTTGACATATTAAGTGACGATATTAATGTATGCCATGTATTTGTTTACTTTTAGTAAAATAAGTTATAATTTAATATTCTGTTAGATTTAGGTTAAGCCTCCAAACATTTGAAAAATATTTAGATATGATTGGGACAAATAAATTAACATAAGCAATATTTTCTTGATCAATACAATACAAATTAAATTATTGTCTTGTTTAACGACGCTGTCAGTTGCCAGGATCACATCAGCGTCGCCGGTGTGCCGGAATTTTGTCCCGCAGGAGTTCTTTTACATGCCAGTAAATCTACTGACATGGAGCTGCTTAAAAACGATCGGCCTGGGCCAGGTTTGAAAGCGTGACCTTGGGATCCATAGGCCAGCGTCTAACCAACTGAGCCACCCAGACCGACTAAAATATTAACTATATTTAAATAACCATTATTAACAATTGCAATTGATATATTACTTTTCTTATGTTACATCTTCCTAACATCACATATTCTGTTACAAGCTCTTAAAACCTGTCATTATATCTTTATACTGGATGATTAATAACGGGTGATCCAAAAGACTCCGAACTGGCTGTGTTGTGCTTCGCCTGTACGTGTCCTTGGCTCTCGTCGCCAACTACCACTGTCATAGAACAGTGCAGACGAAACCATACAACATTTTTTAATGGCTTTACTTACAATGTTAGTAAAGGAGATCTGAAACTGGCCACCAGTCATCCATACATTTTTGGATCTCTTGAGGAAACTATCCATCACTCGCTGTAGTTCACACTGAGAAATTCTGACAATTTCCTGGTGGATATTTTGTTTTAATTCTTCCAGGATGTGTGGGTTTGTCCTGTAAACTTTATGCTTTAAGTTACCCCAGAGATAGAACTTGCAGTTCACCTGGAAATCTTTCTGCAAACTGCACTTTCACTTGGTGAGCTTACTGAGTTAACACATACAAATCATAAATATATGCAAGCTGTGCAGTAGAAAACAAATGCTGAGCCATAATATAATTTGTGACTAAGTACAGGACTAAATAATAAAGGACACTGGTAACAACTCAATCACACAATATCACCGGCACTTTCAGAACAGAGAAAAACAAGTCACCCTTATAACATTACACATGGCAGCTGTGTTATCATGTTTGTGGGTGTGCAGTGGAAAAACATCGCCCAGCGGTTCGGATGTTTTTGGGTCTCGCTGTAGCTAGTGCATGCACAACATCTCTATCACACATACATACAAAGCCATTTGAACCAGTAACACAACCTTTGCAAATTTTACCCTAACAATAATGCTGGAATTATTAATTTAATATTTCTTCTTATTCAGGTTTTGAAACAAACTTTGGGAATACCAGAGCCATACATAGGAATGACACCAGATTAGATATTCAAAATTTGGCAGAGAAGAACTTGTCTGAAGTTAAATTAAATCAAGAATGGCATCTTTCTTCACCAACATATAAAGACTAAGACGCTTCTTCTATTGGTGTTCATAATGAAGTTTAAGACTCGTATTGACTTAGCTGAAATGGACACCAAGATAGAAATCAAACAGGAAGCTTGTGTACTGAGAAGATCAACTGAACCACATTGTGAATCAGAAGAAACTCATGAGTCAGATGCTCACTCAGAGAGAGAGTCAATTCCTTTTGCTTCAGTTTTTTTAATGGAGACTTTATCCGACATACATGGGGTTGATCAAGAAGTGAGCACTGGCTCTGATATACATGGGGATGATCATAACAAAAATAACAGAAGTGGAATCAAGCAAGAACATACATATTTGGAAAGAACAATTGAAATTATACCTGAATCAGAAGATATTATTCTTAAAGATGTGCCAATACACTTGGATACTGAGGTAACAATTAATAATAATAGTAATAGTAATAATTTTTATTATCATTAGGAATTTCTGCAATGCTGTAGGTTTCCTGCACCAAATAAAATTATTTATAGATAATAAGAATACAATATTAGTACATAGGATGTTCACTATTTTATCTGTCTCCATTGTTCTGTATACAACACATCTGTTTCCTGCAGTCCCTTTACCTCCATACATCACCTGGCTCCATTTATCCAATTTCCATTTGGTCTTCCTTTTGTATTTATTCCTTCTAGTGTCCACCTTATCACTTCCTTTGGCAATCTTCCGTTTGGGTTACATGTTCAAACCATTGTAGTGTTTTTGCATTTATCACTTTGATTACATCCTTTTCTATACCCATAAGCATGGTTGTTCTTCATTTTCCATTCTCTCTTTTCTCAACTTCCTAGCCAATCTTCTGAAGAAGTCTAGTTTAACAGTTTTCAACTTTCCTTCCTGTATTCTGTTTATTGTCTAAATTAGTGCCCCATAAAACATAAGTCTAGACTGTAGTAGTAGTAGTGGTGGTGGTGGTGGTGGCGGCAGTGGCGGTGGTGATAGTGCTAATCCTAATAATAATAATAATAATAATAATAGTAATAGTAATAATAATAGTAATAGTAATAATAATGATAATAATAATAATGATAATAATAATAATAATAATAATAATAATAATAATAATAATAATTAATAATAATAACAATAACAACAATAGTAACAATAATACTAACAATAATAATAATAGTTCATAAGGGTTGTCTGTAAAATAAAGTTCCCAAGGCTCTGCAGTTGAGGAATGCTGTTACAGGAGATCTGGCAACACTGGCATGTAGCTTGGTTCTCCCTCTCCCAGGGCCCCAACCTGCAAGCTGTCTGCGATGCTCAGTCTCGTCTTGGCAGCTGTTAAAAATGGAACTTCCACTTGCTTCTACCGCCAAGTGTGAATTACACTTTGATTCATTTTTTGTGTGCAATAAAACTGCACCAGTGGACATTCATTCCCAACTGTGTGAAGTGTACAGAGAGTAGTGTATGAGCTTACAACATGTGTGCAAATGGTTCAGAGAATTTAAAGACAGACGTACAGACGGCCAGCGTTCTGGACGGACATTGGTTTCTGACAAAATTATTGCGAAAGTGGAAGAAGCAATGCTGAAAGATCAAAGGGTGACAGTTCAGGAGATCTGAGAGATGATCCCTAATGTCAGCAAGACAAAATTTTGTCAGATACTTTAGGGTATAGCAAGGTGGGTCCCAAGAATGCCTACGAAAGGCCACAGACGAAAAGGTGTTAAAGTGGGCTGCAAATTTCTTCAGGCCTATGATGTGTCTCATCAATAAATTTGGATGGGATACTGTCAAACACCCTAAGTGAGTACCATCTCTTCCCTGACTTGAAGAAACACCTGCATGGGACGCATTTCAGAACTGGAGAGGAACTGAAACAACCTGTTTTAACTTATCTTTGCCGTGTGGCGGGAGAATTCTACGATGTAGGCATACAAAAGATGGTACACCACATGCAAAAATGCATTGCTCAGAATGGTTATTATATTGAAAAATAGGAAAAAGTATTTGATTTCCAAAAATGTATTATTGAATGTTAATGATTTTCATTGTGAAAAAAAATTGGGAACCTCATTTTATGGACAACCCTCATAGTAAATATAGTGAAAAGAGAATGGAAAATTGTAAGACAAATTTTTGGTCCACAAGTCATAAATAAAGAGTATAGACTCAGAGGTAAAAAGGAAATAAAAATATATGGTGACATTTATAGTGATATTAGAAAATGTAGGTTAAAATTGTATGGGCATATTCAATGAATGAACTCAAATAGGCTCTCAAAACAAATATTGCAATTTTTCAAAAATGGAAGTGAAGCACATGTAGGTACATACCATGAAATGGCCCGGATGTGTGAAAAATGACTTAAAATTGGCAGGAATTACTCAAGAAGACAGAATTAGAGATAACTTCAGACTCAAAATGCATAAATGGGAAGTTGACCAAGAGGGCAACCTGAGGAAAAAAAAACTGGTTCAACATGGACAGATGAGAGAAAGAAAGCATGCAGGCTAAGACTGGAAGAATTATGGACTCAAAGGAGAACTAAGCAGTGTGTCTAAGTACTTTGTGTAGTCCTACATAGGTACATGCACACTCAAAAAAAAAAACCCATATAGTAGCTTTACTACCACCACCGCGCCACCACCACCACTGCGCCACCACCACCGCCACCACCACCACCACCGCCACCACCACCACCGCTGTAACCGCCACCACCACCGCTACCGCCACCACCACCACCACCACCACCACCACCACCGCTACCACCACCACCACCGCTACCGCCACCACCACCACCACCACTCCTACTCCTACTCCTACTCCTATCGCCATCACCACAAGAAAATGGAAAGTTGTAGTGAATCAAAAATAAACATTAAAATGTTAAAGATAAAGTATAGTACACTTTGTCCACCAGCTCATGGTCCCTGGCAGGAATGCAGCCAGCCACTATGTCAGTAAACAACTCCAGATAAACAGTGATGTGTGAAACAGGACTTGTGCTAATTGCACTTAAGATAATGTTGCCAACCTTGGAATGTGCATTCACACAAGATTAAAGCAATGAACTTGCTCAAATTAGCACAATTTAAATGTTATTTTCAGTTCATGTGGTATATTTAGCTTATAAAACGTAAACGAGTTTCCCTTTCTGCCATTTTTCAAAAACACTGCAAGTCTGTTTTGGTCATAAGTGATATATCCTCATGTGTTATATGCTGCAATTCCTGTAAGAATAAGTCAACTGTTACATTTCTTTAAGCATTTATTTTACCCTGGCCCAGACTAATTCTATGGGATTAAGATCATGCATTTCTGGGGCCAAGTAAATGGCAGTGCAGCCCAGTGTCTGCTTTAAGAGCCTTGTTAGGCTTGTTAGGTTTGATCCTATAAAGATCTGTTTTACACACAGACTGTCACTCTGAACCTCTTTGTTCCGCAACCACAATATCATAGCAGATCTCACAACACTCCTAGGTGGAGGATTATCAGCTTCTACATTACTTTTACCATTACTTCTGACATAAAGCTAGTGACTCGTATTATTTTACAACTGAAATTAAGAGAAATTAGCAGCGAGTAAACAGTGCATATAATATTGGGGGTAAGTTGGCAACGTGACCAGCACAGCGGATGTTTACAAAATTCAGGTTACACTGTGTGGAATGTCTCTCCCAGCACTTCATTCCCCTTAGGCCATGAGCTGGTGAACAGACAGTATAAGGGAATTAAGGAAGATAATTTCACCACTACTCTATATGTAAGCATTAATAATTGGTTAGTATGGGTATTTCTGTAATGTAGATGTTTATATTGCTGCCTCCGCAGTACAGTTGGTGGCATGGTGGACTGGGTTCCATTCCCAGTTCCGGCATGGGGATTTTTCCCCCGCTGGGAGGTCTGGCATGGGGTGCACTCAGCCTCTTTAGGTCCCAGAGGGTCAGTTGAAGATCTACTTGATGGAGAAGTAGCATCCCAAGGTCAAAAAGGATGAGTAACTGGGTGGAAGGGCTCGGGGTGCTGATAACATGCCACCCTCCAGTACTGCACCCCACCAGTGATGCCCTGAGTGGGTAGAGGTGGACGACACAGCGGCTTTGGTGGCAAGCCTTGGCCTTTCATGGGCTGTTGTGCTAGGGCTTAGTTCTTTCTCTTTCTTCTTTTTTTTTTTAAGGTTTTCATACTTGGTAGCATAGAATTTCCAACAGATGCATATGTGAATCGAGTTTTGGAACACTTTGGTTCACTTCACTTCAGTCGATTTACAGTGAATAATTGAAGAGAAAGCTTTTGAAACATATCCTGTTAATCTACATTCACTGCATTCACTGTCACAAAGCTTCAAAGAAGCTAATTGAAATGCATATGTGCCTATTTCTGTGGGCTTTTGGTTTGTAAATGCTGATGCATTTCATAGTATTGTAAATACTATTTGGTATGAATTTTTAGGAACAATTCCATATTTAACTGCTGTAGGTCTATGCATTGTTTCAAAACGTGTTCTAATTAACAAGTTTAGGTTAATAAAAGGTTAAATATTTTAAATGATCAACATTTCTCTATCTTTATCATAGTTGGTCTACATAATTCATCTTCGTGTAATTAAAGGTTACAACACACAATTACACTTAGACATTTTTGCTTTTTATATTTGATAAATTCAAGTTTATATTTTCTTTTTAAAATTTAATATTCGTTTTCTTCATGTTACACCCTAGAGAAATGAGATTTAAGAACATTTTTGAGGGTGAATATGAGGGGTTCCATGTTTGCCTCTGTAGCATGATGATTAGCATGTCTGCCTCACGTTCAAGAGGTTCCGAGTTCGAATCTCGCTTAGGTTGTTATCTGCGTAAGGTTTTTTCTGAGGTTTTCCCTTATCCTGAGAAGACGAATTTTGGGTAACTTTAAGCTCTTTGCACCTCAGGCTCATTTGAGCATCATTTCACTTGTTACATTCTTCATTCACCATCCGATATGACATTACGTTGGAGGCAATTAATTTAAAAAATGTTTTTAGCACTTTATTAGTCCAGCATGTTGATATCTGATTCGTAGTCTTTTGGAGCACCCATTATCTGCACAAATATAGCATTAGTGAGTTACAGAATATCATTCCTTAATAAAAAAGGGTACCATAACAAAAGAACTGAGGGTGATGGAAAAAAACGGCTGACAGATTTGAAATTAGTATGGCCAAATGATTATAAATCAGGCACCTTCAAGTCAGTTCCTTTGACTTTTCAAACATTTGTAGAGTGGTGTAATGGTATACCAGTATTCCATCAGATGAATAGTGATAAATTGAATGCAAACTCTAATTGTTAACTACAATTTTTATTGCAATATGCTAAATAGAAACACACACAGCTGTTTCGTTGTTATAAATTATCATATTTTATCGCATAAGGCCCCCCCTTGCATATTTCCCTCTCCTATGATTTTTCATCACTAAAAATTATTTACCTATTAAACATCGCATAATTCCCTCTCCTGGTCCATTCTTATTGGAGCGGCCTTCAAATGACTTGATAATGTGCAACAATCGACGCAGAACAATGGACGCAGTGCTTGCCACAAAAATACTCATATTGCCATTGTCACAACATATCGTAAAATTGAAGTGTGAAGTTGCAGACGTGTTTCTAAGTCAGTTTGTTACAAGTCGTCATATTGTTAAGAAGAGTTTTAAAAAAAACTGGTATTTCTTGTGCCATTAATGGTTCTGATGACATATTGTAGAATAGTGAACATGAAGATGTGTTATCTGAGCCAGGTATAAATGAAAATAGTGATGATAGTGACGAATGTGAGACCGCAGAATAATCAGAGAAAAGAGACAATGAAACCATGGTATGTATCCAGTTCATTCACAAATTACTGTATACCTATATAACTTTTACATAATACTACATGGTTTCCCTTCCTTTCTGAATTCCTAGAAGCACCACTCGCATAATTCCCTCCTCAGTGTTTTCAAGCAAATTTTTGGAGAAAAAAGGTGGGGAATTATGCGATAAAATATGCTAATATAAATTCTGTGGTTTTCCATATTGTTTTCTTATTCCATTAGCTTCTTACCCTAAGCACTTGCATGTTGTTAAGCATGGATTGCTCATTCTTGTAACATGAAGTTAAATTCTAACATTAAAGTTTGACATATAAATCATGTAAATATAAATAATATTTTGCAATAGAATATACATCTAGATCATGTATTTTATGCCACCTTTTCTTCTGATCCAATCCTACATACAGAGTGTTCCTAATGTTAGTCCCATTTTGTTAATCTACAGCATGTAACATAATGAACACTTTGAGATAAATAAGGTCACACATACAAGAGAAATTTGTAAGGTTTATTGCTGTTTGATTAAATAGTTCGTTGGTCAGCCAAAAGTGGTGTTGTGACAACAATTGAACAGTGGTGTTTAGTGGTGCTGAAAAATCATATTGCATCTTGCAATTTGATAGACATAGTTGTGCTACACAAGTGTAACACTCGTTTTGAAAGAGGTTTGGAAAAGCAGCATGCCACAGGAAGGTGATAAAAAGGTGATATCAATTTGACATGAATGGGTATTTATACCCACAGAAGACTGGACATCCAGGAGTTACTGATGAGTGTGTTCAGCGTGTACAGGAGTGCTTTCAAAAAAGCCTTCAGCAGTCCATGTGGAAGGCCTCCAGGATCTACAAATGAGGATTGAACAAACCTCTGCTATGGTATCATGTTTTCTGGAGTCTGACAGGAATTAAAATATTGCATGGACATTTGTTGTGCCACACATGAAGCTTATATTGAATCTCTGTAATAAAACAACAAACCGGGGAACCTTGTGTGCCACATGAATCATCAAGTTTGCCTACTATTAAGTAGAATTTGCATAAAACAGATTATTAAAGTGGGACTTACTGTAGGGACCACCTGTATATGAAAAGGCTAATTTTCCAAGAAATCCTCCGGTTGCACAAGATTTCAATGTATTTGAAAAGATTTTATGGTAAATGCGGTCACTAGGTTTTGAAAGCTCTAAGAACAGCAAGTTTTATAATGGTTTTTTAAGCTCATATCTACATGGTTTAGATTTGGATGTAAAAAGAACTTTTGGAGTATTTCTTTGTAAGTGTGAGGCGGAAAATGACATTACAATACATTCTATTGTTGCAGGATCAGTTATTAGATGGAGATCAGAAGTTACTATTGCCAGAACCAACAAGGTAAGACTGCTGGAGTCTATAGACTACATTACACTGCCCTTTGATCACCTTCTGCTTAGAGGTTAAGCTTTAGCTTAAGATTTTCTGGAATTGATTCAACTTAAACTAAATTCAGTGCATGAAACCAGGCAAGTCTTTTTATAAATTAATCATATTATGTCTTAAGCTCCATAATTAGTTGTCAAGATTTAATAGCTTTTTATCAGTGATGCAATTCTAGTATATTTGCTAAATCAATACTGCTACAATGTTCAGTTTATAACTGTTACTTCACTAAGTTGGCACTGTCACGGCACTTTCTTCATGGCGTATGTAATAAACTACCCATGACACTTCTGGACAGTTGACATACTGGGGAGTTGAACTCAGGGCCTATCTAAACACTTGCAGTTGCAACACTCGCTACAGGCAACAGAAATTCACACTGGGAACAGCACTTTCTGTTACACCACAAATGCACTCATTAACTCGCTCATTCATGAGAATGCTTGCTTATATGGCAGTTAGTCTTCCACAGAATTCCAGAACACTTGGGAGGCAGAGAGAAGGGAAATTTCCAGAATATTGGTGTTCTTTGTATAGTGCCTCTAGTGTTTACGCTAGACAATAGCATTTATCACTTAGTTGTTAGCTCATTCTTTATGTTCTACTGATGAGTCCCATAGCTGTGTCATATAGCTGCGTGGTCAGAGTTGGTTATCCCCAGCAGCTGTGTGATATGGGGCAAGCCAATCATGTTGGGTTACCATCAGCTTCTCTCACAGTTAACGTCAAGTGTGGTATACCACATCATTGAGTTGGGTGATTACCTTATACACACTGTGACAGGAATTGTAGTTTCGGTGACATAGAGTGATAGAGCCATTTGCAGTCACCCTCCTTGTATCTGACAGTCACAGAGTGCCTTCATCTGGTCACTTACCATCATGGTATAAAATTATAGAGGTTGCTGATGTATTGAAATTGGTAGCTGAGTCTACGCAATGCCCTCAGAAGAGGGTTGCTATTCCCATGAAGCTCATGAAATGTCATTCTTTTATTAATTCCTTTAAAGAAGCTGTAGTATCAAATCTTTTTGAGGGGACAAATTCCAATAAGAAATTTCATTAGGATTGTGTATTTCTTTTGTGGCAATAAATTGGAGCATTTATTGCATATGGAATCAAAGCTGGTGGTGCTGCGGAATAAAGGAGAACTTAGTCCTATATCAGTTCATTTAATGTCTTCTGACTCCGTAAAGAAAAAATGTATCTGTGCATAGGAAATGCTGAATTCTGTACATTCGCATAAGGGGTGTTTTGAGGATTCAGTGTCCGTCCCACATGTCCTGCACATGGATAATAATAATAATAATAATAATAATAATAATAATAATAATAATAATAATAATAATAATAATAATAATAATAATAACAACAATAATACTAATACTAATAATGTAATAATATAACAATAAAAACAACAACAATATCAATAATAATAAATAATGATGATGGTGATGATGACAATGACGATGACGACGATGATGATGATAACAACAATGACAATAACAATATTTTGTTGTTTAATGATGCTGTCAATTGCTATGATCACATCAGTGTCGCCAGTGTGCCGGAATTTGGTCCCGCAGGAGTTCTTTTACATGCCAGTAAATCTACTGACATGGAGCTGTCATTTTTAAGCACACTTAAAAACCATCGGCCTGGGCCGGGTTTGAACCCGCAACCTTGGGAACAGTAGACCAGCGTCTTTACCAACTGGGTCACCCAGACTGACCCTGCACATGGAGTCTTCTATGAGCCTCACAGTGCGTGTTGTGCAGGATGTTGTAGCTAATAAGATAGCCAACAAAGTCTCTAAGCCAAGTTCTAGTTAAGTTTAGGGGAAACTATCTAATTTACCTCCAGGTCTCGTAAAAAATCCTTGGACTTGCCTGGCAGAAGTTTGTTTACTTCAGGTCTTGAGATGAGCCCAAGCTGTAAGCGGAGTTATTTCATCCTTGACACTAAAGAAGGGCTCAGATCCTATAAATACCAAGCTATACACCTCTTAACAATAATACTCAAATGCCCAGGTACCCATATAAACATAACCAAGTAACTGGCACAGTCTATCCAATATCCTCTGGCTTTGTCGTACTAATCTGGAGGTGGTTTTGACCACCATTAAGGCTTTCAAAACTGCTATGCTATCTGAGCCTTTACTAACCTCTGCCCACCTCCATGAAGTACTAATATGCATGGCACAGGCTAAAATTGCACATAATTGTATCAATCTGGAAAATAGTGGCAACACTACCAAGGGAATGACAAGTCTAGTCCTGGGGCCATTGGCTCCAGCCCCTGAAGTAGGATCCATCTCTGAGCCATGTTGGATTCCCAAGTGTCAATGGAAACTGTGCTTAGTCTCATAAACTCAACTATAATGTTTCAGTCAGTTACTGGTGAATCTGAATGAACAACTTTTGTTTCATAAGTTAAACTGTTACAACAATGGGCTTTTTAAATTTCTCTGCAGAACATTCACCTCAAAATGCTATCTGAATGAACTGAACCAAACTGTCTTATGGAGGAAAAGACAACAAGCTATGCGAGTAAAATGTGATTTGTCCATTAGCCAATGAGTTGTTCCCTTGTATTGTGGTTTTGTTTACAATATCTTTGAACTTAAAGCGTAACCTGTCCTGACCTGTGGACCATGGCCCTTGGAGTGTAGTCTTGGCCTACCACCTACCCGCTGGATCCCTCACCGCCACCTACTACATGTGTCATGAACAGGGTCCAGTGGTGGCACGTGGGACATCATCAGCACCCCGAGCCCTCCTGGCCAGTATATGCGGTCTTCTTAACTGGAATTGATGATGAAAGATGATAGGAAAGGCGATGATGGAGCAATTGGTGGAATGATGTTGGGGGAAACCAGAGAACCAGGAGAAAAACCTGCCCCTGCATTGGTGTAACCACCACACATCCGAACTGTGGATGCCTGGGATTGAACCTGGGTCGCTTAGGTGAGAGTCAAGTGGTCTAACCACTCGGCCTGGCACAGCCCCTAAAGTGAAACCAGTGTAGATTATTTTCAAGTTTTAGTTAAACCACATTAATCTAAATCATTAAATTGAAGATTACATTATTTATTTATGCCAACAAACTTGCTGTTGGTGTTTTTAAACACACAAGCCATGTGTGGGCAAAGTTTGAGAGGTAGAACTGGAACTTAAAAATTCAATGCCACAACTGGGATTTGAACCACAGAATTGAATTTTTAAGTTCCAGTTCTACCTCTCAAACTTTGCCCACACACGGCTTGTGTGTTTAAAAACACCAACAGTAAGTTTGTTGGCATAAATAGATCATAATTACCATCTGAAGGTTATTTAATCCTGGGATATAAAGTACTTACAATAGTAAGTCACCATTGGGGTAATTTGTCTCTGATGTGAGACTGCCTTTGTGGTTTACCAGGAGAAATACGAACTCGTTTGAGAATTTAATGCCATTCTGGCAGTTTGTCACAATAGCTCAGTGGTAGAGCAGCCGCCTGGTAAGCGGAAGGTCTGTGGTTCAAATCCCAGTTGTGGCATTGAATTTTTAAGTTCCAGTTTTACCTCTCAAACTTTGAAGATTACATGTTTATTTACACTAGTCTTGCAGTCAAGCTTGGATTTTATATGCATCACCAATTTTTCCAGTATTTAAACTCTGTTACCAGCTTTATCTTGTCTTTACTTCTGTTCATATACTTTGTTTAACCTATCATTAGCCTCTGGGTTTTTATGCTGCATATATTTGTTACTGATTTTCCTATTTCAGATTGGATATGGAGATGGTGCGGAACTATGAATCTGGCATTATCACTGCAGATTTAGATAAAGGTTGCTTAAATCTGGTAGAAAATAGCAATCCTTGTAATGTGAACACAAGTGCAACTATCACAGGTGATAACGGAGACATTGTGAATTACAGAACATTACACAGATGTGAAATCTGCAACATGTGCTTCATTGCAGCGTCCTATTTACAAAGTCACGTTGCCATTCATGAAGACAAAAGGAAACATAAATGTAACATTTGTAACGGAAGTTTTCATGATTCGTCATCTTTGAAAAGGCATAGTTTAACTCATGAGGGCAAACGGTCATTCAAATGTAACATTTGTAACAAGAGCTTTACTTCTGCATCTCATTTGGGCACTCATAATTTAATTCATGAAGGTAAATTGCCCTACAAATGCAGCTTATGTGACAAGGGCTTTTTTACAAAATCATATTTGAAAACGCATGCATTAATTCATGAGGGAATACAATTTAAATGTGAAAAGTGTGATAAGAACTTTAATTCATCATCAAGTTTGAGAAAACATCGTTTAATTCATGATGGAATACAGTTTAAATGTGACAAATGTTATAAAAGCTTTACTACTTCATCAAATTTGAGAACACATAGCCTCATTCATGAGGGAATACAGTTTGAATGTGAGAAGTGTGACAAGAGCTTTACTACTTCATCATATTTGAGAACACATAGCCTCATTCATGAGGGAATACAGTTTGAATGTGAGAAGTGTGACAAGAGCTTTAATACCTCATCAGCATTGAGAAAGCATGCTTTAATTCATGAGGGAATACAATTTAAATGTCAGAAGTGTGATAAGAACTTTACATCATCATCAAATTTAAAAAAACACAGTTTAATTCATGGTGGAATACAGTTTAAATGTGAGAAGTGTGATAAGAGTTTTAGTTCATCATCAAATTTGAAAAAACACAGTTTAATTCATGAAGGAATTCAGTTTAAATGTGAGAAGTGTGATAAGAGCTTTAGTACATCATCAAGTTTGAAAACACACAGTTTAAGTCATGAGGGAATAGAGTTTAAATGTGGGAAGTGCGATAAGAGCTTCAGTACATCATCAAATTTGAAAACACACAGTTTAATTCACGAGGGAATAGAGTTTAAATGTGAAAAGTGTGATAAGAGATTTAGTTCATCATCAAATTTGAAAGCTCATAGTTTAATTCATGATGGAATACAGTTTAAATGTGAGAAGTGTGATAAGAGCTTTAGTACGTCATCAAGTTTGAAAATGCACAGTTTAATTCATAAGGGAATAGAGTTTAAATGTGAGAAGTGTAATAAGAGGTTCAGTACATCATCAAATTTGAAAAAACACAGTTTAATTCATGAAGGAATAGAGTTTAAATGTGAGAAGTGTGATAAAAGCTTTAGTACATCAGCAAATTTGAAAACACACAGTTTAATTCATGAGGGAATACAGTTTAAATGTGAGAAGTGTGATAGGAGCTTCACTACACCATCACATTTGAAAGAGCATAGCTTAATTCACAAGGGAATACGGTTTAAATGTAAGAAGTGTGATAAGAGCTTTTCTAGATCGTCAAATTTGAAAGAGCATACCTTAATTCACAAGGGAATACGGTTTAAATGTGATAAGTGTGATAAGAGCTTTACTAATTCATCAAATTTGAAAGCACATAGTTCTTTTCATGATGGAATTGGGTTTAAATGTGAGAAGTGTGATAAGAGTTTTGCTACATCACAAAGTTTAAAAAGACACAGTGTAATTCATGAGGAGAAATAATAATAAGCATGAATGACTTGTAACTAGAGTCCTGCTCAAGCTCCACATTTGGAAGCTCATAAGTTAATTCATAATTAAAAATGATCATTAAATATGACAGAGGTTTTCTGCAGCATAAAACCAGCTGGGCAAAAGGCAACATCAAGGTAACAATTGTTATAAAACAAAATTCAGATATAATTGCCCACCATCAGATCTTAGAAGGTACTGGTTTCATTACAATCATTGTGTTTACAATGTCTTATTAAACCTAACTATTAATAACTAGAATTATACGTACTACGAGAATTTATGTCTTATTCATAGTGATAATGATATGATACTGGCCAGTGGCCACTGCCTCAAAGATGCTCAAGGTCAAGCTAGTTCATACCACAGCTTATAAATATGCTGCGTAATGACAATGGACTGGGCAGAACAAAGACAACTGTGAATGTGGCAGAACAAAGTGTTTTTAGAGTGTTCGAGAAACTTTTGACTGCAGGATTATTTATGACAAGTTTGAGAAAAGGTGTAGTTTTTAGCTAATTCATTAGTAGTTTTCCTGTACTATAAAAGCAACTATACTAGACAGTATTTGTTATGTTGTTGTTTAATGATGCTGCCAATTTCCATGATCACACCAGTGTCACTGGTGTGCTGGAATTTTGTCCCATAGCAGTTCTTTTACGTGCCAGTAAATCTAATGACATGAAGCTGTCGTTTTTAAGCACACTTAAAGACCATCGGTCTGGACCAGATTTGAACCTACAATCTTGGGAATAGTAGGCCAGTGTCTAGCCCACAGAGGCACCCAGACCAAGAGTTCTTCAGAGTTGAGTTTTGTGTTAAGCTTTAGCAGTTAGTTTTTAAGTGTGTGTTGTGTATAGTCAGTAGTGAGAGAATTTGTGTAATACCAGAGACAGATTTGGACATTTAGTTGTCGCTTTGGAGTTGTTTGTTATAGGAAGCAGTTTTTAGTGTATGTACCATATCGATGAAGCCAGCTGTTTGTTGGGCAGAGAGAATAGAACTGAAAGATAGAAAAGTTTATGTCAAGGTTGTGATCACACAGAACAAGTGAGATTGCGTTTTATGGTTCAGCTTAGAGAAATAAAGTGACATTTAGTGAGTAAAGTAACTAGACTTGTCAATTTGTCATAATACGAGAGAATAAATTGTTGAATTGTATAAATCATTACATGCATAATTTAATTCACACAGGGAAAAGTCATTGTAAATGTGATAAGTGTAATGTTTTTTGTAGCATCACACCAAGAGCTGTTATTCTCCTTGTCATAAGAAACTCTTGTAGAAGTAATACCAGAGCGAATAGAAAGAGAAAGTGTGATCACTCCACTGCTTTTCCATATGGTTATACAAGAGCTACCTGGCGCCTCCGTCTGGTGGCAGCAAAGGCGTTAGTGTGGCTATTTACAGCGCTTTTCGCTGGGCATTGCATTGGAGTATTGTTGTGTATGGTTGCTGTGTTTGTTACAGTGCGATGAATTGTGGTTAATTTTTATGAAACTGTGAATTTATAGAAATAAACGACATGCCTATGTGTTTCGTGCCTGATTGTAGATCTGGATATGACAAATCTAAGGGTTTTACACCTCCAGAAGATAAACTACTGTTTTCTAAATGGGAGAGGGCCATACCTAGAAAGGACAAGTGCCTTTCTTCTAATATTTACGTGTGTGATTCACATTTTTCATAAGAACTTTAGATAAAGCTATACAAATTTATAGTTAATGGAGAAAATATTGAGATTGCAAGGCAAAGGTGGAAGTTAATGCCTCATGCAGTTCCACATCGTTTTCCTAATCTTCCTAAAAACTTATCCCGGCCAATAGACTCCCGCAAACCTCCTTCACAGTGACTATCAAAAAGGGTTGGAAGAAATATCAATGTAGAAGACAGTGGGAATCATGCAGAAGGCCTTCAAAATACGACTGTTAATCTTCCCCTCGCAGGGGATACCAGTAGACAGTTTAGTAATAAAGTAGGCTTACTAAAGAAAAGGTTAAACAACAACAGCGTAATATAATTAGACTAAAATGCCAATTGAAAGTAGCCAATGCAAAGATTCAAGTACTTGAAAGGAAATTAACTGGAAGTAACAGCAATATCGATGAATCTGATGGAACAAAATACCTAACTGAAAAACAAAAAATTGTTATTGATACAAGTTTGAAAACATCAAAGGCAACTAAAAAGAAAGGTATGAGATAGAAGATATATTCCCACCATCATCCATCTACAGTGGATTTTCTCCAGTTGTATATGTTACAGTCAATTATGTCCAAATAAGTTAGCAATATCATCTGGAGGCAATTGTGAGTATAGGCAAGAGCTGCCTTAACATCATTCGTTAACCAAATGAAGTTATTAGCAAAGGAAATAGTGAGCCATAACAGTGGAATTACAGGAAATATAAAGAGCAAAATTAAGGACGAAATTGAGATTGAGGAACCTGATATACCAGAATAGGAAAACAATGTACCTGAAATTACTCAGAAAGATATGGCTAAAGAATGTCTGGTATATCACTTGAGTGGGTATATAGTACACAATTTTTCATAGTATGTGTTAATTTACTCCATGGCAAGTGTGCAGATTTCCCCTCCGTATCACTTTTAACAATTAAAGACCACAAAACTTGTAAGACAATTTATGCCTTATTTACCCCTCTAAATCTGTATGTGGCATTCTTTCGCAAGTAGAGAGCGTTTTAGCAGAGAAACTATCAAATGAAAGTTACTTGTGCGGCGATATACTTTTCGATTGTTGTGACAGTGTTAACTTAAGTCGTGTTGCTTCTGGAATTGGGTGTTGTGAGAAACATTTACTGGATCTTGTCCCCAAACTAATTGTGCATTACATGAAGTGTCGCTTCTTTTTCCGCGCCAAGGAAATAAGAAAGGAATTACAATCATCAAAGGCTGCAAAATCATCTCGGAAATTGTCAAAAGTTATTAACAGCTGATTTCAACATTGGTGAGTTCATTTTTATCTGTAGAACAAAATACAAGTAGCTTGTACTATCCTTGCAGCAAAGTTAACTTTTCATTCACAGGAAATTATATTTTACTTTATTCCTTTAATGCCATTTTGCATTCTAGTGGTAACATTATTGTCTCGGGTTTCTCTGAATGGCTGTCAGAATGTGTATGCGTGAGTTAGTCATTGTTAAACAACACTATTCTTCTGCTTTGCTACTTTTCCAGTAGATCTCCTGTCGTTCTGGGTGACTCAGTAGGTTAGGCCTACTAATCCCAAGGTCGCGGGTTCAAATCCGGCCCAGACCGATGGTTTTTAAGTGTGCTTAAAATGAAAGCTCCATGTCAGTAGATTTACTGGCAGGTAAAAGAACTCCTGCGGGACAAAATTCCGGCTCTCCGGCGACGCTGATGTGGTCCCGGCAATTGACAGAGTCGTTAAACAACAATTAAAAAAATTAATTTCCTGCTAAATGCTAGTGTTTGTATTAGCATTGTACCGCACTAGCAACTGCACTGCCATCTGTGCGGCGGAACACATGAACTACAGCAGTGATCGCACTTCTCCTTCTATTCGCTCTGATAATACTAAGAAACAGCTCCACAGATGTGATGAGGCGGAGCCATGTGCGAATCTCACAGGAGTCTTTGCTTCTCTTCCTGGCACTCCAGCTATGGTCCTACCTTGTCCTCTGGAAGTATCCTGGGTTTGATGCCTGTCCTCAGCTGGTGCAACTATAAGGTTTTTGGTGGAACATGGACTCTCCTTTGGTAAAAGGATCAATGACCTCAGGTGGTGGGAAAAGGGGGAAAGCAACTGGTTTGGTTTAGTTTTAAGAGCAATGTTCCTTTGTTTCACTTCAGTAAATTCACTACTAATTGAACATTAGCATGACTATTAAAATACGTCATTCCTTCAGTAATGGCACTGATGTTCACTTTTGTAACTCAGCAAGATTTCTTTTCATTATCTATCACTAAGCTGATTTCATCTTGAACACGGCTGCCCTAATATGTGGTACTCTTGTAAACTAAACTGCTTCAAGTTGTTGATACTAAAATAAACAAGAAGATTTGTAAATTGTGTAATATAGTTTGTTTAGGTACCATGGAACGTGCTAACTTCAGTCGTTTTTAAACGCTCTTGCCTATTTTGGTATGAAGATGTCTAAAATTACTAATTTAAGTTTTAGAAGATTCCCTGATGTCTGTTGTAGCTTTAGCATACCGAAAATAATTGCTATGTCTATTATTGTTTACTATATGAAGTATTGAAGTGTGGCTGAAGTATTCTAGGATACAGGCTAACTTTGGCCACGGAAAAAAAAAATAAAGTTACACTTGCCTGTGATTACTGCAGCCGCTAGAAATGAATTGTTTAATGTTGTACTTATTTTGGAACGACAGTTGTGCCAATTTAAAGAAATTGAGTGCTAATTACTGTATTTTCTTTTCTTTAAAGCTTCATCATACAAGAAAGTAATTTTATGCCACCTTTTTCACCTTCACTGCCTTTTTGACGCCTTCCTTCCACAAAAATCGTGCAGTCCATCGTTGCCCATGGCTTTCTCTAGTTAACAACAAACAAGCGCTGTTCTTTTCCTTACCTCTCTTCAGAACTCCCATCTAGTGTTCGCTTGGCGAGTACTCAAATTTTCGTTTTGTGCACTATATTTATCATTGTTGGACATAGTTAAATATTCATTAAACATGTTAGTACAATTATTGCAAATGCCACAACACATGCACAGATACAAGCAAACACTCGGCAAATAACTTTTTTTTATCTTCCTTTCATAGAAGTTTGAAAACAGTGTTGTTGTAATTAATTTAATTTAAAAGGTGAGTCAATTAATAACACTGAACAACACTTACAACATAGTTTTCCGGGACGAAAACGCGTCCCAGAAGACTATGTTGTAAGTGTTGTTCAGTGTTATTGACTCACCTTTTAAATTAAACTTGTTTTATGTTCAAATGTTACATTTCGGCAACAAGGGTTTACGTTTGCGTCTTAGCTCTAAACGGTCCTTTTCGTTGCTATGGCATATCCATCGCTTCCCCCGAACAATCAAGTACACCGTACTAACCTGGCAGACATCTTGCAGAAATGAACGTCGGCAGACTTATTCCGGGGGGGGGGGGGGGGCAAATGTTAGAATTTTGCAATCAGATAATATTAATTCATTATTTTGTTGTCAAAAGTTATAGTATTTGTTGCGGATAACTGTATAAATTTGCCCTAAATAGAAATTGTTCTTTACATAAAAATTAAAATAATAGTTTAATATTCAGCACATTAAGTTCATTAATTTCCAAGGCGGGGGAGGGGGGGGGGGCCGCGGCCCTCCCTTGCCCCCCCCCCCCTTCGCGACGCCCATGCTTGCAGAGATTCCAGATGGGAATAGATGAGTTTAACCCACTTGAGGATAGATCGCACTACAGCCACCTTTGCGTTGTGATCCGGCGCCTGTCTGTGCGACGTGCACAGTACCATTCTCCGTCGCACATATCCTTATTGATTGTCCGCGATACGCTCGTGAGCGCCACTCTCTTGGTCTGGGTCTTACGCTGTACTTAATTTTGGGCTACGACCCAGCAGCTGTAAATACAATGCTGTGGTTTGCTGCCAATTGCCTTTGGTAAGCAAGTTTAAGGGGTATTTTATTTCGGTTTTTTTGTTGTCATTTTATGTGCTTTACTTTTTTAAATGTTTCAACAACTTACGTTTATACTAAATTACGTTATATCTGTTTTACATTTTTGTTATCTTTCACTTTAGCTTTTTAAGGGTTAGGTTTTAACAGTTGCGTTTCCTTGTTTTTATCTTTGGACATGGGGCCTTAATCACTAGTTTCCTGAAGCTGATTCGGCTGATGGTTACGAAATCTAGACGAAGCAGCCAAAAGGAAATAATCTTCCACAATAGTGCCCTGCTGGAGTAGCCCTAGACATGTCCGCTAGAGTCAAATTCATTAAGGTAATGCCACATAAAAGACAAATAAAACAAAAACAAGACGCGTTTTGCAAAACTTCGAAAAGACGCTCAAACGACATAGCAGAAAAAGGAAGGTGTTACAAGAAAGGATAAATAAGTTTCGTTCAGTGCTGCTGGCTGGCCTCTCGGTCTGGGCGAACACACTCACGGCACAACTGGCACTCCTAAACACGATGCGGTACGAAAAATTGTGGCTTTAGTGATCAGTTTATTGAAATGCGAAAACAACATGGAATTATACACGACAGAACGTTACAAATTTGGACGATGTCTTTTAAAGCACAAATTGATCCGAGCAGCACCTTAACATTCAAATCTTCCAAAACGTGGCAGCAGCGGTTCAAGCGAAAACATATGATGGTTTCTCGCATGGTCACACATAAAGATTTGTTGCTGATGCTGCCGATATGGAAAAGAAAGCTGGTGCGTTTGTTATTGAAGTAAGGCGTTTCATTAAAGTGAATAATTTTACACCAAGGCAGATAATTAATGTAAATCAGTGAAGATTTGCTAAAGAGTTACATTCTGGGAGAACTCTTGCCTTCCGGGGAGCAAAGACGATTTATGGTAACGTGGGTTCAGTTACAGCAACCACTCATTCATAATGTTAATGCCTATTATTGTAACGGATGGCAACCCTTCTTCCACACACATTCTTGCCTCGGAACTCGGTGGGAAATTCACAGCAAGCATGACACTTGAATTGTCCAATGTGAAAGCATGTGCTAGCAAATCACCAAACATGACAATAATGAATTTGAAGGTGTTCCTGGAGCTGGTGTTATGGCTAGATTTACACGGAAGAGATCGAGTTCTGAGGGGTCACCGCTGGGTCCTCTGATGATGCTCAGGGCGCTGATGACCTAGAAGTTGAGCGCCCTTAAACCAAATCTAAATCTGATGATGCTCAAGTCAAGTTTGAGCGAAACGTCAGGAGCAATACGGTCTACACGCCCTGAAGATACTTTATCCCAAACATCGTTAGTCATTTGTTAATGCTGATGGTCGTTTCGGAATGCATACTTTTAATTACTTTTAAAATGTGATTTGAATATCCACTCGTTTCCATAATGGTCCAAGTTTTATTTGTATAAATAGTGTGTCTTCCCCCTGACACATGCTTTCGTATGGCTTTCAGATAGCCTCATTTAGAACGAATGTCGTGCATTTCTGTCAGCAATTTTCTGTTTGACTTGTTCTTTTCCCATTTACAACCCAATTCTCTCACTATCCTGCTTGAGGATTCTGCCCTGAAAGTTGACGCTTTGTCTTAAAATAATACGTCATTTAGCTATTGTAATAGCACTTTTTTCCTGAACAGAAACATTTTGAATCGTTCTTTTAACGACATATTTATCCAAAGTATCTAGATCTGTTCTCGTCTCGGAACGTTGTGCCTTTATCTGGAGTTCCAAAAGATATGTTCTAATTTTCATTTTGTTTGCGTTCTTGAACAAGTTTTTCTGACACTCCTGTGTCATGTAATAGGTGCTTTTGAACTTTTTTAATCTTCTCGAAAAAAAGTATTCGAATGTAAGCAGTTTTTTTGGCCATACACGCATTTGAAACGATTTCTCCACTCGGGCTATGTATTGTTTTACACCCTAATTTAGAAAGTACTGGTGGCTTAATTGATTTATGCAATGATCAACGTCTCAAATTTACTAAAGCTCACGTCTTATTGCAAAGCTCTGATTATGTCTTCAACTACACGCTGCACAAAAATGACTGGGAAGTAGCAAGGACTCGACCTCAGATGCAGACGACATTACTACCTCCCCCCTATCCAACCACCTGTTGGGCTGAATTCATTGAACAGAACTAGTGAGTGAGTGATTTGGGTTTAAGGGCCCGTCGACAACTAGGTCATTAGGGCCTTGAACAGAACTATATGAGCTCATAGATACCTACCTATGAATTGATGAAAGCGACATCAGGACTTACAGTAAAGACCAGGCCCAAGAACAATGGGTTCAGATGTAATGAAGTACACTTTTTCAGAGTTTACTCAGACATTTCTTCAATTGCAAGATGAAATTTTGAACCCTCTCTTCCTGACATTAAAAAATAGTTAAATACCATATTTCCTCTTCTACAACGGTGTGGACCCACTGGACCCCACCTCTTAATATCGATGCAAACGTCAATTGATCCATTAGGGATCCACATACTGAGTCTCTACTGATAGGCAGTGTTGCCAAAGTAGTGGTTTTCCCACTAAGTCCCGTGTTTCTGAGCACCTATCTAGTGGGCGAATTTTACATCTAGTGGCTAGCAGGAATTACGGTGGATTCTAGAAATAAGTAGGTGGTTTTACGGAAAAGCTAATTAGAATTACCTGATTCATTCAACAAATAGCAAATAACTCGAGTAGCTGTTAAATTTCTGACGCCTAAAAGTTTGATTTACAACAGACGGTCTTTCGGCTTCTTTCCCTATTGATTTTCTTACTTATGGCATGGAATGAGTGTTAATCAGTGACTAAACGTCTTTGAGTGCTTGGTTTGTTAGATAAGCATATTTCAGATAGTTGACGCTCCAAAGCTCATATTTCGAACAAACATGTGATATCACCGTTGCGTTGCGTGCTCGGATTCGTAAGCTGAAGGCAGGCAATTATGATCCTAATGTGCATATATCTATATATAGTGGTGAGACGTGAACAACTCTTGCGCATAGAGGAAGTGCTTTCTTTCCCTCCCTCTCCGCAATGGCTTAGGGGGGGGGGGGACGGCGGGTGAGCTTTCCGTGAATGAGTAAACATTACTATAATAGCATGGAGCTGAAAGAATTGCAGTTCACGTGAAAGTAATTGTTGGCACATAGCCATGGTTATAGCCAAATCACTTTATTCGTTATAATTATAATTTTTATACATATGCCACTGGCAATATGCACTAAAGCTATGCTACCGAACTTCCACTCCTTCGTGGACGGAAACGTTATGACTCCTGCCACAGGAGTTTGCGCATATATGATTGCGCAACTTCCGCCACTATCAGTGTAACAGATGAAGAGTTGTCACTGCGCAAGTGGGGGAATTGCTCTTGTCTTGCCTCACGACCTATAACATGTATGTATGTATAATATATAATAGGTTTGTTCCAACACGATGCAGAGTCAGTTATGAATTGCCTGAGCAGGCGCAATACCTAAGTAGGATTGCAACGACGAAATCGGTTCCTGCACAAGAGTAGGAACTGCAAATTCTGGACAAGCAAAAATTGTATAGCCAACAACGCGTGCTCAGGTTATACAGAATCTTCTTCTTTCTCTGATTACTCTCCCCTTATATTGGACTTACACCCCCTAGGACTTACAAGCCAGTGACTAGGGCCAGACGCCTGTCGGGGAGCAGAGGGACCTCTGGACCAGACAGAGTGAGTGTCTCAGGTTTAAGGGCCCGTCGACAACTTGAGACAGAGTGAAAACCCGGAAGCAGGTGGTCAGCCATGCATCAGGTATGATAGTGAGGAAGAGGATGATATGAAATGCAGGCGAAATAGATGATTGGAAGGGTGATAACCCGGGATCCCTTGCGCCGGCCTCGGTAACGTGATGGTTAACGTGTCTACCTCACGTTTAAGAGGTCGCGAATTCGAATCTTGCTTAGAGTAAGTTATCTGGGTAAGGTTTTTTCCCCGAGGTTTTCCCTTATCCTGAGAAGACGAATGTGGGGTAACTTATAGCTCCATGGACCTTGGGCTCATCTGAGCGTCATTCACACATTTCATTCATTCACCGTCCGATATGACATCAGTTTTTTTTTAAATAATTTATTCAAGAAACCGTACAAAATTCCGAAAACAAGTTCTGAGAGCATGCTCGATTGCGCATTTGCATAAGAAAATGTTCGTATTAGTTCGGAATGCGTTGGAACGGATCTATAATATAAATGAAACTGCCCTAAAAGAAATCTAGTGGTTTCTGGTGTTTTGAATAAGCTAATTAGTGGGAAATTCCAATTCAATAATGGCAACACTGTTTTGTTCTGTTCCATGAATGCTATAATGTATAATCTGTCTAGAATGCGTGTATTGCGGACGATTGTTTAATCAACGTGGATTTGCACGTAGTTGTTAACAGGTAACTAAATATTGGAAATGAGTCCTGAATTTCTAGCAACTATCTGTGTTTCCTATGAATTGCACCCAAACCCACCTTTGCAAAAAAATCTAAAAGTCTATGATTTGACAGCTATGGTTACATGTTACTAAAATCCACATTAAGTATTCCAAACTATTTGGAATTTGTAAACCAACCTGGTTATGTTATAACTGCAGTGTTGCCAATTTAGATTTTCCCCACTAAATGTAGCTTTTTTAAATTTCGTGTTAGCGGCAAAACACTATTATTCCCGCTTAGCGGGAATTTTATTTATTTATTTATTTATTTATTTATTTATTTATTTATTTATTTATTTATTTATTTATTTATTTATTTATTTATTTATTTATTTATTTATTTATTTATTATTTTTTGCATTAATAGGGCATTTATAATAAATAGGCAGTATTTGGACACCCTTGAAGAAAATGAGTCCACGGAAGTATATGACTGTTTTGTTAGAAGCACGAGATAAGAGCGATGAAGGAGCTTGGTTCCGTTATCGTAATACAACTCGCTATTAAAACGTAAGCTATGGTGGATAATAAACAGAACGGAAAATAAATACTCTTCAAACCGGAGACTTGAGATAACGAATAAACAATGACATCTTATTCAGCATACACCGGAGAGATTTCTCTAGCCTACTTCCCTCAAAGTAATTGCCTATGGTACAGATATTGGTGTTTCCGGGACTTTAGCTAGGCTACTCGCTATTTATTAACTGCGTTTATGCTTCTCACTTCTGCTTATACTGGCAGTAATCTTGGAGTGTATGTGTTTGTTATTTAAAACACGTATCTGTTTATCCCATGCAGACTTATTGCTGATGGTATTTGTTTGTTCCTCTTTCCTCCTCCTAGCATAACAGATGCAGGTGGCCTGTGTCTGGTTCAAGAAATTATATAATTATTTACAGTAACTTAAAACCTAAAGAAACTTTTCAGTTGCGTTGTTCCCGTCCCCTTCATTACGCACTCTCATCTCGTTGGGCTACAAGTGCAAGTAGTGCATTGAAAACGGGTGTAGTCGGTTCATGTATAGTGATTCTATGATTGATAATATTTAGTAATTGTGTTAACTGTTATTCTACACTTTTATTGTTACAAACTACTTCGTATTCGTGTGAAATGCCTCCAAAATATCAACAGCATTTTCGAAAGGAGTGGCTTAGTGACCCCGCTTTTAAGGACTGGCTTTTAGAAATGCCGAGTGATAAAGATAAAGTTAAATGCAAATTTTGTAAAGCTATCTTTAACGCAAAACGCAGTGATCTTTTGCAGCATGCTAAAACTAAAAAGCATTTAGCTTCATCTAGTGCATTTAGCTCTTTAAGAAGGTTGGACCAATTTATTAGCTTAAGTAGAGATTCTGAGAAGTTACGAAATGCCGAAGCTTCTCTCTCACTTTTTGTTGCGTGTCATTCATCATTATTAAGTATTGACGACCTTGGTGAACTTTGCAAATCTATGTTTAGTGACAGTCCAACTGCGGCAAATATTCAGTTGCACAGGACAAAATGTAGTGCGTTGGTGAACTTTGTTTTAGGTCCCCATTTTGAGAAAGTATTGCTAGAAGATATAGGGACTGGAGTGTATAATATACTTATTGACAAGTCAAACGACATCAGTGTTACCAAAATTGTGGGGATTGCAATAGTGTATTTTAGTCTTAGAAGCGGTGGGTTATATTCTACATTTCTAGCTTTTTCTGAGCTACAATCTTGCGACTCTGAGACAATCGCTGCCTGTGTTTTGAAAACATTGCGTGAGAAAGGGTTAAATATAAAGAATTTAAAGGGTATCGGCGTTGATAATGCTGCTGTTATGACAGGTGTCAACAATGGAGTTTGCACTAGATTGCGCCAAGAATATCCAGGGCTCACAAAGATACGCTCCGTGTGCCATTATTTGCAGCTGGCAATCTCTTCCGCTGCTCAATATCTTCCAACAAACCTGGATTTTCTCATACGCGAAACCTACAATTGGTTTACCCACTCGGCTTTACGTCAGAGTCAATATAAAGCTTTGTATGCTGCTATTGACGATGGTCATCAACCTCACAGAATTGTACAAGTGTGTCAGGCCCGGTGGCTTTCAATAGAAAGTGCCGTTGTCAGATTACTTGATCAATGGCTTGAACTTGACTATGTTTAGCATAGTCAAATCAAGAGAGAGACTATTCTACCTCACTCTTGCATGCTATGTATGTTGATGAAAAAAATCATACATTTCTCCTATTGATTCGACCAATACTAAGCGACGTTCCAAGGGCTAATAAATCATTTGAATCGCAAGTGGCAGATCCGTGTAAATTATTGGAGGATTTAATACTTTTGGTAGAGAGTATAGCAAGAAAATTTGTACCTCCAACTTGGAAAGAAGATTTCCATATTGATAACCTTGAGAATTATGTGGACTGGCATGCGTATTTAGGCTATGAAGTGGAGGAGAAACTTCGGGGTTTAAAATTACCTCCTGACGACGAAAAGGATTTTAGGAAGCGGTGTATCACTTTTTTTGTTGAAGCTACATTGTGAACTGCAGGCAAGACTTCCCGATAACGTAAAAATTTAAAGAAAATTATCCATCTTATCGGTTGAAAATTCTTTGCGAGTAGTGAAAGAGTCCCTTATTCCAGTCATGAAATACTTAAACATTCCTCCTGAAAAAATCACAAAAGCAGAATTTCAGTGGCAGAACTTAATTACTGTAACCTGGAAGGAAACTTCACAGACATTGCGTTTCTGGCATGAGGTGGCAAGTTACAAAGATGCATCGGGTGTTAATCCCTTTCAAGAACTAGCTGACGTTGCAGTATCTTTGCTGGTACTACCTTGGTCCAATGCCGAGATAGAGAGGCTTTTTAGCATGATGAACATAATAAAAACCAAACTCCGTAACAGAATGGGAACACAAATGTTAAATTCAATTACAGCAATCACGTCAGGACTTCGTCGGATGGGCAAGTGTTGTAAAAATTATCAGTTTCCCCCCGAAGTATTAAATAAAATAGGGACATTGGCTTCGTATAGTAGTGGTTCGAGTGATGACACACCAAGAACTTCACAAACACCAGAGGAACATACTACTTCAATTCTCTTCCCTGAAATTCACGAAATCGACCCCGATGATGCAGAGGAAGTGCAGCTCCACTTCTAAATGAGGTAATGTAGTAATGTCATTCGTTATTAACATAAAGCTAAATGAAGTAATAGTATTTATTACGTAGAATAGATTAAATTGCGTTCAGAAAGTTCACAAGTAGCCATGGAGGCCGGTGAACATTGAACATGTCAATAACGTACGCAACACTACTTCGTTATAGACTATTGATAACTAATAATTACAGCGAAATAAATCGTTAGCTTTTTTTTCTAGCTTTTTTCTCAGTTCATATTTAGGCTCTTTGGCTTATTTTGAACGACGATCTAGCTTATCTCCTTGAGTATGGGTTGGCAACACTGGTTATAAGTATTGGTGATTGGAGGTAAAGCACTGAGAAATTGTTTAGGGACAAGAGTTACAATGTTGAGAGTTGAAAGTGGTTGAAAGTTTTCGTATTTTTAAGAGTCACGTATGTTGCTTTTGTGCTCAGTCGCAAGCATTTAAGTTTTAGGAATGATGCTAGAAAACACTCGCTTTGCTCGTGTCGCATAATTCTGCAATTTGGGATGCGATATATAGAACCATAGTTTTATTAAAATGTCTTATAAAACACGAAACGTAACCTTAGATCTTAATTGTTTTATGAATGTAGTACTAAAAACGGCGGACTGTAATATGTAACACCCACGGCCAACGAGAAATACTATTTCTAGTAGGTCGTAGTAACAGTACAAAGTTTCCGTAGTTTCTTTGAACTGTTTATATGTATAGTGCTATTGCTATACTAACGTAACCTGGTAAACTCCGTGCAAGAACTGCATAAGTGACGAGGTTTTCCTACTGTAATTTAAGTTTACTACTAACTACACCTTTCACATCATTGATTTATTGAAAGAACCGTGTAAATACGGTAACATACACGTGAATAACACCTCAGTTCCCTATGTTCGGACTTTTAAAGGTACAAAATATTAAGTGGTTGGGGGTGAGAGTTTACAGGTGAAAGGTTACGTGACTTCAAGTGACTGTCTCAATCGTTCTCTTTCGTTTTATAGCTGTAGGAGCAGAAGTGTAGCCTCAAGGTGTCTTAAAGTACCAACAAATGCCTTATTTGTTAAATGTTATGTACTTACATATGTTTACGGTTATTGTTAGATACTGGGGATTATCATAAACTAATATTATAAAACATGTCATGAATAAAGTGTAAACATAAATCCAATGAACTATTTTATTTATATAATACTTGTCTTATTTGGCCTTCCATGAATGTATAGCTGCCAACGTATGACTAACAGACAGTGCCATTTAACTTACCTGAGAGATTGAGGGTCGTAAACTCCAAAGCATAGCCGTGTGATTAAGGGTCCTGAGCATCTAGTATAGCCAAGGTTTTTTTGTTTTGTTTTTGTTATTATAAGAATAGGAGCGAAGGAAGTGACCGAAAACGACAAAACATAACTGTAGAATCATTGCAGCTAAATCCCGGTTATAACAAGTGTGAAATGTGGGTATTATGTATCGCAAATCCTGGTGTAAACAAGGTGAACATGTATAATATTTCACTTATTTACAGGAAGCAAACAAGAAAAACAACATCAATCCCACAAATCTAATAATAATCTAAAAATGTTTTTTCATATTGCTGAATGCGTAATACATTCATATGTTAATTAGGACTATAAGCTACGCAGTAACATTACCACAATCTTATAGCATTTTAAAGGTATACTTACTGTGTATAGATTATGTACAAGAAGTATGTTACCTTGTCATATAACTATATTGCTTAGGTTTAACTTAGCATATACAATTGATCGAGATAAAAGTATGCACAAAAGAACAACAAAACCTTAAAAAATTAAAAACAAAAGAAGACATTTGATACATATGCAACTAAATATGTATGTATGTCTTTATTCACCGTAAGAATTTTTGTATAATTATATAATTCATTGTATAACAGAAATGACATGCTGTTAAAGTGTAATGATGGGAGGAAAGAGTGTTTCTGTATATAAGCCTAGAAATATTGGTTTGCATATGCCTAATAGATCAATCCATGTGTACATATTTTATGTATTGGAGCTATTGTGCTAGGGAGTTATGGTTTTATGTATGCAAATTAATAGTTTTAATACAGTATATGCAATTAGTAACTTGAAAGGACCATATTAAAGCAAAACTAGATCCAGATGGACTTCCTTTTACTTATGCATAATTTGGACATTTGAAGTCATTTTTGCCAATCGAATTTGCCTGGTGTGTATATAGTTTAGTCCAGACATATTCAACCAGGGCTTTGCGGAGACTCCTTTGGGGGTACAGAAAATTTAAAACACACATACAATCATTGTATTATGGTTCCAGAGTAATTATTATTCGCAAATAAAAAATATTTCAGCCAGCAAGTTTTGAATGGCCTTCTGTCCAAGAAACCATTGTGCTTACTCTACTGGTCTGCCCAACAATGATATCTTACAGCTGTGCTCGCAAATATTTGTATTCTTTGTTTTCAACAAGTAACAATGTGTGCAAATGCATGTTACCAACCGATTTATTATCTTTCAGTACTCGGTATATTTGCTGACTGTTATGTACCGATTCGCTTCCTTTGCCCAAAGTCTTATATCTCATTGCTTATAGTTTATGAAGTGATTTTCAGATTATCACTGTTGAATATATTTATATTTTATTGTTGTGTAGTGAACTACAAAAGAGGAAAACGTAAAAACAATGAAACAAGTGATGGTGGCATTAGTGTTGAGTCACTGCTAGTAAGAAGTGTGATAATGTATGTTCCAGCACGGGACATGAGTGAAAATAGTGTTGAAGTTGAACCATCTACGAGCGAGTCAAAAATCCTGAGAACTGTAAAATACAGATATTATTGTGAATCTTAACATTGGATATGGATTTGTATGAAATATGTGGCGACACTGTGGCCGAGCTGTTAGACCATTTGCCTATCACCGAGGCAGCCTGGGTTAGATCCCAGGCACCTGTATGTGGTATTCGTGGTGAATGAACTGGTGTCAGGGCGGCTTTTCTCTGGTTTCCTCCACCACCTATTCCAACTGCTCCATCATCACCTTTTAATCCTGCATTTCACTGGCATTTCATATCATCCTCTTCCTCACTCTCATACGTGGTGCTGGGCTGTAATATAGGAATGCGTGCACACTGAATTCACCAATATAACAAGAGAAGAAGTTGAACACCACATTCAGTGTGTTTAGTTTGCATTATGCTTCTCCAAGTGCTTCTGCAATTGGAAAGATAGACACAGAGCAATTAATAAGTGAGGTTGAAATTCATCCTGTGTTATGGGATGATGTTACGCTTGTGATGTATACAAAGACAAATGTCCTGTTATATTTGACAGTTCATCAATTAAGGAAGCCGACATTCGAAAATAATTTAGGAATTTCTCACTATTTTTACAGAGTTGAGGATACAGTGTGTAAAAATTGCCATGCATATGCCTCTCACAGTTAATTGGATGTCCCGGCCACCTTCTTTCGGTTTTGCTTCTCTTTAATACAAGATAGACAAGACCCACTAAAGCAATAACTTCATCAGCTTCCATCTTTGAGAACTCAGATTACAACAGAATGCAAGTGCCTCAACCACATGTGTTTATATCTCAAATGTATGCAAATTATTCACATTCTCCCATTGAAAGCTTAAAGTGAGGCACTTAGCCATGGCCCTAGTCAAAAGGTGGGCATGTTGACCTGGTTTTACTGTGAACAAGAAGGCAGTGGTTATTGTCATGAAAATGAGCCTTGGTGTATGATAAAAACATACAGTAGTTGACAGAAATCTCTGTCTGTGGCAGTCTTCTACAGTTCCACTATCAAGGAAGCGCTGGACAGTGCAATATGTGAACTTCCTGCTTAAATTTAATTTCTGGAGAAGTTTGAATATCTTACGTGGGGTTTTGCCTTCCTTGTGCAAAGTTACCACAGGCACATAATTTTCACAAGTGCCCCAGTCCATCATGAAAACTACCAGAAGGAACTTAGGCTTCTGCAACTGAACTCTCACTCACTCACTCACTTACTCACTCAGGGTCACCAGATTATTTTATGGAAATGTGGGATACAATGATAAAAAATGTAGGACATTATCGGTCAATGCAAAGATGATGTTAAAGTTCTCTTCTATATTGGAGAGCAAGAGGATTAATGACTTCATTGTCAGAAATTAGCATTAGCTAACAACAACAACATAATGTAAATGCTATTTATATATACCCATGGCCATATGCATTTACATTTTCTTGAAATCCTGAAACATAAAATGTTAGATGTGATCAACAGCAGTCATACTTCTCTGAACAACAAATCTTGCACAGGACTTTAGTTTGGCGAGTATATTTTCACCCTCTGGTCGTCTTATGCCACCACAATTTGCATTTGTTTTGTGGGTTCCAGATGCTACACATTTCTTTTTTATCCCTAACGCTACTAAGGTATCTCGAACATATGAAGTCGGTCTGGGTGGCTCAGTTGGTTAGACACTGGCCTGCTGATCCCAAGGTTGCAGGTTCAAATCCGGCCTAGACTGATGATTTTTAAGTGTGCTTAAAAATGACAGCTCCATGTGAGTAGATTTACTGGTATGTAAAAGAACTACTGAGGGACAGACTTCTAACACACTGGCGACGCTGATGTGATCCTGGCAATTGACAGCATCATTAAACAACAAAAATAACTAACTTGAGCGTGTGATGGTATTAGAAAGAGTAAAATTCGACTGACAAATTCAATGTTATAGACAGGATTTAAACCACAGGTCTTCTGGTTGCTTTAACCACTGAGCTACCATGGCAACATGCCGACAGGACATGAAATTCTTCAATTGACTGGCATTTTTTCCAGTAAATCAGAAGCAGATGTTAAATTCATTTGAGATACTATATACCCCAATGGTAACTTAGAATGCTGTAAGTACCTAAGTCCCGGGCTTCATAGTTTAACCAACTCTGAGGTCAGTCAATGGAAGACGTAAACATTTCTTTGCCACTACAGAATACCAACATTGGCCTTGGAGTGCAAATGCTGCGTTGCAAATCCCTCGTCAAATTGTATTAATGGATCAGTATATCCTGTGAGAGTAGGTGATTTAGCCATGTTGCCATAGAAATTTGCAGTTGCGAATAATTCATTTCTATTTTCCCTGTTTCCAGTTCATTTTCTATGGATCACTGCTTGCTTCTGAAAATGTAGGACATTAGAGACTTTAGAAAATTCCTTCCTGGCACCAGACAAACGGTTAAAAAATGTAGGGCATGTCCGGGAATTTCCGGACGTCTGGTAACCCTACACTCACTGCTAGCGGTGTAATGCAGGAATCTGCAGGTGGTTACATTGGGGAGGGGAGAGTACAGGCACTCTCAAAAGTTGTGACAGTATTTATGGTTGTATGGGATAATGCCGGACAATGTGAGAACTTAAATTGTATGCCTAAAGGGTGTAATGAATTATTTATATTTATACACTTCTCTTGCTATATCTACATATTTTCCATGTAAGCCTGGGAGCAGATAAACTGAAATATGCAAATGATTATACAGATTGTCTAGCTTTGTTCAATATCTTAAGATTGTATTGGCACCATACGAGAGTCACTATGAATGTTTTGAGATGTACGAAAATGAAAGTTGATCCATTCGAATTGGATGCAGAATGGAATAGCCTTATCCTTTGTGAGTAAACTGCTCTCTGGTAGTGACTCTCCCCCTCCAGGAATTCCTGCAGCACAAGGATAAACAACCTGCAGTGTGTAGGTAGTTGCGAGCTTGGACGAGAGCATTTTCACTCTTTCCAGGCATGCAATATTTTATCATTGGGAACAGAAATACGTCACATGGGGCCAGGTCATAACCGTATGGTGGATGAATCATAAGTTTGATCTCTGTAGACTTCAGAACCTGAGCAGTCGACGTGTTGTCATGATGGAGAAGAATCCTTCACAGTTCCATGTGTGGCCGCCATACTTGAAGCTTGGCAGAAACTTTTGGCAAACAAAGCAAACTGTGGTGTACCAATTAACATAATGGTGCTTTGCTCCTACGGAGAAATGTTTGCCACAAGACCACCCTTTAGGAAGACTGAGGCCACTGTTTTCTCGTGGACACTTTGGAGATACGTCACTTTTGTCAATGGATTGTCATCAGAAAAGATCCATGCTTCTGATTGCCACTTAGCCTCCAGTTCAAACTAATAAATCTGGGTTTCATCATCTGTAACAATGTCAGAAACCCATCTGGAGTCCCCTCTTTTGGATTTTGTCAGCATTTTTTCACACCATCCAACACAGGCATGTTTTTGTTCTGTGATACAGCCATCAGTATTTGACTCTCCTCACATTAAGGTACTCGTGGAGGATTTTCAAAACTGCTGGTGATCCAATCTGCAACACTGCCTCCATTTCTTTAAATGTTATGCGACTATTTTCGTGAAGCATTTTTCTCAACACTGCAATGTTCTCCTCAGTCACTGCTGATGCCAGATGCGTGCTTCTCTTCTCATGTTTAAAAGAGTTTGGCCTCTTTTAAATTCCTGAAATCACTGAAGACGTGTGTCATGGGAAGGAACAATTTCCCCAAAAGCCTGTGACAAACATTCAAAACTTTGGCATTGGTTTTAAGCCTTTAAGCTCTCTTCCCAGCTCTGTTGCAGGGACTGACTACATGCACGCCACAGGTTGTTCATCCTTGCTGGAATTCCTGAGTGGAAGAGTCGCCACCTGATACCAGTTTACTCACAAAGGATGGTACTATCTCGTCCTGTGTCCAATTTGAGTGGATCAACTTTCATTTTCTCACATCTCAAAACTTTTGTAGTGACCCTCGTACCTTTGCTATTCCACTTATTAAGCTTGAGTTTGTTCTTTCCTTTTAAGAGGAACAAAGACATTTTATGCTATCTTCTGTAGATTGAGCAAAATACATACTAGTAGAAATGAAGGCAATCTTACAGGAATGTTGTGCAATACTAGCAGAGTTGCTCCTCTAGGGAATGATGCCAATAAACCGAAAGCTTGGGGTGGTTGTTTTATAATAGCATTTGAAATCTTATTATCTGTAGGTGATAGTCTAATGTAAAGGGTAAGGATTTTTAAATGAAAGATTTTGAATTCCAATTTGATGTATTATTTATTCTTGATAATTATCTAATATAAAGAACTCACTGTCTATTATTTGAATAGCAAGAATGTGGGAAACTATTATAAATGTTGTGACAAAATGAGTGTGGTTATATTTCTATCACTTTATTGTCTTCTAAAATTTTATCACAAATACAGTTTTCTTCTCATCGTTAATGCATTCTACAGTCTCTCTTGCTATCACCACTCACAACCTTTACTTCTGGTAACCTTGTCTCAGTCCTTTCAGTGTCTTTCTTCACTTTGTCTCTCATACACTAACTACAGTGATGCAATCACTCGACGCTCGGAAAATCTTCGTTATGACGCACACACAGCTGACACACTGACCTACTCGTGTCTGTATCTGTAACTTTAACTCTGTTGCATTGCTTTCTTATATAGAAGGGGGGACATCACATGGATCTTTCTCGATCTTCACAAACGTGCCACTGATTACAGTCAGATCTTTCTAAAAGGCTTTGGGGAACAGCCCTTTTGTGTGGCCACTGCATTGTCATTAGTCACGTGTTTGCTTGTGTGAGCAAGCTTCACCTTGTGCCTTTGTTTGCTCACTGACATGTTATGTGGTGTGAAGTAGCTTGGCTCCATCCGTGCTTTGTTATGTGCCAAGCCGATCATCATAATATGTACAGAGATGGTGTGCAATGCGTCTAAAAAGAAACAAGGCTGATATTATATTGACTGCAAAATTTTCTTCTTCATGGATACAGTTCTTATGATGATAGGTGACAAGTACTTGGTTATATTTCTTTGACATATTAAGTGACGATATTAATGTAGGCCATGTATTTGTTTACTTTTAGTAAAATAAGTTATAATTTAATATTCTGTTAGATTTAGGTTAAGCCTCCAAACATTTGAAAAATATTTAGATATGATTGGGACAAATAAATTAACATAAGCAATATTTTCTTGATCAATACAATACAAATTAAATTATTTTCTTGTTTAACGACGCTGTCAATTGCCAGGATCACATCAGCGTCGCCGGTGTGCCGGAATTTTGTCCCGCAGGAGTTCTTTTACATGCCAGTAAATCTACTGACATGGAGCTGCTTAAAAACGATCGGCCTGGGCTAGGTTTGAAAGCGTGACCTTGGGATCCATAGGCCAGCGTCTAACCAACTGAGCCACCCAGACCGACTAAAATATTAACTATATTTAAATAACCATTATTAACAATTACAATTGATATATTACTTTTCTTATGTTACATCTTCCTAACATCACATATTCTGTTACAAGCTCTTAAAACCTGTCATTATATCTTTATACTGGATGATTAATAACGGGTGATCCAAAAGACTCTGAACTGGCTGTGTTGTGCTTCGCCTGTACGTGTCCTTGGCTCTCGTCGCCAACTACCACTGTCATAGAACAGTGCAGACGAAACCATACAACATTTTTTAATGGCTTTACTTACAATGTTAGTAAAGGAGATCTGAAACTGGCCACCAGTCATCCATACATTTTTGGATCTCTTGAGGAAACTATCCATCACTCGCTGTAGTTCACACTGAGAAATTCTGACAATTTCCTGGTGGATATTTTGTTTTAATTCTTCCAGGATGTGTGGGTTTGTCCTGTAAACTTTATGCTTTAAGTTACCCCAGAGATAGAACTTGCAGTTCACCTGGAAATCTTTCTGCAAACTGCACTTTCACTTGGTGAGCTTACTGAGTTAACACATACAAATCATAAATATATGCAAGCTGTGCAGTAGAAAACAAATGCTGAGCCATAATATTGTTTGTGACTAAGTACAGGACTAAATAATAAAGCACACTGGTAACAACTCAATCACACAATATCACCGGCACTTTCAGAACAGAGAAAAACAAGTCACCCTTATAACATTATACATGGCAGCTGTGTTATCATGTTTGTGGGTGTGCAGTGGAAAAACATCGCCCAGCGGTTCGGATGTTTTTGGGTCTCGCTGTAGCTAGTGCATGCACAACATCTCTATCACACATACATACAAAGCCATTTGAACCAGTAAAACAACCTTTGCAAATTTTACCCTAACAATAATGCTGGAATTATTAATTTCATATTTCTTCTTATTCAGGTTTTGAAACAAACTTTGGTGATACCAGAGCCATACATGGGAATGACACCAGATTAGATATTCAAAATTTGGCAGAGAAGAACTTGTCTGAAGTTAAATTCAAACAAGAATGGCATCTTTCTTCACCAACATATAAAGACTAAGACGCCTCTTCTATTGGTGTTCATAATGAAGTTTAAGACTCGTATTGACTTAGCTGAAATGGACACCACGATAGAAATCAAACAGGAAGCTTGTGTACTGAGAAGATCAACTGAACCACATTGTGAATCAGAAGAAACTCATGAGTCAGATGCTCACTCAGAGAGAGAGTCAATTCCTTTTGCTTCAGTTTTTTTAATGGAGACTTTATCCGACATACATGGGGTTGATCAAGAAGTGAACACTGGCTCTGATATACATGGGGATGATCATAACAAAAATAACAGAAGTGGAATCAAGCAAGAACATACATATTTGGAAAGAACAATTGAAATTATACCTGAATCAGAAGATATTATTCTTAAAGATGTGCCAATACACTTGGATACTGAGGTAACAATTAATAATAATAGTAATAGTAATAATTTTTATTATCATTAGGAATTTCTGCAATGCTGTAGGTTTCCTGCACCAAATAAAATTATTTATAGATAATAAGAATACAATATTAGTACATAGGATGTTCACTATTTTATCTGTCTCCATTGTTCTGTATACAACACATCTGTTTCCTGCAGTCCCTTTACCTCCATACATCACCTGGCTCCATTTATCCAATTTCCATTTGGTCTTCCTTTTGTATTTATTCCTTCTAGTGTCCACCTTATCACTTCCTTTGGCAATCTTCCGTTTGGGTTACATGTTCAAACCATTGTAGTGTTTTTGCATTTATCACTTTGATTACATCCTTTTCTATACCCATAAGCATGGTTGTTCTTCATTTTCCATTCTCTCTTTTCTCAACTTCCTAGCCAATCTTCTGAAGAAGTCTAGTTTAACAGTTTTCAACTTTCCTTCCTGTATTCTGTTTATTGTCTAAATTAGTGCCCCATAAAACATAAGTCTAGACTGTAGTAGTAGTAGTGGTGGTGGTGGCGGCGGCGGCAGTGGCGGTGGTGATAGTGCTAATCCTAATAATAATAATAATAATAATAATTAATAATAATAACAATAACAACAATAGTAACAATAATACTAACAATAATAATAATAGTTCATAAGGGTTGTCTGTAAAATAAAGTTCCCAAGGCTCTGCAGTTGAGGAATGCTGTTACAGGAGATCTGGCAACACTGGCATGTAGCTTGGTTCTCCCTCTCCCAGGGCCCCAACCTGCAAGCTGTCTGCGATGCTCAGTCTCGTCTTGGCAGCTGTTAAAAATGGAACTTCCACTTGCTTCTACCGCCAAGTGTGAATTACACTTTGATTCATTTTTTGTGTGCAATAAAACTGCACCAGTGGACATTCATTCCCAACTGTGTGAAGTGTACAGAGAGTAGTGTATGAGCTTACAACATGTGTGCAAATGGTTCAGAGAATTTAAAGACAGACGTACAGACGGCCAGCGTTCTGGACGGACATTGGTTTCTGACAAAATTATTGCGAAAGTGGAAGAAGCAATGCTGAAAGATCAAAGGGTGACAGTTCAGGAGATCTGAGAGATGATCCCTAATGTCAGCAAGACAAAATTTTGTCAGATACTTTAGGGTATAGCAAGGTGGGTCCCAAGAATGCCTACGAAAGGCCACAGACGAAAAGGTGTTAAAGTGGGCTGCAAATTTCTTCAGGCCTATGATGTGTCTCATCAATAAATTTGGATGGGATACTGTCAAACACCCTAAGTGAGTACCATCTCTTCCCTGACTTGAAGAAACACCTGCATGGGACGCATTTCAGAACTGGAGAGGAACTGAAAGAACCTGTTTTAACTTATCTTTGCCATGTGGCGGGAGAATTCTACGATGTAGGCATACAAAAGATGGTACACCACATGCAAAAATGCATTGCTCAGAATGGTTATTATATTGAAAAATAGGAAAAAGTATTTGATTTCCAAAAATGTATTATTGAATGTTAATGATTTTCATTGTGAAAAAAAATTGGGAACCTCATTTTATGGACAACCCTCATAGTAAATATAGTGAAAAGAGAATGGAAAATTGTAAGACAAATTTTTGGTCCACAAGTCATAAATAAAGAGTATAGACTCAGAGGTAAAAAGGAAATAAAAATATATGGTGACATTTATAGTGATATTAGAAAATGTAGGTTAAAATTGTATGGGCATATTCAATGAATGAACTCAAATAGGCTCTCAAAACAAATATTGCACTTTTTCAAAAATGGAAGTGAAGCACATGTAGGTACATACCATGAAATGGACCGGATGTGTGAAAAATGACTTAAAATTGGCAGGAATTACTCAAGAAGACAGAAATAGAGATAACTTCAGACTCAAAATGCATAAATGGCAAGTTGACCAAGAGGGCAACCTGAGGAAAAAAAAAACTGGATCAACATGGACAGATGAGAGAAAGAAAGCATGCAGGCTAAGACTGGAAGAATTATGGACTCAAAGGAGAACTAAGCAGTGTGTCTAAGTACTTTGTGTAGTCCTACATAGGTACATGCACACTCAAAAAAAAAAACCCATATAGTAGCTTTACTACCACCACTGCGCCACCACCACCACCGCGCCACCACCACTGCCACCACCACCGCCACCACCACCGCTGCCACCACCACCACCGCTACCACCACCACCGCCACCACCACCACTGCCACCGCTACCACCACCACTGCCACCACCGCCACCACCACCACCACCGCTACCACCACCACCACCACTGCTACCGCCACCACCACCACCACCACTCCTACCGCCACCACCACCACCACCACCACCACTCCTACTTCTACTCCTATCGCCATCACCACAAGAAAATGGAAAGCTGTAGTGAATCAAAAATAAACATTAAAATGTTAAAGATAAAGTATAGTACACTTTGTCCACCAGCTCATGGTCCCTGGCAGGAATGCAGCCAGCCACTATGTCAGTAAACAACTCCAGATAAACAGTGATGTGTGAAACAGGACTTGTGCTAATTGCACTTAAGATAATGTTGCCAACCTTGGAATGTGCATTCACACAAGATTAAAGCAATGAACTTGCTCAAATTAGCACAATTTAAATGTTATTTTCAGTTCATGTGGTATATTTAGCTTATAAAACGTAAACGAGTTTCCCTTTCTGCCTTTTTTCAAAAACACTGCAAGTCTGTTTTGGTCATAAGTGATATATCCTCATGTGTTATATGCTGCAATTCCTGTAAGAATAAGTCAACTGTTACATTTCTTTAAGCATTTATTTTACCCTGGCCCAGACTAATTCTATGGGATTGAGATCATGCATTTCTGGGGCCAAGTAAATGGCAGTGCGGCCCAGTGTCTGCTTTAAGAGCCTTGTTAGGCTTGTTAGGTTTGATCCTATAAAGATCTGTTTTACACACAGACTGTCACTCTGAACCTCTTTGTTCCGCAACCACAATATCATAGCAGATCTCACAACACTCCTAGGTGGAGGTTTATCAGCTTCTACATTACTTTTACCATTACTTCTGACATAAAGCTAGTGACTCGTATTATTTTACAACTGAAATTAAGAGAAATTAGCAGCGAGTAAACAGTGCATATAATATTGGGGGTAAGTTGGCAACATGACCAGCACAGCGGATGTTTACAAAATTCAGGTTACACTGTGTGGAATGTCTCTCCCAGCACTTCATTCCCCTTAGGCCATGAGCTGGTGAACAGACAGTATAAGGGAATTAAGGAAGATAATTTCACCACTACTCTATATGTAAGCATTAATAATTGGTTAGTATGGGTATTTCTGTAATGTAGATGTTTATATTGCTGCCTCCGCAGTACAGTTGGTGGCATGGTGGACTGGGTTCCATTCCCGGTTCCGGCATGGGGATTTTTCCCCCGCTGGGAGGTCTGGCATGGGGTGCACTCAGCCTCTTTAGGTCCCAGAGGGTCAGTTGAAGATCTACTTGATGGAGAAGTAGCATCCCAAGGTCAAAAAGGATGAGTAACTGGGTGGAAGGGCTCGGGGTGCTGATAACATGCCACCCTCCAGTACTGCACCCCACCAGTGATGCCCTGAGTGGGTAGAGGTGGACGACACAGCGGCTTTGGTGGCAAGCCTTGGCCTTTCATGGGCTGTTGTGCTAGGGCTTAGTTCTGTCTCTTTCTTTTTTTTTTTTTTTTAAGGTTTTTATACTTGGTAGCATAAAATTTCCAACAGATGCATATGTGAATCGAGTTTTGGAACACTTTGGTTCACTTCACTTCAGTCGATTTACAGTGAATAATTGAAGAGAAAGCTTTTGAAACATATCCTGTTAATCTACATTCACTGCATTCACTGTCACCAAGCTTCAAAGAAGCTAATTGAAATGCATATGTGCCTATTTCTGTGGGCTGTTGGTTTGTAAATGCTGATGCATTTCATAGTATTGTAAATACTATTTGGTATGAATTTTTAGGAACAATTCCATATTTAACTGCTGTAGGTCTATGCATTGTTTCAAAACGTGTTCTAATTAACAAGTTTAGGTTAATAAAAGGTTAAATATTTTAAATGATCAACATTTCTCTATCTTTATCATAGTTGGTCTACATAATTCATCTTCGTGTAATTAAAGGTTACAACACACAATTACACTTAGACATTTTTGCTTTTTATATTTGATAAATTCAAGTTTATATTTTCTTTTTAAAATTTAATATTCGTTTTCTTCATGTTACACCCTAGAGAAATGAGATTTAAGAACATTTTTGAGGTTGAATATGAGGGGTTCCATGTTTGCCTCTGTAGCATGATGATTAGCATGTCTGCCTCACGTTCAAGAGGTTCCGAGTTCGAATCTCGCTTAGGTTGTTATCTGCGTAAGGTTTTTTCTGAGGTTTTCCCTTATCCTGAGAAGACGAATTTTGGGTAACTTTAAGCTCTATGCACCTCAGGCTCATTTGAGCATCATTTCACTTGTTACATTCTTCATTCACCATCCGATATGACATTACGTTGGAGGCAATTAATTTAAAAAATGTTTTTAGCACTTTATTAGTCCAGCATGTTGATATCTGATTCGTAGTCTTTTGGAGCACCCATTATCTGCACAAATATAGCATTAGTGAGTTACAGAATATCATTCCTTAATAAAAAAGGGTACCATAACAAAAGAACTGAGGATAGTTTCTCGGGCTAACAGCCAGGTCAGATTAGGGTAACTACCCAAGCTTTCAGCGACTAACTCTGCCGCCATCCCCTGAGGATGGCGGCAGAGTTAGTCGCTGAAAGCTTGGGTAGTTACCCTAATCTGACCTGGCTGTTAGCCCGAGAAACTATCATCAATAATCAACGCCGGGAAAGCTTCAAGTCATTAATTAAAAGAACTGAGGCTGATGGAAAAAAACGGCTGACAGATTTGAAATTAGTATGGCCAAATGATTATAAATCAGGCACCTTCAAGTCAGTTCCTTTGACTTTTCAAACATTTGTAGAGTGGTGTAATGGTATACCAGTATTCCATCAGATGAATAGTGATAAATTGAATGCAAACTCTAATTGTTAACTACAATTTTTATTGCAATATGCTAAATAGAAACACACACAGCTGTTTCGTTGTTATAAATTATCATATTTTATCGCATAAGGCCCCCCCTTGCATATTTCCCTCTCCTATGATTTTTCATCACTAAAAATTATTTACCTATTAAACATCGCATAATTCCCTCTCCTGGTCCATTCTTATTGGAGCGGCCTTCAAATGACTTGATAATGTGCAACAATCGACGCAGAACAATGGACGCAGTGCTTGCCACAAAAATACTCATATTGCCATTGTCACAACATATCGTAAAATTGAAGTGTGAAGTTGCAGACGTGTTTCTAAGTCAGTTTGTTACAAGTCGTCATATTGTTAAGAAGAGTTTTAAAAAAAACTGGTATTTCTTGTGCCATTAATGGTTCTGATGACATATTGTAGAATAGTGAACATGAAGATGTGTTATCTGAGCCAGGTATAAATGAAAATAGTGATGATAGTGACGAAAGTGAGACCGCAGAATAATCGGAGAAAAGAAACAATGAAACCATGGTATGTATCCAGTTCATTCACAAATTACTGTATACCTATATAACTTTTACATAATACTACATGGTTTCCCTTCCTTTCTGAATTCCTAGAAGCACCACTCGCATAATTCCCTCCTCAGTGTTTTCAAGCAAATTTTTGGAGAAAAAAGGTGGGGAATTATGCGATAAAATATGGTAATATAAATTCTGTGGTTTTCCATATTGTTTTCTTATTCCATTAGCTTCTTACCCTAAGCACTTGCATGTTGTTAAGCATGGATTGCTCATTCTTGTAACATGAAGTTAAATTCTAACATTAAAGTTTGACATATAAATCATGTAAATATAAATAATATTTTGCAATAGAATATACATGTAGATCATGTATTTTATGCCACCTTTTCTTCTGATCCAATCCTACATACAGAGTGTTCCTAATGTTAGTCCCATTTTGTTAATCTATAGCATGTAACATAATGAACACTTTGAGATAAATAAGGTGACACATACAAGAGAAATTTGTAAGGTTTATTGCTGTTTGATTAAATAGTTCGTTGGTCAGCCAAAAGTGGTGTTGTGACAACAATTGAACAGTGGTGTTTAGTGGTGCTGAAAAATCATATTGCATCTTGCAATTTGATAGACATAGTTGTGCTACACAAGTGTAACACTCGTTTTGAAAGAGGTTTGGAAAAGCAGCATGCCACAGGAAGGTGATAAAAAGGTGATATCAATTTGACATGAATGGGTATTTATACCCACAGAAGACTGGACATCCAGGAGTTACTGATGAGTGTGTTCAGTGTGTACAGGAGTGCTTTCAAAAAAGCCTTCAGCAGTCCATGTGGAAGGCCTCCAGGATCTACAAATGAGGATTGAACAAACCTCTGCTATGGTATCATGTTTTCTGGAGTCTGACAGGAATTAAAATATTGCATGGACATTTGTTGTGCCACACATGAAGCTTATATTGAATCTCTGTAATAAAACAACAAAACCGGGAAACCTTGTGTGCCACATGAATCATCAAGTTTGCCTACTATTAAGTAGAATTTGCATAAAACAGATTATTAAAGTGGGACTTACTGTAGGGACCACCTGTATATGAAAAGGCTAATTTTCCAAGAAATCCTCCGGTTGCATAAGATTTCAATGTATTTGAAAAGATTTTATGGTAAATGCGGTCAATAGGTTTTGAAAGCTCTAAGAACAGCAAGTTTTATAATGGTTTTTTAAGTTCATATCTACATGGTTTAGATTTGGATGTAAAAAGAACTTTTGGAGTATTTCTTTGTAAGTGTGAGGCGGAAAATGACATTACAATACATTCTATTGTTGCAGGATCAGTTATTAGATGGAGATCAGAAGTTACTATTGCCAGAACCAACAAGGTAAGACTGCTGGAGTCTATACACTACATTACACTGCCCTTTGATCACCTTCTGCTTAGAGGTTAAGCTTTAGCTTAAGGTTTTCTGGAATTGATTCAACTTAAACTAAATTCAGTGCATAAAACCAGGCAAGTCTTTTTATAAATTAATCATATTATGTCTTAAGCTCCATAATTAGTTGTCAAGATTTAATAGCTTTTTATCAGTGATGCAATTCTAGTATATTTGCTAAATCAATACTGCTACAATGTTCAGTTTATAACTGTTACTTCACTAAGTTGGCACTGTCACGGCACTTTCTTCATGGCGTATGTAATAAACTACCCATGACACTTCTGGACAGTTGACATACTGGGGAGTTGAACTCAGGGCCTATCTAAACACTTGCAGTTGCAACACTCGCTACAGGCAACAGAAATTCACACTGGGAACAGCACTTTCTGTTACACCACAAATGCACTCATTAACTCGCTCATTCATGAGAATGCTTGCTTATATGGCAGTTAGTCTTCCACAGAATTCCAGAACACTTGGGAGGCAGAGAGAAGGGAAATTTCCAGAATATTGGTGTTCTTTGTATAGTGCCTCTAGTGTTTACGCTAGACAATAGCATTTATCACTTAGTTGTTAGCTCATTCTTTATGTTCTACTGATGAGTCCCATAGCTGTGTCATATAGCTGCGTGGTCAGAGTTGGTTATCCCCAGCAGCTGTGTGATATGGGGCAAGCCAATCATGATGGGTTACCATCAGCTTCTCTCACAGTTAACGTCAAGTGTAGTATACCACATCATTGAGTTGGGTGATTACCTTATACACACTGTGACAGGAATTGTAGTTTTGGTGACATAGAGTGATAGAGCCATTTGCAGTCACCCTCCTTGTATCTGACAGTCACAGAGTGCGTTCATCTGGTCACTTACCATCATGGTATAAAATTGTAGAGGTTGCTGATGTATTGAAATTGGTAGCTGAGTCTACGCAATGCCCTCAGAAGAGGGTTGCTATTCCCATGAAGCTCATGAAATGTCATTCTTTTATTAATTCCTTTAAAGAAGCTGTAGTATCAAATCTTTTTGAGGGGACAAATTTCAATAAGAAATTTCATTAGGATTGTGTATTTCTTTTGTGGCAATAAATTGGAGCATTTATTGCATATGGAATCAAAGCTGGTGGTGCTGCGGAATAAAGGAGAACTTAGTCCTATATCAGTTCATTTAATGTCTTCTGACTCCGTAAAGAAAAAATGTATCTGTGCATAGGAAATGCTGAATTCTGTACATTCGCATAAGGGGTGTTTTGAGGATTCAGTGTCCGTCCCACATGTCCTGCACATGGATAATAATAACAATAATAATAATAATAATAATAATAATAATAATAATAATAATAATAATAATAATAATGTAATAATATAATAAGAACAATAACAATAAAAACAACAATAATAATAAATAATGATGATGGTGGTGATGATGACAATCACGATGATGATAACGACAATAACAATATTTTGTTGTTTAATGATGCTGTTAATTGCTATGATCACATCAGTGTCGCCAGTGTGCCGGAATTTGGTCCCGCAGGAGTTCTTTTACATGTCAGAAAATCTACTGACATGGAGCTGTCATTTTTAAGCACACTTAAAAACCATCGGCCTGGGCCGGGTTTGAACCCGCGACCTTGGGAACAGTAGACCAGCGTCTTTACCAACTGAGTCACCCAGACCGACCCTGCACATGGAGTCTTCTATGAGCCTCACAGTGCGTGTTGTGCAGGATGTTGTAGCTAATAAGATAGCCAACAAAGTCCCTAAGCCAAGTTCTAGTTAAGTTTAGGGGAAACTATCTAATTTACCTCCAGGTCTCATAAAAAATCCTTGGACTTGCCTGGCAGAAGTTTGTTTACTTCAGGTCTTGAGATGAGCCCAAGCTGTAAGCGGAGTTATTTCATCCTTGACACTAAAGAAGGGCTCAGATCCTATAAATACCAAGCTATACACCTCTTAACAATAATACTCAAATGCCCAGGTACCCATATAAACATAACCAAGCAACTGGCACAGTCTATCCAATATCCTCTGGCATTGTCGTACTAATCTGGAGGTGGTTTTGACCACCATTAAGGCTTTCAAAGCTGCTATGCTATCTGAGCCTCTACTAACCTCTGCCCACCTCCATGAAGTACTAATATGCATGGCACAGGCTAAAATTGCATATAATTGTATCAGTCTGGAAAATAGTGGCACCACTACCAAGGGAATGACAAGTCTAGTCCTGGGGCCATTGGCTCCAGCCCCTGAAGTAGGATCCATCTCTGAGCCATGTTGGATTCCCAAGTGTCAGTGGAAACTGTGCTTAGTCTCATAAACTCAACTATAATGTTTCAGTCAGTTACTGGTGAATCTGAATGAACAACTTTTGTTTCATAAGTTAAACTGTTACAACAATGGGCTTTTTAAATTTCTCTGCACAACATTCACCTCAAAATGCTATCTGAATGAACTGAACCAAACTGTCTTATGGAGGAAAAGACAACAAGCTATGCGAGTAAAATGTGATTTGTTCATTAGCCAATGAGTTGTTCCCTTGTATTGTGGTTTTGTTTACAATATCTTTGAACTTAAAGCGTAACCTGTCCTGAACTGTAGACCATGGCCCTTGGAGTGTAGTCTTGGCCTACCACCTACCCGCTGGATCCCTCACCGCCACCTACTACATGTGTCATGAACAGGGTCCAGTGGTGGCAAGTGGGACATGGTCAGCACCCCGAGCCCTCCTGGCCAGTATATGCTGTCTTCGTAACTGGAATTGATGATGAAAGATGATAGGAAAGGCGATGATGGAGCAATTGGTGGAATGATGTTGGGGGAAACCAGAGAACCAGGAGAAAAACCTGCCCCTGCATTGGTGTAACCACCACACATCCGAACTGTGGATGCCTGGGATTGAACCTGGGTCGCTTAGGTGAGAGTCAAGTGGTCTAACCACTCGGCCTGGCACAGCCCGTAAAGCGAAACCAGTTTAGATTATTTTCAAGTTTTAGTTAAACCACATTAATCTAAATCATTAAATTGAAGATTACATTATTTATTTATGCCAACAAACTTACTGTTGGTGTTTTTAAACACACAAGCCATGTGTGGGCAAAGTTTGAGAGGTAGAACTGGAACTTAAAAATTCAATGCCACAACTGGGATTTGAACCACAGAATTGAATTTTTAAGTTCCAGTTCTACCTCTCAAACTTTGCCCACACATGACTTGTGTGTTTAGAAACACCAACAGTAAGTTTGTTGGCATAAATAAATAATAATTACCATCTGAAGGTTATTTAATCCTGGGATATAAAGTACTTACAATAATAAGTCACCATTGGGGTAATTTGTCTCTGATGTGAGACTGCCTTTGTGGTTTACCAGGAGAAATACGAACTCATTTCAGAATTTAATGCCATTCTGGCAGTTTGTCACAACAGCTCAGTGGTAGAGCAGCCGCCCGGTAAGCGGAAGGTCTGTGGTTCAAATCCCAGTTGTGGCATTGAATTTTTAAGTTCCAGTTTTACCTCTCAAACTTTGAAGATTACATGTTTATTTACACTAGTCTTGCAGTCAAGCTTGGATTTTATATGCATCACCAATTTTTCCAGTATTTAAACTCTGTTACCAGCTTTATCTTGTCTTTACTTCTGTTCATATACTTTGTTTAACCTATCATTAGCCTCTGGGTTTTAGTGCTACATATATTTGTTACTGATTTTCCTATTTCAGATTGGATATGGAGATGGTGCGGAACTATGAATCTGGCATTATCACTGCAGATTTAGATAAAAGTTGCTTAAATCTGGTAGAAAATAGCAATCCTTGTAATGTGAACACAAGTGCAACTATCACAGGTGATAACGGAGACATTGTGAATTACAGAACATTACACAGATGTGAAATCTGCAACATGTGCTTCAGTGCAGCGTCATCTTTACAAAGTCACATTGCCATTCATGAAGACAAAAGGAAACATAAATGTAACATTTGTAACGGAAGTTTTCAGGATTCGTCATCTTTGAAAACGCATAGTTTAACTCATGAGGGCAAACGGTCATACAAATGTAACATTTGTAACAAGAGCTTTACTTCTGCATCTCATTTGGGCACTCATAATTTAATTCATGAAGGTGAAAAAAGGCAATACAAATGTAGCGTGTGTAGTAGGGGTTTTCTTACAGCATCACATTTGAAAAGACATGCTTTAACTCACGAGGCAATACAGTTTAAATGTGATAAGTGTGATAGGACTTTTTCTACAGCCTCTCATTTGGGCACTCATAATTTAATTCATGAAGGTAGAAAAAGGCGATACAAATGTAGTGTTTGTAATAAGGGTTTTTTTACAGCATCACATTTGAAAACACATACTTTAATTCATGAGGGAATACGATTTAAATGTAATAAGTGTGATAAGAGCTTTAATACATCATCAAAATTGAAAGTTCATCATTTAATGCATGAGGGAATACAGTTTAAATGTGAGAAGTGTAATAAGACTTTTACTACACCCTCTCATTTGGCCACTCACAATTTAATTCATGAAGGTAAATGGCTTTATAAATGTAGCGTTTGTGATAAGGGCTTTTTTACAAAGTCATATTTGAGAAGACATATTTTAATTCATGAGGGAATACAATTTCAATGTGGCAAGTGTAATAGGAGCTTTAATACATCATCAAGTTTGAAAATACATAGTTTAATTCATGAGGGAATACGATTTAAATGTGAGAAGTGTGATAAAAGCTTTACTACATCAACAAAATTGAAAATGCATAATTTAATTCATGAGGGAATACGATTTAAATGTAAGAAATGTGTTAAAAGCTTTACTACATCGTCAAGTTTGAGAACACATAGCTTAATTCATGAGGGAATACGGTTTAAATGTGAAAAGTGTGACAAGAGCTACAATACCTCATCAGAACTGAAAAAGCATACTTTAACTCATGAGGGAATAGAGTTTAAATGTGAGAAGTGTGATAAGAGCTTCAATACATCTTCACAGTTGAAAAAGCATACTTCAATTATTCATGATGGAATACGGTTTAAATGTGAGAAGTGTGATAAGAGCTTTACTACATCATCAAAATTGAAAACACATAGTTTAATTCATGATGGAATACAATTTAACTGTGAGAAGTGTGATAAGAGCTTTAGTACATCATCAAATTTGAAAACACATAGTTTAATTCATGATGGAATACAGTTTAAATGTGAGAAATGTGATAAGAGCTTTAATACGTCATCAAGATTGAAGATACATAGTTTAATTCATGATGGAATACGGTTTAAATGTGAGAAATGTGGTAAGATCTTTAATACACCATCAAGTTTGAAAAAACATAGTTTAATTCATGAGGGAATACGGTTTAAATGTGAGAAGTGTGATAAGATCTTCAATACATCATCAAGTTTGAAAACACATAGTTTAATTCATGAGGGAATTGAGTTTAAATGTGATAAGTGTAGTAAGATCTTTAATACACCATCAAGTTTGAAAACACATAATTTAATTCATGAGGGAGTACAGTTTAAATGTGATAAGTGTGATAAGAACTTTACTACGTCATCACATTTGAAACAGCATACCTTAATTCATGAAGGAATACGGTTTAAATGTGATAATTGTGATAAGAGCTTTACTTCATCTTCAAATTTGAAAAGACACAGTGTAATTCATGTAGACAAAGAACTACAAGCTTTGGTTCATCAGAGCAAATGTTTAATAAAATATGAATAGAGAAAACGTATTTCAATAGGTTTCCTTGAATTTTTGGATTTTGAGGCTCTGAAACAGTGCATCAATCCCGGCTAAGAGAATACCGCGGTAAAGTTTATAGTTTACCAGGGTAAAGTCGTATTTCTGTTGCACCAAGCTCGGTTTCGACTTTACCGGCACTTAACCGTGGTAAAATGTTTACCGCTCACTGGGGACCGGTTTTCAACGAAAACCTCGGTAAAGAATCATGGAGTTTAACAATTATATCTTGTACCTTAAGTATTTCCATCGATTTGAACGCAACCAAGAGAGAATATTAGAAGACAGAAGGGATCTGTTTGAAGAACTGAATGACGTTTCGTTTCAAACAAGATTCCGTTTGAAAAAAGAAACGGTAACTTCAATTTTAGATGAAATTGGGCAACAACTCGAGTTTCCTACAGTAAGGAACTATCCAATATCGCCTAGAAATCGTCTTCTTGCAGCACTGCGATTTTATGCGATTGGAACATTTCAAGGACCACCTCCGTAGCGCAGTTGGTAGCGCGCTTGCCTCTGGCGCGGAGGACCCGAGTTCAATCCCCGGTATCAGGGGATTTTTCCCCCTCTGAGAGGTCTGGGACGGGGTGAACTGAGCCTCGTTAGGTCCCGAGAGGACCAATTGAGGAGCTACTTGATGTAGAAGTAGCGGCCCCAGGTTGAGAAGACCGCGTAACTGGCCAGGAGGGCCCGGGATACTGACCTTGTCCCACTCTCCAGTACTACACCCCACCAATGACACCTGTAGTGGGCAGAGGTGGGGGACGCAGTGGCTGGGCGGTAGGCCTTGGCCCTGGGAACAAAGCCCAGGTCGTGAAGACCGCATAACTGGCATTCCTAGACAAAACTGGCCTTCCTAGAAAAAATGGCCTTCCTAGACAAAACTGGCCTTCCTAGACAAAACTGGCCTTCCTAGATAAAACTGGCCTTCGTAGACAAAACTGGCCTTCCTAGAAAAAATGGCCTTCCTAGACAAAACTGGCCTTCCTGGACAAAACAGGCCTTCCTACACAAAACTGGCCTTCGTAGACAAAACTGGCCTTCCTAGATAAAACTGGCCTTCCTAGACAAAATTGGCCTTCCTAGACAAAATGGCCTGCCTAGACAAAACTCGCCTTCCTAGACAAAACCGGCCTTCCTAGACAAAACTGGCGTTCATAGACAAAACTGGCCTTCCTAGACAAAACTGGCCTTCCTAGACAAAACTGGCCTTCCTAGAGAAACCTGGCCTTCCTAGACAAAACTGGCCTTCCTAGACAAAACTGGCCTTCCTAGACTAAACTGGCCTTCCTAGACAAAACATGTCTTCCTAGACAACACTGGCCTTCCTAGACAAAACTGGCCTAACTAGACAAAACTGGCCTTCCTAGACAAAACTGGCCTTCCTAGACATAACTAGCCTTCCTAGACAAAACTAGCCTTCCTAGACAAAACTGGCCTTCCCAGACAAAACTGGCCTTCCCAGACAAAACTGGCCTTCCCAGACAAAAATGTCCTTCGTAGGCAAAACTGGCCTTCCTAGACAAAACTGGCCTTCCTAGACAAATTGGCCTTCCTAGACAAAACTGGCCTTCCTAGACAAAACTCGCCTTCCTAGACAAAACTGGCCTTCCTAGACAAAACAGGCCTTCCTAGACAAAACTGGCCTTCCTAGACAAAACTGGCATTCCTAGACAAAACTGGCCTTCCTGGACAAAACTCGCCTTCCTAGAACAAACCGGCCTTCCTAGACAAAACTGGCCTTCCTAGACAAAACTGGCCTTCCTAGACAAAACTGGCCTTCCTAGACAAAACTGGCATTCCTAGACAAAACTGGCATTCCTAGACAAAACTGGCCTTCCTAGACAGAACTGGCCTTCCTAGACAAAACTGGCCTTCGTAGACAAAACTCGCCTTCCTAGACAAAACTGGCCTTCCTAGATAAAACTGGCCTTCCTGGACAAAACAGGCCTTCCTACACAAAACTGGCCTTCGTAGACAAAACTCGCCTTCCTAGACAAAACTAGCCTTCCTAGATAAAACTGGCCTTCCTAGACCAAACAGGCCTTCCTAGACAAAACTGGCGTTTCTAGACAAAACTGGCCTTCCTAGACAAATTGGCCTTCTTAGACAAAACTGGCCTTCCTAGGAAAAACTGGCCTTCCTTGACAAATTGGCCTTCCTAGACAAAACTGGCCTTCCTAGACAAAACTCGCCTTCCTAGACAAAACCGGCCTTCCTAGACAAAACTGGCCTTCCTAGGAAAAACTGTGCTTCCTAGACAAATTGGCCTTCCTAGACAAAACTGGCCTTCCTAGACAAAACTCGCCTTCCTAGACAAAACCGGCCTTCCTAGACAAATCTGGCCATCCTAGACAAAACTCGCCTTCCTAGACAAAACTGGCCTTCCGATACAAAACTGGCCTTCCTAGACAAAACTGGCCTTCCTAGACAAAACTGGCCTTCCTAGATAAAACTGGCCTTCCTGGACAAAACAGGCCTTCCTACACAAAACTGGCCTTCGTAGACAAAACTGGCCTTCCTAGATAAAACTGGCCTTCCTAGACAAAATTGGCCTTCCTAGACAAAACAGGCCTTCCTACACAAAACTGGCCTTCCTAGACAAAACTCGCCTTCCTAGACAAAACAGGCCTTCCTACACAAAACTGGCCTTCGTAGACAAAACTGGCCTTCCTAGACAAAACTGGCCTTCCTAGACAAAATTGGCCTTCCTAGACAAAATGGCCTGCCTAGACAAAACTCGCCTTCCTAGACAAAACCGGCCTTCCTAGACAAAACTGGCCTTCTTAGAAAAACTGGCCTTCCTAGACAAAACTGGCCTTCCTAGACAAAACTGGCCTTCCTAGACAAAACAGGCCTTCCTAGACGAAACTGGCCTTCCTAGACGAAACTGGCCTGCCTAGGCAAAATGGCCTTCCTAGCCAAAACTGGCCTTGCTAGACAAAACGGGCCTTCCTAGACAAAACAGGCCTTCCTAGACGAAACTGGCCTTCCTAGACGAAACTGGCCTTCCTAGACAAAACTGGTCTTCCTAGACAAAACTGGCCTTCCTAGACAAAACTGGCCTTCCTAGACAAAACAGGCCTTCCTAGACAAAACTGGCCTTCATAGACAAAACTCGCCTTCCTAGACAAAACTGGTCTTCCTAGACAAAACTGGCCTTCCTAGACAAAACTGGCCTTCCTAGATAAAACTGGCCTTCCTAGACAAAACTGGCCTTCCTAGACAAAACTCGCCTTCCTAGACAAAACTGGTCTTCCTAGACAAAACAGGCCTTCCTAGGCAAAACTGGCCTTCATAGACAAAACTCGCCTTCCTACACAAAACTGGTCTTCCTAGACAAAACTGGCCTTCCTAGACAAAACTGGCCTTCCTAGACAAAACTGGCCTTCCTAGACAAAACTGGCCTTCCTAGACAAAACTCGCCTTCCTAGACAAAACTGGTCTTCCTAGACAAAACTGGCCTTCCTAGGCAAAACTGGCCTTCATAGACAAAACTCGCCTTCCTACACAAAACTGGTCTTCCTAGACAAAACTGGCCTTCCTAGACAAAACTGGCCTTCCTAGACAAAACTGGCCTTCCTAGACAAAACTGGCCCTTCTAGACAAGACTGGCCTTTCTAGACAAAACTGGCCTTCCTAGACAAAACTGGCCTTCCTAGACAAAACTGGACTTCCTAGACAAAACTGTCCTTCATAGACAAAAATGGCCTTCCTAGACAAAACTGGCCTTCCTAGACAAAACTGGCATTCCTAGACAAAACTGGCCTTCCTAGACAAAACTGGCATTCCTAGACAAAACCGGCCTTCCTAGACAAAACTGGCGTTCATAGACAAAACTGGCCTTCCTAGACAAAACTGGCCTTCCTAGACAAAACTGGCCTTCCTAGAGAAACCTGGCCTTCCTAGACAAAACTGGCCTTCCTAGACAAAACTGGCCTTCCTAGACTAAACTGGCCTTCCTAGACAAAACATGTCTTCCTAGACAACACTGGCCTTCCTAGACAAAACTGGCCTAACTAGACAAAACTGGCCTTCCTAGACAAAACTGGCCTTCCTAGACATAACTAGCCTTCCTAGACAAAACTAGCCTTCCTAGACAAAACTGGCCTTCCCAGACAAAACTGGCCTTCCCAGACAAAACTGGCCTTCCCAGACAAAAATGTCCTTCGTAGGCAAAACTGGCCTTCCTAGACAAAACTGGCCTTTTTAGACAAAACTGGCCTTCCTAGCCAAAGCTGGCCTTCCTAGACAAAACTGGCCTTCCTAGACAAAACTCGCCTTCCTAGACAAAACTGGTCTTCCTAGACAAAACAGGCCTTCCTAGGCAAACTGGCCTTCATAGACAAAACTCGCCTTCCTACACAAAACTGGTCTTCCTAGACAAAACTGGCCTTCCTAGACAAAACTGGCCTTCCTAGACAAAACTGGCCTTCCTAGACAAAACTGGCCTTCCTAGACAAAACTGGCCTTCCTAGACAAAACAGGCCTTCCTAGACAAAACTGGCCTTCCTAGACAAAACTGGCCTTCCTAGACAAAACTGGCCTTCCTAGACAAAACTGGCCTTCCTAGACAAAACTGGCATTCCTAGACAAAACTGGCATTCCTAGACAAAACTGGTCTTCCTAGACAAAACTGGCCTTCCTAGACAAAACTGGCCTTCCTGGACAAAACAGGCCTTCCTACACAAAACTGGCCTTCGTAGACAAAACTGGCCTTCCTAGACAAAACTGGCCTTCCTAGACAAAACTGGCATTCCTAGACAAAACTGGCATTCCTAGACAAAACTGGCCTTCCTAGACAGAACTGGCCTTCCTAGACAAAACTGGCCTTCCTGGACAAAACAGGCCTTCCTACACAAGACTGGCCTTCCTAGACAAAACTGGCCTTCCTAGGAAAAACTGGCCTTCCTTGACAAATTGGCCTTCCTAGACAAAACTGGCCTTCCTAGACAAAACTCGCCTTCCTAGACAAAACCGGCCTTCCTAGACAAAACTGGCCTTCCTAGACGAAACTGGCCTTCCTAGACAAAACTGGTCTTCCTAGACAAAACTGGCCTTCCTAGACAAAACTGGCCTTCCTAGACAAAACAGGCCTTCCTAGACAAAACTGGCCTTCATAGACAAAACTCGCCTTCCTAGACAAAACTGGTCTTCCTAGACAAAACTGGCCTTCCTAGACAAAACTGGCCTTCCTAGATAAAACTGGCCTTCCTAGACAAAACTGGCCTTCCTAGACAAAACTCGCCTTCCTAGACAAAACTGGTCTTCCTAGACAAAACAGGCCTTCCTAGGCAAAACTGGCCTTCATAGACAAAACTCGCCTTCCTACACAAAACTGGTCTTCCTAGACAAAACTGGCCTTCCTAGACAAAACTGGCCTTCCTAGACAAAACTGGCCTTCCTAGACAAAACTGGCCTTCCTAGACAAAACTGGCCTTCCTAGACAAAACAGGCCTTCCTAGACAAAACTGGCCTTCCTAGACAAAACTGGCCTTCCTAGACAAAACTGGCCTTCCTAGACAAAACTGGCCTTCCTAGACAAAACTCGCCTTCCTAGACAAAACTGGTCTTCCTAGACAAAACAGGCCTTCCTAGGCAAAACTGGCCTTCATAGACAAAACTCGCCTTCCTACACAAAACTGGTCTTCCTAGACAAAACTGGCCTTCCTAGACAAAACTGGCCTTCCTAGACAAAACTGGCCTTCCTAGACAAAACTGGCCTTCCTAGACAAAACTGGCCTTCCTAGACAAAACAGGCCTTCCTAGACAAAACTGGCCTTCCTAGACAAAACTGGCCTTCCTAGACAAAACTGGCCTTCCTAGACAAAACTGGCCTTCCTAAACAAAACTCGCCTTCCTAGACAAAATTGCCTTCCTAGACAAAACTGCATTTCCTAGACAAAACTGGACTTCCTAGACAAAACTGGCCTTCTTGGATAAAACTGGTCTTCCTAGATAAAACTGGCCTTGCTAGACAAAACTGGCCTCTCTAGATGAAACTGGCATTCCTAGAAAAATGGCCTTCCTAGACAAAAATGGCCTTCCTAGACAAAACTGGCCTTCCTAGACAAAACTGGCCTTCCTAGACAAAACTGGCCCTTCTAGACAAGACTGGCCTTCCTAGAAATAACTGGCCTTCCTAGACAAATTGGCCTTCCTAGACAAAACTGGCCTTCCTAGAAGAAACTGGCCTTCCTAGACAAATTGGCTTTCCTAGACAAAACTGGCCTCTCTAGATGAAACTGGCCTTCCTAGAAAAATGGCCTTCCTAGACAAATTGGCCTTCCTAGACAAAACTGGCCTTCCTAGACAAAACTGGCCCTTCTAGACAAGACTGGCCTTTCTAGACAAAACTCGCCTTTCTAGACAAAACCGGCCTTCCTAGACAAAACTGGCCTTCTTAGAAAAACTGGCCTTCCTAGACAAAACTGGCCTTCCTAGACAAAACTGGCCTTCCTAGACAAAATAGGCCTTCCTAGACGAAACTGGCCTTCCTAGACGAAACTGGCCTGCCTAGGCAAAATGGCCTTCCTAGCCAAAACTGGCCTTGCTAGACAAAACGGGCCTTCCTAGACAAAACAGGCCTTCCTAGACGAAACTGGCCTTCCTAGACGAAACTGGCCTTCCTAGACAAAACTGGTCTTCCTAGACAAAACTGGCCTTCCTAGACAAAACTGGCCTTCCTAGACAAAACAGGCCTTCCTAGACAAAACTGGCCTTCATAGACAAAACTCGCCTTCCTAGACAAAACTGGTCTTCCTAGACAAAACTGGCCTTCCTAGACAAAACTGGCCTTCCTAGATAAAACTGGCTTTCCTAGACAAAACTGGCCTTCCTAGACAAAACTCGCCTTCCTAGACAAAACTGGTCTTTCTAGACAAAACAGGCCTTCCTAGGCAAAACTGGCCTTCATAGACAAAACTATCCTTCCTAGACAAAACTGGCGTTCATAGACAAAACTGGCCTTCCTAGACAAAACTGGCCTTCCTAGACAAAACTGGCCTTCCTAGAGAAACCTGGCCTTCCTAGACAAAACTGGCCTTCCTAGACAAAACTGGCCTTCCTAGACTAAACTGGCCTTCCTAGACAAAACATGTCTTCCTAGACAACACTGGCCTTCCTAGACAAAACTGGCCTAACTAGACAAAACTGGCCTTCCTAGAGAAAACTGGCCTTCCTAGACATAACTAGCCTTCCTAGAAAAAAATAGCCTTCCTAGACAAAACTGGCCTTCCCAGACAAAACTGGCCTTCCCAGACAAAACTGGCCTTCCCAGACAAAAATGTCCTTCGTAGGCAAAAATGGCCTTCCTAGACAAAACTGGCCTTTTTAGACAAAACTGGCCTTCCTAGCCAAAGCTGGCCTTCCTAGACAAAACTGGCCTTCCTAGACAAAACAGGCCTTCCTAGACGAAACTGGCCTTCCTAGACGAAACTGGCCTGCCTAGGCAAAACTGGCCTTCCTAGCCAAAACTGGCCTTGCTAGAAAAAACTGGCCTTCCTAGACAAAACAGGCCTTCCTAGACGAAACTGGCCTTCCTAGACGAAACTGGCCTGCCTAGGCAAAACTGACCTTCATAGACAAAACTCGCCTTCCTAGACAAAACTGGTCTTCCTAGACAAAACTGGCCTTCCTAGACAAAGCTGGCCTTCCTAGACAAAACTGGCCTTCCTAGACAAACTGGCCTTCCTAGACAAAACTCGCCTTCCTAGACAAAACTGGTCTTCCTAGACAAAACTGGCCTTCCTAGACAAGACTGGCCTTCCTAGACAAAACTGGCCTGCCTAGGCAAAACTGGCCTTCATAGACAAAACTCGCCTTCCTAGACAAAACTGGCCTTCCTAGACAAAACTCGCCTTCCTAGACAAAACTGGTCTTCCTAGACAAAACTGGCCTTCCTAGACAAAACTGGCCTTCCTAGACAAACTGGCCTTCCTAGACAAAACTGCCCTTCCTAGAAAAAACTGGCCTTCCTAGACAAAACTGACCTTCCTAGACAAAACTGACCTTCCTAGACAAAACTGGCCTTCCTAGACAAAACTGGCCTACCTAGACAAAACTGGCCTTCCTAGACAACACTGGCCTCCCTAGACAAAACTGGCCTTCCTAGACAATTCTGGCCTTCCTAGACAAAACTGGCCTTCCTAGAGAAAACTACCCTTCCTAGATTAGGGCCCTTCCTAGACAAGGGCCCTTTCGTAGACAAGCGCCATTCCTAGACACGGACCCTTCCTAGACAAGGGCCCTTCCTAGAAAAGGGAACTTCCTAGACAAGGGCCCTTCCTAGACAAGGGCCCTTCCTAGACAAGGACCCTTCCTAGACAAGGGCCCTTTCTAGACAAGGGCCCGCTTAGACAAGGGCCCTTCCTTGAAAAGAGCTCTTCATAGACAAGGGCTCTTCCTAGACTAGGGCCCTTCCTAGACAAGGGTCGTTCCTAGTCAAGGGCCCTTCCTAGACAAGGGCCCTTCCTAGAATATGCCCCATCCTAGACAAGGGCCCTTCCTAGAAAAGGGCCCTTCCTAGAAAAGGGCCCTTCCTAGACAAGGGCCCTTCCTAGACAAGGGCCCGTCCTAGAAAAGGGCCCTTCCTAGAAAGGGGCCCTTCATAGACAAGGGCCCTTCCTAGACAAAGGCCCTTCCTAGACTAGGGCCCTTCATAGACAAGGGCCCTTCCTAGACAAGGGCCCGCTTATACAAGGGCCTTTTCTTGAAAAGGGCTCTTCATAGACAAGGGCTCTTCCTAGACTAGGGCCCTTTCTAGACAATGGTCGTTCCTAGTCAAGGGCCCTGCCTAGACAAGGGCCCTTCCTAGAACAGGCCCCATCCTAGACAAGGGTCCTTCCTAGAAAAGGGCCCTTCCTAATAAAGGTCTCTTCCTAGAAAAGGGCCCTTCCTAGATAAGGGCCCTTCCTAGACAAGGGAACTTCCTAGACAAGGTGCCTTCCTAGACAAGCTCCCATCATGGACAATGGCCCTTCCTAGACAAGGACCCTTCCTAGACAAGGGCCCTTTCTAGACAAGGGCCCTTCCTAGACAAGGGCCCTCCCTTGAAAAGGGCCCTAGCTAGACAAGGTCCCTTCCTAGACAAGTGCCCTTCCTAGACAAGGGACCTTCCTAGACAAGGGCCCTTCCTGGAAAAGGGCCCTTCATAGACAAGGGCCCTTCCTAGACAAAGGCCCTTCCTAGACTAGGGACCTTCATACACAAGGGCCCTTCCTAGACAAGGGCCCGCCTAGACAAGGGCCCTTCCTTGAAAAGGGCTCTTCATAGACAAGGGCCCTTCCTTGACAAGGGCCCTTCCTAGAAAAGGGCCCTTCCTAGACAAGGACCCCTCCTAGAAAAGGTCCCTTCTTAGACAAGGGGCCTTTCTAGAAAAGGTCTCTTCCTAGAAAAGGGCCCTTCCTGGACAAGGGCCCTTCCTAGAAAAGGTCTCTTCCTTGAAAAGGGCCCTTCCTAGACAAGGGCCCTTCCTAGACAAGGGAACTTCCTAGACAAGGTGCCTTCCTAGACAAGGGCCTATCCTGGACAAGGGCCCTTCCTAGACAAGGACCCTTCCTAGACAAGGGCCCTTTCTAGACAAGCGCCCTTCCTAGACAAGGGCCCTCCCTTGAAAAGGGCCCTTCCTAGACGAGGGTCCTTCCTAGACAAGGGCCCTTGCAAGACAAGGGCCCGTCCTAGAAAAGGGTTCTTATACATGCGCCCTTCGTAGACAAGGGCCCTTCCTAGGCAAAGGGGCCCCCAGGTAAAGTGGCCCCCTAGACAAAGGGCCCCCTGGACAAGGGTTCCCCCGGACAAAGGGCCCCCCTAGACAAGGTCCCCCTCCTAGAGAAGGGTGCCTGCTATAGCAATGGGTCCTACCTTTGTCTATGTCATACCTATAAGAGAAACCGACTTTTTGAACGGGGCCTCGGAGAGGTCCGCCTATGGTCTAGGAGTGTCGGTCGTGGTCCAAAACGTATAATTCCAGAGTTTGGTCACTCTCCGTGGACCGGTTCTCACTTTTCGGTATTCTGTCTGAACAAGCGAGTCAAGACGGGTTGATTATATAGTGGGGTACCTGGACTTGCAGCCTTACGTTTTGCAAGTTTTTCCAAAATTTGAACGGCTGAACGGATCTGTCTGAATTTCACAATTGTTACGTTTCTTGACACGGGGAACACGCCTGGCCCGGTGCCGAGTCGCTGCGGTCCTCGGTTCGAGTTTTAGAAATTTTTGGCCATCTTTGATCCCTTCTTGCGAAGAAGCGAGAGGAGGTTTAAGAAAACTGACTGTTGGGTCGTGTAGCCCTTGGGGAGGACTACCGGAATCGGTGGTCCGAATTCGACCTCCGGCTCCGAGTCGAGAGTAAAAGTGTTATATGTGTATAGCGTGCGCTACCGCAGGCGCTGGGGGATGTCCCGTGGTGGGTGAGTAGTGCCTCTGGGGCCCAAGCTTGACCTAACATTTGGAGGTTCTAACGCTATTAGGGTGCCGACGAGAGCGTCCCGCAGTTTTGCCCGACTTTGGAAGCTTAGATCCGGGCAGGGCGCACAGGTTTAAGCAATCTCAGCACATGTGTGGAAAGCGACGGAGGTGGACTACAATAGTTAGTGGTCCGAATTGGCGGATTTTGAGCCGTTCAAATTTTAGAAAATTTTGGCCATCTTACGAGAGGTGTGGGCGGGCCCCCGTTGGCGTGATTTCGGATGCGAAGGTGTTTCTGGGTAGCCCTGGAGAAGTACTACCCAGCTGTGGTGTCCGGGTTCGAATCCCGCGCACCGTTGGAGAGTAAATCGGTTTTTTGTTTATAGCGTGCGCTACCGCAGGCGCGGGGGGATGTCCCGCGGTGGGTGGGTAGTGCCCCTAGGATCAAAGCTGCACCTAAAATTTGGCCGTTATACCTTGGTAGGATCGCTGGGAAATAGATGGTGTATTTTTGGCGCGAAAAGCTGCCACGTGTGTGTCCGTTAAACCAAGCGTAACGACTTTCCCGCCCAGCACCTCAACAGAATGAAATTGACAATGGTCACGTGTTTTATAAAGGGCAAGACGCCCAAGTCGCTGCGGTCATCGGTTCGAATCTTGGAAATTATAGAATAATTAATTAATAGTTAATAAATAATTAATCATAGAACGTGTCAAAAGCATTTACAATTAAATGCATGCAGGTTTCAAGTTTTGCTGTTAAAGTACGAGATGAAGATGATAGATACATAGTTATTATTATTATACATGTACAAAATGATGCTTTTACAGACTGTGTCATTGCTTCAACGTTTACATTCTTGCTTGTATGAAAAAGCAGTCCAAATTTATAGCCAGCCAAGAAATACGTTCTAACATGTACATTTAGCTTATTAGTAAAAAATATTCTTACTCGTGTGTCAAATTTAAGATAAGCAAGCGAGCGACCTACCTCAAAATATTAATCATGGCATACATACTACCCATTTTAATTCTTACATAGGTAGTACGTAATGTGCAGAAACATTTCAATTATGTTCATATATACATACATACAGAATAACATCTATTTACATAAAGCAGCGTGATTGTTCAAATGTATAATCAATCAGTTGGCTTTTTGTAGCTGCTGCACGTCATTGTTGTGTTTTCAGCTTGATTCCCTCATATCGAACAATACAACCGATTGATTTAAATATTCCTCTACAGAATAACAACAGAGATACTCTTTGAGGAGGGAAGCTTCTTTAAAAAGCTCTGAAATTGCTAACATTTTCCTTTACATTACTGGAGGGGGGAGAGAGAACATTAAATATTTTAATTGTTTCACAATAAACACCTTTCCTTTCTGGAAGCAAGGGAGTTTGGCATTGGGACGTAGTGTTAAACGTATGAAAGGGGACTCGAACCCAGTTGTGTGTATTGAGCAAGCCTGTGTTTCGAGTAGTCGCTACGGTCCGTGGTGGTTCACAAATTTCGATATCCAAGTTTCTCCCAGTGCACGTGTAACCCCTCTCGGAGAAACAAGGTAGTAACAATGCCCTGTTTGAATCAAGTTACTACTTTCCGAGTAGGAGGAGTTGACGACGTCTCCTAGGACAAGTGCCGTGTCTAGAGTCGAAGCCGCGGCCACCCGGGGACAGTAGGTAGCCACAGCGCCAAAAATATCAGAGTCCCCTGGTCTTTCTGAGTCTGTCCTGAGCTGTCTGAGTCTGTCAGAGTCTGCAGCCCAACCCAACCGGCTTCTAACCCCCTATCTATACCACACACGCAGACGTCCGTTCCGTCAAACGGGGCAATTAGCCGCCTAGTGCCATCTGTGTGCCACTTGCGGTACTACAGGGTTTCAGACTTCCGTACCACAAGCCTTAGCAACGTTTTAAAACATCTCACGTGTCGTCACACTCACATGACTTTCTCTACTCACTCGTTCCAACAAACTCTTATTCCTAGTATGTATGTATGTATGTCATCTTTACAAAGTCACATTGCCATTCATGAAGACAAAAGGAAACATAAATGTAACATTTGTAACGGAAGTTTTCAGGATTCGTCAGTTTAACTCATGAGGGCAAACGGTCATACAAATGTAACATTTGTAACAAGAGCTTTACTTCTGCATCTCATAATTTAATTCATGAAGGTGAAAAAAGGCAATACAAATGTAGCGTGTGTAGTAGGGGTTTTCTTACAGCATCACATTTGAAAAGACATGCTTTAACTCACGAGGCAATACAGTTTAAATGTGATAAGTGTGATAGGACTTTTTCTACAGCCTCTCATTTGGGCACTCATAATTTAATTCATGAAGGTAGAAAAAGGCGATACAAATGTAGTGTTTGTAATAAGGGTTTTTTTACAGCATCACATTTGAAAACACATACTTTAATTCATGAGGGAATACGATTTAAATGTAATAAGTGTGATAAGAGCTTTAATACATCATCAAAATTGAAAGTGCATCATTTAATGCATGAGGGAATACAGTTTAAATGTGAGAAGTGTAATAAGACTTTTACTACACCCTCTCATTTGGCCACTCACAATTTAATTCATGAAGGTAAATGGCTTTATAAATGTAGCGTTTGTGATAAGGGCTTTTTTACAAAGTCATATTTGAGAAGACATATTTTAATTCATGAGGGAATACAATTTCAATGTGGCAAGTGTAATAGGAGCTTTAATACATCATCAAGTTTGAAAATACATAGTTTAATTCATGAGGGAATACGATTTAAATGTGAGAAGTGTGATAAAAGCTTTACTACATCAACAAAATTGAAAATGCATAATTTAATTCATGAGGGAATACGATTTAAATGTAAGAAATGTGTTAAAAGCTTTACTACATCGTCAAGTTTGAGAACACATAGCTTAATTCATGAGGGAATACGGTTTAAATGTGAAAAGTGTGACAAGAGCTACAATACCTCATCAGAACTGAAAAAGCATACTTTAACTCATGAGGGAATAGAGTTTAAATGTGAGAAGTGTGATAAGAGCTTCAATACATCTTCACAGTTGAAAAAGCATACTTCAATTATTCATGATGGAATACGGTTTAAATGTGAGAAGTGTGATAAGAGCTTTACTACATCATCAAAATTGAAAACACATAGTTTAATTCATGATGGAATACAATTTAACTGTGAGAAGTGTGATAAGAGCTTTAGTACATCATCAAATTTGAAAACACATAGTTTAATTCATGATGGAATACAGTTTAAATGTGAGAAATGTGATAAGAGCTTTAATACGTCATCAAGATTGAAGATACATAGTTTAATTCATGATGGAATACGGTTTAAATGTGAGAAATGTGGTAAGATCTTTAATACACCATCAAGTTTGAAAAAACATAGTTTAATTCATGAGGGAATACGGTTTAAATGTGAGAAGTGTGATAAGATCTTCAATACATCATCAAGTTTGAAAACACATAGTTTAATTCATGAGGGAATTGAGTTTAAATGTGATAAGTGTAGTAAGATCTTTAATACACCATCAAGTTTGAAAACACATAATTTAATTCATGAGGGAGTACAGTTTAAATGTGATAAGTGTGATAAGAACTTTACTACGTCATCACATTTGAAACAGCATACCTTAATTCATGAAGGAATACGGTTTAAATGTGATAATTGTGATAAGAGCTTTACTTCATCTTCAAATTTGAAAAGACACAGTGTAATTCATGTAGACAAAGAACTACAAGCTTTGGTTCATCAGAGCAAATGTTTAATAAAATATGAATAGAGAAAACGTATTTCAATAGGTTTCCTTGAATTTTTGGATTTTGAGGCTCTGAAACAGTGCATCAATCCCGGCTAAGAGAATACCGCGGTAAAGTTTATAGTTTACCAGGGTAAAGTCGTATTTCTGTTGCACCAAGCTCGGTTTCGACTTTACCGGCACTTAACCGTGGTAAAATGTTTACCGCTCACTGGGGACCGGTTTTCAACGAAAACCTCGGTAAAGAATCATGGAGTTTAACAATTATATCTTGTACCTTAAGTATTTCCATCGATTTGAACGCAACCAAGAGAGAATATTAGAAGACAGAAGGGATCTGTTTGAAGAACTGAATGACGTTTCGTTTCAAACAAGATTCCGTTTGAAAAAAGAAACGGTAACTTCAATTTTAGATGAAATTGGGCAACAACTCGAGTTTCCTACAGTAAGGAACTATCCAATATCGCCTAGAAATCGTCTTCTTGCAGCACTGCGATTTTATGCGATTGGAACATTTCAAGGACCACCTCCGTAGCGCAGTTGGTAGCGCGCTTGCCTCTGGCGCGGAGGACCCGAGTTCAATCCCCGGTATCAGGGGATTTTTCCCCCTCTGAGAGGTCTGGGACGGGGTGAACTGAGCCTCGTTAGGTCCCGAGAGGACCAATTGAGGAGCTACTTGATGTAGAAGTAGCGGCCCCAGGTTGAGAAGACCGCGTAACTGGCCAGGAGGGCCCGGGATACTGACCTTGTCCCACTCTCCAGTACTACACCCCACCAATGACACCTGTAGTGGGCAGAGGTGGGGGACGCAGTGGCTGGGCGGTAGGCCTTGGCCCTGGGAACAAAGCCCAGGTCGTGAAGACCGCATAACTGGCATTCCTAGACAAAACTGGCCTTCCTAGAAAAAATGGCCTTCCTAGACAAAACTGGCCTTCCTAGACAAAACTGGCCTTCCTAGATAAAACTGGCCTTCGTAGACAAAACTGGCCTTCCTAGAAAAAATGGCCTTCCTAGACAAAACTGGCCTTCCTGGACAAAACAGGCCTTCCTACACAAAACTGGCCTTCGTAGACAAAACTGGCCTTCCTAGATAAAACTGGCCTTCCTAGACAAAATTGGCCTTCCTAGACAAAATGGCCTGCCTAGACAAAACTCGCCTTCCTAGACAAAACCGGCCTTCCTAGACAAAACTGGCGTTCATAGACAAAACTGGCCTTCCTAGACAAAACTGGCCTTCCTAGACAAAACTGGCCTTCCTAGAGAAACCTGGCCTTCCTAGACAAAACTGGCCTTCCTAGACAAAACTGGCCTTCCTAGACTAAACTGGCCTTCCTAGACAAAACATGTCTTCCTAGACAACACTGGCCTTCCTAGACAAAACTGGCCTAACTAGACAAAACTGGCCTTCCTAGACAAAACTGGCCTTCCTAGACATAACTAGCCTTCCTAGACAAAACTAGCCTTCCTAGACAAAACTGGCCTTCCCAGACAAAACTGGCCTTCCCAGACAAAACTGGCCTTCCCAGACAAAAATGTCCTTCGTAGGCAAAACTGGCCTTCCTAGACAAAACTGGCCTTCCTAGACAAATTGGCCTTCCTAGACAAAACTGGCCTTCCTAGACAAAACTCGCCTTCCTAGACAAAACTGGCCTTCCTAGACAAAACAGGCCTTCCTAGACAAAACTGGCCTTCCTAGACAAAACTGGCATTCCTAGACAAAACTGGCCTTCCTGGACAAAACTCGCCTTCCTAGAACAAACCGGCCTTCCTAGACAAAACTGGCCTTCCTAGACAAAACTGGCCTTCCTAGACAAAACTGGCCTTCCTAGACAAAACTGGCATTCCTAGACAAAACTGGCATTCCTAGACAAAACTGGCCTTCCTAGACAGAACTGGCCTTCCTAGACAAAACTGGCCTTCGTAGACAAAACTCGCCTTCCTAGACAAAACTGGCCTTCCTAGATAAAACTGGCCTTCCTGGACAAAACAGGCCTTCCTACACAAAACTGGCCTTCGTAGACAAAACTCGCCTTCCTAGACAAAACTAGCCTTCCTAGATAAAACTGGCCTTCCTAGACCAAACAGGCCTTCCTAGACAAAACTGGCGTTTCTAGACAAAACTGGCCTTCCTAGACAAATTGGCCTTCTTAGACAAAACTGGCCTTCCTAGGAAAAACTGGCCTTCCTTGACAAATTGGCCTTCCTAGACAAAACTGGCCTTCCTAGACAAAACTCGCCTTCCTAGACAAAACCGGCCTTCCTAGACAAAACTGGCCTTCCTAGGAAAAACTGTGCTTCCTAGACAAATTGGCCTTCCTAGACAAAACTGGCCTTCCTAGACAAAACTCGCCTTCCTAGACAAAACCGGCCTTCCTAGACAAATCTGGCCATCCTAGACAAAACTCGCCTTCCTAGACAAAACTGGCCTTCCGATACAAAACTGGCCTTCCTAGACAAAACTGGCCTTCCTAGACAAAACTGGCCTTCCTAGATAAAACTGGCCTTCCTGGACAAAACAGGCCTTCCTACACAAAACTGGCCTTCGTAGACAAAACTGGCCTTCCTAGATAAAACTGGCCTTCCTAGACAAAATTGGCCTTCCTAGACAAAACAGGCCTTCCTACACAAAACTGGCCTTCCTAGACAAAACTCGCCTTCCTAGACAAAACAGGCCTTCCTACACAAAACTGGCCTTCGTAGACAAAACTGGCCTTCCTAGACAAAACTGGCCTTCCTAGACAAAATTGGCCTTCCTAGACAAAATGGCCTGCCTAGACAAAACTCGCCTTCCTAGACAAAACCGGCCTTCCTAGACAAAACTGGCCTTCTTAGAAAAACTGGCCTTCCTAGACAAAACTGGCCTTCCTAGACAAAACTGGCCTTCCTAGACAAAACAGGCCTTCCTAGACGAAACTGGCCTTCCTAGACGAAACTGGCCTGCCTAGGCAAAATGGCCTTCCTAGCCAAAACTGGCCTTGCTAGACAAAACGGGCCTTCCTAGACAAAACAGGCCTTCCTAGACGAAACTGGCCTTCCTAGACGAAACTGGCCTTCCTAGACAAAACTGGTCTTCCTAGACAAAACTGGCCTTCCTAGACAAAACTGGCCTTCCTAGACAAAACAGGCCTTCCTAGACAAAACTGGCCTTCATAGACAAAACTCGCCTTCCTAGACAAAACTGGTCTTCCTAGACAAAACTGGCCTTCCTAGACAAAACTGGCCTTCCTAGATAAAACTGGCCTTCCTAGACAAAACTGGCCTTCCTAGACAAAACTCGCCTTCCTAGACAAAACTGGTCTTCCTAGACAAAACAGGCCTTCCTAGGCAAAACTGGCCTTCATAGACAAAACTCGCCTTCCTACACAAAACTGGTCTTCCTAGACAAAACTGGCCTTCCTAGACAAAACTGGCCTTCCTAGACAAAACTGGCCTTCCTAGACAAAACTGGCCTTCCTAGACAAAACTCGCCTTCCTAGACAAAACTGGTCTTCCTAGACAAAACTGGCCTTCCTAGGCAAAACTGGCCTTCATAGACAAAACTCGCCTTCCTACACAAAACTGGTCTTCCTAGACAAAACTGGCCTTCCTAGACAAAACTGGCCTTCCTAGACAAAACTGGCCTTCCTAGACAAAACTGGCCCTTCTAGACAAGACTGGCCTTTCTAGACAAAACTGGCCTTCCTAGACAAAACTGGCCTTCCTAGACAAAACTGGACTTCCTAGACAAAACTGTCCTTCATAGACAAAAATGGCCTTCCTAGACAAAACTGGCCTTCCTAGACAAAACTGGCATTCCTAGACAAAACTGGCCTTCCTAGACAAAACTGGCATTCCTAGACAAAACCGGCCTTCCTAGACAAAACTGGCGTTCATAGACAAAACTGGCCTTCCTAGACAAAACTGGCCTTCCTAGACAAAACTGGCCTTCCTAGAGAAACCTGGCCTTCCTAGACAAAACTGGCCTTCCTAGACAAAACTGGCCTTCCTAGACTAAACTGGCCTTCCTAGACAAAACATGTCTTCCTAGACAACACTGGCCTTCCTAGACAAAACTGGCCTAACTAGACAAAACTGGCCTTCCTAGACAAAACTGGCCTTCCTAGACATAACTAGCCTTCCTAGACAAAACTAGCCTTCCTAGACAAAACTGGCCTTCCCAGACAAAACTGGCCTTCCCAGACAAAACTGGCCTTCCCAGACAAAAATGTCCTTCGTAGGCAAAACTGGCCTTCCTAGACAAAACTGGCCTTTTTAGACAAAACTGGCCTTCCTAGCCAAAGCTGGCCTTCCTAGACAAAACTGGCCTTCCTAGACAAAACTCGCCTTCCTAGACAAAACTGGTCTTCCTAGACAAAACAGGCCTTCCTAGGCAAACTGGCCTTCATAGACAAAACTCGCCTTCCTACACAAAACTGGTCTTCCTAGACAAAACTGGCCTTCCTAGACAAAACTGGCCTTCCTAGACAAAACTGGCCTTCCTAGACAAAACTGGCCTTCCTAGACAAAACTGGCCTTCCTAGACAAAACAGGCCTTCCTAGACAAAACTGGCCTTCCTAGACAAAACTGGCCTTCCTAGACAAAACTGGCCTTCCTAGACAAAACTGGCCTTCCTAGACAAAACTGGCATTCCTAGACAAAACTGGCATTCCTAGACAAAACTGGTCTTCCTAGACAAAACTGGCCTTCCTAGACAAAACTGGCCTTCCTGGACAAAACAGGCCTTCCTACACAAAACTGGCCTTCGTAGACAAAACTGGCCTTCCTAGACAAAACTGGCCTTCCTAGACAAAACTGGCATTCCTAGACAAAACTGGCATTCCTAGACAAAACTGGCCTTCCTAGACAGAACTGGCCTTCCTAGACAAAACTGGCCTTCCTGGACAAAACAGGCCTTCCTACACAAGACTGGCCTTCCTAGACAAAACTGGCCTTCCTAGGAAAAACTGGCCTTCCTTGACAAATTGGCCTTCCTAGACAAAACTGGCCTTCCTAGACAAAACTCGCCTTCCTAGACAAAACCGGCCTTCCTAGACAAAACTGGCCTTCCTAGACGAAACTGGCCTTCCTAGACAAAACTGGTCTTCCTAGACAAAACTGGCCTTCCTAGACAAAACTGGCCTTCCTAGACAAAACAGGCCTTCCTAGACAAAACTGGCCTTCATAGACAAAACTCGCCTTCCTAGACAAAACTGGTCTTCCTAGACAAAACTGGCCTTCCTAGACAAAACTGGCCTTCCTAGATAAAACTGGCCTTCCTAGACAAAACTGGCCTTCCTAGACAAAACTCGCCTTCCTAGACAAAACTGGTCTTCCTAGACAAAACAGGCCTTCCTAGGCAAAACTGGCCTTCATAGACAAAACTCGCCTTCCTACACAAAACTGGTCTTCCTAGACAAAACTGGCCTTCCTAGACAAAACTGGCCTTCCTAGACAAAACTGGCCTTCCTAGACAAAACTGGCCTTCCTAGACAAAACTGGCCTTCCTAGACAAAACAGGCCTTCCTAGACAAAACTGGCCTTCCTAGACAAAACTGGCCTTCCTAGACAAAACTGGCCTTCCTAGACAAAACTGGCCTTCCTAGACAAAACTCGCCTTCCTAGACAAAACTGGTCTTCCTAGACAAAACAGGCCTTCCTAGGCAAAACTGGCCTTCATAGACAAAACTCGCCTTCCTACACAAAACTGGTCTTCCTAGACAAAACTGGCCTTCCTAGACAAAACTGGCCTTCCTAGACAAAACTGGCCTTCCTAGACAAAACTGGCCTTCCTAGACAAAACTGGCCTTCCTAGACAAAACTGGCCTTCCTAGACAAAACTGGCATTCCTAGACAAAACTGGCATTCCTAGACAAAACTGGTCTTCCTAGACAAAACTGGCCTTCCTAGACAAAACTGGCCTTCCTGGACAAAACAGGCCTTCCTACACAAAACTGGCCTTCGTAGACAAAACTGGCCTTCCTAGACAAAACTGGCCTTCCTAGACAAAACTGGCATTCCTAGACAAAACTGGCATTCCTAGACAAAACTGGCCTTCCTAGACAGAACTGGCCTTCCTAGACAAAACTGGCCTTCCTGGACAAAACAGGCCTTCCTACACAAGACTGGCCTTCCTAGACAAAACTGGCCTTCCTAGGAAAAACTGGCCTTCCTTGACAAATTGGCCTTCCTAGACAAAACTGGCCTTCCTAGACAAAACTGGCCTTCCTGGACAAAACAGGCCTTCCTACACAAAACTGGCCTTCGTAGACAAAACTGGCCTTCCTAGACAAAACTGGCCTTCCTAGACAAAACTGGCATTCCTAGACAAAACTGGCATTCCTAGACAAAACTGGCCTTCCTAGACAGAACTGGCCTTCCTAGACAAAACTGGCCTTCCTGGACAAAACAGGCCTTCCTACACAAGACTGGCCTTCCTAGACAAAACTGGCCTTCCTAGGAAAAACTGGCCTTCCTTGACAAATTGGCCTTCCTAGACAAAACTGGCCTTCCTAGACAAAACTGGCCTTCCTAGACAAAACAGGCCTTCCTAGACAAAACTGGCCTTCATAGACAAAACTCGCCTTCCTAGACAAAACTGGTCTTCCTAGACAAAACTGGCCTTCCTAGACAAAACTGGCCTTCCTAGATAAAACTGGCCTTCCTAGACAAAACTGGCCTTCCTAGACAAAACTCGCCTTCCTAGACAAAACTGGTCTTCCTAGACAAAACAGGCCTTCCTAGGCAAAACTGGCCTTCATAGACAAAACTCGCCTTCCTACACAAAACTGGTCTTCCTAGACAAAACTGGCCTTCCTAGACAAAACTGGCCTTCCTAGACAAAACTGGCCTTCCTAGACAAAACTGGCCTTCCTAGACAAAACTGGCCTTCCTAGACAAAACAGGCATTCCTAGACAAAACTGGCCTTCCTAGACAAAACTGGCCTTCCTAGACAAAACTGGCCTTCCTAGACAAAACTGGCCTTCCTAGACAAAACTCGCCTTCCTAGACAAAACTGGTCTTCCTAGACAAAACAGGCCTTCCTAGGCAAAACTGGCCTTCATAGACAAAACTCGCCTTCCTACACAAAACTGGTCTTCCTAGACAAAACTGGCCTTCCTAGACAAAACTGGCCTTCCTAGACAAAACTGGCCTTCCTAGACAAAACTGGCCTTCCTAGACAAAACTGGCCTTCCTAGACAAAACAGGCCTTCCTAGACAAAACTGGCCTTCCTAGACAAAACTGGCCTTCCTAGACAAAACTGGCCTTCCTAGACAAAACTGGCCTTCCTAAACAAAACTCGCCTTCCTAGACAAAATTGCCTTCCTAGACAAAACTGCATTTCCTAGACAAAACTGGACTTCCTAGACAAAACTGGCCTTCTTGGATAAAACTGGTCTTCCTAGATAAAACTGGCCTTGCTAGACAAAACTGGCCTCTCTAGATGAAACTGGCATTCCTAGAAAAATGGCCTTCCTAGACAAAAATGGCCTTCCTAGACAAAACTGGCCTTCCTAGACAAAACTGGCCTTCCTAGACAAAACTGGCCCTTCTAGACAAGACTGGCCTTCCTAGAAATAACTGGCCTTCCTAGACAAATTGGCCTTCCTAGACAAAACTGGCCTTCCTAGAAGAAACTGGCCTTCCTAGACAAATTGGCTTTCCTAGACAAAACTGGCCTCTCTAGATGAAACTGGCCTTCCTAGAAAAATGGCCTTCCTAGACAAATTGGCCTTCCTAGACAAAACTGGCCTTCCTAGACAAAACTGGCCCTTCTAGACAAGACTGGCCTTTCTAGACAAAACTCGCCTTTCTAGACAAAACCGGCCTTCCTAGACAAAACTGGCCTTCTTAGAAAAACTGGCCTTCCTAGACAAAACTGGCCTTCCTAGACAAAACTGGCCTTCCTAGACAAAATAGGCCTTCCTAGACGAAACTGGCCTTCCTAGACGAAACTGGCCTGCCTAGGCAAAATGGCCTTCCTAGCCAAAACTGGCCTTGCTAGACAAAACGGGCCTTCCTAGACAAAACAGGCCTTCCTAGACGAAACTGGCCTTCCTAGACGAAACTGGCCTTCCTAGACAAAACTGGTCTTCCTAGACAAAACTGGCCTTCCTAGACAAAACTGGCCTTCCTAGACAAAACAGGCCTTCCTAGACAAAACTGGCCTTCATAGACAAAACTCGCCTTCCTAGACAAAACTGGTCTTCCTAGACAAAACTGGCCTTCCTAGACAAAACTGGCCTTCCTAGATAAAACTGGCTTTCCTAGACAAAACTGGCCTTCCTAGACAAAACTCGCCTTCCTAGACAAAACTGGTCTTTCTAGACAAAACAGGCCTTCCTAGGCAAAACTGGCCTTCATAGACAAAACTATCCTTCCTAGACAAAACTGGCGTTCATAGACAAAACTGGCCTTCCTAGACAAAACTGGCCTTCCTAGACAAAACTGGCCTTCCTAGAGAAACCTGGCCTTCCTAGACAAAACTGGCCTTCCTAGACAAAACTGGCCTTCCTAGACTAAACTGGCCTTCCTAGACAAAACATGTCTTCCTAGACAACACTGGCCTTCCTAGACAAAACTGGCCTAACTAGACAAAACTGGCCTTCCTAGAGAAAACTGGCCTTCCTAGACATAACTAGCCTTCCTAGAAAAAAATAGCCTTCCTAGACAAAACTGGCCTTCCCAGACAAAACTGGCCTTCCCAGACAAAACTGGCCTTCCCAGACAAAAATGTCCTTCGTAGGCAAAAATGGCCTTCCTAGACAAAACTGGCCTTTTTAGACAAAACTGGCCTTCCTAGCCAAAGCTGGCCTTCCTAGACAAAACTGGCCTTCCTAGACAAAACAGGCCTTCCTAGACGAAACTGGCCTTCCTAGACGAAACTGGCCTGCCTAGGCAAAACTGGCCTTCCTAGCCAAAACTGGCCTTGCTAGAAAAAACTGGCCTTCCTAGACAAAACAGGCCTTCCTAGACGAAACTGGCCTTCCTAGACGAAACTGGCCTGCCTAGGCAAAACTGACCTTCATAGACAAAACTCGCCTTCCTAGACAAAACTGGTCTTCCTAGACAAAACTGGCCTTCCTAGACAAAGCTGGCCTTCCTAGACAAAACTGGCCTTCCTAGACAAACTGGCCTTCCTAGACAAAACTCGCCTTCCTAGACAAAACTGGTCTTCCTAGACAAAACTGGCCTTCCTAGACAAGACTGGCCTTCCTAGACAAAACTGGCCTGCCTAGGCAAAACTGGCCTTCATAGACAAAACTCGCCTTCCTAGACAAAACTGGCCTTCCTAGACAAAACTCGCCTTCCTAGACAAAACTGGTCTTCCTAGACAAAACTGGCCTTCCTAGACAAAACTGGCCTTCCTAGACAAACTGGCCTTCCTAGACAAAACTGCCCTTCCTAGAAAAAACTGGCCTTCCTAGACAAAACTGACCTTCCTAGACAAAACTGACCTTCCTAGACAAAACTGGCCTTCCTAGACAAAACTGGCCTACCTAGACAAAACTGGCCTTCCTAGACAACACTGGCCTCCCTAGACAAAACTGGCCTTCCTAGACAATTCTGGCCTTCCTAGACAAAACTGGCCTTCCTAGAGAAAACTACCCTTCCTAGATTAGGGCCCTTCCTAGACAAGGGCCCTTTCGTAGACAAGCGCCATTCCTAGACACGGACCCTTCCTAGACAAGGGCCCTTCCTAGAAAAGGGAACTTCCTAGACAAGGGCCCTTCCTAGACAAGGGCCCTTCCTAGACAAGGACCCTTCCTAGACAAGGGCCCTTTCTAGACAAGGGCCCGCTTAGACAAGGGCCCTTCCTTGAAAAGAGCTCTTCATAGACAAGGGCTCTTCCTAGACTAGGGCCCTTCCTAGACAAGGGTCGTTCCTAGTCAAGGGCCCTTCCTAGACAAGGGCCCTTCCTAGAATATGCCCCATCCTAGACAAGGGCCCTTCCTAGAAAAGGGCCCTTCCTAGAAAAGGGCCCTTCCTAGACAAGGGCCCTTCCTAGACAAGGGCCCGTCCTAGAAAAGGGCCCTTCCTAGAAAGGGGCCCTTCATAGACAAGGGCCCTTCCTAGACAAAGGCCCTTCCTAGACTAGGGCCCTTCATAGACAAGGGCCCTTCCTAGACAAGGGCCCGCTTATACAAGGGCCTTTTCTTGAAAAGGGCTCTTCATAGACAAGGGCTCTTCCTAGACTAGGGCCCTTTCTAGACAATGGTCGTTCCTAGTCAAGGGCCCTGCCTAGACAAGGGCCCTTCCTAGAACAGGCCCCATCCTAGACAAGGGTCCTTCCTAGAAAAGGGCCCTTCCTAATAAAGGTCTCTTCCTAGAAAAGGGCCCTTCCTAGATAAGGGCCCTTCCTAGACAAGGGAACTTCCTAGACAAGGTGCCTTCCTAGACAAGCTCCCATCATGGACAATGGCCCTTCCTAGACAAGGACCCTTCCTAGACAAGGGCCCTTTCTAGACAAGGGCCCTTCCTAGACAAGGGCCCTCCCTTGAAAAGGGCCCTAGCTAGACAAGGTCCCTTCCTAGACAAGTGCCCTTCCTAGACAAGGGACCTTCCTAGACAAGGGCCCTTCCTGGAAAAGGGCCCTTCATAGACAAGGGCCCTTCCTAGACAAAGGCCCTTCCTAGACTAGGGACCTTCATACACAAGGGCCCTTCCTAGACAAGGGCCCGCCTAGACAAGGGCCCTTCCTTGAAAAGGGCTCTTCATAGACAAGGGCCCTTCCTTGACAAGGGCCCTTCCTAGAAAAGGGCCCTTCCTAGACAAGGACCCCTCCTAGAAAAGGTCCCTTCTTAGACAAGGGGCCTTTCTAGAAAAGGTCTCTTCCTAGAAAAGGGCCCTTCCTGGACAAGGGCCCTTCCTAGAAAAGGTCTCTTCCTTGAAAAGGGCCCTTCCTAGACAAGGGCCCTTCCTAGACAAGGGAACTTCCTAGACAAGGTGCCTTCCTAGACAAGGGCCTATCCTGGACAAGGGCCCTTCCTAGACAAGGACCCTTCCTAGACAAGGGCCCTTTCTAGACAAGCGCCCTTCCTAGACAAGGGCCCTCCCTTGAAAAGGGCCCTTCCTAGACGAGGGTCCTTCCTAGACAAGGGCCCTTGCAAGACAAGGGCCCGTCCTAGAAAAGGGTTCTTATACATGCGCCCTTCGTAGACAAGGGCCCTTCCTAGGCAAAGGGGCCCCCAGGTAAAGTGGCCCCCTAGACAAAGGGCCCCCTGGACAAGGGTTCCCCCGGACAAAGGGCCCCCCTAGACAAGGTCCCCCTCCTAGAGAAGGGTGCCTGCTATAGCAATGGGTCCTACCTTTGTCTATGTCATACCTATAAGAGAAACCGACTTTTTGAACGGGGCCTCGGAGAGGTCCGCCTATGGTCTAGGAGTGTCGGTCGTGGTCCAAAACGTATAATTCCAGAGTTTGGTCACTCTCCGTGGACCGGTTCTCACTTTTCGGTATTCTGTCTGAACAAGCGAGTCAAGACGGGTTGATTATATAGTGGGGTACCTGGACTTGCAGCCTTACGTTTTGCAAGTTTTTCCAAAATTTGAACGGCTGAACGGATCTGTCTGAATTTCACAATTGTTACGTTTCTTGACACGGGGAACACGCCTGGCCCGGTGCCGAGTCGCTGCGGTCCTCGGTTCGAGTTTTAGAAATTTTTGGCCATCTTTGATCCCTTCTTGCGAAGAAGCGAGAGGAGGTTTAAGAAAACTGACTGTTGGGTCGTGTAGCCCTTGGGGAGGACTACCGGAATCGGTGGTCCGAATTCGACCTCCGGCTCCGAGTCGAGAGTAAAAGTGTTATATGTGTATAGCGTGCGCTACCGCAGGCGCTGGGGGATGTCCCGTGGTGGGTGAGTAGTGCCTCTGGGGCCCAAGCTTGACCTAACATTTGGAGGTTCTAACGCTATTAGGGTGCCGACGAGAGCGTCCCGCAGTTTTGCCCGACTTTGGAAGCTTAGATCCGGGCAGGGCGCACAGGTTTAAGCAATCTCAGCACATGTGTGGAAAGCGACGGAGGTGGACTACAATAGTTAGTGGTCCGAATTGGCGGATTTTGAGCCGTTCAAATTTTAGAAAATTTTGGCCATCTTACGAGAGGTGTGGGCGGGCCCCCGTTGGCGTGATTTCGGATGCGAAGGTGTTTCTGGGTAGCCCTGGAGAAGTACTACCCAGCTGTGGTGTCCGGGTTCGAATCCCGCGCACCGTTGGAGAGTAAATCGGTTTTTTGTTTATAGCGTGCGCTACCGCAGGCGCGGGGGGATGTCCCGCGGTGGGTGGGTAGTGCCCCTAGGATCAAAGCTGCACCTAAAATTTGGCCGTTATACCTTGGTAGGATCGCTGGGAAATAGATGGTGTATTTTTGGCGCGAAAAGCTGCCACGTGTGTGTCCGTTAAACCAAGCGTAACGACTTTCCCGCCCAGCACCTCAACAGAATGAAATTGACAATGGTCACGTGTTTTATAAAGGGCAAGACGCCCAAGTCGCTGCGGTCATCGGTTCGAATCTTGGAAATTATAGAATAATTAATTAATAGTTAATAAATAATTAATCATAGAACGTGTCAAAAGCATTTACAATTAAATGCATGCAGGTTTCAAGTTTTGCTGTTAAAGTACGAGATGAAGATGATAGATACATAGTTATTATTATTATACATGTACAAAATGATGCTTTTACAGACTGTGTCATTGCTTCAACGTTTACATTCTTGCTTGTATGAAAAAGCAGTCCAAATTTATAGCCAGCCAAGAAATACGTTCTAACATGTACATTTAGCTTATTAGTAAAAAATATTCTTACTCGTGTGTCAAATTTAAGATAAGCAAGCGAGCGACCTACCTCAAAATATTAATCATGGCATACATACTACCCATTTTAATTCTTACATAGGTAGTACGTAATGTGCAGAAACATTTCAATTATGTTCATATATACATACATACAGAATAACATCTATTTACATAAAGCAGCGTGATTGTTCAAATGTATAATCAATCAGTTGGCTTTTTGTAGCTGCTGCACGTCATTGTTGTGTTTTCAGCTTGATTCCCTCATATCGAACAATACAACCGATTGATTTAAATATTCCTCTACAGAATAACAACAGAGATACTCTTTGAGGAGGGAAGCTTCTTTAAAAAGCTCTGAAATTGCTAACATTTTCCTTTACATTACTGGAGGGGGGAGAGAGAACATTAAATATTTTAATTGTTTCACAATAAACACCTTTCCTTTCTGGAAGCAAGGGAGTTTGGCATTGGGACGTAGTGTTAAACGTATGAAAGGGGACTCGAACCCAGTTGTGTGTATTGAGCAAGCCTGTGTTTCGAGTAGTCGCTACGGTCCGTGGTGGTTCACAAATTTCGATATCCAAGTTTCTCCCAGTGCACGTGTAACCCCTCTCGGAGAAACAAGGTAGTAACAATGCCCTGTTTGAATCAAGTTACTACTTTCCGAGTAGGAGGAGTTGACGACGTCTCCTAGGACAAGTGCCGTGTCTAGAGTCGAAGCCGCGGCCACCCGGGGACAGTAGGTAGCCACAGCGCCAAAAATATCAGAGTCCCCTGGTCTTTCTGAGTCTGTCCTGAGCTGTCTGAGTCTGTCAGAGTCTGCAGCCCAACCCAACCGGCTTCTAACCCCCTATCTATACCACACACGCAGACGTCCGTTCCGTCAAACGGGGCAATTAGCCGCCTAGTGCCATCTGTGTGCCACTTGCGGTACTACAGGGTTTCAGACTTCCGTACCACAAGCCTTAGCAACGTTTTAAAACATCTCACGTGTCGTCACACTCACATGACTTTCTCTACTCACTCGTTCCAACAAACTCTTATTCCTAGTATGTATGTATGTATGTCATCTTTACAAAGTCACATTGCCATTCATGAAGACAAAAGGAAACATAAATGTAACATTTGTAACGGAAGTTTTCAGGATTCGTCAGTTTAACTCATGAGGGCAAACGGTCATACAAATGTAACATTTGTAACAAGAGCTTTACTTCTGCATCTCATAATTTAATTCATGAAGGTGAAAAAAGGCAATACAAATGTAGCGTGTGTAGTAGGGGTTTTCTTACAGCATCACATTTGAAAAGACATGCTTTAACTCACGAGGCAATACAGTTTAAATGTGATAAGTGTGATAGGACTTTTTCTACAGCCTCTCATTTGGGCACTCATAATTTAATTCATGAAGGTAGAAAAAGGCGATACAAATGTAGTGTTTGTAATAAGGGTTTTTTTACAGCATCACATTTGAAAACACATACTTTAATTCATGAGGGAATACGATTTAAATGTAATAAGTGTGATAAGAGCTTTAATACATCATCAAAATTGAAAGTGCATCATTTAATGCATGAGGGAATACAGTTTAAATGTGAGAAGTGTAATAAGACTTTTACTACACCCTCTCATTTGGCCACTCACAATTTAATTCATGAAGGTAAATGGCTTTATAAATGTAGCGTTTGTGATAAGGGCTTTTTTACAAAGTCATATTTGAGAAGACATATTTTAATTCATGAGGGAATACAATTTCAATGTGGCAAGTGTAATAGGAGCTTTAATACATCATCAAGTTTGAAAATACATAGTTTAATTCATGAGGGAATACGATTTAAATGTGAGAAGTGTGATAAAAGCTTTACTACATCAACAAAATTGAAAATGCATAATTTAATTCATGAGGGAATACGATTTAAATGTAAGAAATGTGTTAAAAGCTTTACTACATCGTCAAGTTTGAGAACACATAGCTTAATTCATGAGGGAATACGGTTTAAATGTGAAAAGTGTGACAAGAGCTACAATACCTCATCAGAACTGAAAAAGCATACTTTAACTCATGAGGGAATAGAGTTTAAATGTGAGAAGTGTGATAAGAGCTTCAATACATCTTCACAGTTGAAAAAGCATACTTCAATTATTCATGATGGAATACGGTTTAAATGTGAGAAGTGTGATAAGAGCTTTAGTACATCATCAAAATTGAAAACACATAGTTTAATTCATGATGGAATACAATTTAACTGTGAGAAGTGTGATAAGAGCTTTAGTACATCATCAAATTTGAAAACACATAGTTTAATTCATGATGGAATACAGTTTAAATGTGAGAAATGTGATAAGAGCTTTAATACGTCATCAAGATTGAAGATACATAGTTTAATTCATGATGGAATACGGTTTAAATGTGAGAAATGTGGTAAGATCTTTAATACACCATCAAGTTTGAAAAAACATAGTTTAATTCATGAGGGAATACGGTTTAAATGTGAGAAGTGTGATAAGATCTTCAATACATCATCAAGTTTGAAAACACATAGTTTAATTCATGAGGGAATTGAGTTTAAATGTGATAAGTGTAGTAAGATCTTTAATACACCATCAAGTTTGAAAACACATAATTTAATTCATGAGGGAGTACAGTTTAAATGTGATAAGTGTGATAAGAACTTTACTACGTCATCACATTTGAAACAGCATACCTTAATTCATGAAGGAATACGGTTTAAATGTGATAATTGTGATAAGAGCTTTACTTCATCTTCAAATTTGAAAAGACACAGTGTAATTCATGTAGACAAAGAACTACAAGCTTTGGTTCATCAGAGCAAATGTTTAATAAAATATGAATAGAGAAAACGTATTTCAATAGGTTTCCTTGAATTTTTGGATTTTGAGGCTCTGAAACAGTGCATCAATCCCGGCTAAGAGAATACCGCGGTAAAGTTTATAGTTTACCAGGGTAAAGTCGTATTTCTGTTGCACCAAGCTCGGTTTCGACTTTACCGGCACTTAACCGTGGTAAAATGTTTACCGCTCACTGGGGACCGGTTTTCAACGAAAACCTCGGTAAAGAATCATGGAGTTTAACAATTATATCTTGTACCTTAAGTATTTCCATCGATTTGAACGCAACCAAGAGAGAATATTAGAAGACAGAAGGGATCTGTTTGAAGAACTGAATGACGTTTCGTTTCAAACAAGATTCCGTTTGAAAAAAGAAACGGTAACTTCAATTTTAGATGAAATTGGGCAACAACTCGAGTTTCCTACAGTAAGGAACTATCCAATATCGCCTAGAAATCGTCTTCTTGCAGCACTGCGATTTTATGCGATTGGAACATTTCAAGGACCACCTCCGTAGCGCAGTTGGTAGCGCGCTTGCCTCTGGCGCGGAGGACCCGAGTTCAATCCCCGGTATCAGGGGATTTTTCCCCCTCTGAGAGGTCTGGGACGGGGTGAACTGAGCCTCGTTAGGTCCCGAGAGGACCAATTGAGGAGCTACTTGATGTAGAAGTAGCGGCCCCAGGTTGAGAAGACCGCGTAACTGGCCAGGAGGGCCCGGGATACTGACCTTGTCCCACTCTCCAGTACTACACCCCACCAATGACACCTGTAGTGGGCAGAGGTGGGGGACGCAGTGGCTGGGCGGTAGGCCTTGGCCCTGGGAACAAAGCCCAGGTCGTGAAGACCGCATAACTGGCATTCCTAGACAAAACTGGCCTTCCTAGAAAAAATGGCCTTCCTAGACAAAACTGGCCTTCCTAGACAAAACTGGCCTTCCTAGATAAAACTGGCCTTCGTAGACAAAACTGGCCTTCCTAGAAAAAATGGCCTTCCTAGACAAAACTGGCCTTCCTGGACAAAACAGGCCTTCCTACACAAAACTGGCCTTCGTAGACAAAACTGGCCTTCCTAGATAAAACTGGCCTTCCTAGACAAAATTGGCCTTCCTAGACAAAATGGCCTGCCTAGACAAAACTCGCCTTCCTAGACAAAACCGGCCTTCCTAGACAAAACTGGCGTTCATAGACAAAACTGGCCTTCCTAGACAAAACTGGCCTTCCTAGACAAAACTGGCCTTCCTAGAGAAACCTGGCCTTCCTAGACAAAACTGGCCTTCCTAGACAAAACTGGCCTTCCTAGACTAAACTGGCCTTCCTAGACAAAACATGTCTTCCTAGACAACACTGGCCTTCCTAGACAAAACTGGCCTAACTAGACAAAACTGGCCTTCCTAGACAAAACTGGCCTTCCTAGACATAACTAGCCTTCCTAGACAAAACTAGCCTTCCTAGACAAAACTGGCCTTCCCAGACAAAACTGGCCTTCCCAGACAAAACTGGCCTTCCCAGACAAAAATGTCCTTCGTAGGCAAAACTGGCCTTCCTAGACAAAACTGGCCTTCCTAGACAAATTGGCCTTCCTAGACAAAACTGGCCTTCCTAGACAAAACTCGCCTTCCTAGACAAAACTGGCCTTCCTAGACAAAACAGGCCTTCCTAGACAAAACTGGCCTTCCTAGACAAAACTGGCATTCCTAGACAAAACTGGCCTTCCTGGACAAAACTCGCCTTCCTAGAACAAACCGGCCTTCCTAGACAAAACTGGCCTTCCTAGACAAAACTGGCCTTCCTAGACAAAACTGGCCTTCCTAGACAAAACTGGCATTCCTAGACAAAACTGGCATTCCTAGACAAAACTGGCCTTCCTAGACAGAACTGGCCTTCCTAGACAAAACTGGCCTTCGTAGACAAAACTCGCCTTCCTAGACAAAACTGGCCTTCCTAGATAAAACTGGCCTTCCTGGACAAAACAGGCCTTCCTACACAAAACTGGCCTTCGTAGACAAAACTCGCCTTCCTAGACAAAACTAGCCTTCCTAGATAAAACTGGCCTTCCTAGACCAAACAGGCCTTCCTAGACAAAACTGGCGTTTCTAGACAAAACTGGCCTTCCTAGACAAATTGGCCTTCTTAGACAAAACTGGCCTTCCTAGGAAAAACTGGCCTTCCTTGACAAATTGGCCTTCCTAGACAAAACTGGCCTTCCTAGACAAAACTCGCCTTCCTAGACAAAACCGGCCTTCCTAGACAAAACTGGCCTTCCTAGGAAAAACTGTGCTTCCTAGACAAATTGGCCTTCCTAGACAAAACTGGCCTTCCTAGACAAAACTCGCCTTCCTAGACAAAACCGGCCTTCCTAGACAAATCTGGCCATCCTAGACAAAACTCGCCTTCCTAGACAAAACTGGCCTTCCGATACAAAACTGGCCTTCCTAGACAAAACTGGCCTTCCTAGACAAAACTGGCCTTCCTAGATAAAACTGGCCTTCCTGGACAAAACAGGCCTTCCTACACAAAACTGGCCTTCGTAGACAAAACTGGCCTTCCTAGATAAAACTGGCCTTCCTAGACAAAATTGGCCTTCCTAGACAAAACAGGCCTTCCTACACAAAACTGGCCTTCCTAGACAAAACTCGCCTTCCTAGACAAAACAGGCCTTCCTACACAAAACTGGCCTTCGTAGACAAAACTGGCCTTCCTAGACAAAACTGGCCTTCCTAGACAAAATTGGCCTTCCTAGACAAAATGGCCTGCCTAGACAAAACTCGCCTTCCTAGACAAAACCGGCCTTCCTAGACAAAACTGGCCTTCTTAGAAAAACTGGCCTTCCTAGACAAAACTGGCCTTCCTAGACAAAACTGGCCTTCCTAGACAAAACAGGCCTTCCTAGACGAAACTGGCCTTCCTAGACGAAACTGGCCTGCCTAGGCAAAATGGCCTTCCTAGCCAAAACTGGCCTTGCTAGACAAAACGGGCCTTCCTAGACAAAACAGGCCTTCCTAGACGAAACTGGCCTTCCTAGACGAAACTGGCCTTCCTAGACAAAACTGGTCTTCCTAGACAAAACTGGCCTTCCTAGACAAAACTGGCCTTCCTAGACAAAACAGGCCTTCCTAGACAAAACTGGCCTTCATAGACAAAACTCGCCTTCCTAGACAAAACTGGTCTTCCTAGACAAAACTGGCCTTCCTAGACAAAACTGGCCTTCCTAGATAAAACTGGCCTTCCTAGACAAAACTGGCCTTCCTAGACAAAACTCGCCTTCCTAGACAAAACTGGTCTTCCTAGACAAAACAGGCCTTCCTAGGCAAAACTGGCCTTCATAGACAAAACTCGCCTTCCTACACAAAACTGGTCTTCCTAGACAAAACTGGCCTTCCTAGACAAAACTGGCCTTCCTAGACAAAACTGGCCTTCCTAGACAAAACTGGCCTTCCTAGACAAAACTCGCCTTCCTAGACAAAACTGGTCTTCCTAGACAAAACTGGCCTTCCTAGGCAAAACTGGCCTTCATAGACAAAACTCGCCTTCCTACACAAAACTGGTCTTCCTAGACAAAACTGGCCTTCCTAGACAAAACTGGCCTTCCTAGACAAAACTGGCCTTCCTAGACAAAACTGGCCCTTCTAGACAAGACTGGCCTTTCTAGACAAAACTGGCCTTCCTAGACAAAACTGGCCTTCCTAGACAAAACTGGACTTCCTAGACAAAACTGTCCTTCATAGACAAAAATGGCCTTCCTAGACAAAACTGGCCTTCCTAGACAAAACTGGCATTCCTAGACAAAACTGGCCTTCCTAGACAAAACTGGCATTCCTAGACAAAACCGGCCTTCCTAGACAAAACTGGCGTTCATAGACAAAACTGGCCTTCCTAGACAAAACTGGCCTTCCTAGACAAAACTGGCCTTCCTAGAGAAACCTGGCCTTCCTAGACAAAACTGGCCTTCCTAGACAAAACTGGCCTTCCTAGACTAAACTGGCCTTCCTAGACAAAACATGTCTTCCTAGACAACACTGGCCTTCCTAGACAAAACTGGCCTAACTAGACAAAACTGGCCTTCCTAGACAAAACTGGCCTTCCTAGACATAACTAGCCTTCCTAGACAAAACTAGCCTTCCTAGACAAAACTGGCCTTCCCAGACAAAACTGGCCTTCCCAGACAAAACTGGCCTTCCCAGACAAAAATGTCCTTCGTAGGCAAAACTGGCCTTCCTAGACAAAACTGGCCTTTTTAGACAAAACTGGCCTTCCTAGCCAAAGCTGGCCTTCCTAGACAAAACTGGCCTTCCTAGACAAAACTCGCCTTCCTAGACAAAACTGGTCTTCCTAGACAAAACAGGCCTTCCTAGGCAAACTGGCCTTCATAGACAAAACTCGCCTTCCTACACAAAACTGGTCTTCCTAGACAAAACTGGCCTTCCTAGACAAAACTGGCCTTCCTAGACAAAACTGGCCTTCCTAGACAAAACTGGCCTTCCTAGACAAAACTGGCCTTCCTAGACAAAACAGGCCTTCCTAGACAAAACTGGCCTTCCTAGACAAAACTGGCCTTCCTAGACAAAACTGGCCTTCCTAGACAAAACTGGCCTTCCTAGACAAAACTGGCATTCCTAGACAAAACTGGCATTCCTAGACAAAACTGGTCTTCCTAGACAAAACTGGCCTTCCTAGACAAAACTGGCCTTCCTGGACAAAACAGGCCTTCCTACACAAAACTGGCCTTCGTAGACAAAACTGGCCTTCCTAGACAAAACTGGCCTTCCTAGACAAAACTGGCATTCCTAGACAAAACTGGCATTCCTAGACAAAACTG